>JARFJB010000513.1:500000-1157500 GCA_036346205.1 Vesta saturnalis
TTAACAGATTTTTTTTTTCAGTATCAAGTACTAGATATGTATGTGTATAGACATGTCCAGGTACATTTCATTCGCAATATCTAGATAAAGGTATAGATGTATAACTGTGCAGTTCAGTTTCTTTTAAAATAGAATAAACGTGGATGCAAGAAAATGTGAAAATTAGGTTAATGAATTTTTGTTTCATCATAATTTAATAAATTGAATGTACCCATACGTTATTCACAATACATCAACTACAAACTATCAGGTATTCAAGTGAAAAAACCACGTGACACTACATTATATAACAGCCAAGAAAAATCGGATGCAACGGGCAAAAGCCCCCAAAAGTTATGTTTATCAGACAGAAATCTAGAAACGAGTTAGGTTCCAAATCAAGGCAGTGATTATATAATATTCTTCGTGTAGTGTATTGCAATGAAAATAACTATTCTAGTTATTGAGCATGAATAATGTATAAACTACATATATCCAAAGGCTGTAACCTACACTTTTAGTAAAGAATCGCTAACGCCATTACCTTTACTTTTCTTTCTTAACATTCGCACATGACGTATGTAAGAACTTGCAACGTACGTCGCCAAATAGTACCAACCATACGCCGTAAAATACGCCGTACGTAAAACATCGAAGCACTTCATAGGCGTGATAAATAAGGAAACACTCAACCATGGCTATCTATTAGTTAGTTTCGATGTCGTGCCAGTATTCACCAACGTGCTGATCAGGGAACAATCAACATGATTAAGAAAAAGTACCGTTTACAAGAGACATATCAGCCTGCCGCAACTCTTACTTCATCTATTTAAGCCAGAGGTATAGAGAAATCGAAGGAGCACCGATGGGTTCACTACTATTGCTAATTCTCGCTAATTTATTTATTAACGATCTGGAAGAACGAGCAATGCAACCGGCAAGTCACAAACCCAAGTTACGGTTAAGGTATGTGGACGACACTTTTATAATCTGGATACACGAACGAGAAGAATTGGATTGATTGAATCTAAGCGAAGTTCACGAAAAGATAAAGTTTACAATGGAAATAGAAGACAATGGAGCACTGCTGTTTTTAGATGTAGGTATTAAGCTGTAAGAAGTGAGAACAACTAAGACACAGTTTACAGGAAAACCACACACACATGCACGTACGAACTCGCCCACGCAAACACGTACCCACGCACACACACGCACACACACACACCAACCGATACCTGAATGCTCAATGCCGTCACCATCCAGCTCAACTACAGACTGAGGTCAAAACACTAATTACTAATTACAAGAGACTGGCAGACCATCAAAATGTGAAGAAAAAAATCAAAACACTAAAGTCCGCTTTATAATGAAACGGATTTACCGAAAAACATACCCAAAAGACGAGCCTCTCGAAGATGAAAAAGCAAGAAGAAAAGAGGAGGGATAAACAAAGTACTCTTACCGTACATCAAAGGATTAGCAGAATTCTAAAAAACAATATCAAAGCGATAGTTAAGACGCATAAAAGATCGAAACCATATTGCCTAACCCAATCGAATCAGTGCTAGGCTGAAAGAACATCGATTAGCGGCAAGGAAAAACATTACAATCTCATATTTAATACAGCATGTTCAATCGACATCGCGCAATACCAACTTTGATAAGACCAGAAGGATGGCATCATCAAAACATCTATCCAAAGGCAAAATAAGAGAAACTGTAGAAATCGAAACACGCCCAAACAACCTTAATACTCAAGACGACGCGCTGAGACTGCCTGTGGAAATTGGTATTAAATAAAAACCGTTAACAAAAAACTCCCAATCTAAGAGACAAAAATTAAGCACAACTTTCAAACAAGACACGTGCGATTTTATTACTTCGATTACACAATAATACAAGTTCGACAGCCGTTATCGTCATCGTCTTATATTCCTAATATATGCAAAAAATTAACGTAGTCAACCGTAACGGTTTCATTGACTGGTAGAGGCCCTCTTAAACCTACAAATTAAGCATTTATTGCACAAATAAAATGAATCCTAGTTAATACCAGTATTTCTGACAGATTTATTGTACTACCAAGGAGCATACTCCTTGGTACTACATAAAATGACTCTACTAGTAATTGTTGCATATGCCTGTAGGATAAAATTAATTATTCTAGTTAAGAATAATATTGCTCACAGATTATTAAATTACATAAATCAGTAATGAACATTACCATAAAAATAAATGACCTAGTAAAAATTGTTATTAGTAACACTAAATGTAAATAAAACATCTAATTTCTAACATAGCCAGACTAACGCTGGCGACATTCTTGAAGCTTATCTGATATCCATTCACATACCTAAAAGTTATAATGGTTTTATTTTACACTAATGGCACAGAGAACATCAAGCATATCGTGCATAGTGGAGACCTTAGCCAGCACTTAACTGTACCATTAACGTGATGGAAAGCCACTACTTAACATCATCACTGCCCTCCAGGAACTCCAAGATCTCTTTTGTGTTGCAAATCAGAGACGACTGTGAGGGCTATAAGCTTTCCTACCGACTATTTTTAAGACATTTTACCGCCTCCTATGGACCTAAAAACTCATAATCGCTTACTCTCTTCCAGATTTTCCTGGGATAACTTTCGAGAAACTCACTGCATGTCTATCTCCCGTTTACGAACCGACGTTAAGTCTCCCAAGATATTTTGGAAGAAAGCTTGTATCAATAGGGTGGAACACGTATTCCTAACCAAAGCTGAAGGGGAGTCATGCACGTAGATTTTGGTACAGTACCACTTAGCGCCAGCTGTATCTTTCACAGCAACTCGACTATTCTGATTTGGCGAAGTTTTTTGGGAGTTCCGAATAAGGCCAACACATTTTGTAGTTTCTTGCGAGCTTCGGCAGTAGTAGTAGCAGTAGATTTCATGGTGATGCGAATGTAATACTTTTAAATGCCTCAACGATAACGAGAATCTGCGTGTAATTCTCGGTAGCCATAGGAAGAGGGCACAAGTCCTTTTGCAAATTGTTGAAGAGTTCTTTTGGTTTCTCCACAGCTTTTAGAGTATCTTGCAGTGGTCCTGTTCTTGTTTTGTTGATCGCACACATTGCACAATGTTTAATATAACATTTGAGCAAGTGTGTCATACTTGAAAACCAAAAGTGCTCAAAAATAGCTATGCATACGTCTTTTATCAACATAAAATGCACGAATCACTCCAACTTTGTCTTGGAACATACCAATACAGGTTTATAGTACCGTCTTTATTAGTATGCTTGTGATACAACATTCAATCCCTTTCAGTGTAGTGATTAGAACCAACAGCGCCCTCTGTCTAAGTAGGTCTTGGACTTCTCCGTCACCTTTTGGTTCTGTTCCAATAATGTTTCTACTTAAGTAATCTACATGAGGTAGGCTACTTCCTTTCCGACATATTTACAATTCGAACTCCTGCATGTATACCCACCATCAGGCTACACGAGGTATTAGATCTTTCTTGGTAGCTGTGGCTTTGAGGGCATTGCATTCCGTAACTAATTTAAACTTAAGGCCTAACAAATAACAGCGAAAGTGTTTAAATGTTTGCATAATTATCAGCGTCTCAAGCTCATATGAGTGATATTTACTTTCAACGCCGGCCGTTCTTTTACTAAAATGCGCTACTACCCCTGGTTGCGTTTCATGTAGTTGGATCAGAGTAGGCCCTAACCGCTACTTGCGTCTGTAGGTAATTCGGTTGGTAGTTCTGAATTGTATACCATAAGTAAAGATCTAGATGTCAAATGACCTAATGTACTGTCTTGCGTTTTCTTGCACCTCGTACCATTCAAACGAAATTTACTACTGTGTTAATCTCGTTGTACATGCGGTTTTGATGGAAAACTCGAACAACATTGCGCTAATCCTAATTGCCTAACTAGTTTAACGGATTTCGGTACAGCCGTTTTGATCACGATTTCTATTTTGGCTTTACCAGTTCTTACACCATCACTAGAAATTCTTCTAGGTACTTCAAAAGGTTGCAGAAAACGACATTTTTAATATTAAGCGAAAATCCATCTAAATTCAACGCTGCCAATACTTTCCTAGTGTACGATAGGCCCTCTTGGGTCGTCGAATTAGAGATCGGGACACCGTCCAAATACACTATGCCACTGTGTTTTTCCAACTACGCAGTGAGGGTGCATTGGCTACTCTAAAAGGCATACGCGAAATGCCCGTCGGACGTAAATAAAGTAGTTGATCGTGAAGATCTTTAATCAATGGAAAAGAGAATTGGTCTTAAATAATAAGGCCGTTAAGTTCGCAAACATGCAATGTGGACAAGATTTCTTTTTTACGAAAAGTGACAAGCTTGTAAAAGGGGATTCGCTTGGTCGAATAATGCCATTTGCAAGCAAATCTTAAGTAATTTCTCGCACAACAGTTCTTTCGTTTGCGGATAAACGGTATAAAGGAAGGTTAACAATAACGCATTTTTCTAATGTAATTTTTAAACTGTCATTCCACACTGTTCGCACTTTATTTTCGCTTGTTATCATTCCTCTGAAATCGTAAAGTACATCTTGGAGCGCATTGCGATGTCATATCATACAGGTCCAAGGAAACTGTCTAAAATTCTAACTCCGGGCAACTCCCGGCGACGAATTACATACGAGCCTTGTAGAGCAACGTTTTTATCGTTTGCTGTGTCTCGCCCCATTTTGTTGATTATCTTCAAATCTTGATCATACGTGATACATAATATAGACCATTATCAGTTTTGTGCCAAAGTAATAAAACTTTAATCTAGATGAGCTTTAGATTTATATAAACATGGTGTGAAAGATGAATTGATGTAAATTTATCTAGATAAATAGATAAGATAAAGTCAGATTTGTCAGATAAGGCACGTTCACAATCCAAAAAAATAATTCCTACAGTTAGCACCTAAACTTTTGAAATTCGAATAAGGCCTACCTTGATGGCCGCCGTTTTCATTTTTGTTTTACACTTTTCAGCTCGTACCCAAAAACAAAATTTATATTTTCCAAGCCTGTGCACTGTTTTTTTAATCCATCTTTGCAGTTTTTGGAAAAAAATAAGCATAGCATAGGTACACTATACGACGTGCTTAACTTGATTTCGCGTATTTTAGACCACATTCACAATTTTAAAGTAAATTTTCTGCAAAAATACATTCACACTGCTCATACTTTAGTTTGGCTGGTTGTCATTCCTGTGAAATCACGAAGTACTTCTTGGAGTCCGTTGTGGGTCAACTTCCGGCAACGAATTACGTGCGAACCATGGTGATTAGTAATTAGAAGCATGCTTGAATCTGTGAAAATATCATTCCCGATAATAACGTCATAGTTAACACACCCGTCCAGGACAAAAAAGTAGGTTATGGTAACGTCCACCTAAGAAATTTTCGTGCACGCACGAAAACTTTTTAGTTGCACCAATCCCGTTGCATTAGAAAACCCTTTCATGGTGACATTGCAAGTTGTCATCTTGATTTCAAATAACCACAAAACATTCTCTGATATTAGAGAAAAATCTGCGACTGTATCTATTAATATCAAAAAGCGATGTTCAATAAACTTTCTGTAGTGTCGGTAAATGACTCCATTAGACAAAGAGTGACACGCCTGTAACTTATCAATAGCTGCATTTGTGAAACAATTCGACACGGCATGACCGCGCTTATCCAAGAAGGCGCAAAAGTCATTGTGAGAGCCCAATAAGTCAGGTTGTTTACATTAACCAGCCACGCTCACTTTCACACGAAAGTTTGTCTGATGATGTTAACCGTACGGGATATTTCCTTTTAGTGAAGAAAGCATTGCTTCCAAACATACGGACCTCTTAGAAAACAAAGTACTTCTTTCGCGGCGGTGTTATAAAACTTGAAAGGAAAACTAAGAACGCGGGTATAGTAGGGCAGTTAGCCTGTATTGCAGCATTTCGCATATCGGTGTATGAATGCGATGGGCAAGTTTCGTTAGACCACTTTCAGACCAATTTTCTCTTAGATTCTTTTAACTTCCTCCAACTGCTTCGCTTTGCTCCGTGTATTCGATTCACGCAGCAGAGCCAAGCCTTGGAAGATAACCTGAAGATGACAAATAAAACTTTGCCGAAACGTCGTTATTGTATTGATAGAAGTCAGAGAGACAGCAGACGCCAGATAACACACGGAGAAACAACGGTATTACATACTGAAAATGCGTACAAATTTAAGAAAAAAAATAATTATACTGGCTATGAGAAAATTCAGGAAATTATTTTTAAGTTTCGTATTTCGCCGCAAGGAGGCACAATCAAAAACTAAACATTAAAATTCTAATTTAGCTATGAAAATTCAGAAATTACGTTATACCTTTGGTAACATCATTAGAAAGCTTAGACAATTCTGCATCATTTTGGTTTAAGGCTCATTGGCATACCGACCTTAATAAGAGTAACCTCAGTTCTAGGAAACTTAACCTTGTTTGGAAGAGAAAAATAAGTACTTTTAATTATCGTATGTAAAAAATTGCGGGCGGGCGCAATTTGTAATATTCACAGTTTTTTTTTTATTTTACCCCGAAAACTAAATAATACGGTATAACTATGACATCATAATCAAAAAGTTGATTACATTTTCAGGAAAAAGGTGAAAAACCGCACTTCGATATCTTCATTTGTTTTAGAATTATTGCCAAAAGAATTTTTAACACTTTAATTGAAGAAATGATTCCGTGTTCACAAAATTGTCGATATCTGTCAAATACCCCTCAACGCATGCTTTTGTCAAAAGTCGCAAGAAACACTAGACGTTTCTTTATTAAGGTTTCCATGGTAACTATGCGTGCGTTTTAGTTATTTTGCCGCTCGGCGAGCGACAATGTAAGAAAAAAGCTTGCTCCTCGGAAAAGTGCAACTTTGCGCTTTCTTCTGGAGGCCAAAATTTGTACTTTTCGCTCGGTTCTGGAAAAAGATCGTTCTCGTACAATAAATATCTGCCGTGAAACACCATACGACCTTCTAACCTACCAAATGGAACTTAAAAGAAATGTAATAATTTTTGTCGACTACTACCATTAGAATGTTATTAATGTCAAAATCGTTAATAATTTGCCACTTTATAGCATGCGTGCTGTAATGTGGTGCCATAAAGTCGTCTTGACGACAAAATACAAACAAAGAAATTGAACAAATTATTTATTTGTATTAATACTACAGTTAGAATATGATCTGTAATTAATGTAATATTAAACAAATTATTATTTACTGATGTTAATATTAATGGTGCAATTGGAATTTCCGGTAATTGAAATTCCCCCAGATGTTTCAAGAAGGCATTCGCCTGAACTGCTTGAAGAAGTTGATATAGATATTTCTCGGTTACTCATTTGTTGTACGCTACTAAACCCTAAGGCTTTGGCAAATTTCTTCTTGTTTTCGATGGAGTCTGCCACGTACCCTTCAGCAACAGCATCGTTTTTCCAATCCCCATGCCGTTTTAAAGATCTAATGTCTGCTCCACTGTCTGCCAAAATTGTGGCAGAAGTTCTACGAAATGAATGTCCTGTGCATTGATCGGAATTGGGAATATTTGAATACTTGGCAATCTGTCGAGGAATCTGACCAAATATGTTAATGCCAAACGGATTACAGGTACATTTACACCCATTGTAGAATAAAAAAACTTTTCAATCTTCACATGCTTCGGTCTTAAACTCATGTACTTCTTAATGAGGTCAATATAATTTACTCTACTCCCATCGTTTAATGTGGTAAGAACCCTGGGTCTATGTGTTTTGGTATCTCTAACATAAACAACAAAGGCAGAATCTTCTTCTTTAATATCCCCAACACACAGATTGTACAATTATATGCGTCTGCAACCGCCAAACACACCAAATATTGCAATTACCTAAAATGTAATCATATTTATTAAGAATAATCTTAAAAGTAAAAATTTACCTTCATATAAGTATTTGTCGTTGGGAGCTTCAAAAAAAAATTAAGTAAGTGCTCTTTTGAAAACCTTAATGACTTCTCTGGTATGTACCCAACAGAACAGTTTTTCAAGAATGCCGAAAGGTTTGAAAACTTGCTTATGTCCACATCATTTTTGAGACGTAACATACACTTTAATTTGGAGTACATGCATCATAATGAAGACGATTTGTAGTTTTTGACTAATAAAATAAATATAAAGAATGATTACCTTTAATAAATGATGTGATGGACTTACCTGATCAAGGAAATACGTACCCGAAACCTTCTTTGTAAGAGTTTCCGTATTATTGTTGCGCATCCACTTAATAAATCTGTCGAACTCTTTCTTCTAAATGATTTCTTACTTTTTAGGTATAAGATTCAACTCAGCTTCTTCTGCCTTTTTAAGGATTTCTTCATACACGTCTGAATCCATTTTTGCAAAATTTGTTTATTTACAAAAAATAAATGACACTTATAATGCAAAACTATGGCAACTATAATAAGACCGTTCATGAACTCCTGTGAAATGATATTTTTTTTGTAACGATCTGAAATTATCATTTCATTTAAATTGTGTCTAAAAGTGGCTAGTTCGACGACAAAATAGCATATGAAATTCGTTACCATTATTGGTTGAGCGGAGCGAATGATGACATTTGTCATCTTCAAGTCAGTTTAACAATTAATATTAATGTTATTATATTTATATTTATTTACAAAAATCTATACGTTTCGATACCACTTGCGGTTATCTGAATGATTTTGCTACTACTGATAAGTGTTATCAAAACGTATAGATTTATTAAATACAACAATACACCATAAAAAAACAACCAAAAAAAGCTATGCATTTTGAACATTTTACTGGCTGTATCCCAATTATGACCGGAATGAAACTTTTAAAACTGGGGAATTAAGTATCTGAGTATCTAGATTGTATAGATACCGCACACAATATTCTAGATACAGACACAGATACATATTTATAAAAGTATATAGATACGATATTAGATACACAAAAATATCTAAATGCAGTATCTAAATAATTTCACTTAGACATGCCACAACACATCATGGCTAATTGTTATAATATGACTTAACTATTTTTCTGTCATTCCTAGATTAAATATATTGTTTCAGTCTCTATGTATTACTTTCTAGGAATTAAAAGTTACTTTTAATCCCTTGGTACATAATGTGAAGCAAAACCTTGACAATAAATGAATCTAGAGATCTCATTAAATCCCTAAGGACGAATCGCGCGCCATTTTGCATCTGGGATTTTAAAACTTAGGGATGAATTTTGGTATATTTAATCTCGGAATGACTGGGGAATCTTTTAACCCTTCGAGTGATTGTAGCCTCCAACTTCGTCTCGGGCTATAACATTCACTCGCGAGATTAAAAGTAGTTCCTCTGTCCCTTAATATACTGGGTGTCCCGTGACTCGATGTCCATACCTCAAGAGTGTATTCTTTGGACAGTTCTAAGTCGAAAGTATCTTAACACTCTTGTCAAAAAACTCAATAGTTAAGTAGTTATGGGCAATATTAAACTTAACAGTAAACCATATCTGGTAGGCCATGTAATTGTTTTGTCATATTGTTTTGTGACATTTTTTATTCTTTGACGTAATTTTAAGATTAATTTGAATTGTCTAGGTTTTCAAATCAAGAATATGCCGATGTTCACTTGATTTACGGATAGTGTGACGGAAATACGACAGCGTCAATGCGAGAATATCAGCGTAGGTTTTCCGATCGAAGCATACATATTAAGCAAGTGTCCATAATCCAAAATCTGTCAGAAACAGGTAATTTTCCTAAAGCTACTGTGGAACGTCCCGTACAGCAAGAACTTGGCGAATAAGTTTTTCTTTATATGATCGAAAATAGTCACTCTACTAGTGTACGAATAATATGTAATCGTGTTCATGTTACTCGAATGAAAGTGCAGATCTTCACATAACTTTTGGTTTGTACCCATATTAAATACAATCTGTTCAACAAGCAGCAGACCATTCAGCATGTGTTGACTTTTGTCGTTGGCCGAACGCACACCAACAAATGGACAAATTATTTGAAAACCAGAGAATGCATTATCGCTATTCGGTGAATATTTGGTGTGGTGTTCTTTGTAATCTTTTTATTGGGCCATTCGTATTTCAAGAACATTTAACATCCGAGCATTAGCTAAATTGTATACAAAAGGAGTTCCCAGGATTAATGGAGGACGTTCCACTTCAAAATAGAATCGACAGCATCATCGCCTCATTTCGGTGTAAATGTGAGGGAATATCTAAATAACAACTTTGCTAACCGGTTGATTGGCCTCTAAGGTCACCAGACCTAACGCCTCTTAACTATTATCTTTGGGGACACATAAAAGATTAGTGTATTAAAATAAACCACAAACAAGAGATGAGCTAATTCAAAAATATTATGGCTGCAGCTGCATGCATGTGAGGTGATCCAGAGCTACGTGTTCACTTATTAGAAGAGCAAAAATATGTTGCGACAGCAGGGAGACATTTTGAGCCAAAACTTTAAATAAAGTTGTGTTAGCTATAAAAAATTCTTAATTAATAAAACATTACATTACTTTATTCAACATCCTATTTAGTTTATTCTACACACTCTGCTAAATTTAATATTGCCCATAACTCAGTAACTATTCAGTTTTGAACAAAAGTGTATACAGCACTTTCGATTTAAAACTGCCCAAGCAATACACTCTCATAGAGTCACGAGACACCCGGTATAACATACTATTTTTCTGAGTTTGAGATCAGCAAACCATTCTTTAATGTTTTTATTAAACCTTCTGATATTATTGGTGTTGATATTTAGAATTCAACGACACTTGAATATGGATTTGTCTTATTTAAAGATTTTTAATAGGTTACGATTGTCACCATCCAAATTTCTTTTGCCAATTGTTCCGTGGAGCTGCTGTGATGTTGACTACCCATTTCAATGCTTTCACGATCCTTTTCAACAAATAGAATCGTCTTATTTATGGGTAGAAGAACCTGCAATTGTCGAAAGTTCATTATATAACAAAGGATGCTTATTAATGTTGTCTCAACCAATTAAGACAGCTATTACCGGATATATAGTTATAAACATTTTTATGTTTATTTTTATGGTAAGATTTTAAAGAAATTAAATATTGTGCCAGAATTGATTTATTTTTAGATTTCAGGTATGTTATTGTCAAGAATTATTTATACATCGTGTAGAAACAATCTAATTTTGCAACACAGTAGTGGAATCGCACCTGGGTGGATATTTGGTAGAGGAGATTTTGGGTGGGCTAAAGGACCAACATTAGACGAAATAATGCAGGTGTCATGCTCTTTTAACAGTGAATTTTTGTCTATCGGATATTTATTTTAGGACGTAAGTAGTAGTCGAACCTCACTTTCTACAAGATCAAAGAATGAAAGCGCAAGTAAAAGTAAATCTTCCAAAAAAACTAAATTTTTAAATATGGATCAGTTATCAAATTTTTCCAAGGTTATTAAAAAAAAACAAAAGGCACGCAAGAGTAAAAAGAAACATAGTCAACAATCTAAAAGTGAGGAAGATACTGTTTCGAGCAGCGAAGAAAAAGCTTTAATGCTTTAAGAAATTGTGTATTAGTATTTGAGGCGATTTTTTCAATTACACTTTTTAATAAAACCTATCTTCAAATTTGTAACTTTAAACTCGGAATTAATAAATGTCATACTGTTGGTCATAAATTAGTAACAGTTTTAATAAAGTTGGTACCGGATGTATGGAGACAATTGTGTCCAAATGGACAACAGATTTTGTATGGAGAATTTCACACTTTAATAACTCAGATAAAATAGACGTATGAAGGATAAAAGGTCGTGATAGTACCGCTCTGTACATCCGTGGCGGGCTGAGGTCACGAACTACGCGCTCACAATTTTCGACTTTAAAAATTCGACAAATATATAGGGGCGAGGGGGATACCTTAGAACGGGGGCATATTTGAACAGTAAAATTGTAGATGGTTAGAAACGAAATACCGGATTTTTATCGAGTTGGCAACATTGCCTATTACGTACTTAACAAGTGACAACACGGTTATAGATCTGACGTTCTCATGCTTGTTTTTTATGTGGATGTTTTATTTTGTGACAGAAAATTACAATATTGGACCACATAATTTGTTAAATTTTATTGAACATACGTGAATTTCTTGTTCTGGTGCTACTTTATAGTGTAATACTGTTCTGAAGAAGTAACTGGAAAGTCGTTTCTGAAAGGTAAAATTAACCTAGAAGTTATGTTTATTTGAACATTTTGTTGTTGTTGGGGCACTATTGAACAGTTCGCCTGAGGTACCTTTGAACATTGTTCAAACGTGCCCCACACGAATGTGTATATGTATAGATTGCATGTACATCATGACAACCTGAAAAATGAAAGAATATGTTTGTTGTAGTGTCTTATAATGGTCAGAAATTACATCAATACGAACCAAACCAGTATTTGGCGAGGAGAACATGCAAAAAGCGGTAAATAGCGTAAAGAATAAGGAGTTGTCACTGAGAAAGGCAGCTGCAGTTTATGATGTGAGTCACACTGCTCTTTTTTATCGATTAAAGAAATTAGGAGAGAATGGTGCACCACCAGAGCGTTCAGAGAGTTATTCTTCGAAGCATACTTTCAGACAAGTATTTACTAATGAACAAGAAGAACTTCTCGTTTCGTATGTTTTAAAATGTTCTCGTATGAATTATGGTTTAACATATAAACTATTACAAAAATTGGCATATGATTACGTATTGGTGTTAGGTAAAAACTTTCCAGAAAAATAACACTGCTGGTCTGGAATGGGTTCGTGGATTCATGAAAATGCATTTAAATCTGTCTTTGCGTAAACCCGAAAATACAAGCGTTATGGAATTTTATGAGAATTATGGTCCGGCTCTTCAAAAGCATTCTTTCACAGCTAGCTCAATTTTCAATCTCGATGAAACCGGTGTGATCACTGTTGTTCAAGCTCCGAATATAATTGCTGAAAAAGCATGTGGGACAAGCCGTATCTGGGGAGCGTGGAACCCTTGTTACTATGGTCGGAATTGTCAGTGCACCAGGGAACACTGTACCCCCAGTTTTTATATTCCCCCGGGTAAGATTTCAGGATACCTTCATAAACGGTGCGCCACCAGGTAGCTTAAGTCTGGTCAATACTCCCAGCAGCGGGTGGATGACTTCATTACTATTTCTCAAAACTCTGCAGCATATAGTGAATCACACAAAATGCTGTAAAGATAGTCCAATTTTACTTCTTTTAGACAATCACGAAAGTCATTGCTCAGTGGATACAATTATACGGGATGTCCAGAAACTCTACGGACGAACTTTGCGTAGTGATTCTAGACCCAAAAATAAGAAAAAAAGTTCATATAAACCCAGGTCCGGAAACGCTTCGTTTAGGACCTACAGGGTGTGAAAAAATTTTATTTTCCTCGGTTTCTTTACCACCCGGTATATTGACGTTCCGTTTGAACTAGTTTGTTCCCTTTTCAGTTATAAGCAAAAAAGGTATACTTGGTCGATGCCTCTCAGATCAAGCGTTTTCGAGATATTGGTTGATGAACAGTTCAATTTAATTCTCTCTAATCCTTAGCTAATTGGAATTAAAAATCAAAGTAACGTATATTTGCATTTTTATTTAGCTTTGAATTTAAGAACGAAAATGAAGAAATAAATAATAAAACTAAAAAAATAAATGTTACAAAAGGTGTTACACATGATGACCATTTATTTCGATACATAACCTCACTCGTTTTGATGATGAGCGGGAATTAAATTGAACTGTTCATCAACCAATATCTCGAAAACGGTTGATCTGAGAGGCATCGACCAAGTATACCTTTTTTGCTTAGAACTGAAAAGGAAACAAACTAATTCTAACGGAACGCCAATATACCGGGTGGTAAAAAAGTTAAGGCCAATTAACTTTTAGCATACCACTGTAAATGGCGCCCTCTGTAGACAGCATCAAAATCAATAAAATATTTAAGTTTCTCGACCACAAAAACCCCCGTGCTCCAAATTTCAGGACCATATTCAAATTTGTTCGCAAAATATCGCCATAAAACCGAGGAAAATAAAATTTTTTCACACCCTGTAGGTCCTAAACAAAACGTTTCCGGACCTGGGTTTATATGAACTTTTTTTCTTATTTTTGGGTCTAGAATCACTACGCAAAGTTTGTCCGTAGAGTTTCTGGACACCCCGTATATGCGAAGGAAAACGGAATTGTAATGGTCACTTTTGCCCGGCATTGCACCCATCGGTTGTAGCAGTTGGATGTCTCTGTAATGGGCCCCTTTAAGGCAAAATATAAAGTAGCTCAAAATGATTGGATGTTGTCACATCCCGCCTAGACAATTACCATTCGCAATGTTGCTGATCTTGCAGGTAAAGCATTTCAAAATGCTTTCACAATAAAAATATAATGGCTGGTTTTTACAAACCGGGAATATATCCTTTGATAGGAATGCATTCTCAGATGAAGATTTTGATGCATCAAGTGTCACTGATAGGCCCAACGTAGACCTGTCTATATCCGAATAACCATCGTGCAGTTCAGCATTGCTTAAGGTAGATGGCACACAGACAAATAATGTGTCTCAATTATCTCATATGCCATCAATGGTTTCACCAGAAGCCGTACGTCCATATCCCAAGGCATCGCCTAGAAGTGAGAACTCCCGGGGAAGGAAGAGGGGTCGATCAAAAATTCTTACTGAAACCCCAGAGAAAGAGGAATTAGAACCACAGGGGATTCAGAAGCAGAAGATAATTAAGGTCACAAAGAAAGTTTTCGGTTCAATCACTGAAACGTCTAGCGAAAGTGACTGTTTCTCCATTTATGATGACTCTGATGGCCCATTGTCAGAAGTAGATGAAAATAGAGAATCAGATGATGGAGTTGATTATACAAATTTATCAGTGAATGACTACATAATTGTTAAATTCTGCACTAAAAAAACTAAAGTGCATTACGCAGGTCAAATAAAACAAAAAGTTGGCAGTGAGCTACAAGTTCAATTTTTAAGGAAATTTTATTTTCCTTGTGTAGAAGATATTTCTAATGTAGAAGTTGGAGATGTAGTTCGCCAGTTACATTCTCCTTCGAATGCAAAAGGCACCGAACGGAAACCGTCACTAATGTCATTTAATATTGATCATTCGCAATATAATTTTAGGTAGTGCATTAACATTAAGTTGCTAATACTTGAATGACATGTAAAACGCACTTAGTTTGAATTATAGTTTACGAACTATGTCTTTTATTATTCATGTTAAAATGTACCCCAACCATTGTTGAAAGGTACCCCAATATGGGGAACAATTGAAGAGTCGTAGCGACCTTAAAAAAATAATTGTAATATCAAAGGCTCTGAGTTTGATTCGGTTTAATGTTGACGTTATCATGAAAGTAATCCATGTTTTTACCTTCCTACCTACCTATACATGCAGCACGACCTTGACTCGACTCCAGAATAGGTGTTACGGGTCAAAACCTTCATGGTACGAAAATAAATTGATTTTTTATAACAGTTTATTCCCAATAAATTCAGACAATAATTTAAATTTAACTAAGTACATTCAATAACAATTTACTACTAAAAACAATTAAAACTGTTGGTGTATACCTATAGGTTGCAAACAATAACAGTAAATCGCATTATTTTGCGTCTATGTCTGAAGTGCCCCTAGGATCGCTCATTGAACGTCTATTGTCCGCTATTTTTGTGAAAGATGTCAAAGATTGTTTCCTGAATGCGGAATTGTCTATGCTCGCAAACGATATGAAAGTGTTTATCAAAATTAAATCTTCTTGTAGATTCTCAGGCGCTCCAAAACGATTTAGATAGGTTTTCAGAATATTCCAAACTGTGTTGATAAATGTGTCCTAATAACGTTCTCACGTAATCCATATGGAAGTGAATTTCAGTATAACTTTAAGTGCGTCTTGTTATAGTCGATGAGGTCAATAACTCGGGTGTAATAGTTGCCTCTAAACTGTCTTTTTAGAGTCGTTGGCAAGCAAGATTTGCACATTTCATCTGAAATAAATATTTGAAGTAAAATATTGCAAGCGACCGTTGCGGAACGTATCAAAAAATTGCACAGAGCATAATCAATCGATATGTTTAAGATCTATTACTTATAGATATTTTTATATCTTTGAAATATCCAGCTGTTTTAGAAAAATTTGATAAAAACCGAAAACTAGCTCTAATAAACCCCCCCTCTCCGCCGCTGGATTTCTCTCAAAACATAATCAGTTCCAGGAGAAATAAAATGAAGCTGAAATACTAGATTTCAGGTACGTATCTATCATGGTTCTGGAGTTATCGCGGATACTAACATACATCCACACACGGACGCACACGAGCAGACACACACACACACGTGCGCACACACGCGCACTCCTACTTACATATGTATATGTAGGTTGAAAGGTAACAATTACTCAATTAATTATAAAAAACACAACTATAAATTAAATTCCCTGTTTTAAAGTTAAACCCTAAATGATGGCGACTTTAGTCTCCATTGCCGACTTCATTGTGTATAACATGTAACGGGAGCTTAAAAAAATCAAAAGTTCGCGCTAAATTATACGAGATATTTATATATTATTTTTCTGGATAAAGAAATGGTTATTGTTTATTTGTATTTGAATGTAATTAATATTAAGATGAAAAGCTTGAGTTTATTTCAATAAGTTACCTATATATTCAATTTGAAAATATTTAAAATACGCGGTGCATTTATGTGTTGGAAGGAATAAGACGCTGTCATAATAATGATGTGCAGTTTTTAAAGGAGTCGCGTTAATTAAGCGATCAAGAAGAGTCGCATAAAATAAGCGATCAGAATTGATAGTTGTCGGTCGATTGACGTCGCAGCATAAGCGACAGCGGCCCTATAAAGTGTGAAAATTACAAATAAGAATTAATTAACTGTATAATAGGTAATATAAAATCACCTTCCTTATTAAAATAATAAAAAGTATTGGCAAGTTTGAGATTCGCATTAAAGGTGACGTAATAAGTGAAGATAACGCGATTGTATGTATCAGAGCCACAATCAATTGTGTGTAAATAGTGAACAATAAATACAGCATAAAACACAGTAATCGATCCAAATTGGTAAATCAAAGTATAAAGAATAATAACCCGAAGTGTTAATGATGAGTAATACGATTGGATATTGCAATTTATAGCGCAAGCTGTTTGTCGTTGAAATTAAATAATTACGTAAAAACTGGATAGTGTAAATATATCAAGCAATAATTTACACAAATCATTAATTTGTGGGAAGAAAAGTAGAAGCGTATTCATCAATAACAAAGGTATAAGAGTAGATAAGGAGAACAAAAGAGAACGGTTCCAGAGTATCGGCAAAGTGACATCATCGAAGGAGCAGTCATACAATCTAGTTGAGGCCTCTTCACCGATCCAAGAAACGCCGAATTACATCATCAGTTTTTCAACGAAAATAACGAGTAAGAACCCCTTTGTTTGTGTTAATAAATAAAACGTTGTTGTGTTTGATTTTCTCGAAACTTTCCATTTGACTACCACAATTAAACGAAAAACAATCGTTTAACTCTGATAAAGATTTTATTTGTTATATGTTAGCTTTAAAAAGGTTATTTTAGATTATAGATTAGATTTTTGTATATGTTTGTAAACAACGCATTGATGCATTTTCGTTCAGATTTGGAATTTAATTAAATGAGTATAACGTTTCATTTACTTTTATAGCTAAAGATTATTAATATTAAAAGTTTATACAAATATTGAATATATAAATGCAGAAAGAGGTCAACTCAATAGGACTCCAGATAAATAAATAAATCGAAATGATCATAACTTTGGTCAATGATAACAGTGATCATTTCTTTATTTTAACTTTGAGCTAGCCGTCGCAACCAATTAAGAAAGGAATTCGCAAACGTAAATCTTAAAATTCATTTACGCAAACTGAAATTAAATAGCAAGCGAAGTAAAATTTAACTAATAAATGATATCTTTATAAATTGAACCCATTTAGTTTTAATAAAACGTAATAAAAAATAATCATTTTCAGTTTCACAATAACAACATCAAATTTTATTCAATAATGTTGAAATTCTCAAAAACTTTATGTGAACTCAAACCTTTAACCAAATAAAAGTAATATCCAAGGGTATTAGGCCCGGTGAAAACATAAGCGTAGGTGCCGGCGTTTCAATAACATTACTATACCACGGACCGGGACACACTGCATGTATGTATAGAAAGTTATGTGATCGACATTTTTTCCACCATCGCTAAATTCATTGTAAATCAGACTTGTTTTACAGCTATTCAGTGACAACTTTGGTAGCTCATTTATAATTTAGGTGTATAGCTGTTAAACTAAAATACATCGATTAGTGTTGAAATTTGTTTAACATTTACATATATATATATATATATATATATATATATAGACATGTTGAAATATAGTCTAGGTTAACTATTAGAGTAGTTTTGTGATTCATTACAAGTTAATCAAGAAATGTGTAACTTTTTTTAAATAATTGTGGTCATGAGCAGGCTAAATTTAGCTTACCGTGCTAAACAACTCAAGAAGACTTAATAGGATGGATAAGGAGATATTGCATTGACAAAAGGTTCCGGTGAACGACTACCCTCTATATCATAAGTTAGAGGAAAGCAAGAACTAGGAAAATCATTCCAAAGTTTAGAAGCCGGGCAGAAGAATGTGTGCTACGCCTGTTTGGTACAGGTGGAAATTTGACTACATATTGATGATGTGAATAAGCAAACCGAGTATTCCATGCAAATGTGGTACGAGATGGTACCAAAGAATGTAAATCAGCAGCACAATACCCATTGTAATACCAATAATACAAATAAGGATTAAAACAATGCTTCTGTGCTCAAGGGATTGTATGTCAAGTTAAGGACGGGTCATTTATAAGCCTAATCGCTCTTTTTAAATACTGAACTATAGGGGAGCACCAGCTCAGAGGTGCGAGTTACATTCTAGATGAAGTCGACTGATGATCGATTCTAGGAGCTTGTACCGAAAATGAATTGGTTTCATATCGTTTAAAGAAGTGTTGGCTAGAGGCACATCTTTTGAATCATTAAGACACGATTTTGATACAAATTCACAAAAAGATTGGCTTTGTCTAAAAAATCAGTAACTACAGATCTGTCAAAGTATGTCATGGCGGAAAATGAAGATGTACTAAAGTTTTTACTGATGACTTTAGCTAAAGACCAAAACTTACGATTGCCCAAAGGAGATGTAGCTAGTGCATTGCATTTTCGTTGTTCAAACAAATTTTTGGCTTTAGTGATAATAATTTTTCAGGTATTTCTGACAGAAACGTAGTTTGCATAATCCTCGGCCGTTTTATTAGATTTCCATTTAGTATAAGATTTATTTTTCAAAGATATTGCATCAGCACAAGCCTTATTGAATCAGGCTGGGAGCGAGAATGACCTACTCGATTTTGTTTTTTTGGTATGTGTAACTCTATGTCCATGAGGATGACTTCAGATACTGAACGAGCCATGTCCAAATATGAGGACGACTTAAAACAATATTCGCGACATAAAAAGCTTGCATAAATCCCGTAAATCACTCCATTTAGCTGACTTAAAACGCCACCTTGTTATATCAGTGTTGCAAACAACAGTAGAAGTTATTTCTATGAGACAATAGTCAGTGGTGAAAGAACTGAAGTTTTATAAACAAGTGGGTTTGATATAACAAAGAGACCTAGAAAATGTGAAGTATGGTTAGGGTTATCAAGAATCCTTGTGGGTTCAGTAATAATTTGGGTGAGATCACATGAAATAGTAAATCATTCTGTACTGTAACAAGGCAGGATTCGTAGTAGGTGAATATTGAAGCCAATTAGAGTTATGAACGTTGAAATCTCTCAAAATCTAGGACTAGAATGTTGAAACCAAATCACGTAGAATTTTTTATTCCTCATTTGTATCGAAAGTTAGAGAAAAGATTGTATTAGGGAAATTGCAAAACGTGTGAATCGGAGCTTTCAGAGGACACTTGTGTTTCAGTTTAAGTAATATTTAATGTTCAAATGCGTGAGTTTATTAAACATCATATAAATACAGGTAATGCTGAAAACTGAACCCAACAGCAAATTTAAAATAATCGTCTAATAGTTAATTAAAAATAAGGTTGTAACTTATGTAACTTATTTACGATCAGTGGTTTCTGAAATTTATCGATTCGGAAGTATGATTCGACCACGTTTTTGTGAAACTGTCATTGTTGAAATAATAACTTGAAAAAAGGTAATATATTTTTTTTATTTAAATAAACGTGTTATGTTATTTGATAAATGAACTTAGGATGTTTAATTTCCACATCATTCTTGAAATTAAACCTATAGATTCAAGATACACCATAACCATTACGGTTATGTTTAAGTTATGTAATGTCTGTTATATAACTGGTTTCTAAGTTATATAACAGTAATCGTGAATGTTTGCTAGGATGATATATAACTCTTTGCCAGAACTTGATAACAGAGAGTGACGAGTGTAATATAACAGTTAAGTAGAAGAGATTGTGTAAAGTTATATTACCATGCAAACCATTACATGTATCTTTAGATTCTGCAACAGTTGTTATATAAGTTGTTGCTTCCAAGTTATATGGCAGCGACAGTCGGTGTTAGCAGAGTACGTTGTTTACAATTTCTTTTAGGAATTTTCTCACAGCGGCATGTTTTATATAAACTTAGAGAGAGAGAGAGAGAGGCACCTGACTAATCCTGAAAAGTTTACATGAACGTTTACAGAATTTAACGCATCGCCAGCTTTATGTTTTTCTCTGTAGAGCAATCCTTACCAACCTATATACAAGGTGCTAATAATTTAAGGTGCGCGCATTACTATCTTGGCAACGTTAAGGTATACGAAGGTGGTTAAATTAGAGTAAATTAGCGTGATCTGATACTTAACTATTTACGTGCATGCGTGGGCGCGTGTGTGCTTGCGTGCGTACGCCATAACTATACCGCTGTTTTACCCAGACTTACGCTGTTCAATGCATTCTTTTTCTGCTCGGTTTTACGTTTTTAATAAGCATCCCTTTGTCATCGTTTTGACCACTACGATACAATTTCGATTTTTTGATACATGAATGATACTCTTTTCTGGAGTCGCTACGACGCACCGTTTTCGAAATAAATCGATTTGAACTTCTCATGTGTTAATCATACTTTTATAAAATTAACTAACGAATTCATTTACTATTATGAAAGATGGCTATTGAAAATAAACAAAATAACAATTGCGTGAACGTCAAACTGCTCTCATGTCATAAATTAACATTTCTTTTGAAAGTAAGAAATAAACTCGCGTAAAAAATAATCGTTTTTAATACAAAAAATGTTGCTGACACAATAATAATAAAAAAAAAATTCAAAATGACAAATGAAAGCATGAAACACAAAACTGAATCTACAAAAGATGCTCCACATGACGACCAACCGTTTCTATGCACAAATTTATTCGTTTATGGAAAGATTGCCGAATTTTTGCAAAAATTCCCCTATTGCTCCTAAATTCGTCGCAGGCATCCTGAATTCTTCTCCAAAGCTGATTGCGTGTTTCTATTTGTTGGGAATAAACCATTGATTTTAGATATCCCCAAACACAAACATCGCAAGGATTTAAATCTGGAGACTACTGGCCAAGCAACCGCACCGCCTCTTCCGATCCATCGCTCTCGGTAATTGTTATCTAAAAAAGTACAAACAGCTCTGCTATAGTGAGCCGGACAACCATCATGTAAAAACCACAAGTTCCGCCGAATATTCAAATTAATATCATCTAATAAATCCGGTAAAGTATTTGGTAGAAAGTTAAGATATTCTTCTCCGTTTAAACGATTAGGCAATCCTACAGGTCCAAGCAAATTATCACCAAAAACACCTATCCATATATTAATGCTAAACCTTTCCTGATGTTTACTTTCCCTTATCGCATGAGGGTTTTCATCAACATAGGAGTAATAGTGTGCATTGTGCATATTAAAAACTCCATTTTTTTATAAAAGTGACTTCATCACAAAACAAAATATTAGAAAAAAAATATTGGTCTTGATTCTCCTTATTTTGCATCCATTTGAACAAATCAACACGAGCAGGAAAATCACCTGCTTGCAAGGCCTGGACTTTTTTGAAATGGAAAGGATACAAGCCTTCCTTATGTAGAATGTTCCACACAGAAGATTTTGACACATTGGGATACATTGCAGCCAACCTTCCTACGCTTATTTCGGGATTGTACTCAATTTCCATTAAAATATCATCCTGATATTCTTCCATTATATCAGCACGTCTACCCGTTTCATTATTTTTAGGAATTACCGATCCTGTTTCCCTAACTCTTTGATGAAGAAGCGTAAATTGATTTAGGAGCAGAATGTCTTCCACCTGTAAATGTATTTGCATATCGACGTGCTGCTGTTCGAGCGTTGTATTGCATTTCGCCGTACACTTAATAAATATCGGCATATTCTTCGTTACTAAACGAAACCATCCTAACAATATTCAACTTTTGTATTTACGGTAATGTAACTAAACAATAAGTTTCACTTGAAACTTATTTGACACTTTAACCTCAACTAGTATCTGTAATACTAGTTATTTTGACGTTCACGCAATTGTTATTTTGTTTATTTTCCATAGCCATCTTTCATAATTGTAAATGAATTCGTTAGTTAATTTTATAAAAGTATGATTAACACATGAAAAGTTCAAATCGATTTATTTCGAAAACGGTGCACCATAGCGACTTCAGACAATAATATCATTCTTTTATGAAAAAATCGAAATTGTTTAAATTTTATATTAAAATTGCGAAATTTTAAAAACAAAACAATTATGAATAATAATGTCCAATGCCCCGCCCAAACGAGCCGCTTATGAGTACAACTAAAAAATCATATTCACGCCATAGGATTGGGCATATTCCACTAAATAAATGTACAGGACGCTATCATTGAAAGGGAAACCACTTTGAATATATTTGAATTAAACCCATGTTAGGGCGCCATCTTCCAAGAGCTCCAGCTATCTTAGGAAGTATTTTTGTATAAAGGTAATTTACATTAAATCGACATAAAATCAGCTTTAAAATCTGCAATTTTCTTTTATGAAAAGAGTTTGTGGACAACCTGTATATTGGTATTTTTATATCATTGAACATACAGCTGTTTCATAAATATTTGATAAAAATTAAAAACAGCTCCTAATACACCCCCACGTCCATCGCTGAATTTTCTCCCATAATCTAATCAGCTCCAGGAGAACAAGCTTAAATACCAAATTTTAAATACATACGTGTGTTCGTTCTGGAGTTATCGTGCGTACACGCACACGCACACGCAATCCAAACACACACTCACACACGCAAACCAACCAACCATAAGTAATAAGTCGGTTTAGCGATAGTAAAAAAATCGATTGCATAACCTTCTATATCTAACATACATATGTATATGTAGGTTGGAAGGTAAAAAGGTCAATAAGTTTAAAAAAACGTTTTAAACTATCAGTTAGAGTTTAGAACAATTTTATATAAAAGATTGGTTGGGAACGTAAATGAATCCAATTGTATTGAATTTGATGGTTCATCTTTATTTTTGCTGTAAAGATTATGCATTATAATGTAATATTAAGTTGTACTTTTCAGAGCAAATAAATATATACGTATTTAAATTGAAATATATTTAATTGTTTATCTCATTGCCTACATATTTTTATTCACACTGCCCCGATAAGCTCTTGCAAATATAATAAAAAGTGTTCAAAAACGTATACTTAATCTGTACCTTGACGACTAGTATAATCCTTTTTATTTCCATAATTTAAGGCTACTGTTTTCTCCCCCTACACTAACTCAATGTGGTTAAGCATTGAGTTAGTATAGGTAGAAAAAAAAGGAATAACTCATGGTGGGATTAAATATAGGTGCGGTCAGGATGGAATCGAAAGAAACGGAGTTAAAATTCTGAGGGGAAAGATACTAACCCCAGCATTTGCTTAAATAGCCGCACGTGGTGTACGTATACGATATATGTGTGTAACGAAATCCCCTGAAAAAACCTTATACAAGGTGTATGGTAACGGCAATCGAATCAATTACCTCCCGAATGCTAGCAGGTCTTGTTATCACAGCGTCACTAGCTCGATGTCGAGGCGGAGAAAGCAGTAGCTTTAAATTATGCAAGAAAAAGTATCCATACTAAGCGAGGATTATTGCCATATGCTTATGGTCATGCAAAATTACCGCTGTTCCAGGTCTGTACTTGGAAATCAAAATCAATTGCTAAATCATTTAAAAAGTACCTTGTTATGATAAGTTTTGTTATGAGCGAATAAGTTCAAAAGTAAATTTGTAATTAAAAATTATTATTAATTTTATTAAATACATAAATAAAAAGTTTAGCTCGAGTAGGATTTGAACCTACGACATGCACTTTGCTAGAGCACCGCTCTAACCAACTGAGCTATCGAGTTACAAGCCCCAATCGATGTAAATTTTGTCTTTATGTATGTAGAAATGATGTAAATTCTCAATAGAATGAGATTATAGTTAATTTACTTATATTAATAGAATGTGAGTCTGCAATATCGCAAGTATTCACACATGTCAAAACAACTTGACTAATGTTATTTTTAGTTTTACATAAAAATATAACCTATTGTTACAATGTCTTAAAATAACGGATTTTATGAATCGTATTCTTGATTATTCAAGCGATTGGTCAAACTATTAGTTGTTCAAAAACGCTTTTAGAAATAAAACGTTCTAAAATATGACACTTAATCGCGTGCACTGAATTTATAGTTAGACATTATTAATAAAGTAATGCATTATGTCAAATTCATACTAAACATATGTGAACATATCAATGAAAGAACCAACCTTTGTAGTGTTCCACTTGTTTATTTTGTATCCACCGCTTGCAATACCACACGGACGTAGTGCTTTGTGACGAAGATGACACTCATTAGAACATCAGATCGTAAAGGTAAAGTGCCTGTTACCAACATAGCTGAGTGGTATGGGTACGGTTCTTACTAATCAATCCAACTTAACAAAGTCAAAATCATTGGAAATATGTCGCTAAGGCGCCACCTGTTAAATATATTTATAGTGGGAAAAACCTCATAAATTAAATTTTAAAATAATGGCCTAACAGGAAACCATAATGTTCACTCGAAGAGGAAACATTCGCCTTTTCCTGAAATTCTACTTCAAAAATATCTAAGCAAATCTCACTTACACTTAACTAAAGTTTTATGCTTCTTTTAAAATCCACAAAAATTGCGAAAACTAATACTCCAAATTCATTATATATCTTCGGTATAAACTTCCACGTAGAATTATTTACCTAATTAACAAAAATAATGATAACTGGTCAACACGGTAATTAATTGTTTAATTTGAAATGAATATTCGTCATAACAAGAATAAACAAAACTCAATCGAATATTTAAAAATTCCCATAATTTAGTAAAAAGTCACTTGATATTCATTAAAGCAAATCAACAAAGCCTACTTCACATTTCTAAACCATGGCTTTAATTTCGGTAACTTTAAAATTTGACGAAATAAACTCAACGTGCTTTTAATTTGGTCACGGTAAATAAATGCCCCAAAAATTACGCTACAAATAACTATGTTACGATTAAAAGAACAGCATAAAAAGATGTATATAAAGGGCAAATCCACTCAATAAAACATTCCCCAGACAGTGGGTGTGAACAAAAGTAATTCGTCAAAAACAAAATCTAACACCTAAAAAAAAAAAATGTTGCGTCACATATTCAACAACAGTCGAGGAGAAGTAATATCGTTTACTTCTTCTTGCGTAACCAACACCAATACATATATACAAATAACAATGTAAAAATATTATCTACTGCATGAGTGAAATTCCGATTATCAAAACTCAATCATATCCAACAACTGACTTTGTTACTACAAGAAAAGCTTTCTGAATATCAAAACGTTAAAACTACAATGACATCGGAATTTCTACTGCAAGATTGATTAAAATTTAAATTACACCAAACATTATTATGAACAAGCATAATAATATACAAAGCAAGCTATAACAGCAAGAAAATAACCTTACCCTCCGCAATTTCCATTATTTTGGTCCAAATTCCATCACTATCAGTTGACACATGTTTATTATAGAGCGTCGCACATACAAATTTACAAAAATCCTAAGTGCGCACATGATAATCTTGCACCTTAACTTTTACCATATGTTAGCACGTAATACTTTTCTGTTACTCTTAAAAATCACGGTAGTAATGTCTATAATCTCGGTAAACCCACAGACGTGACAACAATTTAGGCAATTTGGAGTTCCTCGTTAAAACGATAAACGATAAGCAAATTTGTTAGGGCAGTATCTATAATCCATAACCGCATAAAAGAAAACTGCTAACATAGCACTGATACTGTTCAACCTTAACGACGCGTCGTCATTATGGTTAAATGTTGAAACATTTAACCATAATGACGACGGGGCGCTAAACGCCGGCAACACAAATTCGTAAACTACATCTTAATTGTTTTAAACTTCCATTCTCAAGATCTATACTTCAATTGAACTAAAAGGAAAGCAACCATCTGCCCGCTCTTCTAAAAGTACTTAGATCTGATAAATGACAACTCATCATTTCATATGGAAACTCAACGATTCGAGAATGCACGAAAACGTGGTAATACTACCAACTACTGTAAACTGAGTCAAATAAGTTCCCAACAATATTTGCAAAAGCTACACAAGCAGGCTAAGTCACTATTTCATATGATCGACTTTATGCAAACAATTCAATTGATATAAACTAAGAATTCTAAACTGTAATTATGATATCAGAACCTCACAGGTTGTGAAAATGGCTGTGATTAAATTTAGCAAACTAAACGGACTACGTATTTATACGTTCGTACTAAAACAATTTAAATATGGCGGAGGATATACCTTTTCCTTTCTTGGTATGTCGTGTTCAGACCTATACTAAGTAATTCAATCCAGCACTTCAATAAACTATCATTTCACTGTCAATACTCTTTAAAAATGGAGCCTCTAGTACACACAGGGCGAATTCTATAACAAAAAAATTCGATCAACTTTCTTATAACGCTGAAAAGTGGAATGTTGTTCAAGTTTAATAATGGTTTTATTTCGCTGTGTTGTTAATTGTGAAAGTAAATAACAAGATAAAGTGAATAATTTTTGTGCTAGTATGTTCCTACTTATTCAGCTTTTAATGTTATAAAATATGAACTTGTTTCACCTTTGATGTTTTGTTAAAACTATTTCTGAAATTTGCAAAGAAATCTACTATTAAGACAAGAACATTAATTGAATTATAATACACTCTGTATTATCATATAATTAATTCCGCGGAGGAACTACAAAGAATTTGTATACGTATTGTTTGAACAATTTTAAGCAAAAATGATTATGTGCAATTTTTCCCAATTCCTAACCTCTAAGGAGAGGCGGTTGAAGAAAGATGTAAAAGTAAGTAAAAAGGATACTCTTAACAGCTGCTTAAATCTTAAAATTCTCATAAAACAAAACTTTTAATAGCAATTTTCATTAACAAATTAACAACAACACAATATAGCACATAAAATAATTAGGTGACAAACAAGAACGGTTACAGTTGTTCAAAATGAGATCCACCAACCTCCACACATAATGCCACACGCCTTCGCAGCTCTCTTTTCCATTCGATATTTGCGAAATTGTTACGAATGTTGGTAAATGCATCAAAAATTCGTTCAATCAATTCTTCTCTTGAAGATGGTTTTCTCCGCCCGTGCACTAAGGACTTAACATGGCCCCACAGATAAAAGTCTAAAGGTGTGAGATCTGGTAATCTGGGCGGCCAGTGTGCTGGTCCGATTCTACCAATTCATCGGTTGGGAAATTTTCTGTGCAAAAACTCCGTTACAACACGCCCGTAGTGTGCAGGAAACCCATCTTGCAAATATCACATGTTTTGACGTACAATTAAAGGAACATCTTCAAGCAATGCTTGTAAATCTTCTTCCAAGAATTGTTTGTACATTTCGGTGTTTAAGTGCCCATTAAAAATATGGGGTCCAATGAGACTGTCTCCGATAACCCCGGCCCAAACATTTACCGTGGAGCGATGTTGAAATCCGGTAATAGTAATCTAACGAGGGTTTTTATCTGACCAAACGTGCTCATTGTGACTATTGTTCACTTCACAAAAGAGTGTAACAGGAATGCTATCATCATGTGTGATCATATATTCACAAGACCGAACACTTGGAGCCAAATCGCCGGGAAGAAGGTGCTGGACGGGTTGAAGGTGATACGTATGCATTTCATTTTCGCGAAGAATTTTCGAAATCGTGGTCCTGCTTCTACCAGTGGCTGTTTTTATTCGTCTAATGCTCGTTCGGCTATTGATTTCAACTTCTCTCAGCACCTCTTCTGGAAACGCATGTCGTAGAAGCTCTCGATCACTTCGATGTGTAAGAAAACTTCCTGATTCTTGACGGCAGTGAAAAGTCCGCACTCTCATTTTGTCAGTAGGAGCACGACGATTTGGAAAACGATGTTTGCACTCTGCTGATGCTGTATAACAATTACCGTTAAACGAGCCCTACAGGAATACCGTATCACTGTATTCCTCATTTGAGAATTGATATGGCATGATTTAATTGTAATTATATTAATTCTAATTCAAATAATGTTTGATACAAATGACATGAAACGTCAAATAATTTTCTCAGTTTATTGTGGTAATACTTGCTAAGCAGCCATAATTATTCTTACGATTTTTACAGTGTGGTTCTCATTTTGAACAACTGTAACCATTTTTGTTTGTCACCTCGTTATTTTATGTGCATTTTTGTGCTATGCTGTGTTCTTGTTAATTTGTTAATGAAAATTGTTATTAAAAGTTTTGTTTTATGATCATTTTAAGACTTGATCAGCTGTTAAAAGTATTCTCTTTACATATCTTTACATTTTTTTCAGCTGCCTTAGGGGTTAGGAATTGGGAAAATTTACACATAATCATTTTTGCTTAAAATCGTTTAAAGAATTCTTCGTAGTTCCCCCGCGGACACCCTGTATAATATAATTATACGTCCTACCGGCGCCATATTGGAAAGTTTGACAAAGCACTGGATTACATAATGCGGCTATGAATGACATAACCCACAATAATACGTATAATTGGTGAATTACAGTAATGGCATGGAGGGGGTGATTCAAACAATGTAATCAGTACAATATTGTCAGTTTTTCGGAAATTACTTTACACTAATTCTTATTATTTTTAATTAAATAAAATAATTTCCACAAAAAAATATTGATGGAAGATAAATAATATGATAAAGTTCTGTTCCCACCAGGACAAAATTACAGCTCGTTTAATCAGTATATTTTCCGGAAACCAGGTATCGATATACCATAATTGTGACTTTGTTATGTATAGATACTGTTTCTATAACTATTATACAGTGTAATTCATATAAGAACCGACACAGCGCAGGGGCGTGTAGGAGAACGCAAAATATGACAATTTAACGCAACTCACCTCTACACTAAGTTGCAACCCTGAGAAGTTATAGGTCTTGAAAGTGGGGCGAAACAGCCAAGAAATAGAACAATGAATTCCGGGGGAAAAAAGAAAAAAAGAAAAAAAATGAAACAAGAGGAAGGGTACAGGAAGAATCAAACGGACTTAAGATAATGTTTTGGAACGTTGCGGGAATAAAAAACAAAGACCAATATTTTTTGTTGTTCATTAGGGAACAAGACATGGTGGGATTACAAGAAAAAAGGATATAGAAAAAAGAATGGGAGACATGGGAAAACGAAGATGAAGATAATAACAATTCACATCAGAGGGATGAAGGAGACAAGAAAAAACCTAGATGCAATGATGGAAGAGTGGAGAGAGGACATGATAATACTGGGAGGGGATTTGAATGCGGGAATAGGAGAAGAGGAACGAGTACAAGAAAGGAAGGGGGCGAGGAAAAGGGCGACAAAGGATAAAGTGATAAGCAAAGGTGGAAAAGAACTGCTAGAAATATGCAATGACACGGGATGGGAGATACTGAACGGGAATAGGGAAGAAAGCGAAATGGGGGAATTTACGTATATAGGAGGAAGGGGTGAATTGACAATAGATTATATAGTAACGAACGCAGAAGCGGAAAAATGGGTGATATCATTTAAGATAGGAGAGAGGATGCAATGGAACCATCAAGCCATGGAGCTGACAATGAAAGCGGGAGAGAGGGAGGAATGAAAGAAGGAAGAGAGGCGTATAACAAAAAAATATGGTCGAGTGAAAACGAAGAATTATGAACAGAAAATATAAAGCATAATATGGGAAGGGAAAGGGGTGGTGGAAAGCGTGGAGGAAATGAGACAGAAAATGCAGGTAGACAAAAAGAACAAAGACAATGGAAAAAGGGAAGGCGAGAGAAAAAGAGAGGAAGAAAAAAGAAACAATAGGAGAAGATTAAGAAAATAAAAACAGAAGAAGTATGGAAATATTTAATGAAAGAAAGAGAAGAGGGACACAAATATGGATACAGGAATGGGAGACATACTTCAGAAAATTACTGGAAGGGGAATAAGGACAGACGGGAGAGGAAAAACAAGGCAAACTAGTATGCGAGGAGGGAGAAGTAACTAGAGAAGAGGAAGTAATGGAAGCAATAAAGAAAGTGAAAAAAGGCAAAATGGCAGGAGAAGATGGGATACAAGAGAGGAGTGGATATATGAAAGGGAAAAGATAACAAAAAGAATGGTAGTACTAATAAATAGAATATAGAGAGGAGAAGGTTTTCCGAGAGATGGAGGGAAGGACTATTGTGCCAAGTATACCAAAAAGGGGACAAAAACAAGTGAAAAATTACAGAGTTACATTGTTGAACACAGCATACAAAAATTATCTGACAAGGCTAGAAAGAAGGCTAAAGAAGGAAATAGAGGAAAAGAAATTGTTACCAGAGGGACATGCAGGATTCAGGAAAGGGAGAAGAGTGATATATAACATATATATTGAGACATATGGCAAACAAGGAACTAGAAACGAAAAAGGGGAAGTGGCAGCGGTATTCGTAGACCTAGTAGCGGCGTTCGATAGAGTCAATAGGGAAAAGCTGTGTGAATATTTGAGAAAAAAAGATACAGGAAAGGCTGATAGAACGGATGGAGGGAATTTATGGGGAGCAGGGTAAGGGCGAATGGAGAACTGAGCGAGGAATTTCTAATAAGGGAGGGGTTGAGGCAAGGATGTCCATTGAGCCTGAGACTGTTCTCGGTATAGACAGGCGACCTGAAGGAGACATTAAGCGGACAGCAAGTGGGAGGGTTGGTGGTAGGGAACATGAAAGTGTGGACGCTGGCCTACGCGGACGATATTGTGTTAGTAGTCAAGGAAGAAAAAGAAATGAAGGAGATGGTAAGGAGGATGGACTGATACTTGAAAAGGAAAGAACTGGAAGTAAATGTAAACAAAACGAGAGTAATGGTGTTGAGAAAGGGGGAAGGAAGAAGAAAAAAGGAGGAGTGAAAATAGAGGTAGTAGGAAGTACAGCAGGTAAAGGAATTCACATAATTGGGATACACGATGAGGCAGGACAACAAAGATGGGAAACACATAAAGGGAAGAGTGAGAAAAGGGAATAAAGTAAGTGTGGAGTGTGGGAGAAAGATTGTTTGGGATGGTCGTAGGAACAAGGAAACTACTATTCGACAAACTAATAAAAAGTGTGGTGTTGTATGGGACAGAAGTGCGTGGTAGCAAAGAACATAAAGAGGTGGAGGGGCTACAAGAAAAATATTGGAAGTGGGTATTGGAACTGGAAACAGAAACACCGGGGTATATCATCACAGAGGAAGTACAAAAAAAATAAGGGTAGAGGCGGGAAACAGAACAATAAAGTACGAGAAGGAAACGAGAAAAACAATGGAGTGTACATTATTACAAAAAGGTTGGAAAGAAATAAAAGAAGCGAAAGTTAAATATGGACAAGAAAACAGAAAAGAATACTATGAAAGAAATGGGTACGCGAAGGAAGAAGTGAAGAGGTTAAGGGGAAAAGGAGTAGAAGTGAGAATGGACATAATAAGAAGCGATGTACAAAAACAAGAAAAGTGGATAAAAATACGAAAGTCAAAATATAATGCAAACTATAAGAATATTAATGGACAAGGGATACCAGAATATTTGAAAGGAGAAAAGAAAAAAATTATAGCGATGTTCAGATGCAGAAACGAAGAGCGGGGAAATAAATATTGCAGAAAGGACGAAGAAAGAAACTGTGCTTATGCGGGAAAGGGTTGGATACTGTGAATCGTGTAACGAAAGAATGCAGAGAGTTAACTGAAGATGACAGGACGGTGGAAGAAATATTGGAGAAGACGGTGAGGGGAGGATTAAATATATGAACGGAATATGGAAAAGTAGAAAACAGATAACAGGAGACGGGGGAAGAAGGTAGTTACGTACAGATGAAATTGTAAATATGTAAATATGTAAAATTAAATCCCAATAATCTTTGCAATATGTACAAAAATTAGCAAATACAGTTTATAAGTAAGTACTTACTGTCGATTAATGCTATCGGTACACTCACAACGTGTACCAAATTCGTATTTTCTAAGTTCAAGTATAACTCAGATATCGATTTTTTCGAAATTTGAAACTCCACTTTCAAGGCTCAGGGGCGCAAGCTAGTATAGAAGTAAGTTGCGTTAAATTGACATATTTTAGGTTCTCCTACATGCCCCTGCTCTGTGTCGGTTCTTATACGAATCAGCTTGTATATTATTATTATGTAGATTATTATGCTGTGCATCCTTGAATCTTATTATTCACTTGTTATCCAGTTTTAACTGAATTGTAATATGTCGTTTTAGTTTTATATGGTTTTTGTAAGGACTATATTTTGAAGTTGCGACGATAGTCGGTTTTATAGCTGTTGTACGATATGGCAACGATGGTTCTGATTACTGTTTTTAACTGTTCGGAATGATTCAATCTTCTGCCACTAGATAGTAGTAGTAAAGGTGTGCATTTATTGCTTTCATACAAATAATTGGTTTCTTTGTTGTACTTTTAAGCAGCTTTAAGTATCGTTGTAAATTGTAATCAATTATTAATCAGGTATAATTGTTTAATAATTTTGACACGTATGCAAAATTTTGGTTTGAAATTTATAATGTCTTTTTTAAATTTGGCGCCTTCTGATATTTGTCTTTAATACATGAGTAGTGACATCTATTTAAACACAATTTCTAAAAAAATAGTCGTTTGGAGACTTGACAACGCTTTATAAATTATTAGGTTTTATTAAAATTGTGTTAAAAAGCAATAAATTGTGCAGTAAGTGTCTTATTCAGTCACATCGTACACGTTTTCATTGCAAGTGGATATAGAACTAGCGTAAACCTGACGATAGTAGCGCTAAGAGAATTCGGCTCTACAATGGCAGCCAGCGATTCAGCGGGCGACGATTCTTTGTATCCGATCGCAGTATTAATCGATGAATTAAAAAACGAAGATGTGCAGGTAAGTTTTTCACCTACAAATTGAGTAAATGATTGAGTAATTAAAATAATGTTGATTTAAGTTTACCATAACCATTAATCCAACTTCACAGAATAATGACATCACATGCCCATGTCAATCTAATTCATTTTAATCATTTCAGCTTCGTCTAAACTCTATTAAAAAACTTTCCACAATAGCACTTGCTCTTGGAGTCGATCGAACACGATCAGAACTAATACCTTTTCTAACTGAAACAATTTACGATGAGGACGAAGTTCTGTTAGCTTTAGCTGAACAGCTAGGTAATTTCACAACTTTGGTTGGTGGACCAGAGCATGCATTTTGTCTATTACCACCACTCGAAAGCCTTGCTACAGTTGAAGAAACAGTTGTACGAGATAAAGCTGTAGAATCTCTTCGTGCTGTTGCACAACAACATACACCAGCAGATCTTGAAAAACATTTTGTACCACTTGTACAACGATTATCAGCTGGTGATTGGTTTACTGCTCGTACATCAGCATGTGGTCTTTTTGCTGTGAGTATTTACTTTTTTTGGTTTATTATTCTAACCACACTTTTTTAAAAAGGTGTGTTATCCACGTGTATCTCCATCTATGAAAGGCGATTTAAGATCTCATTTTCGTACACTCTGTCAAGATGATACGCCGATGGTACGAAGAGCTGCTGCATCTAAATTAGGCGAACTAGCACAAGTTGTTGAGTTAGAATATCTCAAATCCGATTTAATTCCAATGTTTGTTAATTTGGCACAAGATGAACAGGTAACATTCAATTATATTGATGTTTAACTTTTAAAGTACTTTTAGGATTCAGTAAGATTATTGGCAATTGAAGCATGTGTAAATATTGCTACCCTTTTACCTCAGGAGGATGTTGAAAAACTTGTAATGCCAACATTACGACAGTGTGCTGGTAAAAAATTAATGTGTAATGTCTATAATAATACTTAGTTTTACTTCTAGGAGACACATCGTGGCGTGTACGTTATATGGTGGCTGACAAATTCACAGAACTACAAAAAGCTGTAGGTCCAGAAATTACACGAACAGATTTAGTACCTGCTTTTCAAAGTTTATTAAAGGATACAGAGGCAGAAGTCCGAGCTGCCGCTGCTAATAAAGTGAAAGATTTCTGTCAAAATTTGGATAAACCTCATCAAGAGAACATAATAATGAATAATATTTTACCATGTGTAAAGGAATTAGTGTCTGATCCCAACCAGCATGTTAAATCGGCTCTTGCCTCTGTAATAATGGGGTTGAGTCCAATTTTGGGTCGTCATAATACAATTGAGCATTTATTACCATTATTTTTATCACAGTTAAAAGATGAGTGCCCTGAAGTAAGATTGAATATTATTTCAAATTTAGACTGTGTTAATGAGGTAATTGGTATTCAACAATTGTCACAATCGCTTTTACCCGCTATCGTTGAGCTTGCAGAAGATTCGAAATGGCGGGTGCGATCTGCAATTATTGAGTACATGCCTCTATTAGCTGGTCAGTTGGGGCAAGAATTTTTTGATGAGAAATTAAATGCTCTATGTATGACTTGGCTTATGGACCATGTTTTTGCAATACGGGAAGCTGCAACATTAAACTTGCGAAAATTGGTTGATCAATTTGGTGCCGAATGGGCAGAAAATACAATCATTCCAAAAGTATTAGCCATGTCTAGAGACCAAAATTATTTGTACCGAATGACTTGTTTATTTTGTATAAATGTTTTGGCCGAAGCTTGTGGTAGTGATATTACTACCAGATTGTTATTACCCACCGTTCTCAGTATGGCAAATGATAAAGTTGCTAATGTGCGCTTTAATGTTGCAAAAACTCTTCAGAAAATAGCCCCACAGTTAGATCAAGCGGTTATACAACCGCAAGTAAAACCAGTGCTCGATAAACTTAATGTAGATGGTGATGTTGATGTAAAATATTCTGCATCTGAAGCTATTGCTGGAATTACTGGTATGTATAAAGTAAAGCTCTTAATTTAGCTAACGAATGGTTTCTTTACAGCCTTGGGTTGAATGTGTTACAACACTAAAGTATTTCTTAAGAACTTATCAGAATCTCAAGAATCAGCCCATAAAATAATTACATAATGTCCTAGAATTTATGATTTTAAGTACATGTATCCGTTGTGCTACAAAATTAATATTAAAAAAAAAAACATGTAAAATAGTGTTCTTAGATGCTGTAGTATTAAACCATTAATACCAAGCAATTGTACATTATTGTCACAATTTTTATATTTATTTGTTTAAACTACTAAAGTGGAGTACCTTGAATGTGAATCATTAATCCTGATAGTTTCTTACGAATCTTATATGTTCACCATACATTCATTCCATACTTGAACAGTAATCAAAACTTTTCAATTTGTTAGTATTTGTTAATGTGTATATTCATTGTGCTTTGATTTTAATTTATATACATTCTACCGATTGGTGTTCAAAAATGGTGATGAATGAATTAACACATTTTCAATTAATAAATTTTTTATTATTGACTAATTGCTGAACATTGATGCCAACAATAGTGCTACAATTTTTAGTTTTTGTACCAATTATAAAGTTTATTATTACACGTTTAAAATAAATTTATCTACTATAAGGTTATAATTATTTATGTCTCATACAAAATGGGCGTTAATAAATTATATTTCAGTTACGTATTATTAGTACTAAATTTGTGCCAAAACTTTAGAGCCCTGTCAGTTGTCTCATCTTATATTACAACGAAGTAGTCCATTATATGATTTTTATTTACTAATAAATATTAATTTAATATTGGGTTTTTTGATACTATTTTTATAGTTACTTGAAGATTAGGGAATCTTTTGTTAATGTAAAGAATTATGAAATACTGCTGTGGGACAACTCAAACCTTCCAATGTACAAAGTGAAAATTAAATAATTTTTTGGGATTATTATGCAACTGTTTTTTTAATACATTCATAACAAAAATAGGCAACGTAAAAACAATCTATGTCAGATGGTCGTTTAAAATAATGTTTTGAGATAATTATGTTATCTATTTTGTAATACGTTCATAATGAAAATCTGCAACCTTGTAAAAGCCACTCGCTTATATAAAATACCCATAATGCAATTAAGCATTTTCAATCTTATTTCATTAATTTTTAGACTTAGTGTACTATATATAAAGAAACTTTATAATAAAACATGTAAAATTAAATTTTATGTTAGAAATATGTCGACACATTTTCTTATAAAATTAACCGTTATTCAGATATTGAAAAAATTTTAACACGTATTAAAAAATGGCATAGAACATAATTGATATGTTTAAGGTCTATACGTTAATATCTTTATATCTTTGAAACATACAGCTGTATAAGAAATATTTGATAAAATAATAAACCCCCCTCTCCGCTGCTAAATTTCTACCAAAATCTAATCAGCTCCAAGAGAAATGAAAATAAGCTTAAATACGAAATTTAAACTATGTACTTGTTGTCATTCTGGAGTTATTGTGGATACTAAAATACATCCACACACACATACAGACATCTTTGTGAAAAGTAAACTGGGCCGATTCAGCGTTAGTGAAAAAAAAGTCGATTGCATAACCTTCTATACCTACATATGTCTATGTAGGTTGGAAGGTAAAAATCCATGTCAGATACTGGTAGGGGTTAATAGACATCTAGATGCTAAGTCGCCAGCTTTTATTAAAATATGGATAATACATATTAAGCATTTTTAATCTTATTTCATTAATTTTGTTTGTCATTCTCCACGTGTGTTGTGTAAATAAGCATAGGTAGTTTTTAACATTTTGACGAGGCATTTCTGGGTAATGAGTTTATCAAACACTTTTTCAATAAGGTAAATATTAATGCAATAACTTATCATGTACCTACATAATTTTGTCAAAATTTAATGTGTTTTATTTTTAACGTATTTTATCCATTCTTAGAATGATTGGAGTAATGCCATTCAGTGACCTCCAATACACCAAGGTTGACTGAAGTAGTATAGATATGGAGATCCTGGCTCAAATAGGGAGTTACATGTATAAGAGAGGGACAGAGAATTTCAATAAGTGTAGACGGAGAGAAAGTATGTGAGGGGGCACGCCTATTTTTCTAGGAGAGGGGTGCCACCAATTTTGTGAGAGGGGGCATTGACGTTTTTCTAGATCAATAAGAGAGGGGATGACCACGTCTTTTTTTTAGGTTAAAGGAGGCGGGCTGGCCACGTCCTTTCTTCTAGGTCAAAAGTAGAGGGGTTGGACGAACTTCATTGACCGCACAGTAAATCAAAAACTCTTTTCTAAGTTCAAATGAAAAGGGAGAGCTCATTGACCCCAAAGTAGGTTAAAAGGAGGGAGATGGGCCAAAGTTCATTATCTCCGGAAGTTGATCAATTCTTGGAAGTCTAGAATAGAACAGTTCTAGGAAATTCCAGTCTTGAGTCACGTGCTGATTCTTAGAAATCTAAAAATAGACCAATTCCTAGCAACCCCAAGGTTCATTGACCCTTTTCTAGGTCTAAACGAGATGGGTGAGGTCAAGGGTCATTAACCTTAAAGTGTTATACGTGGTGATTCCATGCCATGCAATTCATATCACGACTCTTGTAAACAGAATAAACAAGAGGGCCCTAAGCTCTAAGGTGTCTTATCTAAAACAGTTATCACGTGGTTGCATATTATTCTTCCACATGCATGATCAAGTCTGGTTGACAAAAGTTCCAACGCTCTTCAAAATATTTCCATGGCCTTCATAATATTACCAGTAGTTAGGATTCTAGAAAGGTCAGCTAGGATTAATGAGCCTTTTTGACCTGTTTCTGGGAAACGGCTACCTATTTTTAGAAAACGGGTACCCGTTTTTGAGCTGTTTTTGACCTTTTTTAATTTGTTTCGGGAAAACAACTAGGTACCTGTTTTGACCAGTTCTTGAGAAACAACTACCAGATCCTGGTGCGGAAGTAAAGGACAGTAGTAGTATTACGTAAAAGATAAAAATAAATAAAAACCCACATACTTTAAACAATCTTTTTATTATAATTCATTAGAGATATAATTTTTTTAATTCATGATTGTATACAATAAATTCAAAGTTATTTTGTAAGTCTTGCATTCGATGACCCAGATCTCCACCCCATAAGAGCGTTGGCGTCATTTTTTGCTTTATACATATTCTCATTTATTCAATTATAAGAATCAAACTGCTTAATATTTTCTCTAGTGCCATATATATATATATATATATATATATATATATATATATATATATATGATGATTATAGAAGTAGGCATAATAAAGGGGCTAGAGTTTATTGAGTTTGAAATTCTCTATAGTAGGCAAGCTAGATAAATTTGTGGAAGTATACAGTTCGTTTTCAATAAGAAAATAGTTACGAGTGCAAAATTATGGTTTTGATGTGACAAAACAGGCTTTGTGGGGTTTGCACAAGGTTGTTGTTTTCATAAAAGCATTGAGCTATACCAGTAGCATGTGAGAAAGGTCATTAATATTAATGGGTACGATTAGTTTTGTGTAACATATTTATGTAATTTGGCATTTTATTCAATGAATTTTAATATTTTGAACACATCAGATATTAATCACATGGAGTATAATTATAATATGTAGAATCTATAGTATTAGGTACAATGCATAAACTATTTGAAATATGAAAGAAAGGGTATGGTACGAACATAGATATTTGTAATTCAAAGACAAAGTATATAAAACGTGCAAAAGAAGTGATAGTGACTTAAAAACATAATTAAGAGCATGAACAATAATTGTGCAGTATGATATTTAATATAAAATTGAAAATTTTATACAAAAATTGACAAAATAGTTAAACAATGTGAAATGACAAAATTAAGAACTATGGAGTACAAGTGAATAGTATTGCTGTTAGAGACAGATATAAGAACACATTTTATGAACATTTCAAGTGTTATAGACAGTTATTACACAAATTAAAAGTAAATTTGTATTAAGTTAGGTTAAGTATTATTTGTAAGAATTTCACAAAATTATGGTTTTTATAGGGTAAGATAAGTTTAAAATAAATTATAAAAACATTTAATAGTAGGTTTCCTTCATTTGAACAAGGAATTTAACTATAAATATGTAATATAAACATAAAATTAGAAGTTAGGTTAACTACCTAAATTTTAGATGTGAAGGTGGAAATTTTGTAAAATTTAAATAAAATGGGTTGAAATAAATGTATTCTGATACAGTTTTTTTATGTGGAATTTGAATATGTAATTAGTTTAGTTGTACGATGTAAGATTTTTTGATATTAGTAAATTTAGATTATAAGTTGTCAGAACGAAAATTATCGAAGCAAAATAGGGCTTGTGTCTTTTTATGCGGAATTTTGCCCTGATTCCAAATGTAATTAAAAATCAAATCCGAATTGTTTTAAAGAAGGTATAGAATAATTTATGTTTTAGTTAAGTTTACAATTTTGTTTAGACCAATCAGAAGCTAGAATATTTTGTGTGTAATGTAGAAAAAAAATTGAAAATTTGGTATCTAGGAGAAATATATAAAAGGAATTGCTCCTGATTTCTCACTCTCTTGCTTTCTTATTTTTATAAATAATTTTTGTGACTAACAAGTCATAGTGCTAGTGTTATTTGTGTTTACATGTAAGTAACAATTCTCGTAAACATTATCGGATTTGAAACGCGATCGACGTAGAGTTGAGATATCAAGAACAATTGTTTTAACATATAACTAAAGTTAAAAATAAGGTTACCGATCACAATTGTTCGATAAAATTGTGATTGTTTCGTTTTGCAAGATCGTGTGTAAACATCGGGTGATGTGCAATTTTTTTTGTATGTTAATACATTTCTTCAATTATCTTGGATTCGATGTTTATTTTGTTGACAGTGATTAAGATCATAAAATAAATTTTCACTTCATAACGGAATCTAAAATAAAGGTGCATGTGAATACAAAAATTTACATAAAATTAAAATACAAAATTAAATCCGAGAAATTAGTAAATAAATAATACAACATTTTAAAAACACAAATAAAATAAAGTGCTTGTCTGAAAGTATTTGAGCATTGTAAGAACATCGTACTTATCACATGAAGAACAGTCAACAGTTATTTGATTTGGATGAAATTATGGAATGTTAAGCAGCATATTTGAGACAGCAAGGCAGTATCACCGATTTATGTAAGGAAGTCTATGTCCAATGTTTAGTGTGGAGCAACCCGACAAGAACATTATTTGGAATTTGCAGCAACACATGTGAGTTGTATTTCTCCATCATAACCCTAATGCATTGATTTTTTTTTTTTTTTGATGTCCTGTATTTATTTTTGTTGATAATGTATAAATGTTTATACGTATACACGTGTCAATATCTGAAAAGTAAATGATTCAGTGTTGTTATAAAATTAATAAGTGTACCTCAAACAAAATTGAAATTGTGCTCAATAATTTGCATCAATTGCAGAAATTTTTGACAGGCTACATTTATTTCAGTATTAAATACGCAACGCATGCGTAGTTTGTGCAGATCTCAACAAAGTTGGTTTTACATTGTAACTGTTTATTATAATATACAATTTGATCATTTACATGAATATTCCCAGATTTAATTTATTTTACCAACAATCAATGTTTAATACAATTGAACCCTATCCCTAAAAGAGATTTTGAGTTAGTACGGCGCATATATTTTTTTGTTAATATTATTACGATAAGAACTTTATCCCCATTTAGTAAAATTGAATAATTAGAGTAAATATATATATATATATATATATATATATATATATATATATATATATATATATATTATATGATATATATATATATATATATATATATATATATATTGCACTGGCTAGCGTTAAACATAATTATTAAATATATAAAGTGAGCCACTTCAATTGTATTTAAAGTGAGGCCCGAGTAGTTGTGAGGACCGTATATGGACCTCACTTTGAAGGATTCTAAAAATTAAAGATTAGCTATCAATAAGCATCATTAACGCCATTTTTGTAAAAAAAGTGAGGGCATCAGTTTGATAGAAGGGTGAAAAATATGTATAATGTAGTTCTAGAAGTGTCCACCACGTGGCGTCTTACTTTGATGTATATTCAGCAGCCATGTATATTGACTTCTTTAATAACAAATTTTCTAACCAAAGTGAGGACCGCTTTATTAATACAGAATTGGCAACTATGCTTTGTGACTCTTTCTCACTTTAAAGCATTATGAAAAGTATACACTTTTCTTAGATGTCAGAAAATAATTATTGGGTTCTGTTTATATAAACTAAATAAGGAAAATTTTACTAATCAATAATCCATATTTTTAATTTATATAATTAAAAAAAAAAACAAAGTAGGGATAGGTTTAAAAATCTTAATGCTATAATTGTTGTGAAACACTATTTATTTTACAGATTTTAAGGTTTTCGCGTGAATCTACACTACACCAACAGGGTATGCGCCAAAATTTGCTTCTCTCACTTCTTGACTCTAATGCCCCAGAATTTATTATCATACTTTTTATGTGCGAAGTAGAAATCCTTTTTAGCTGATTTTTCTTGGTGACTTCTGCAAACCCGAAATATATTAACGCCAGACAATTTTTCTTCATTTTCTAACATGCTTTTCACTTGTTAAGGCTAGCTTTTGCATCATTTAGGATCTAAAATTTAATAAGTATTTACTACGACTGTGTACACCGGTTTTCATTTAATATTTAACATTTTAGATTTAAGAAGTTTAAGTTACACCATATTAAATCTTAAATGATAAATGTTATATTTTAGATGTGTGCATAAAGTCTCTTACATTTCTTACCATATATCCCCACTTTTAATCTTTAAACTATAAGTAAATGTTAATTCTTAAATATTAAATCTTAAATGGTGCATAAATTGGGTTTGGGACTATTCGCCGTCGCCGGTTCGCCTTCGCCGATTCGCCGTCGCCAATTCGCCGTCGGTCAAACTCGCCGTAGGGACGATTCGCCGTCGGGGGATGTTTTAGACGAATTTATAAAATTAATTTGTTCTTCTTTTCGACAAAATTTCATTATCCATTATGACAACTTTCAACCACCTGATTAACTCAAAGAATCGGTACAACTAAATGTTTTTGTTCTATGCTTTTGTATTTATAGCAATATCGAGATGTAATTATTGTTAAATTAAGATTACGTTAATTATCAAAGGATTATTTGAGGTAAATTGCGGAAAAACCATTTATTTAAAATAAAGAATGCCATATAAAGTCTATTTAAAGTAAAGACCGTCATTATAAACTCATAAAAACACAATTTTAAGGAGACACTCATTACCAACTCATAGAAAATCTATTTAAAGTAAGGGTGTCCATTATCATACGAGAAATATAATAGCACATCAAAAAGCAACGATTTGTACGGCGAATCGTCCCTACGGCGAATTTGACCGACGGCCAACTGTCCCGACGGCGAATTGGCGACGGCGAATCGGCGAAGGCGAACCGGCGACGGCGAATTGTCCTACACCCGCATAAATTAGCCTTCATAGGTATATACTTAAACTAAAAATGCTATTAAAGATTATCACAGCATCCTCCAATCAAATTTACCATTTCTTAAATATATTTAATCCTACATACGAGGAATCAAGTACTCCTTGCAATGATAAGGTTTTGCGATTACCATAATCATAAATTTTGACATTTTATACCATTATTACAACTAACAGTTTGATTGTAAACAGATTAGTTTCATTTCGGAAGAATTTTAAAAGTAGTAAGTTTGTGAAAACGTAAATATTTCGAATCGCGATTTGAGTGATGATTTTTAATGTCCTTATATGCGGGTTACTTCCACAGCAATGTGTGGATAGACTAAAGTTGTCCTTTGGTGATGAAATGACGTCCAAAACCATGGTCTACAAATGGTTTGCAGAATTCAAACGTGGAAGATCTACTTTTGATGACGATTTACGCGAGTGTCGACCATGCACTTCTGTTGTCACAAAGAATTTGATGCTGTGCATGAAATGATTTTATCAGATCGACATGAAACATACAGTAAGATACAGGCATTCTTAGGCATTGTGGCGAAACAAATACATACCATTTTGAAACAACATTTAAATGTCAGGAAGCTTTATACTCGTTGGATTCCTCACAACAAAAGTGGTTCACTCGCGAAGCGTTTCAAAGCGAATGATCGCTTGTTTTTTCGGAAAAGACTGCTGATTGGTATACTTCAATTTGTCTCCCCCAGGTGATCGGTGAAATTAGAAAAAACACTGTAAGTAAGTAAAAATAAGTAAGCGAATCATTTTGCATCATGACAATGCAAGTGCGCACACAGCACGACAAGCTACATAATTTTTGACTAGCTAAATATCACCTGAAGACGCCGTTGAAGCTTTTAAAGTACTAATTTTCGAGGTACCTCGCTCAGAGTGGCAAAAATGTTTTGAGGGTTTGTCTTACCGAATGCAAAAGTGTATGGGTCTTATGTTTCGACGAATTGACGAATTTTAGCAGTGACCCTCGTATAATATTTTTAAGGCACCGATTCTTAGTTTCCTAAAGGCACTTGAGTTGTTATACTATGACCAGACATATCTCTCTCTATTACCATGAACACCCCCTTCTACATCTAATTAAAGTTTATAATTTTCATTGCATCACAGGAAACACTCATTTGGTCTTTTAATTTTCTTAAATTATATAACAATATTTTTAATCCTCGTTATTTTGTTTATCAATTTCCGCTTCTTTCTAGACACACCACGTAAGTTCCACATATTCAAACATTATACTGAGTGGTCACTTGATTTTGACATATTTTTACCTCACAATATGAAAGTATTGGGAGGTATTGTAATCGGTCGGCGAAATTTCGAGTGCAGCACTTTAGTTTTTGTGAATTGTTGCAAAATAAAAAATAGATAGAAAGTAGATCCCAGCGTATTATTAAAGAGGATTAAATTTCCTTTAAAAGGAGCTACCATACTTAAAAATTGTTTTACCGTAAGTTGGAAAAAAATAGGTTCAAACATGAAAGTTTCAAAATATGCCTGTCTGTATGAATGTGCTCCAGCGCGATAGCGTTCACAAAGATAATCCGATCGTCATGAAATTTGGTACCCAGGTTCGTATCCATGAGTAGACGGAATGATGAACTTTTGAGCGAAATCTGTCGTCAAAATGGCGGAATTTTAGATTTCTACTATTTACGTAGGAACTAAGTGAACCATCCTAGAATTGAGTATCTGCCAAGTTTTTAGTTTGTTCGTGAACTCCTCCGGTAGCGCAGTGGCACCGCGTTTGGTTGATGTCCCGGCGTCTCGGATTCAAGACGCATAATGTGAGCTTTTATTTAATCTTAGTAGACGTTTTAATGATCAAAAATTTTCAATTTTTTTTTACGTTTTACACGTTTTGAGCCATTTCTGGCCATTTGAGACGATTTTACATTCCAACTTATTTATTTATAGTGGCAACAACGCATGGTCCTCATTTTAATACCTTAAACAATTTATACATTATAGACTATATAACAATGGCACATATTTATACAGGATAACTTTACTTATACAAGAGCCTAACTTTAAGCCGAATATACTTGGTGACAAATCTATAAGTATAAACGTGTATATTTGTCAGATTTAGGCACAAAAAAAATAACGAATTAATTAATTATTGCTAGAAACTAGAAAGTAATATTAATAAATTCGTTATTTTTTCTGTACTCAAATCTAACAAATATACACGCTTATATTTATGAATTTGAAACCGAGTATATTCGGTTTAAAGTGTGGTTCTTTTATAAGTCTATTAAAGCTAGCCTGTATAAATGTTTGTCATTGTCATACAGTTATGAGCACTGTATTTTTTTTATGATTGTGGACCTGAACAGGCTAAATTTGGCCTATCGTGCTAAAGCACTCAAGAACACTTAGGAGGATGGATAGAGAGATAATGAATTAGCAATAGATGCCTATGAACAGCTACCTTAAATTTTCTCATATCATAAGTGAGAGGAAAGCAGGAACTAGGGAGATCATTCCAGAGTTTAGAAGCCGTGTGGAAAAATGTGGATTGCGCCCGTTTGGTACGACAAGTGGAGATTTGTACTGCATACTGATGATGTGAATGAGCGAACCGAGTGTTTCTCGCAAAGATAGCCCGAGAAGGTATCAAAGAATATAATTCATCAGCACAATAGCCGTTGTAATAACGATAATACAAAGAAAGAACTGAAACCATCCTTCTATGCTCAAGGGACTGTATGTGAGAAGTTAAGGACGGGTCATTTATAAGCCAAATCGCTCTCTTTTGAATACGATCAACGATATCGAGAGCGTATTTGGGAGCACTAATCCAAAGGTGAGAATTATATTCCAGATGAAGCCGAATTTGGGCCTTATACAGCAGAAGGAGTTGTCGAGAGGTAAATTACTGCTTAGATCTGTACAAAAAGCCTATTTTACGTGCAGCTGTTTTGGTAGCTGACAGAAGATGGTCAATCCATGAGAGATTTGAAGATACAGTCATACCCAACAGAGTAATAGAGTCTGAAAACTTAAGAACTGAGCCATTCATACTTAAAACAGGAAATGATCGATCTTTTTTGGCGGACATAAGGCAACACTGAGTTTTGTTAGCATTAAATTTAACTAGATTATTGCTTCCCCATTCGAGAATACGTTGAATGTCTTTGTTGATTGAATTTGCCATTTCAGCTTTAATTTATTGATTTGACATAGAAGGTGGATTATTATTTTTTATATATTTGACGAAAATTAACACAAAGTGAATGTTTCCTGGAATGCAACGGAAATTATAAACTGCAATAAGATGTAGAAGGGGGTAATCAGGGCCGCTCCTAAGGTATCTGCCGCCCGTGTACGAAAATAATTTTTCCTAACCTCTGATTAACCGTAATTTCTTTAAAATAAATAAAACACAGGAAATGTGGAAAAAAAAGAAAATTGTGTTACGATGGCCTATAAAAAATGACGTTTTTTTTATGAAAAACTTTATTTAATGATAAAATAACAAATGAAAACTTTTATTCACTAAAGTATAAACCATTGTACAGTAATATCTTTCGCCATCTTTCTGCAAGATCTTCAATGCCACGACGGTACCATGTAGCATATTTGGAATTAAAGAATTCTCGGCATGCAGCTTCAACTTCCTCAACACTTGTAAAATGCATCGACGAAGGAAGTGCGCATAGATCGGAATAAGTGATAATCGGAAGGCAAGGTCCGGGCTGTAAGCTGGATGATGAAGAAGCTCGAAATTCAATTCTCTAATTGTATGAGGTCTGATGTTGCCTTGTTGCAGAATTGCCCGTCCTCTTCACCAATTCAGGGTAATGCTGACTTAGAGCATCATGCATCATATCCAACTGTTGATTGTAAAGGTTAGCATCAATCGTCAGTCGATCAGGAACCAACTCAAAGTGAATAAGCCCTTCAAAAATCCACCATACATACAGCATAACCTTCCTTTGGAACCTTTCTCATTTGGGAATCGGCAATGCAGGTTGCCCAACAGTAATCCACTGATTTTCTGTGCTAGGATTAGTGAAGTAAATCCAATTTTCATCGCAAGTGACGATGTTGGGCCAACCATAACCTTGTTTCCTCTTGAGACTTGTATCTCCACCAGTAAATTTTCGAAACCAGCGCTACGCCGTACGAACGTTCACTATTCCTTCCCCTTCCACTTCGCATATTTTATTAACTGCGGCGGTTGCAGAAACGTTTTATTTCCAGTAATGACGCAACAGTATCAAAATTTCGTATTTTTCGTCAGCCATTTTGACGTTTATTGCTAGTTAGAAATAAAAGAATATCAGAAGAAAATTAGACGGGGCATTCGCCTGCTTGATTAGCTTTTAATACTGCATATCATTAATATATAAAATGTTTTCTAAATAGGAGCAGAAGAGTTCAATAAGAAATTCTAAAAAAACGACACTTTTTATGGGCCACCCTAATATTTCGGAAAAATAAATCAGCAGGAACTGATCATAAAAAAAAGTTGGACTTTGAAATGATATATTAACATGAATAGATATTTATACTAATTTATACTTATTTTTATTAATACATTCTTATTATGAAACATTTAAAAAAAATTGCTTACTTTCCTTTCTTTAAAGCAAATTCTGAAATAGTATACATAAATGTACCCGATACTAATAATACGTAAGCCTCAGAACCTTTCTTGATTTAATATTCTTAATAACATAAGATTAGAGATTGAATTTCAGGGGAAATTTAGGATGCAATGTTATAAATTTCATCGCATGTTTGGAGGTTGTGTGGTAGGGCTAGAAAGCAGCGGAGACTGATGAACAAAAGATTAAAATTTTGATATAGATTTGACGAAAATTAGCACAAAGTGAATGTTTCCTGCAATGCACCGGAAATTATAAACAGTAATAAGATGTAGAAGGGGATAATCAGGGCCGTCCTAAGGTATCTGCCGCCCTGTGATATATTTGGACACAGGATTTACAGGTGATAACTACTTTAAGTTGACGTGAATAGTTACAGATTCGAATTGGGATACATATTTATTGTTAGTACATGATGTGAGTATTCTTACATATTCTAACCCTACACTTCACTCGTACTCTAACACTACGAGTATTATAATAACTATTGATTGGTGAACTGATGAACGGATGAACTCCTTTATTACTGTATGGAGCTATATTTATAAATAAATATGCTTATTAATAATACATAATTAATTATTGGAAAAATAGATAAATGTTTCTTAATACTAGATATACACTACACCTTCCCCGGTGGAAAAAAAAACAAATTGAAAGTCTAAAATTTTACAATTTTTTTTCCCATTTAAAATAAACAACTTACAATTGAATACCTAAAATCTGAAAATAAGAAAAATTTTATAAACTAGAAAGTTACAAAATTTATAATACTAATTGTAATAAGGCTTAATTCTATTTTTGTGTACTGTAATCAACTTATCATTTACCTTAATAACTATATTCGGGCTATTATCTGCCACCACTTCATACGGTCCTTTAAACAAAGCGTCTAGCTTAGAAGTGACAGTAGCTTTCACTAACACCTTATCTCCTATTTTATACGTATGTGAATGTATCTTTGCATCCAGGACACTTTTCCTGTGATGTTTAGATTGAATTAAATTGTTTCGCGCGTCTTTAACTGCACTTTGTAATCGGTACTTTAATTCGAGTGGATAATTCTCAAAGTTATATATTGGATCAATGTGGTCAATAGTACTGTTAGATGGTAATCTTCAAAGTTTCCCAAAAACAAGTTCATACGGCGTATAGCGTGTTTCAGAATGTACAGTAGTATTAAAAGCGAAACACCAAAAAGGTACCCAAGTACCCCAAGAGCCTGGATACTTGGCCATTTGGATGCGAAGGTAAGCACCCAATGTTTTATGTGAATTTTCTAATGCGCTTAAAGTTTCATGGTGGTTAAATCAACTTCCTGCAGAAATTTGTTTAATGAAGATGGTCATTCTCTATGTCTCATCTATCTCGCTATAGTGATCTGTGATGTAATCTCTGTTGAGAATCACCATAATTATAGATTGCTTTGAAATTAATTGCAAAAGACCACAAAATGGGAAATAAAGTGCACAACTTGGCCTACCTATAAACATAACACTATCAAAGTTCTCATAGGGTTAACACTAGCAGGCTCGATATCTTATATTTCACAAGCAGATGATGGAATCACTTAAAGCCATTTGTTCTGGAATTTACCAAACTTCACATGGGCTTTACGTTATTAAAGCAAGTAACAAAATACTTACAAATTTCTATTGCAATGTCGTAAAGGCACAAATACGTGTTCATAAAATCTAACCCAACTATAATATACACTAATAATGTTCACTAATTAACTATGAAATATCTAAACATTATATACTGACACTACAATAAGTCAATTAGCACGATTTTTTATGGAGAAGATACTCAAAAATCACAACAAAACCCGTAGGTTCCTGTAAAATGCTAACACAAATTGTCCAAGATCAGCTGTTAGAAGTGGAGCTTGTGACGTCGGTGTGACGTACTTGAAAATGCCTAATATTCAAAACAGTAAATATTATTTCTTAATTAAGCTCATAGTATTGCGAGATTCATAATTAAGAAGTAAAGTGAATCGTTTCTAAAGGAGTTCCTCAAGCAGCAGGGGCTCTCAGTCCTGTTATATAACATTTATGTAAAGGTTATAGTTAAAAATAAATCGAATATAAAAACTTCACAATTCGCTGACAATATAGGTTTACACGCAACAGTAACTACTCCAAAAAATAGTAAAAGAGAATTAGAGCAAGCAATAAGTGATATTTATATAAATTGAAGAAGCAGTAGGCAGTGGATTAGTCGTGATCCCGGAAAAAAATAATTTAACAAAAAATGAAATTTTAATACGCTGCGCTTAGACAAAACCTAGGAAATAAATGAAGCACTACTAACTACATTACTTAAGCGAATCAGAATGTCGCACTTTAAATGATAAAGTTAGTCTTTTATTTTTGTATGCTTAAGTTTTGAAATATATGCCCTACATGCATGTTATGGTTGTTTCATAGTTATTTGCAATTTGTCGCTTTTCGAATTTGTCTGTAACCGGGTGTCAATCGTCGGCTCTTCGGTTTGTCTCTCGTGTGCCCTGTACCCATTGCACCACCTGGTCAGAACAGCCCTGGGGGTAATCATGGTAATAGATAGATATGTCTGGTCACCGCTGAAAATATTTAGATGAAATTTTGTAAATGTATATTGTTTGGTCAAACTCAAAAGATGGGATAGTTTTTATATTGATAAGTGACGGTCAATATTTTTTATTGCAAAATCAAAGATTTTTTTTAGAAAAAGGGCGAGGGAGAGGGGGAGGGAGAATGTGTTTTAAATTTTAAATTGTATACTGTTAGCTTAATCCTTTCACTAAGTATTATTTGAATAATGTCCTTTGTACTGTTTGGGTGTGGGACACCCGTCGAAAACATTCGTCAGGAACCACAAGGAACGCCTAAAATATTCACGGACATTATTACTCCATAACCCGGGCACGTGTATCTGTTGACTCGATAATCCTTTTAACATCACACGGATTAAGAACCGCCTTGTTCTGAGTAATGATAAACATTAAATGTTTTTGATCTGATTAGGTGTTGGTATCACTTTGCAACTTGTAGTCTTTTATGGTGATTTGTTCTAGTAGCACCTTTAAATTTCCAAATAATTTTGCCCCCCTCAACTGAATAAGCGTACATTTACGTGTACAATCCCATAAAATCCTTCATGATACGGCCGTTGTTCTCATCTTTCATCAATCCAGGAATTTTTGTATTTACTAGAGAAATACCAAAGACATTGTCGGGAGTATAACCGGATGTATCGAATTTTTCAATATTTTCTTTCATGGACTGGAAATGTGGGGTACAGACAACTCGTTAATCAAGTATCTGTATCGGTATACATCAGCTTGGCTTTATTTCCGAATTTTGGTAGCACATAATTGTAATGAAAGTCGCACAGGAAAGCTTTACACATTTTGTTTAGAAAAACCTCCAACTTGTGCATTTCGATAATTACCATATCCTTATCGAATATGGTACAGCTATGGAAATTTGGGTTGGAAATATACACCCCCAGCACCATATCGAACCTCTACTTGGTTACCAAACGGATGTCTATATTTACGCACATTTTCCATTAGTTTACCAAAATCGCTATTGATCTTTAATTTATAGAAATTTTTATCAAATTCCTTTTTGGCTTGCTTGCGTAATGTAGAATCGATTTCGATACCTTTTCGTAACCAAGAGGCTGTTTAAGGCTCAAGACTATTTAGTTTAGTTTAAACCAAGCGTCAAATAAGTCTTTAGGTTCCTATAGTGAACAATGTGATTACGTTTCGGATACAATGTAAGTAATAATGTTTTTAAATTGAAATCAGGTGTAGCCATACGTTCTGGTGCTAGGGGTAAGTGGCTGTTGGGGTCGGGGAGTATTTAGTATTGATTCAAGGTTGGGATTATCTACCAAGGCAAACTCGTCATATGGCAAGAAATGCTCCATTGATTTTCCATGTAGGTTATTAATATCAAAGCACATTACATAGGTCGTTGGGGCAGAGGGATCATAGTTATTACCCATATACTTATTATTAGCCTTTCCATAACACTTGGAGCACTGTGCTACTCCGCCCTGACGCCGCTTTCGAAGAACATGATCATATGGATATCAGTCAGCAGTTCTAATTTAACTTGTGTAATTATCATGGCATGGAATTCTAGGCCGGGGACTGTATAATAGTGCAGGGGGTCATACGGATATGTACCTTGTACCTGCAAGTTATGCGGAAATTTTCAAATATATCAGCTAACAGCAACACGTCCATCTTAATTCATCTTAATTCATCTTCATTCATCTTAATTCATCTTAATTCATCTTAATTAATCTTAATTCATCTTAATTAATCTTAATTCATCTTAATTCATCTTAGCAGTCCTAAGGACCATAATTATGACTCATAATTAAAAACCATATTAATGCATTCTAGTTCATCTTAACCCAATTTTTTGAGTGTGAAAAAAAAGATCACGGAAGAATTTTATTGCGCGTGGTACTTTTGATGTTTGCGACACCGCGCCACGATCCTAATTCATCTGGCACTGTATGGTAGGTCATGGCCCCTGCTTTCGGATTGGTCCATAGACCCTGCTCACTCTCCAGATCAATCTCAATCAAATCAATCAGATACATCTCAATCAAATCAATCTCGATCAAATCAATCTCAAGTACCACAAAACAAAAATGATTTAATTTATTAAACCAATCGCTGAAACAGGAAAAGAAGCTGAGCTAACAACTCTTCTTAACCTTCAGGTAAATATTCTCCTATTGTATATACCTAACTCTTATGAGCGACCGCTTACTTTGTAAATAAGGCTAACCGAGGGTCAGGGTTGGTATTCTCCCTAAACGCAAGGGCACCGGCGTGAGAAATCAGTCCATTATCCGCAAATCAATCTCACTCAAACCGGAACTTTTTCTCAGGTCTACGCACGTGCCGGGTCTTCGCCCCCTTGGCAGGAAAACTTGAAATTTGAAGTAGTATTCTAATGAGGGGCCCGAATCTCATAAGGCAACTATAAGGCTCCGGAACTCGTTCTCAGGTATTTGCCCTTTGTCAGAACCCTGATTGTTTGTGACGCCATCTAGTGGTGTATTTTAAAACTAACGAATGTTTTCTGTAATAGAGGTTAATCGTGGCTCCACCTAGTAGTATATTTTAAAAGTAGATTTAACTGTTATGACGAGGAATTTGAAATAGTATTCTAATAAGGGGGCTCGCATACTACCTCACAAGTCAATAAATCAAAAAAAATTCAAGTGTAAGATACTGATTGAAACTAACCTCTGTCAAAACGACCTCAGATACAGATCTAAGATTTTAATTTGAAATTAGCCTCTGCCAAACTTATTCGACTTAATACAAAAACAAGGTGCAAGTCTAAGATGTTGATTTGAAATCAGCTTCTACCAACCTTAACATTCAAGATACTAATTTGAAACTAAGCTCTGTCAAAACGACCTTAGATGCAAGTATAGGATGATTTGAAATTAGCTTCTGCCAACCTTTTTCGATTTAATACAAAAACAAGGTGCAAGTCTGACATGTTGATTTGATATCAGATTCTGCCTACCTTATTCGATTTAATACTAAAACAAAAACAAGATGCGGATTTGAATTCAGCTTCTGCCAACCTTATATGACTTAGTATGAAGATGTTTTGATAGAAGTTGATTTCAGATCAGCATATTAAATTTGTTTCTATATTACTTGTTGTAATTAAAAATCTATTTATGAATTTGATTAAGAGAAACAAGTTTAAAAATTCAAGTGTAAGATGGTGATTTGAAACTAACATCGATTCCAACTCGTATGACAGCTATCGGACTCCGTGTTTTATTTTACCCAATGTTCATAATCACACTACCATAATAATAATAATTACATAACACTGTAGATATACTGATTAAGGTATAACAAGTATGTGTTGATAGAGAGAAAGTTTACAATAGGTTTAGACCGAGATGAGATGCTGGTGATGAATCATAACATTAGAAAATATGTACAAGTAATTAAATAAAGTAAATACAATAAGGGGTAAGTGTGAAAGTCAAAAACTATCACTTACCAGTGTTGTTATTGATAATCGTATTAAAAGAACGTCTTAAAAGGTTGATATCAGCGTGTATAACGGCTGGTTTTTGTTGCTTATAGTCATGGCACATTTACTTTTTGTGTTTTGTTTATAAATGGACAATATAAAGTACTTAGCGGTTTCCCCCAATCATTAGTATAAAGTAATTATTTTCTGGATTTCCCAGTTATGTAACCACAATAACAACCTTTCTGCTCGAAAACCTCTAATGTGTTTTTGAAAAACCCCACTAATTAGGTAATTACATAAAAGGTAAACAGATCTTATAAAAACAACGTACTTGCATAAAGAGCTACGGATTATATAAGGTGGACGTGCAATTACATTTTTATTTATAGAAGTAGCCTTTAACATATGCAAAACCAACTTTCAATTCAAAAATACTGGTTTGATTTAACTTACAGCTTGCAAAAACCAACTTTCAATTGTAAAATACCAAATTGATTTAACTTACGGCTTGTAAAAACCTTCTTTCGATTCTAAAATACCGGTTTCATTTAACTTACAGCTTGCAAAAACCAAAATGTCGTTAATTACGAGAATGGGACTGTATCATTACAAACACATCTTTTCTCCAATGATACAACGTCCTTTTCATTATCTTTTTTTATGGAAGAGACATATTTACAAAAATATTTAGAGACTGCTTTAAGTTTAGCTTCTGTGTCCAGGTAATACTTTTGATAGACTAAACGCCAAATACGAAGACACCAAGCTGCGCGAAAAAAATCACGTGACCGTGTACTATTCAACCGGAAAATATTAGTTTTTTTAAGAAAAGTAAAAGTTACGTTTTGTACATTTTTTAGTTAATAACCTCTTAATTATGATGTTTATATTTTATAATTAGGACAATTTAAACAAAAAAAACATTTATTTAATTGTGAAAAGTGAAATATAAGGTTATGTTACTTGATCATAAATTTACTCGGAAATGTTGTAATTCGCATTTTAATTATTAACCACAGTTCTAAGGGTAAATAGTTCGTGTCTAAACAATTTTATACTGCGATGGTTATAAATAGGTGTAATAGAGGGGTAGAGTTTTATCGAATTCAAATGTTATATAGTATGCAAGTTCAAATAAAGTTGAAGAAGTTATATAATTTGTTATGAGGAAAATATAGTATACGAATATAAACAGATGGTTTTTATACAACAAAACAGGTTTTATGGGGTTTGCACAATGATGTTGTATTCATAAAAGCATTGAGCTATGGCAGTAGCATGTTAAAAAGGTCAACACGATACATATTAGTGTGTTAAAGATAAATAAGAAATTTCACATATAAATCAATATAATTAATCAATTAACCACATAACAAATATTGATTACATGAAGTACAAAGAAATTTCACATATAAATCAATATAATTAAGCAATTAAACACATAACAAATATTGATTACATGAAGTACAATAATCCTAATGTGTAGAACATGTATAATAATTGGTACAATGCATAAAAACTCTGCGAACTATAAAAAGGGTTATGGTACGAAGACGTTATGTTGGTAGATCACAGACTAAGTATTTAAAAAGTGCTTAAGAAGTTAAAGTGCCTTAGAAACATATCTAAGAACTTGAACAACACATGTGCAATGTGAAATTAACAATATAAGTACAATAAAATATTACACAATTACTCTACACTTATTTCTTCGTTATCATAATCTGATATAAAATCAGATTCATCCGACGAGTCTCCACTCCATAATATGCTCTTTATTAATGTATTCCTCTTCAATTTCTTTAACATGACGGCACACTTCTTGCCAGTGGCTCTCCAAATCCATCGAATACTTTTCACGAGTTAGTTTTTCAACATCGGCTAATTTAAAAGTTGTGTTTCTCTATACCACCCAAGCTTTTGCAATGGCCCATATTTTTTCTATTGAATTTAGCTCCGGGTGGTATGAAGGTAGTCGACATACAGAGTGACCATGTTTCGCAAATATAGCATCAATTGAATATTCTGTGTAGCTCGGTTTATTACATTTTATTAAATCATACAGCTCCACTTTTGTTTGGGATTCATCACGTACGATCCTTCGTTCTTGTAACCAAGTTATCATTTACATTTTTTTACTGCTAAAAGTTGGATGTTTAACTGCTAACGTGTTGTGATAACTTGCATTATCCATAACAATAACTGACTTTTCGAGCAAATTCGGTAATAACTGGTGCTCAATCTACTACTATTATACTATTATAAGACGTTGACCTTTACCGATTGGACATTTTAAACCTTCGTTGGAATCATCTACCCAGGAATGTGGCGTTGTATGCGATGCATGTATATATGTTTCATCTGTATACACAATGGGTCGCCCTGCTCTTCGATACTTTGTTATTGCTCGTATATAAGCACAACGTAAAGATCGCATATCGTATCGTTCCATTAAATATTTACGATTGTCAACGGTTTTCGTCCATTTAAAACCTATTTTATTTAATAAGCTTCTTAAAGACGTTTCCTTCCCGGAGAAACCAATACTTGTAAATAAAAGGTGCTGAAACGGAAAGAGTTTTGAAAAAAACTGTTTACAATAGATAAAAACGTGCACGAAAAATGAGAATAGAAAACAATAAACAATACTACATTTTGTGGACGGAGCATAATATCTACTTCTCACTCATATCATTATTCCATTTCTTTTTAATGCAATATTCGGTTTCTGCGCAGGTGTCTTTGTATTGGGCGTTTGCTTCTAACAGTTTCTGGAAAGAAATTTACAACGCGACCTAAGTGACAAAAAGTATAGTAATATTTAATATGTTTGGTGGTTAGAAATTTTTTATGCATATAACTAAAATCTTAAAAACACTTTAATGTTCACTATTTTCACGTTATTATTTGTTTGATATTCATAACCAGCACTCAACGCGAATTGGCAACGTTGGTATTTAGCAACTTTTCCACACTTCTACCATCTAGCGAAGTAAAATTTAATTATTCACGTTTTACCGTTTTAGGAACATTTTGACATTTTATGAATCTTTTGACATTCACATAAAGGTATTTATTGATTTCTTTATCAAACGTTATTAGTGTAAGTTTAGTACATTTAATTAGTTAAACAATAACAAATTCTCAATTAAACATTATTGCAGTAAGTTAATGGCCGAACCTGAATTAACACCACCACCACCCCCTAACATCAGTGGAAGCATAAAAGTTTCTGAAGGTGATTGGACTTGTGAGGATTGTGGAAATATAAATTTTGCTCGTCGCAATGCATGTAATAGATGTAGCAAAGAACGGGCACCAACTGTAGCAAAAAGAAAAAAGTTAGGTCAAGAAATTGGTAAAGCTGCTGCTGAAAAAAGTCGGGGTTTATTCAGCGCTGATGATTGGCAATGTAATAAATGTGGAAATGTTAATTGGGCACGACGCCAACAGTGTAATGTGTGTAATGCTCCAAAGTTTGGTGAAGTCGAAGAAAGAACAGGGTTAGGTGGAGGATATAATGACCGTGGTGTTGTAGAATATAAGGAAAGAAATGACTCTGATGATGAATATGATGAATTTGGTAGAAAGAAGAAAAGAAAGAGTAAAAGTGAAAAATCTAGTAGTGATGAAGGTGAGAAAGAAGAAGAAGAAGAAAAGAAAGTGGTTGAAGAAGTAGAGGACGAAGAAGATGATGACGACGATGGAGACTTATCTAAATATGATTTAAGTGATTGGGGTGTCGATACTGAAGTAAAAGTACAATCTGTGAGAAAAAAGTCTAGATCACGCTCTCGTTCGCCTATTACTAAGCAATTCTAAAGTGCCTATGTTAGGCAATTTCGATACAAACTTTAAAAATTACGTACTTTATTGTGTTTATGGTACTGGATTTATTTTCTCCTGCATTCGCGTGTTTACTGAATTTATAGTAGCGATTATATTAAACCTTTATTGGAAATTTGTAGCTGAAGGATTTTAAAGTTTTCTGCTTACCTACCTTTTTAATAAAATTTTAAATTACGATAAATATGAATTGTACTGAGGATAAGAAAAAAGTCATTAATATTAATGTAGTTTTAAGAATTTCAAGTAGAAAATCGCATTATTTTGAGTTACTTTTTTATAGATATGTTATATCCTAATTTTTGAAAAATTAAAACCATAATTTAGGGTTTGTAAAAGTGTTACGTTATTGTACGTATGTATAATAAATAATTCTACATAAATTTACTTTTTCAAAACCTGTGCTGGATTTATATCTTTTTTAACATGACATCAATTATGAAGTTAAACTAGTAAGTGATACTCTCCAAAGTTTACGATAAAACTATGGGACAACTAGAAGACAGAGGAATGAACATAGAAAATAAAATTGTTACAAGAAACCTACCAGATAACATGGAAGAAAAATAAAAGTATTAACACCATATGTATCACACTAATTTATATGAATAATAATTGAAAGAATTAAAAGTTATTGATAAATTTACTTATTTAGGAAGCGTTGCACTACATACAAATGAGCGCACCACGAATATTAGAATATTGCGAAAAAAGGTGAGAAAATTCTAAGCTTTGGACAGTTGTAAATGAAAAATCAATTCAAAGCAAGTTAGGTATAACAACTTCACAATGCCAATGATAAATATATTCTACTGTATAAATACTGCAAAGAATTGAAATGTTTATGAATAGAATACTGAGCATCTATTACCAGAATCAGATTGTGAGCAGAGAACATTTAAGGAAAAACCAAATCAAATGTCCCCAATCAAAAATCCAAAATAAAAAAATTTAATGTACTTGATTCTTGAAAAAAATATCTGGTGTGGAACAACCACTACTTTCCAACCTACAATATGGAAATTTAAAGAAATAATTTTAATAACAATTTTTTTAGGATAATTATGCAACCTCTTTTATAATGTTTATTACGAAAATATGCAACATTGTAAAAACAAAAACAATAGTCTACGTCAAACAGACGTTTAAAGCTTCATGACATATAGAGGTTAATATACATCTAGATACTAACTAAAAAAAATTCCAAAGCCGTCCGCTTCTATGAAAATATCGATAATACAGTTTAAGCATTTTCAATCACATTTATTTAATTTTTACACATTTCACTTTATCAAGAAAAGTTATGTAAAATTAAATTTTTTTTTAAAATATGTCTACACATTTTCTTATAAAATTAATCATCATTCAGATATTTAATTAAACTGTATAATTAAGGTCTATATACTGGTATTTTTATATCTTGGAAATATACAGCTGTTTCAGACATATGTGATAAAAATTAAAAACAGCTGCTAATAAATCCCCCTCCCAGCCGCTCTTGGCGAAATTTGGCCAAACGTGGTAAAATAAGCTAATAAGTCGATTTAGCGATATTGAAAAAAAATCAATTGCATAATCTTCTATTAGCGTTGCCAGACGTCCCGATTTTGACGAGACAATACAGCTTTTAAACAAGATATCCCGACTAGTGCCCCTTTTTTTTCTCATTCTGACTACAAACTATATTTTCGAATAAATTACTGAATATACATGCTCCGCAAAATTGCAAAAATTCCGGAATTCGTAAATTATTGCTTACTGTATTCGGTTCTGCGTTCCGCCTATGAGTTTTTGCACCCCTACTACTTAATAATCCCGGCACCCAATCGACGTGAAGCATACATTCTGCTAACTGCTAGTGTACTGTGCGTGGCTACATTATAATTATTAATTACGTATTATTAATATTATAATGTCAACCGCAAAGATGCCTAAAAGGTAGGTGTTTGTTAATTATATCTGTTGTGCTGTTTAAAAACTTTATTTGAAATTTGATTGACTAAAATTTTATAAATTGAAGGGTGTGTAAGTTTAATGACACATGGAAGACATCCTGTTCGTGGCTGCTAAAGGGAAAACCAGAAGGAATGGCTTTTTGCCAGATTTGCAAAGCAACGTTTTCCATCGAACGCGCTGGTGAAGGCGACGTGAAAAAGCATAGGGTTACGAATAAGCACAAGAAACTACTGGTAAGTACATCCGGTTTCCAAAAGATTGAGTCATTTCTTGTTAACAAAAACGACGACGCGGAAGCTAAAAATGTCGCAATTGCCGAAGCAACATGAGTTTACCATACCATACAACACTCCCACAGTTAGTTAAGCAGTGGTTGTGCGAGAAAAATGTTTCCTCTAATGTTCGCGAATTCTAAAATCGCATTAAAATACAGATGTGGCCGAACAAAGACTACGAAAGTAGCCGAAAAATGCTTAGCCGTATCTTCTATAAACCTGCTACTGAATGATTTAAAAGATGACCATAAGTTTTCCATTACTACGGATGCGTCCAATAAAGGAATCATTAAAACTTTCCCATTAATTATTATGTATTTTCATACAAACAAATTTGTGTACATGTCGATCTCTACAAAAGAATGTGTCATTAACAAAGGCACTAACGTAGAATATAGTATATAAAATCGAAGAATTACCGTCAGTTTTGTTTTAATTACTTTCAAATTAAAAGTAATTAAAATTAATTACTTTCAGCTATTGTTGATACAATTGCCTCGGATCGACCTGGCTACAAGGGGCGGTCAAGGCCGAAACAGACAGGCCCCGTTGCTGACGACTGTGCACGGAATGAATGGTGAGTCGGTACGTGGAATGTTAAGAGGTATGCATGGTAAAGAATTTGAAATTGCGAATGTAATGTACGAAAGACACCTTGATATTCTGTGTGTATCGGAGACAAAGCGCAAAGGAAAGGATGCTGTGGAGATGGAGGATGGCAGCCTGGCACTATGGTCAGGAGTTGAGACGGAAGTGCATGGTGCAAAAGGAGTTGGGGTGATCATAAGTGAAAGAGCGAAAAGATGTGTTAAACAGTACGAATTAGTATCTCCCAGGGTAATATGCACCGGTGAATGGAGAAAGAGATCAGGAGCGTGAGAACTTCTGGAATGAAGTAGAAAACGTGTTGAACGTATGTAAGCCAAACGAAAGAGTGATTATATTGGGGGATATGAACGGATGGGTGGGTGTACAGAGAGAACATAGTGAACGCGTTCTAGGAAAGTTCGGAGACCAAAGAATCAATGAGAACGGTGAACACCTGCTGAACATCTGTGTGGAGAGAAGCCTGTTTGTATCCAATACGTGGCTTAAACATAAAAATGTGCATATGTATACATGGCAAAGAGGTGAATCTAAAAGTATGATAGACTTGATAGTGTATGATGAACGGCTTAGAAACCTGGTAAAAGACACAAAAGTAATGCGCGGAGCGGAGTGTGGATCGGACCACTTTTTGGTTGTATCGAGAGCGTGTTTAGCGCAAAAGTGGGCGTGGAGAAGGAAAGCAAACGTAGTGCGAATGTCCAGAATTAGGGTTGACAAACTAGTGGATAATGGTGCGAGAATGAAATACGTAGATGCTGTGAATAAAGAGTTGAATGTGAATGAAACAGTGTGGAACGCACAAATAAAAGTGTGACGTTGAAAGTGCATGGATAAACTTGAAAAACTCTGTTGTCAATTGTGCCGTGCGAATATGTGGAAGAGTGATTGTAGGTAGACAGAAAAAATGTGCTTGGTGGAATGAGTCGGTAACAAAGACAGTAAGTAAGAAAAAATATGCGTACATGGCAATGATTGCTGCAAAAAATGAGACTGAGAAGAAACGATTGTATGAGGTGTACAGATTAAGAAACAAAGAAGCGAAGGAGGCAGTGAGAATAAGTAAAGAGGAAGTGATGGCTGTAGAAGGAGAGAAAATGCAGAATGATTTTGAGGGAAACAAAAAACTTCTGGAAATGGGTCAAAAATACAAAGCGTGGCCCAAAACAGAACGCTGCAGGAGTGATGAATGATAGAAACGAAATAGTATGGGACGATTGTGAAGTGAGGAAATGCTGGCAAGAATATTTCGGAAAGCTGTACAGTAGTGAGGAAAGTAAAACTGAAGAGTTAAATAAGGAGAATATAGAAGAAATGATGAATAAAACTGAGGATATTGGAATAAATGAGGTAGAGAAAACGGTAGGAAGGTTGAAAAACGGCAAGGGAGCAGGCGTAGATGAAATCACTGGTGAAATGCTTAAGTATGGTGGTGCAAAGCTTATACGAAGATTGCGTGAATTATTCAATGTGTGCCTTATGTGTGGAAAAGTGCCGAGTGATTGGTAGAGCGCGATCATTGTACCATTGTATAAGGGTAAGGGGAACAAGAGTGATTGTAAGAACTACAGAGGAATAAGCTTGCTCAGCGTACCTGGTAAAGTTTTTGGAAGAATACTGATTGATAGAGTACGAGAAACTACACCATCTAAGATGTGGGATGTGCAAGGTGGCTTCATGCCAGGGAGAGGATGTGTCGATCAGATGGTTGCTCTCCAGCAGGTGATCGAAAAGTGTTTAAAGGTAAAAAGGAAGTTGTACTGTGTGTTTGTAGATCTGGAGAAAGCATATGACAGAGTGAATAGAGAGAAGCTGTGGGAAATATTAAATGAATATGGCGTAAATAAAGGTCTAATAAATGGAATAAGGGCAGTATACAACGGTAGTCGGGCATGTGTTAGGGTGAGGGGAGGTGTGAGTGAATACTTTAATATTGAGCAAGGAGTGCGACAAGGCTGTGTGATGTCACCGTTGTTGTTCAATATATACATGGATAAATGTCTTAGGCAAGCATGTAACGATACAAATGGTGCAATGGTTGGTGACGTAAATGTACGAGTCCTGGTGTATGCAGATGACACAATCTTATTAAGTGACAGTGCGGATGAGCTGTAAACCGCTCTGAGGAAGTTTGATACAGTCTGTGAGAGCATGGACCTAAAGGTAAACGTGAACAAAACTAAGATTGTGGTGTTCAATCGGGAAGGTGGAAAGGAGAGTAGAGTATTTACTCTGCAAGATGAAATTGTGGAGCAAGTGGACGAGCTGGTATATCTCGGTAGAATGTTTACTGCAGATGGTACAATTGAGAGCGAGATTGGACGAAGGGTCAATGCTGGAAGGAAAGTGACTGGAAGTATGTGGACGATAATGAGAAATGAAAGCATGAGTCTAGATGCGAAACGAGCAATCTATAATGGCGTATTCGTCCCGTCAGTACTGTATGGAAGTGAGACATGGGTATGTCAAAAAAAGCACGAAAGAAAAATAAATGCCGTGGGTATGAGATTTCTGAGAAGCGCATGTGGTAAAACGAGACGGGACAAGTTAAAAAATGAATGCATAACGAGGGAGTGTGGTGAGGAAAAGACTATGATGGATAGATATAAAAGTAGTACATTACGTTGGTTTGGTCACATTGAGAGAATGAACAACGCAAGATTAACGAAACAAATATATGTGGGTGAGGTTAGGGGAAAGGCCAGGCCTGGTAGGCCGCGTAAAACTTGGCTGAATGTAGTAGAATCTATGATAAAGGAAAGAAAGATAAGGAGTTTTAAAAACAAAAGGGCATGTCAGAGACTATGTATGAATCTTGGGGAAGCTAGGGAGGTATGCGGAGATAGGAAAGCATGGAGAAGGATTGTGAATGAAAAATAAATAAGAGGCAGGGATTGTTTTGCCTACCCCGCAAGGGAATGGCGTGAAGGAAGGAAGCTATTATTGAGATATTAGCTAGTAGAAAGACAATGCTCAGGCCAGCACGCTAAGTAATGTGCAATAATTTTAATTACCTTGCAACACTAGTCCCAAATGAAACAAAACAAGAAATTAAGCAACTTGTTCATGATTGTTCTGGAATATAAGAACGATTAAACGGATTATGAAAAAGCAAAGGTAACGGCTGCGGAAAATAATAGAAATCTAGTATCCAGTTTACCAAAAACGGGGGAAAATAAAATAGGCGTGATTTGAAGAGTACCAGATTATGAAATAAACCACATACGGAATGTTGTCTACAATTTTCATAATACCGAAAGTTGCCGACCTACAATTAATAATCTTCAACAAGAATTAGAGAATAAACTACAGTTGACAAGCAAGAGGTCTACGTTGTACCTATGATTGAAGAAAATTGGATTCAAGTGGAAAAAGACGCACGACAACAAGAACATTTTTGTAGAAAAGAAGTATTACGGGTAAATTATTTTGCAAAAGTTGAACAATTTTAGAGATGAAGGCAGACCAATCGTATACTTGTGTAAAGACCCGAAGCCTTTACCTATTTTTTTTTTAATTAATTATTCGGTAACTAATGAGTTTTATTAAAACTGCAGAATTTCAGATAATAAATTGTATCCCCTCCGACGTCGTTCAGAAAATGTTAAGAATTTTTTATGTCATAGTACTCTCTAGTCCCACTACTTACTCAACCACCAATCTCTAAACTAATCCCACTACCAAAGATCGTCCCCGCCTTCGCAGATTTTCACAAAACCGCCAGACGCGGTACCGAAAGCGAATCCCGCATTAGGCTTCTTCCCGAATACTCCTGTACACAACGGCCTGCTGTTGTTTAGATTCGCTTTCAACTGCATGTAAGTTTTTATTTACAACACCTACACAAACACGTGGGGAGAACGTTGCGGCAGGAGTTTAATCCCACTTACACCTTCGGACACAAATGCCACCTGCCTAAATTCTGCCGGACCCAACGTGTCGATTAGACAGCACAACGGAGCTTACAGCCAGGTCTACGAATCGATACTAATTACCTAATTACACACAAACTTACACCTCACGCCGCTACAGCAGCTTAATACAGTGCAGTGTAAGCGAATTGAAAGTGGTTAAACCAGATTACGATCCGACAAGTATTTCTCACATAAAGTTCCCGTTCGTATAGTAACAATGTAAATAATAGTGAGTATTACGTTTTCTCTCACTTCACGTAGGTAATTTCGCGTTTCTAACACCTACTCTTTTTCGGAAGTCCTGAATCTGAATCCATCCTGGATGGCACGTCGCGATATAACGCAGATTATAGAATTATCCTCGGATCAAACATTGTTTAATATCAGACTACATTTAGTTTATCCTGCTCGCCTGTGTAAAAATATAAGCATTCTAGTAAACTAATCGTTCTTAAAGGTTTAGATACCTTCTACCATTGTACGTAGATAAGAGATTTACCACTACCATTTCTCCATAAGTCAGTTACGATCGACGCATACCCCTTGTGAACAAATTACTCGTTCTCGCACAAAAATATTCCACACGAGAATATGCACCATCAAATTTCTCCTGAGTAATTAATCCTATAAATGCAATAGTTCTGTTTCCACCGACACGTCGATAGTCGTTTTTAAATAAGAATTAAGAAACCTGAAAGAACGCAAAGCCCATCTCATTACAACTTCAACTAGTTACGGAAAACTAACTAGAACACATTCTAATTTGCCTCAAATAGTCTTAAAACTCTAATTAAACCGGCCCTGTTAGTTAAATAAATCCAATTATAGTGGGTGTCCGGATAAGGGTACGTAGCGGCTGTATCTCGACAATGGTAGGGCCTAGAGGTTTGGGAAAAAAATCCGTATAAGTAAAATGGGCAAGAGAAATAGCTGAAAATTATTTTAAAATTCATAATTTGACCGCTAGGGGGCGTAACTACTATGAAGAAACATAAAATTCACGCTATCTTGGAAAGGTAGACGATGAGCTAACTTTCAAAACATCATTTGACAGCTTGGGTAATACCGCACCATTTTGCTTTACGACATTTTTCGTACATATCATAATAAGGGAGGGGGAGCCAAAGGATTTGTCAATATTTGCATTTTAATATCGCCTCAACCGTTCAACCGATTTGAATATTTTTGGTCTCATTTGAAAGAGTATTTTATGCTCTTTTAAACAAATTGAAAGGGTTTACCACTAAGAGTGTCAGGACTTTAACATGGGACACAGTAAAGACTACAAATAATATTTTATTAATTTTTATTTTATTTTGAAGAGCAACCAGTGACATGTTTTGAATATAATATCATTTAATTGACCTCCCCTGCTTTGTCGCCGTAAATGAACTCTTGTGACCCAATTTCTGATACTTTTTCAAACATATCAGGTTGTAAATTTTGAATCGTGGGTGTGATGTTCTGCTTAAGGTCACGAATCGTTCGTGGTTGATTCTCGTAGACCTGAGACTTAAGATAATCCCACAGAAAAAAGTCCAAGGGTGTCAGATCTCATGATCTTGGCGGCTAATTGGATGGTCTCGTGAGCTGTGTGGCACGTGGCTCCGTCTCGTTGAAAGAAAACATTAATCAAGTCAATATTTAACAGTTGAAGACACAATTATATTCTCTTAACATAATCCAATAGCGGTCGCCATTAACACTGAGTGATTTCCTTGTTGGTCTTCGAAAAAATAAGAAACAACTACTCGATGAACCCAGAAACCGCACCAAACAGTGACTTTCTCAGTATGGAGAGGAAATTCGTGAATTATTTGAGGATTCTCATCAGCCCAAATCATACAATTTTGTTTGTTTACATACCAGCTAAGCCAGAAATGTGCTTCATCCGACTGCTCTAGAACCCAAGACACGAAAGACCGACGCACACGATGATTTGAAGGTTTGCGCTCTTTAGTGATCTGAATTTTATAAGCTTTGAAGATCATGATGCATAATTCTCTACGTAGTCATCTGAGAAAGACCGAGTTGTTGAGAACGACGTGATACAGAGACGTTGAGATCTTCTCTAACACTCTGGGTTGCAGCAGAGATGTTCTACGCTGAACGGACAGTATGGCGGCGTACAGATGTTGGCTCGTTTATTACTGAGTCTGTTCGTTCCAATTTTTTAACAAGACAATAAATAGAGCGTTCAGTTGGTCAAGTACGTTGCTCATAAATTTCTCGTAATGCACGAAATGTTTGTCTAACCGAACATGCACTTTGATAATGAGTTTTCATAATTTTTACTCGCTGTTGAATACTGTATCTCTCCACAATGATCTGACATACATTACTGACAACTACAGCGCTAACCTAGTGTCGACAATTTGAACAGTGTTTCCAACGTTATATTCTAAACTTCTGACTCACTTATTGGTAAGATACAATTATTACGTACTTTGGTATTTTACCTATTTTTTGAATAAATTAACAAAATTGTGTAAAACCTCAAACCATTCAACACGTTTAAGGGAAAAATTAAAAATTAAATGTAAACCACCAATCAAACAATAATAAATTAAATTGCATAGAGTTTGCTTTATTTAACAATAATATCTTATAAATATCTGGGGAAATATTGTGCTTTTTTTCCAGAGTCTAAAAAGTTAATAGAGGTAGTGCCGGTTATAGTAAAGCGCCTCCCCTTTTAAATATTAACCTCTCCCCCTCTTTGATATCTGTATTTTTTGATTCCGAGAAGTCCAGGACGTTTAGACGAATAAAAAAACCCCGCTCTCATCAAAATGGTACATACCGTTCCGGACATATCGCCAAAACACACACCGCGAGCCCTTTTCTGTTTCTTTCTTTAATTACTTTCCGATCTGGAAAACCGATATCTGATCTACAACCGATGCCCTTTAGTCCCTTAGATACGGCCTATCAGTGACGCAACGGCGGCGTGGCGTACCGCCAATGGCGTTTTCGGAATTTCATCTGCACCCCCCCCCCTCCCCTGCCAGCACGCCAAATTTGGTGCAGTACGTACAGCCGTTTTCTTTCCTTTCCTCCACCATCCCGACACCTGCGTTGTCGTCAAAAGAAATAGCTGAAAATTATTTTAAAATTCATAATTTGACCGCTAGGGGGCGTAACTACTATGAAGAAACATAAAATTCACGCTATCTTGGAAAGTTAGACGATGAGCTAACTTTCAAAACATCATTTGACAGCTTGGGTAATACCGCACTATTTTGTTTTACGACATTTTTCGTACATATCATAATAAGGGAGGGGGAGCCAAAGGATTTGTCAATATTTGCATTTTAATATCGCCTCAACCGTTCAACCGATTTGAATATTTTTGGTCTCATTTGAAAGAGTATTTTATGCTATTTTAAAGAAATTGTTTTGGTAAACTGTTTAGTTTAAAGTAAATAAACTAGAGGACGTTATCTGCAGCGTTTACACATTTTTGTGATTTTCGGAAAAAAGTTAAATGTAAAGGTATTACTTTCTTGAAAGACTCTAACCCAACTTAAAAATAGCTAAGTTTTAGTGAAAACCGCATCCCGATATTTCCAACCGATCTTGATTTATATGAGGGAATGTTAAAAACTGGAGTGCTTTAATCAGATTAAGTTACCTTATCGAGAAAAACAAACGCCGCAGCCATTGTAACTGCTAGCCCCCTAGCGGTCAAATTACGAATTTCAAAATAATTTCCAGCTATTTCTCTTGCCCATTTTACTTATAAGGATTTTTTTCCTAAACCTCTAGGCCCTACCATTGTTGAGATACAGCCGCTCCGTACCCTTATCCGGACACCTAGTATATAGTAAGTAGAACATTACGTTAAAATTGTATGACAGGTATAAACTGTTGAAATGCAAGCGGTTATTCAAGTTTAAAAATATTGGTTTACTTAGTGACGTAGCTTTCAGGTATACGAGCGTTCACCTCTTTGCATTATTCCTTTTAAAATATTTCAACGAGAAATATTTCCTGACTTCATGTATTTTTTAACGTTGAGTTAATTTTATCCTGGTTTAAATTCATTATTATAACTGTGGCGTTAATCTTATTTTCTTAGTGACCGTAAAGGAGCAAGTGTAGTGCCGGTCATCAAGCGCCAGTTACCATCGAGTTGCCGGACCAGGAAGACTTAAGTTAATTTATGAATCCCATTCTTTTTTTTTAAACTAAAAAGAATTTGTTTTAGTTCAAAATTAATATGTATATTGTAATCAAGGTAGTATAAGTGTATATATTTAGCTTTATAAATAGATATAGGACAATATATGTATATGTACCAAACCTTTTCTTGTTTACTGGTCAAAGTGAAACATCAGGTAGCAAGCGATCAGCCCTATTTAAAAGAACCTACACCCACCCTCGACTATCCGATTAGGTGGGCTAGAATATAAGAAAAGTACTTGCAGCCCATCTGGCCAGTACACTTGAAACTTACGTTCACGCTGTATATACAATTTCCACGTGTTGGAGCGATAGAACACCATCCGAATTATTTACACCAATTTCTGAAGAAAAGAGATTAACCATTGTTAAATGCTGGTGGAGATATGGAATTCATTCCGAATTGCTTTGCGGCGATTACCACGATGACATGAACGCGAGAAATTACGACAAATGTTTGCGAGGAAAATTAATACCTAATTTACCCCCCAGATGGCCACTAATAACCCGGTTTATCATAACGTGCAAGAAAATAAAGCCTCCTCAGCCAATTCCTTAAAGACGGTAATGATGGAATGGTTCTCTGACAAGAATAAAGCTTAATCGCCAGCTATGTACAAACTGCAACATAAAAAGCAGCATATTACCTACAAGTTCGACCAATTGTTAGAAGAGCACGTCGTACAGTTTTACGACAGCCTCCATATCAACCGGATTTAAAAATTACGGAAAGAGTGAAAGGTGATGTGGCAAAACATATCACTACATTTAAACTCGACGATGCCAAAATTTTAGCGGAACATTCATTTGGAAAAACGACTCAAGGAACATGGTAAAAGTGCTGCAAACATGTAATTGCATCAGAGAATGATTATTTAGAAAAGGAGAATCTACTTGACATTACAGTTGAACCGCGAATTATAAACATTAATGAAAGAAGCAGCTGTGACAGTAAGGATAGTTTTAGTGAAAACGAGTGGTGGTACCTATTTAAGTGAATTATTCAGTACGATATTTATTTTTAAACGTTATATCTTATATTTTTGGTACATAGTAATTTATTTTACAGTTATGTTATATTAATGTAATAACGGAATAAAATGTTTTCTTGTTCAACATTCTAAAATAATTGGCAATTTAAATAAAAATTGTATTGCTTTTGGGTACGCCACTGAAAATAGTAGGACTCAAGTGTAGCGAGCTAAGTTCATCAAATTAAAGTGTTTGTAAATTTGTGAAGTTTATGTTCTTTTACACAATGTGAATTGAATGAACTAGTGTTCGCTACATTTTTTAACTTTCCCGCCTAAAGGTAAAATTATTGTAATCGATCAAAAAATTCGAAATTGAATTGAGATCGGAAATATTTTGAGGTAATCTGACCCCATGCGCGTGTGTGCGGAAGCATGTGCGTGTGCGTGTGAGTGCCTGTGATGAATTTTTCGGAAGCGATGTCACAAAAACCTGAAAAGCGATTGCGTTCAAATTTCGTATGGTATTTCTGACCTAAACCTTTGGACCCTATTGATTTTTGGTGGTAGTGGATCTAAGGGACAAGGAGTAAGTGGTTGTGTGTAATTTTCTTTGATCGCGACAACTCAAAAAATTGAAAATCAATGGTATTCAAATTTAACATAAGTGAACCTAGTAGTAGAACACGGGCACGTTCCGCCATCGTGAATTTTTTGGGGAAAACCCACCATTTTTTGATACGCCCACGTGGGGATCGTATTTTTTCACCCTTAATCTCTAATGCTCGATGATGTTGGCTCATAAACAGGAGAATACATTATAATAATGCTCACTCGAAGACGGTTACACTTTAAAGAGCGAAATACGCGAGAAACGAGAATGCTGCTGGCCTTGGGTCTTGCGCGCGGGCGCACTCGTCAATGTTCGGATAGAGCAGGGGTATCCGAAACAGCTTTCGCAGTCGTCTACGTAGAAAATACCTAAGCCAAAAAAAGGAACTTAGATTTACAAACATGCCCCTAAGGAAGATATTAGAGTGGTTATGTCAATACTCGTGCGTGCGAGTATTGACAATGATGGTGGAAACGATGACGTGGGTGAGCTGGATGTATCTCACCTCCAAGGTGATAGTGATGATTCACACAAGAGGAAGAAGGGCGATGAGGTAGAGGAGAAGGACGAGTCTTAAAGCCATGATGATGATAGCGACGAATCACGGTTCAAGAAGAAGAAGACCGATAAAGGATGAGATTAAATAAATGATGTATAGTTATTGTTTATACTAATAATAATAATATATCATCAAACGCTAAGCTTTCCTTCAATTTTTGTTAATAAACTTGTTTTTCCTAACGGTGCTTGAACCTGCACTAACAATGCTACAGTAAATGCGAAAGGGCTGTTAGATGGATAATTACAATAAGAATGGCTTTCTTTTGCACTCTCTGGCTTCAATCATACTACTATTTTTTGAATTGAGAGGTGATTTTGTATGATTAAGTTAAATCAGCTTGGTATTTTTGAATTGTGGTTGATTGGTTTTAGCAAAGTGTAAGTTAGTGCAATCGACATTGAACGAGATTGATCGAGATTCATCGATATTGATCGAGATTCATCGAGATTGATCGAGAATGATCGACACTGATAGAGACTGATGGAGACTAATCGAGATTGATCGAGAATGATCGAGATTGATCGAGATTGATCGAGATTGATCGACATTGAACGAGATTGATTGAGATTGGTTGAGATTGATTGAGATTGATTGAGATTGATTGAGATTGATTGAGATTGAGATCAATTGAGATCGATTGAGATCGATTGAGATCGATTGAGATCGATTGAGGTCGATTGAGGTCGATTGATGTCGATTGAGATCGAATGAGATCGATTGAGATCGATTGAGATCGATTGTCTTCGCCGAAAGCCTCGCGTCGCGAAATGCAAATAACGGTTTCTCGAAACGTTAAGCACTAGCAGCGACCAGCAAACAGATTGAGAAGTTTGGTGACGTGCATTAGGATTTACTTAATCAGGAAAAGTTTCTCATAAGTGGTGTTGAATTAATGTTTAAGTTTGTACCTTTAGTCTAATGGCGGCGCACGTGAATTATGGACGCTAGTTTACTGGTGAGACGTATGCGAATCAATCCCACCATTCTAATTGCGCGCGCAAAAGCGTTAGAAACAACTACAACAAAATACTCTGTTACAAAGACCGAAGTAAGAGTGCTAACTATACCTGTGAGCATACAGCGAAAATCATTGGATGATGTCTTCCTGGCCCAGTTACCTAAACGATGCATCGTAGGATTTACAGCAAATAAAGCCTTGAGAGATAATGTGTAAAGGTTATATTAACTTTCGCATTAACTGTAATCCGTTAGTGCGATTCTTAGCTATATGAAAGCATCCCATCGCTAAATTTTGCCTATATGATTAAATTTGATGTTTGTTAAAGAATTGCTGGACACTTTTCGCAGTAAAGTCCCTGGCCTTATCAGACTGTATACTTTGAGGTATCTTTTCGCATCTTTGAAAAATAAGCGAAAATACGTCGATTATAGAACATGTTGTTTTTCAGCTTCAGAGCGTCCATGCCATCTTGCTAAATACAGTATATAATTATTATATGATTATAAAATCTAAAGCCGTTTTTTGACAGAGCTATTTCTGATGAGACAGAACTTTTATATATGTATGTAAAATAATATAGAGGTGAAATCTAGCTTAAAGAAGAAGACACAGTCAATTCACTGCATACACCACAATACTAAATAACATGTTTGCGCAAATATATATTTGGTTTTGGCTGTTGACGGTTTACACGAAGAGATTGATAGATATTTTATCCTGAGTTAGTAATTTAATTTAATTATACAGATTCGTAATTGCATTGCATTGCATCTCTCTAACTAATCCAGTTTGTGCTAGCTAAAGCCCCGATATATACATGCATGTAAGATATGTTTTTTATTATTATTGTTTACGTTCAATTGCGAAATCGTACATTCATTTTGTATAACAACCATAGGGTGAAAAAATACGATTGCCACGTGGGCGTATAAAAAAAAGGTGGGTTTTCCCCAAAAATCCAAGATGGCGGAAGGTGCCCGTGTTCTACTCCTAGTGGTTTTTGTTGGTTCTGGATTTGCAGACTAAGGAGTAAGAGGGGTAAATGTGATTTACTTTAGTCCGCAATAACTCAAAAACTTTAAGGGTTTTTAAGACCTAAATGTCTAGATAGCATATACTGACTCAAATTTTTGTATAACAATTTATATAAGTATTAGGAATAAAAAGAACACAAGTAATATAAAGAATATAATCTCTAGCATAACATAAAAATGCGTAAAGTAAAATAGTAGCTAATCAACTTGCCCTTACACGTATTTATTACCTTTTGGTATTAGTATCAACCTAGTACCAAATGTAAAGTAAATACGTGAGATCTGAAGTACCAATATATCAATTTTATTACTGATCTTATTGATTGTTGTAATATTGTGTTTAGTTATAATTAACGTGACAAAATTACACGTTTTTAGTCGGCGCCGAAAAAGCGTCCCGATGCCAAATCTAAAATTAAGACTTGATCACAGGAAGGGGCAACTTGGACTGTTTCATTTCCACAGTTTGCAGTTTCTGTGCCTTAATGTGCAGTGAAGGTTCATAATTATTTTGTGGACTACAGGTAAATACCTACTATATTGCTAACATCCCCCTCTATTCGTAACATTCAAAATTTAATTTTATAAGCAAATTTTATGTAAACTTACAAGTATTAAAATTAACGCACCAATAAAATAATTTATGTGTAAAAAATGGATTAGAAAATTAATGGTTATATGATATTTATTAGTTAGCGTTATATAAATATACGCTCACTCTAAAATACTCTCGTCATACTCATACATGAGTCAATGACGAGAATAAAACAAAAAAAAATAACTATGCAAAAATGTCTGTATGAATCTAGATTTAAAAAGTCATTGCAGGAGATTTACTACATTTATTTTTAAAACACACCTACAGGCCAACGTACTGACAAGTAGGTTATTGTAATGTTAAGGGCTTTGCTGTATTTTTATAAATATCCATCACAATAACACAATGTATCCGATTTGATCTAATTTCTGTTTTATTTGTTTGAACTTAAACTGAAAATTTATGAGTTAACGGTTTATCACATTATTTAAGATCAAATAGCAGTGTATAATTTTCACAACTTGAAATTTGAGTACAGTGTGTAGATATTATGGTAAATCGTTATATGTACAACGAAGAGAACAAAGATATAAACGCAATCATAATACGGGTAATCCTTCTAAATTAAACAGTGATTAATTACTGAGTCTAATTTAATGCATTCTTATTTACATTAATTATATTGAACAGCTATAATTTTTGATGTTTCAAAATTGAACATGTCACCGTGTGGTGCAATTTGAAATCCTTAAATTATGTAAAAAAACATGATTTTAAGTACCGTCAAAATGTATACTTAAGGTACACAAAAGCTTTCGAACATAAAGTGCCGATTGCCTTTGTCCCCAAAAACTACTTATAACTGGAAAAAATTTACTGCTATGGTCACGGGCTCAAGAGTTATGAAAAAAAAATGTTTATCCAAATTAAAATTTTCTATGCGTGTTACATAGAACGGCAGCATTGAAATTATATTGGTTGCCGGTACCTACTCTTTTTTTTTAATGTTTTAGACCTACCTTCCATACAACCTATAAGAAAAGAGTTTTCGTGCAACTCAACGCACCCAGTCTTACTAATCATACACTGGACTGTATATGAATGAGGTGCACAAAATGTGTGCGTATCTTTGATAACAATATTGGAGACAAGTTAATGTAGTGGAAAGGAGTGGATGCATTCTTTCTAAATTGACAATAAAATTTTCTTCGACTTCTGTATAAACGCGATACGCAGATCAAAGTCATGATGCGGCATTGAAATATCGTTCAAGAGATCTCAAACATAGCTGTTGATTTGATATGTTTCACAAAGCGTTTCTCCTGATTCTAAATTGTTGCGCTTAAGTTTATTTACAACCATGCTTTATAGGGTTTGAACACACCAATTCGAAAAATGTGGAATTTCCTATTTTGTCTCCATCAAAACCACTTCACTATATTCAGACTAAGTGTATTACCAACATCTTTGGAGGACTACTTTTGTCTATATGATGACCCTTGTATATAGGTATGTATTACAAGTCGGCCGACGGTGGCATACTTCTAGGTGATTCTAGAAGGCGTGGACACTAGAGTCATTTTACAAAATAAAAAAAATTTATGAAGTATACAGGGTGTTCCAGTTTTTTGTAGCAGGACTTTAATAGTCGATAGAGCTTTCAAAATTAAGACAAAAAGTTCATATAAACATAGGTTGCCAAACGCTTAGTTTTGGAGATACAGGGTTTCAAAGTTTTAATTTTTTTTCAGTTCTTTTAATTTATCTTCGAAACTATTTAAAATAATAAATCCAAATTTAGTACACATATTACACTCCTTAAACTCAATATTAAGAGTAGTTTAACGTTTATCAATATTTCTGGAGTGGTACACACTTTATCCCCCCCGAACTTTTACATGCGATGCCTCTAACTCTTAAAAACCAAAAATTTAGATTGCCCATTTGATTTAGGAACTTTTTTGTCTTCTGCTTTTTTTTTCGAAAAATGCATAGTTTTTGAGATAAATTAGCTGTAATCCATGAACAGCTTCCAAATGTTAAGTAAAGAACGTCTGATTCTCCCGCAAAAAATAGTGTGCCATGAAAAGAACAATAAAAAAAAATAATCAAATTTAAGTCAAAATTCTTTTAATAAAAACTAGTACTCCACTGATCTTTTCCTAACTTTTCAGTTGAATTAAATAAAGGAAAATAAAAATAAAACAACAAAATAAATATTAAAAAAATACGTACTTATTGGAAAAAATTGGAAAGAATTTCTATTTAAGATTTTAACAAGAACGAAACGAATGAAATAAATAAATTAAACAAATTAACTTAACCAACAAAACAAAAACGATATCGTAATAATAAATAAATTTAAACAAATCGTTCAAAATTTGAACCATTTTGTTGAATACATAATTCACACCGACGTGGAATATTAACTAAAAATTGCCTTATTTCATTACACGCATGCCTAATCCTATTAATGAGTTCATCTTTTGTTGTCATAGGAGTTGCATACACCCTTTCTTTTAAATACCCCCACACAAAAAAAATCTAAGGGATTTAGGTCTGGAGACCTTGGCGGCCATGGAACTGGGCCTGCACGACCGATCCATCTTCCTGGATAACGGTTGTCCAGCCAGTTTCTAACGATTCTGCTATAATGAGCTGGACCACCATCAAGCTGGAAGCAAGCCGTTCTTCGTAAATTTAAGGGAATATGTTCCCACATATTCCCATATTCATTCTCTAAGAATTCCAAGAAAGCCGCAGCATTCATCCTAGGTGGTAAAAAGTAGAGCCCAAAAAGGTGATTATTGTAAATAACTATCCAGACGTTCACACTAAATTCTTGTTGGAAATGTCTCGGGCGAACTACATGTGGATTTTCATGTGCCCAAACGTGCTGGTTGTGAAAATTTACCACACCACGGCGAGTGAAGCAGGATTAATCGGTCCATAAAACATTATTTAAAAAACCTGTATTGTTATTATTTTCAGCAAGAATCCATCGACAATACGCAACTCTACGTTCTGCATCCCCTGGTTGTAGTCCTTGAACAGGTTGTAGATAGTAAGGATATCGGTGATCCCGTCTTAATGTTCGGTGAATAGTAGTATTTGAAACTCCACCTAAAGCTACGGATACTCTTCTAATGCTAGTTGTAGGATCTCTGTCGAATTCACGCAAAATTCGTCGTGCAATATTTCTTTGCTGCCTATGATTATTGTTTTGACGACCATGCACATTATTTAAACCCCTGACATAATTTGTTGGTGAACTCTTACAAATACTGAAGGATGTGGAGCTCTTCGAAAAGGAAATCTTCACCTATATTCACGGGCTGCTGCTGCTGAACTTCCATTTACAAAGCCATAAATAAAATGGATATCTGCTATTTCTTGATTAGAAAACAGAAATGGCATTTTAAAAGATCACTTTTGCAATAAAAATTAACACAATAAAATATGTAAATAAATTACATTCATTCTTATGCTCAAGTCGTATTTAAAATAAAACGTGAGATTTTACATAATTTGATTTTTTTTTTTTTATTGTTCTTTTCATGGCACACTATTTTTTGCGGGAGCATCAGACGTTCTTTACTTACCATTTGCAAGCTGTTCATGGATTACAGCTAATTTATCTCAAAAACTATGTATTTGCGACAAAAAAGCAGAACACAAAAAGTTCCTAAATCAAATGGGCAATCTAAATTTTTCGTTTTTAAGAGTTAGAGGCGTCGCATGAAGAAGTTTGGGGGGAATAAAGGGTGTACCACCCCAGAAAATCTACTACCCTGTAGATATTGATAAACGTTAAACTATTCTTAATATGGAGTTTAAGGAGTGTAATATGTGTACTCAATTTGGATTTATTATTTTAAATAGTTTTGAAGATAAATTAAAAGAACTGAAAAAAAGTTAAAACTTTGAAACCCTGTATCTCCAAAACTAAGCGTTTGGCAACCTATGTTTATATGAACTTTTTGTCTTAGTTTTGAAAGCTCTATCGACTATTAAAGTCCTGCTACAAAAAATTGGAACACACTGTATAATCGTTTTTAAGTCAAAAGTATGCACGTACCTCAACAACGAAATTTTCTGTATCGAGTAGTACAGCGTTTAAATGTTTGACTATTAATGTAATATGCGCACCATTTTTATGGTATAGTCCAGAAGTAACCCGCCATTGACCTATCTGTAATAATATGTGTACAATAATGGGAATCGAATGTTGCATTTTCTGAAATAGTATATTACATTACTAGTATGGAAAGTGACCCATTTCACAAGAGTGCGACAATCCCACGAGTGTGAAATGGCACTTTCCATACTAGTAATGTACACTATTTTTCTGACGACCAAATAATGCACAATCTCCAAAAATAAAAGTAAATATATTTTTTGATTACTTTAATTTGAGAATTTTATTGTTGATTGAATACAAAGAAAAATAACGATTGAATAACAAAAACTTAAAATAAGACTTAGAATGGTAAAAATTGAAAGTAATATTATTATTATTATTGCAATCTGTAAATTGTAATGGATTTTGGAATAAAGATTTAGAGATGTTTGTTGTCTCCGTACAGTATCAGCCTCGATATCAGTTTCGAAAGAAGGTGGAGTGAAGGCTTTTGAAGTACTGCACACTTTAAAAATGTCAGTATTCAAAAAAAGCGGACAACTATTATTAGAAATGTCAAAAAATACATTGACATTTATAAACATTAAAATTAATGGAATTGGAATATTTCATTTTAATTTTGATTAAACACATATAAATCATTTTTTTAAGTGTTTTTAAGTTTAAAGTGTGATTTTCTTTGTGTTTTATGACATTATGCAGCGCAATGGTTAGATAGTGCCAGATAAAAAGTGGAATACTCTGAGAGCAAGGTCAACATATTTAGTTGACATACATATCACACTGGAGTGATATTCTACTTTTCATTCTAGAGTGATATTTGTGACTTTCGCCGTAGGTAACCTGTGTGCTATATGTCATTTTCACATGTAGTCGTCGGAAAATAAATTATATTATATTATATTTATAGAGTATTATTATAGAGTATCGTCAAGTATAAGATCTCATTAAAAACTTAGTTTTGAGGGACATCTTGCATAAACACATGTAACGTACCAATTTTTGGCTGTTGTTACTTTTTCTTATGAACAATGAAAAACCATATATTTCTCTTGCCTGACGTATAATATACTATTACATTCAACTAAAAATTATTATTAATTTTATTAAATACATAAATAAAAAGTTTACCTCGAGTAGGATTTGAACCTACGACCTGTACTTTGCTAGAGTACCACGCTAACCAACTGCGCCATCAAGGTTCAAGCCCCAATCGATGTAAATTTTGTCTTTATGTATGTAGAACTGATGTAAATTACATATTTATCTTTGAACTTATACTATCAATCAACAACAAAAATTTAGCAACTAACATGCAAATAACGTTGTCAAGTCATTGGATTGTTTAGGTACTCAACACTTCCCCTCAATGTAATGGCCACAAACCTTATTACTAACAAATCACATATTAAAAAATAATCAAACAATTAAAAGATTCATACTTACTTAAAACATGTTTTAAAAACAAGGTACTTGATAAATTCTTGGTCAACAGATCAGCAATTTGATGAATTGTTTCTATGTATTTTGCACTAATTACATTATTTAAAATTAGATCCTTGATAAAGTTAAATTTTACATCTACATGTTTTAGCCTCTTATGTTCAAATTTAGTTGTCAGTCGTATACAAGATTGATTGTTTTCAAAAATATTAAAAGTTGTTTTTAGAAAACCCAAGTCTTCCAACAAATTAGCCAACCAAATACCCTCTTTTGCGGCTTCACATAGGGCTACATACTCTGCTTCAGTAGAAGAAAGATCCGACAGTAGATTGCTTTCTTGTGACCCAACATACCACACAACCAAAAATCTTAAAGATATACCCAGTTGTCGATTTTGTACTCTTGTAGTCTCCAGACCAATCTGTATCTGCATAACCAATTAACATTTCGCTGTCATTGTTTAGGAAAAATAAGCCGTAATCAATAGTTCCTCTAAGATATCTCAAGATCCTTTTCAGCTTTGCCCAAAGAAGCTTGGATGGTTTATATTGATATCTGCTCAATGATTAATTGAGAAAGTAATGTCTAGCCTGGGAGCCTATTAATTCACGTATAGGTGTTCCTCTACAGTCGATTTATCTTCAGAACTTATAACGTCTTCCAAGATAAAACTTCCAGCTTCCAATGTTGTCTTTATCGACTTGCAATTACTCATGTTGAAACGACGTAATTTGGACTCGATATAATTTTTCTGACTTAAATACAATCCTTCTTTATCAAACTTGAAGTTTATACCTAAAAAATTTTTCAGTTTACCCATGTCTTGCATTTCGTAATTTTCTTTTAATTTTGCCTTTAATTCACCTATTTCGCTTCTGTTATCACTGACAATCAATATGTCATCTACATATAGCAACAAGTACATAAACTTTTCACCAATTTTCTTTAGATAAAGACACGGATCATTTTCAGAAAACTGTTCACTTCTAATGAAATAATCAAACTTCTTATTCCAACAGTAAGGTGCCTGTTTCAGCCCATAAAGCGCTTTGTTAAGCTTACAGACTTCCCCTTCTTCTTTGAAACCTTCAGGAACACTATATATTATCTTCAATTTCACCATGGAGAAAGGCAGACTTTACATCTAGTTCTTCTACGCAATAGTGTTTAAAATTTGCAACCGCAAGTACAATTCTTAAAGTTGTCAATCTTGCAACAGGTGCATAGGTTTCTGTGTAGTCGAAAGCCTATCGTTGCAAGAAACCTCTAACTACAAGTCGTGCTTTATATTTAGATACATTGCCTTCTTCATCTTTTTTTCTGAATACCCATTTGGAGTGTATTATTAGCCTCTCATGCGGTGGATTGTTTACTGTTGTCCATGCGTTATTCCGGTTTAATGCTTCAATCTCCTTTTCAATAGTTTTTTACCACAGTTTATATATAATCCGGTCTTTCGTGAACTTCTTTATAGTTTGCTGGTACTTCATCTACAAAGGAAATTGCACTTATGGTCATATGCTCAAGGTCGTCATTCATGAAGTATTCGTTCAAATAAGCAGGTCTTCTTCTTAATCTATCACCTTTTCTTTGCATTGAATCTTCATCCGAGTCTTCACCAATACCAGTCTCATAAGGACATTCTTTCTTCGTCTTTTTCTGTTTCATTATCAGCTTCTTCACGTTCTCCTTTTAGTGCACACTTTAAGTCCACAGTTTAATGTTTTTTAATATTTTGAATATAGTTTAATTGAGAAAATTCATCAAATATCACATTTCTAGCTACAACAACATTTTGTTTAACTTGATCCCATAGACGATAACCATTTTCAGCATACCCCACCATAATTTTAATTTCACTTCTTACATCAAATTTTCCTCCCTGTTTTCTTTTGGGATATGAATGTAAGTTACACATACAAAAATCTTTATATTTTTTAAGTTTGGTTTCTTTCCATAAAACATCTCAGCAGGATTTTTAGTCTTCAAAGCAACTGTTGGACTTCGATTAGTCAGGTAAGTAGCACACAGTAGTGATTCACCCACATATTCTTCGCTAAGTTTGACTGCGGCAACATAGCTCTTTCTTTTTCGAGTAGGGCCCTGTTCAATCGTTCAGCACAGCCATTTTATTCCGGGTTGCAAGGTGCTGTGTAACTAAGATGGATTCCCCGGGTTTCAAGAAAAAACTAAAATTTATTTGAGCAGTATTCTCGCCCATTATCACAACGAATTGAACCAATCTTATACCCTAACTGATTAGTAACATATGCTTCATATTTTGTTAAACAGTCAAATACCTCAATTTTTCTTTCAAGTAAGTACACCACTGCAAAATGGGTAAAGTCGTCAAGAAAGGTAAGGAAGTACATTTTATTATTATAGGTAGTTGGTATTATAGGTCTACAGACATCTGTGTGTACCAACTCTAGAGCCTTTTCGTTATCTATCCTGAGACCTATCCAGAAGGCAATCTGGTAATTTTAGTTTGTGCATACACTCGACAGACTTCATCATTACGCTTATCTTTAGTAAGATTCATTCCGTCTACTAGACTAGACAATTTTTGTTACTTAAATGCCCTAATTTGCAGTGCCCAAGTCGAACAGTATTTGTGAATTGACCAGAATTTATAAACTTAGATTCAAATTAAATTCTATTTTATAAAGACTTCCAAATCTGTCTCCTTTTGCTAACATAATACCATTTTTCAAAATAAACACATGGACCTTTTCAAATTTAATTTTAAGTTCAATGATTCTATTTTAAATATTGACAAAAGATTATGCCTCAAATACTTTGCAAAATGAAATATTTGTTATCTGAGCTACAGAGCCATTATTTTAAATAACATCAATATTTCCAACCTTAGTGGTTGTTAAGAATGCATTTGATTTTGCAACATTTATGTTAATAGGATTTGAAAAAAATCCTAATTCATTAAAATACCCGTCATCATTATCCATGTGGTCAGTTGCACCACTGTCAATCAACCATGTAATTTGTCCACTTTTACATGTTGACTGTATGGTGGTAACTACAGTTATAATAAAAGCAACTGGCCCTTCATCCGGCGATGATTCCTCAACCTCAACTTCATTTGCTTGTCAGCCCTATTTGGATCCTCGACAATACTTCCTAGTGTGGCCCATTTTTGCACACTTATGAGACTGAATTTTTCTCCAGTTGGTTTGTTGAACATTTTCTGTTCTATTCCATAAACTTCGATAAGTATTTTCTGAGAATCGTCCTTGAGTTGATTCTCTTTTATTCCAAGTATCAAATTGTGTATGGCTAGGAGTGTATGAACGAACTAGTAAAAGCCCATGACTGATCCATTTCATAACTTAAATTCTTCGTTTTCAACTCGTGGTCGAGTAATTTTCCTTTTACTAAATCCAAGGTGAGTTTCAAGGCATCAACAGTTTGAAGAGCAGTCACTATTGGATCATATGATTTTGGAAGAGTAAACAGCAAATGACACACAACATCTGAATCGGGAACCCCCATCTTGACCTTAAAAAAACTCATATATATCCTTCCAAAAAAAAACTGCACAACCTTATTGTTCCCTATTTCGGCAAGCAACTGTTGAACTGAGCCCATAACCTGTTGTTCGGATGGTGAAATTTAAGCAAGAGAACTTATGAACAGTTTTATTTTCACTGGGTAATCAAGTTTTATAATGGTTTTTTATAATATGTAATTCAGAATAAGAAACTATCAATCAACAACTAACATGCAAACAACGTTGCCAAGTCATTGCATTGTTTGGGTTGAGTACACTTATTCCTCCCAAATAAAGGCCAAAAGTCGATGTCCTCCTCACGATTATAGCACAAACTACTCAACTTTCTTCATATCTCTTTTTGACAGTCGATAGCACAGTTAAAGATGTACACTTTCTATCTTGGCGTTGATCAGATAACTCCTTCGGGGCCGCAGGTGAAAGTCAGAATTTTTTTAATACAGCTTAAAGTAAACGAGGGTGTCATTCAAAATCACTTTTAGAGGATATTCCAAATGTGTGTTTCAATCTCTTTCAGTCATGATCAAGTGTCACAGAATGAGGTAAAAGTAACAGATTCCATGCCGGACATCCATCAAACCGCGTTACAAATTCGTCTAACCTGTTATATCGCTGAAAGAATTTGGTTTCTCATAGTTTGACAGTACAAGAAATTGAACTTAAAATATGGGAAAGTACAAAATTACTAGTAAATACGCTAATATGATACCGTTTGTCTACGCAAAAAATTGCGTTAGTAGTAAATTTGTAATTAAAAATGATTATTAATTTTATTAAATACATAAATAAAAAGTTTACCTCGAGTAGGATTTGAACCTACGACCTGTACTTTGCTAGAGTACTGCGCTAACCAACTGCGCCATCAAGGTTCAAGCCCCAATCGATGTAAATTTTGTCTTTATGTATGTAGAACTGGTGTAAATTCTAAATATAATGAGATTACAATTAAATTACTTATATTAATGGAATGTGAGCCTGCAATGTCGCAAGGATTCACATATACCAAAGCAACTTGACTAATATTAAATTATTATAAGTTTTTGTTATGAACGAATAAGTTCAAAGATAAAAATGTAGGTAATTAAAAATTATTATTAATTTTATTAAATACATAAATAAAAAGTTTACCTCGAGTAGGATTTGAACCTACCACCTGTACTTTGCTAGAGTACTGCGCTAACCAACTGCGCCATCAAGGTTCAAGTCCCAATCTATGTAAATTTTGTCTTTATGTATGTAGAACTCTAGCGAAGTACAGGTCGTAGGTTCAAATCCTACTCGAGGTAAACTTTTTATTTATGTATTTAATAAAATTAAAAATAATTTTTAATTACATATTTACCTTTGAACTTATTCGTTCATAACAAAAACTTATAATAATTTAGTAGTAAATTGTTTGAGGAAAAATAAATTTCCCTAAAACTATTATTTCTTTATTATAAGTTTTTTTTTCGTAGGTTCAAATCCTACTCGAGGTAAACTTTTTATTTATGTATTTAATAAAATTAATCATAATTTTTAATTATTATTTCTTTAATTCTTCGAATTAAATGACACGACGTTTGAATTCACAACTTTTTGATTCATGTCACGTATTAAGTTAGCATTAAATTTTTGAGAAGTTATACTTTGAAAAATAGACTATAAAATCAGTATGTAGGGAAGAAGTGACATAGAAGGATATACCTACCGTTATTTTTCCTCTTCTATATTTTAATATCCAACATATAAATATCTTATTCTATTTTTAAAACGTTCTACTTACATGATGAAGGAAACCAAACAATTAGTATTTTAATAATAAAAACTTGTAATAATAAGTACTTTAACCTGTATCTGTTTAGTACTAGGAGATAAACAGAAAAATACCAGTAGGAAGTAAAAATTTACAAAATCGGATTTTTTGTTTAGGTTGCTGTCATACAAATAAGTAAATTAATGCATAAAACTATTTATTCACCGACATCATTTTGCTCTACCTTTTTGTAATGCTAAAAGTATAATTAAATATTTCCTGTGTTGGGTATAATTGAAAAATGTTAACAGTAATACGTTTATTTTTAAAACAACCGCCTGTATTAGTGGCGTCATACCTTGGTATAAAAAAACTAATCCCCTTGTTTCTGTATTTATGGCCCGAGATCTAGACACAAACGGAAATGTCAGGCATCTCTATGCGCATCAACCACTAATAATTAGCACTATCCGTCACTAGAATTTTGACCTAGGAATTTCAGCTTTAGTGAGGGATTTATTATAATGTGTCAAACATCGTATTGCCACGGGATCTCCAATTTTACTTCATATCCGAGCAGAAGGAGTGCGTTGGTTTTTCTCCGTTTTTAGAAAAAAAACGGCTACCTCGGCCAAGTTTCAACCCACGCCGCTCGGGTGAAAGGCAAGCACTCTAACCATTCCACCACCGAAGCAGCAATCCAGTAGGTATTAAACAATTTAACTAAAGTGAAGTGAGCTCGTCTGTTAATTTACGTACACTGGTTGTAAAGTAAGGAAACGATGAAGTAAACTAAGAGTATAAACGAAATAAAAGGGTAGATAATATTTGCGAAAGGCAATATACCAATTAATAGTTTTTTATGAATTAAGGGCATAATGAGGTTTTTATGGTTCGAGGCGGTATTTCGAGCGCGAGGACTAGGAAAGTGCCGTAGGACCATAAAAACCAGTTATATCCGCAATGCATACAAAATTTTATTCACGGTTGATATATTGAATATTTAAAATGAATGATAACGTTAATTGTTTTCAAAAGAAATACATTTCTCATTTATGATAGTAGGTATTGGTGCGTTACCGTCGAAACGAGTACAAAAGCAAAATTCATTTGACGTTTTGGTTTAGTTAGGTTTAAACGCAATAACTAGGATATTTCCAGACATAAGATGAGTGAAAATGAGGAATAGTACACCTAGTGTAAACACGACTAAATGTAATAACTGCATTGTAAATATTTAAATAAACTCATACCTTTGTGCCTATATATTTTCAATTTTTGATGTTTCATTATAGTCCACTGGGTCATAATGGCATCCGCTGGCTATAAAAAGGCGGTTACCTCAAAGAAATTTGGTTATAATTATCATATTATAACCCTTTACAACCGAGAGAAAAAATTTAAAGGTGCTAATGCAAAACTTAATTAAATGGTTAATTAAAAATTATTATTAATTTTATTAAATACATAAATAAAAAGTTTACCTCGAGTAGGATTTGAACCTACCTTGCTAGAGTACTCTAGCAAAGTACAGGTCGTAGGTTCAAATCCTACTCGAGGTAAGCTTTTTATTTATGTATTTAATAAAATTAATAATTTTTAATTACATATTTACCTTTGAACTTATTCGTTCATAACAAAAACTTATAATTGATTAAATGGTGTATTAGGAGTATAAGGGACCCCATAAAAATAGATTTAAAAATGTTGAAAATTCAGTTTTCCTGAAAATGTGCCCTCACTATCGTGAGAATTATTTGTAAGAAGCACGATAGTGAGTTTCGTAAGTTTTTTATAGATATTTGCGAAACAAACACTAAAAAATTCAAAATATTCATTTTAATTATTAAACAAGTGTAATAACAGTAGTGAGTAAACAAGAATCAACTTATATTTATTATAGTTTTTATAACATAAAACAATTCTTATAGCGAGTCACAAAGCTACATCGCATTTATGACATTTAATTTTGGAACGACTACTGAATTGTTCAAACATGCATGTTCTGGGTACATTGATGCCGTCAAAAATTGGTAAATGGTCATAACCATCATACCTCTTGCCTGGAGATGGTTTTTATTGACTTGGGTAATTGTTTACTATTATCTGTTATTATATTTAACTCAAGAATACAAATACTATATAAATTACTACAGACTAATATAACAATCTTCTATTTGGTCACATTTGTTATTATTTTCCCCTAGAAACCATAGCCTTCCTCTTCTGACCTGGCTAAGTAACCTTGACATCCCCTTCTTGAGCGGCAGACTTCAGACTACACAGATCCAAAAACCTAAGTTTTCATATTATGCGGCCGGACTTCGTTGTGAGCTGACCTTTGTACATTCTATCAGGCTTTATTAAAGAACCTGAAATCAGATTTGTATTAGAGGAAAAGTTTTCATGGATTCCATCATCCCTTGCTGATAATGTTTCTTCTTTAGGCGCTACTTTTGCTTCAGGTACTTGTTTTTCATTAACAATTTGTTGATTTGTAGAGGTGGATTTGTCGTGTTTTAAAAACCAACCATTTCTGCTGAGACCACCACCATTTGCTGTCTTCACCATATAAGATCTTCCCTCAGGTTCTTTGGATACCACTTGAGCAGGTTCCCATATCTTGTGATTTTTTCTTAACAGTACTCTATCCCCTTCTTGATATTCTGGAAGAGACTTCTTGTTTTTGTCTGTACCCCTCTTTTCATTTTCTTTGATCTTCTGCAACTTCTTGGGAACGTTTGAAATGATTTGTGGGAAAAGAAGTTTTTCATTGACAGGTAAAAGTGACCTAGTACGTCGACCCATCAACCTTTGTACAGGAGATCCCAGATCTTCACGAAGAGTATTTCTATCATGAAGTAATGCTAACTGAACGCCCGTTCCCTCTTCTAACCATTTTGCTAATAAATTCTTCGCTTCTTGGGCATAACGCTCTGCCAGACCGTTTGAGCGTGGAAATTCAGAACTTAAAAACCAATGTTCAAATTGCCAAGTTTCCTTATCTTCAATAATTTTGCAAAATCAAAATATCCTGAATAGACATCCACAATTACTAAGTATTCATGACCTTTCATATGAAAAATGTCACTAGCTACTATCGACCAGGGACTGGAACTTCTTGAAGTAAGAATGACTCAGTTACGTTGTCTTTTTGAAATTTTTGGCAAATCTTGCAGTTGTTAACAAACTTTTGAATATCTTCTTTCATTTGTGGCCAAAAAACATAATCCCTGGCTAGTTTTAATGAGCCTCCTGTTCCTTTGTGACATAAATGACTATAACTAATTACTCTTTGTCTTATATGTTGGAACTAACACTACAATTCTTGAATATCATCCCATTTATGTATGACAATTCTTCTCTATATGACCAGTAATTGTAGAGTTCCTCTGGTAAGTATTTTCGATTATTGGCCCAACCTTCCACTATAACTTCCTTTAATTTCTTGAGTTGTGGATCACTGCCGACCAATTCTTTGATACATATTTGTAATTTATTCGTGAGTGGTATTTTGGTGATTTCAGCATTTCTTTCAATCTTTGAAATGCCTGTTCTTGCTCTGCATCCCATAACCATTAATTTTTCTTCTCCAACAGTTGACGCAATGGTGTTGTGACTTCTGTAAGATTAGGTATAAATTTAGATAAGTAATTTACCATACCTAAAAAACGTTGTAATTCTTTAACTATTGCTGGAGTTTTTAGTTGTTGAATAGCTTTCATTTTTTCTTCATCTGCTTGTAATCCTTTGTAAGAAACTAAGTGTCCTAGAAATGTTACTTCCTGTTGATTGAATACACATTTTTCTTTGTTGAGTTTCAATCCCGCTTTTTCAATTCTCATAATTACTTCATGTATGAGAACATCATCCATTGATACTTCTACTCCTTTCACTCCACCAAGCAACGATGACATAATCTGCTGAAACACTTCTGGAGCCAACGCCAATCCAAACGGAAGTCTTTTGCATTTGTACCGACCCCAAGGCGTTGCAAATGTTAGGTATCGTGCAGTATGTTCCGTAACTTTTATCTGCCAATAACCTTTTTTACAATCTAACTTAGTAAACCATTTAGATCCACTAATTTTTGGTAAAATGTCATCTATTGCTGTTAGAGGGTAATGTCGTCTTTTAAATTCTTATTGATATAGAAGGATCAATACATAATGTAATTTTTCCACCTTCTTTCACTACTACCAATGGAGAAACTGCTGGAGTTGGCTCTGTTATAGGTTCAATGATACCCATTTTGTCCAGTTCCTCCTTGACTTCGTCTTTAATTGAAAATGGTATTCTTCGCGGAGGAATAATGGATAATTTAGGATTATCTACTAAATCTATATCATATGCAAATCCTTTTAAACATCCTATGCCTTCAAATATTTCACCTGGCATTGTTTGGATAGAGTCCATCCTTTTAATAAACCCTAACTTTACACACGCCTTTTTTCGCAAAACTGGCTGAAATTCTTCATTCACTACTAAGAATGTGACTGTTGAAGATCCTCTTTTTGTTATCATTCTACATTCACTCTCTCCTAAAACAGCAATATTATGATTTGAAAATGACTTTAATACCTTAGTGTTTAACGATTTTAGCTGTTTCATTCGTCAGCACCAGTTGACACTATGAGAAACTCTTCAACTTGACTATTCTCTGCTTCTGTATTTAGTGAATCTCCTTCCTTCGTTTTACATTTTAGCTCAACGTGACCTTTCCTATAACACTTGCCACATTTCTTGCCAAACGCTGCGCATGATTTTCTACCATATGTTGTTCCACAAGATTTATTTTTGACTTTTTGTTAATCTTTTTGCTTTTATTGCATTTACCTGAGGTTCTTCTTTCTCTATTTGCATTGTTATTAACTGTTTCCGAGTTTGTTTAGCTGCTCTACAGATGTTAATTGCTTTTTCGAGAGATAAATTTTCCTCAACTAACAGTCTTTCACGAACCCCATCATTGTTGACAATTCTGTCACTTATTAGACTATCTTCTAAAATTCCAAAACTACAATTTTTACATTTTTGTTTTAATACCACCAAGAAATCATCAAACGACTCTTCAGTCCTTTGTACTGTTTTATTGAATACGCATCTTTCAAAAGTGACATTTATTTTTGGCACAAAGTAGTTTTGAAACTTGTCATTGATTATTGCAAGACTCCTACCATCTGCCTCTGAAAGATTGAATGTGTGAAAGGTTTCTGCTGCGCCTGACCCTATTATTGACATAAACGATGCTACGTGCACTTCTGGTGACTTTCTTCCAAGACCTGTTGCTATTTCAAACCAATAATACTGTAGACTCCATTTTCTCCATTCCGAAGCCATATTGTGATCCATATCCTTATAAATTTGAAGGAATTTCGGTGCTCTCACACCAGTGGCATGGGCAGTCATATTTATTCCCGCATCTTGATCTATGTCCTATTTAATTGTAATCGGGTTCGGCACCATGTAATTGTTTACTATTATATGTTAGTATTATATTTAACTCAAGAATACAAATACTATATAAATTACTGCAGACTAATATAATAATCTTGCATTTAGTCAGACTTGTTATTATTTTTCCCCTAGCAACCATAGCCTTCCGTTTCTGACCTGGCTAAGCACCCTTCACAACTTGTATTGTTTTTTTACTGGTGGTTGATCATTTTCAGAGTCACTTACATCACTTCGGCGTGTTTTTGTCAGGAAAATCGAGTAAAGCGCCAGCAACGTTAATTCGAAAAACCAGTAAGGTCATAACATTTTTTCTCGCGTACTTATTTGCCAGAAAATGATTTCTATACAATCTTTATGAATGTACCAGTGCTAAATCTAAAAAATGATGAGGCCTTTCCATGTCCATTTCTTTGTCTTGATAAATGTGCGGTAGTATTCCATCTGTTGATCTAGACACATCGATGAAACTTTTTGTTTTCTTTTCCCAACGTTTCACAGTGAAGTTGTAGCAGAGGTACAATTTGATGCCATCAAGACGGATTTATTGTCTTTCCATTTCACAATCACTACGGGGTCCCTGACATACTGCTCACTTTCTTCACGTACCATCTGTTCATCCTTTTTGAATTTAAGAGCTGTACGATCCGGAATACGGTCGTGCATTATTCTGCCCCATGTGTAACCCCCATTTAGTCATCTCTACTATTAGTGGTACAGTGGTGAAATATCTATCATGATATACGTATAGCTACCTGGAGGAACGCTCTTGACCAAATGCAGGATTACAGATGGATGCAAACCCAATGATGTTTCGGCAAACATAGTTTTTTCTCCCTTGTAAATAGCAAAATCGAGCATTAACACTTCACTGGCCGTCAACACAAAATTCTTAAGCTCAACTGGTTGCGGTTTATTTTTCACTACTTGGCGATAAAAAGATAAATTAAATTATTTAATTTATTTTGACGTAATAGATTTCAAAGATTTCCAGAAACCAAAAATTTCACGTAAGTGAGAGTTAAGCAAATAACACGAGACGGAGTAATAATCAGAGACTATAATTTTTAAATTAAGGTAATTATATGAAGTTAATAAGCTTTAGTTAATTTATTATAAGTTTTGTTATGAACGAAGTTCAAAGGTAAATATGTAATTCAAAATTATTATTAATTTTATTAAATACATAAATAAAAAGTTTACCTCGAGTAGGATTTGAACATACGACCTGTACTTTGCTAGAGTACTCGAGCAAAGTACAGGTCGCAGTACTTTGCTAAAGTACTCTAGCAAAGTACAGGTCGTAGGTTCAAATCCTACTCGAGGTAAACTTTTTATTTATGTATTTAATAAAATTAATAATAATTCTTAATTAAGTTTGAGTTAATGCTCCATGTCCTTTTTATTTGATTCGCTAGTTTATTTGTTTAATTTTTTCTCAGAAGTGATTATTGATTTTTGAAGAACGTCAAAATAAGGAGGTTGCTACCAAAGATAAGAAACAGTCGTTTCAATGGAAGAAAATTTCATGGTTTCCATTAAAAAAATATAAGTTTCTGCCATAAGTCAAAAACTATGGACTACATTTTATTTTTGACTAGACCATCGTAATCTATGCCAAAAAACTACATCAAGAGACCTGCAGTATTGTTTCTATATCTCGTCAAATGAGCAAGTTATACATTTTTTTAGAAATAGGCAAAAATTGACAATTGAAGGATAGCAAAAGAATAAAGAGATACAGAACGATTGATAAGCGACAGAGCGTACTCTTTTAAATCCGGCATATGACATCTATATCAATTTTTGTGTATCTCTCCTCTTTCATATACTTGATTTCCAATTCGCTCGAGTTTGGATACACTGGACATAAACGAAACAGTACAATTGCAAATACATTACGTATGAAAATAAGTTTGTAAACATACAAATTCATGCTGGATCAAGTACACGTGCAACCTATTAAAAAGGAGCCGCCTTGCAAAGATAAAGTACAAATGAAATACATTAAATTACTGCGATACAGAGAACGAGACCACCAGGCAAGCCGTGCATCAAATTGTCATGTGGATTTGCTACTTTTGCATGTTGCATGTTTGCATTTTAACGTATGTGTTTGTTTACGTGTTTGGATAATACATTTCCTTTTTATTTATACTAATATCTAATCTACGAAAAAAGTCTAAAAACAGTTTCTGCCAAAATGACTTTAGATCCAGCAAAACGATTCGAGATACTAGTTCAATATGTTGACATCTTCTACAAAAGGGCCCCTAAATGTAAAAGCAAGATTAAAGTTGCAAGTTCAAGATGTTTATTTCAGCTGAAAGCTAACGGTAACGGAAAGGTAACGGTAACGGAAACCCAAAAAGGCACACAACAGGAATACGTAAACAAGACGTCTGAAAGCTAAAAAAGGAACACGAACACAAGATGGGTAAAAGCAAGAAGGCGTACAGGAACAAGAGGGCGGAAAGTCCAGAAAGCACATACAAAGAAGATGGCGAAACTCCAAAAAAGGCACACTTAAGCCAGATGGAGCGGAGTACCAGTTGCTGAAAAAGTGGGCCTTGGCGGAACCCCACCTGTCAAAATGAGGCAGCTGCGGAGCTCCACCTAGTTGAAAAAATATGTCTAAAAATAGGGGGAAAAAGGGCAAAATTCCGAAAGGGCTATAAATATGGCCTCAGGGGTAAAAATTGCTTCGGAAAAGAACATGGCGTACCCCCTCGAAAGCGCGAATTGTCGGGGAGATTTGTATCTGTTGTACTATTGTATCTTCTTCTTTCACGATTGCCGTTCCGCTTTCAGGTTAAATTTAAAAATTAAAGAATTATTGATATAATCATTTCCAAAGATGTTATCCTCTAGTTAAATTTAATAGGAAATAAAATATCGTGTCTTAATATACCTACACAATCTTAATAATTCTTTACGATACTTTATTTTTTCTGCGCCTTAGATGTAAGCAATTTGTAACAGCATAGATCTGAGGTTCTAATGGCTCTGTGACAAAATTTAATTTAAGTAATTCTCCAAGTTACAAAACATTTAATGTTAGTTATTTTAGTTTTAGTGCTTGTGATGATTATACATTTGTTAGTTTTATTAAACTATGTAGAGTACTTTTAGACATATGTTTAAGTCTTAAATTATCTATATTATGGCTGTTTTATGATTTAGTCGGTTCCGTTAAAGATTATTTCCTTTACTAGCTAAACGCTTCTTTTTAAGATTAAAAGAAATCAACAAAAAATTAATATTAATGTATCTAAACAAAAATTGTCACAAGTATCCATTAATAACTATAGGTACATATTCGGCTTTGGAGTTTAATCGTGCACTCTTTTACCCATATTTACAAAATTTATGCAATTCAACTGCAAAAGCAAGAAATAATTTATAAATGTCAATGTTAAAAAATGTTATCTAGCTCATATATAGTATAAAATTCGCTTTTAACATTTATAAAACATTTCTAACTAAAGAAGAATATTAAAAGTTTGTAAATATACAGGGCGCTATTTAAATACGAGGGGAGATTTTTAAATTATCTACCTAGCTATGAAAACGGGTTGCTAGGCGACCGAAAACAATATTGCGTATGCGTTGGACATTCAAAGTGACGTCAAAATAGCAAGTCAATCTGTAAAGTAGTAGTAGTAAATTTGCTACGGCAATTGGTGCAGTAACGTGAGTGAAATTAAACTGGAATTGCCCAAAAATCATTTTCGAGAGGATGGCTACAGTGTATAGAAATGATGGGCCATCATATTACCAAGTTAAATTTTGATCAAAACAGTTTCGTTGGGGGAGGAATTCAATTAAAGACGATCCAAGAACTGGTCGGCCAGTGGAAGCGAGAACGGGAGAAATTGTTCGCAAGGTTGAGCAGTTGGTGCTGCAAGATCGCCGAACAAAGGTTGCCAAGGAACTCATCGTATCGGAAACAACTGTATTAAACATTTTGCATGAGGACTTAGGGATGACAAAAGTGTCTGCACGCTGAATTCCAAAGTTGCTCACCAGAGCAAAAACAATGCAGGGAACAAATCTTTGGCGCAAGACCGTGACTTTTTGAATAAAATTGTTACTGATGACGAAACGTGAGTCTATCACTGGGACCCCCCCCCCCTAGCAAACAGAAATCGGTGCAGTGAGTTCACAAACGCTCCCCACCGCGGAAGAAAACAAAGACACAATTTTCGGGAAAAAAGTTGATGGCAACTGTTTTCTGGGATTCTGAGGGTGTTTTGTTAGTGGATACATGGAAAGAGGGCGTACAATAAATGCTGAAGCTTATGGAAACACAATTAAGAGCTTAAAAACGGCTCTCTTGTGAAAACGGCGGAACTCGCATCGTGAAAAGACATTGCTGCTTCATGACAACTGCCGCGTTCACAAGGCGCGCATCGTGCAGGGCATTTTGAATGAGCACCATGCGACTTTTTTTATTCAGACATTTAAAAAAAACATTGACGGGGTAAACGATTTGAGTCAGATGAAGCTTTTCAACAAGAAGTACAGGATTACTTTGAGGACCAAACAAATGAATTATTTTCTCAAGGTATAGGACAACTGGAGGCACGTTGGACTAAATGTGTTAATGTAGGAGGAAGTTATGTAGAAAAATAAATTTTTGTTTTCATATATCTGTTTTCCTTCATAGCTAGGTAGATAACTTAAAAATCTTCCCTCGTATATTACAAACTAGGTGAATGCTAGTCTATTACAGGACTTTCTTGCAAAGTATTAAAAAACATATGGGGTATGTTTATGTCATTGAAATATTCAGCTGTTTTAGAAATGTTTAATGAAAACCAAAAACTGACCCTAATTAACCCCCTCTCTCCGTAGCTGGATTTCTCCAAAAACCAGCTCTAAGCCAAATGAACACAAGCTTAAATACAAAATGTTAATTACATAGGTATTTTCGTTCTGAAGTTATCGTGGATTCTAACATACATCCACACACAAACGCACACGGACACGTACACACACCCACACGCCCACACACCCACATCTACACACACACCCACACAGCCACTCACCCACACAGCCACTCACCCACACACACACCCACACACCCACACACCCACACCCCCACACCCCCACACACCCACACAAATCACGATGTAAAGCTGTAAAATATTTTTTTAATTTTGAGTGGCTTCTAGCATATACGGTGCAGCATCCGAAATCATCAACAACATATTATCGTTAGGCGTGGAATTGGGCAAACAAAAATTGGACAAGTTTTCTTAAATAAATCGCGTAATTCTTAAATTGTTAGTTTTGTCTATCTGCTTGGAGGCAATTAAATACGAGGTCGCCATTTCTACTTCATGCAGGATTCCAATTAACAAATGAGCTATGTAACGACCGCAACTATCAGGTAGTCTCATCGAGAATAAAATATACGTAATTATTACCAATGATTGTTTTTATTTGAGCCATTGTTTCGATATACCTAATAAGCTTCCAACTAATTTTTTCGCAATGTACTCTCGTCCATAATGTTAAATTTACAATATTTTTGAAGAAAGGATTTGAAGTTACCAGTTTTCAACTCAAAAAAAGGAAGTTAGTGCTGTACATAAATCTGTATTAAATTCTTCCTGCTGCATTCGTGTGGAACTCGTTGCAATACCTTCCTTAACGACTGATGAGATTTGGATGTTCTTTTTATTGCTTGGACTTTTGCTATGCGTGCGGTTGTTTTCGAATGCTGATCCAAAAGAAATTTTCATTCGCAAGTTATCTAGAGAAATGATACAAAAATTAGTAATTTGTGATTGGGAGGTTTAAGTGATTTGTTTTTTTTTTGCGCAATTCAGTATTCTTCGTAAGATCTTACTATCAAATTAAATAAACACTGTAAAATTCAAAGAATTTGAGATAATATCACTTATAATTTTGGAGCATGGTCTAAAATTGGTTATGGTGGATATGGTTTAATCCACGAATCTAATTTTGTAAAAGACATGCTGGATAATATCTACACTACATTCACGGGCGATTCGAATCTGGTCACAGTAGTCAGGTAATACCAATTTTGGAGTACGAATCTAGTCACAGGTTCAAGAAACTACCTACATTTTATTAGGTTACAGTAAATTTATAATTTTCATATGAAATTGTTGTGACATCTTTCGTACATATGTAATTGTTACCTGACACGATGGGAGGGTGATAATATTAAAATGTGACCAGCTTTATTACGCCCACATTCACTATAACACGCAATATTGTAAATGAGCAAAAACAGCGACAATAGGTTATTTTAAGAAACTTTCTAATCACCCCTGACCTGGAAATACCGCTTTTACAAATGGATTAAAGTTGTTATATACAATGTAGTGTAGCGCCCCCCAGGTTCCCTGTCTTGAAAAATTGAACTTATTTGCAAGAATACAAATTCAAGTACAGAACCATCGCTAAGTGACTTTACTGCAACAATGCTACTATTACTCAAATTAATCGCTTGCCTTACACTGACTTTCCTGGCAATAATTAAAACATTAGAATTTATTTCTATTTAAATCTGACATTTAATTACTCGCAAACCTCAAATCTGATGAAAAGAATTGTCTGTCTAGTGGCAGGTATGTTGTGCTATTTGAATTAGATCGGCTGGATGAGGTTAACTGTATCATCATGTGGGGCAGGTAAATAATGAAACTACTCAAATTAACATTAACGAGCTTTGCGCAAGGATGGTTCAACTCGTTAATGTACTATAGCGGGAAACCCACTTTATTCATAACTAATTGCACAAGTACATTAATAAATCAAATAACATAAAAAGCAATGAAAAGGTTAAATATATAACAAAACACCATTAAATCATGTTAAATTGCGTACACAATTGTAACATTAAGAAAAAAATAAATAAAAAGCAGTTTAGCTGCACATAAACACCAAAACAAAAACCAATGTAATCACGCCCACAATTGTGTCATAAATAAATCAGAATAAAAATTGTAATACCAAACATGTGACCCTCTAAAACCAATCATGTCGGTCTTAAAGTAAATAAGCAAATAGAACAATAAAGCAAATTTCCGTACATATAAAATATAACAACAGTAAAATTGCACAGGTGATAATAAGGTAAATGCAAGGACAAACAAAAAAAAGTGAACAATTTACACATACACAATTGTTTAGTGACTAATAAAGCACAAAATACATACGTGCAGCAATCCGGCTCAAAACCTTCAAACGCAACTGTCTTCCCCTCCAATTTCAAACTATCTCTACTCCCGAAAAACCATCCCCGTTTTTCAAAAGTAATAAAAAAACAAAAACATTACGTTGGAACAGTTTCATATTAATTATTGAACGAGATCTTAATTTTAAAAATGTGCATTCGTCCGTAACACTCTACATTTAGGTCTCGAGTTTCAACATACCAAACAAAGATCCTTTTGGATTTGCGTTATGTTCGGCCGTAATTAATTATTAAATCAGTGACGTTTGTACATCAAGAGCGCGCGTATAGAAATTTTTAACAATTCGTCACGCCAATTTCGGCAAAACACCTGTTTCTCTGCTCTAATATATGTTTCCTTTTCCTGTTCAACCCTTACTCAAATATCAATTACATACATTCCCACATTTCTTACATAAAATAAAATATTCCGGAAAACATTAGCAAATTACGACTTATTATCAAGATATTTAAACCCGTAAATTATTCTTTCTATTACGGTAACAATTGCGATTTAAAAATGTTTATTACAATAATAAAATTTTCTCGGTCCGCCGCCTACAATAGTATACCTGGATACTCATTCAGAGAAAACGGCAATTAGTAGGATGACTAAAAAGAATTTATTTAAGCTTTTAATGCAAATATATCCATTTTTTTTAAATATTATTTTTATGCAAAAAATTGATTTAATTTAACTTTAAGAGCAATTATTTGTACATATTTACGTATATTAACCATTATATGTGCATTTTATGAAATATGCATTTTCCTTTCGTTATTAATAATAATAGTAATAATAATAATGTTTATAAATATTCTTTATTCATTACTTATTATTATGATAAACATATTTATACTTACAAATTACTTAAAATAAATTTAAAATGAATCAACAATAAAAATAGATTTTACAAAATTATCAAAATGAACCCTAACCTATGCTTGTAATTTTACATACGTCACTTTATAATATTTAAATATAATTTCTGATCAATGGCCAAAAAGTATTTTAATTTTGTTGACGTTAAAAAGGGAATTCTGTCAGATGCTGTTGACCTATTTTATTACGGTAGACGGTAAAATATGTATGTATTATTTAAAATATATTTAAAAAATTTTAATTGTTATTTTTTTAAAATATGAATAATGCTAATTTTTATAATTTTACTTAAAATTTTTAAAACATGGATAATTTTAGGTAAAATTGAGTTGTTTCAAAATCGCCAAGATTTAAAAATGATTTCGGTCTAGAAAAATAACTGGCAGTGTTTGTTATTGCACAGTCTGTTAAATAACTCAAATAAATAATGTTTGAAGTTGTAATTTTAATTATGATGTATTTTGGCACCTATAGAATATCCAAATCCAAAAAAGTAAACTGCACCTACATTAAATACATACATACATTGAGAAATATGCTTCTGCCGGACATACCTAATTATAGAGATTATATTTATATATGTACCTACTATAAATAGTTCAATTTGTTCTTAACATTCATTAGATGCACGCACAATTATGTACACGATATGTAAAATTTCGATACCCTTTCTATATGTTAAGGATCTAATTATAAGAAAACAATTGTCTGGTACGCTAGTTAGACCAAATGAAGCTTCTTAATAGGTACTGGTAGGTATATTGCAACACTCAATATTGTATATCAGAAAATGATTTCAACACTCAAAATAAGTATTGGCGAATTATACGAAATGCTTGGCGTCCGTTAATCTGATAAAAAAAATTCAAGCGAACTTTATTGAAATATATTTTTATTGCAACATTAAGCGCGACTAAATAAATTTTTCTACAGATACATATACTATTTAAAATGTAAATTACTTTATTTGGCAGTAGTCATGCATAATAAGTATGGTTTGTACGGAAAAACAACTACAACATAGATGGCAGAAACTGACATATATTACGCAAGCAATACAAGCACAATTATGAATGGATAAAACCAGTTTATAACTGATAATCATAAATTTGACAAATTGATTTAAGTTTCATATTACATAATTGTATACATGCCAATTTAATTATACTGATTAAAATAGCAAACTTGTTTTTGTTAGTAACCAGTTATGGTGCACGTTTCTAAACGCAATAATTAAAACACCTTATAAGTAGGTGCTACTATACCTAGGTACCCTACTTTTAAAAGCACAATTTGTAGTTACTCCCAATAATTCACAGATAATTAAATCTTTAAAAGCGTAACATTGAACTTATTCACAATGACGTGTTTCCGTTGGAAGTGATAGAACAGAGGATAGTTGCGATGACCCTATTAAAAGAACAAATATGCAATTCAAACAGTTTCATTAACTTAAAAAAAATTAAAATAATTCAAAAATATATAATTGGGAAGAGGCAGACGGACGCCTTCAATGCCAAAGCAGGTGGAAGGTCTCTGGAGGCCTGGGTTCCTACAAAACACGCGTACGCAAGGTTAGTGGATGGTGTAGGTTGTCTAATAACTTGCAGCCAATCAGAGAAGAGTGTGGCAATGACGTCACAAGTTTGCCAATTTGAATCAGTGGCATTATAGAGTATGTAAATTAACATGATTTCTGTTTCAACTTTAGAGTAGGTAAATATTTTCTATATAGTAAATTAATTAAGAAACACAAACAATAAATAAACATCAAGGAATTAAAAAGTTTTTTAAGGTATAATTACAAAATGAGGATTTAAATTAAATATAACATAGGTATGCAAATATGTAATTAATTTCTTTTATCTTACTTTACATAGTTTTAATTACAAAAATTAATTATAAGGGAAAACAATAATTTTATTGTTTTATTATTAACACTTTCTGTCAACAAATACTAATACCAGATTTATTTTTTTTCGGTGGGAATTAAATCTACCAGTTATAATTAAATTTGTTCATTGAAAACTTTATAAATATCTTTTAGAATGTAACAAAGTGGATAGAAAGGAAATCCTAGACACATTAACTTTTACAAATTTTGGGAGACAGCATGTAGGAATTGCACAAATATGAACTTGAACTTTGACAATAGAAAAATATCTGGAAAGTAAAAGAAATGAAATAATTTTAATAATAATCTTTTTAGGATAATTATGCAACCTCTTTTCTAATAAATTAATTACGAAAATAGGCAACAATGTAAAAAGAAAAACAAAAATCAATGTCAAACTGACGTTTAAAACTTCATGTCAGACAGACAGCCATCTAGATGCTAACTTTAAAAAAACACACCGGCGCTGCCCTCTTCTATAAAAACATCAATTCAACCATTTTCAAACATTAATTTTTACACTTATTGCGCTTTACATTAAGAAAAGTTATGTAAAATTAAATTCTCTTTAATGCAACGGATTCAACTTAAAACATGCCCGATTTGATGTTTTGTAATAACTTTTACAGGATTTTTATTAATTACTGTTATATCCGGCAATCCAAAACCAATTTCTTAACATTTAGAGAACATGGGGAACACCAACAAAATAAATTGGCTTTTTTAACAAGATGTTCAGCAGATGTGTGTCATTTATGCCCATTGTTTTCCACGCCCCTTGATTGCCCCCACCATAGTCTGATGTGCATGCCATTACATTATATTTAATGTCATTGGCAAAAAGGCCACGTACCATAATAATCTAGAAACCAAGAAAATAATTTAAAAACTTAAAACACATAATTTAAAATAAAAGTAGGTAAGTATAATACCTGAATATAAGAATGTGGTATTTTTGATAAATCAAATGACAAAACCGTTGCTTTGTATCGATAAGGTTTAGTTTTTCCTGGGCCTCCACCACACTTAACATATCCACCAAAATATCATTTGTTAAGTTTATGTTTGCAGCCCATTGTTGCAGGGTTGACAACCCCGGTAGAGTATATTTTAGTGTATTTCGCATATAAATATAGGCTCTTTTGCTGAAATACCAAAAAAAAAAAAAAATGTTTAGCTACAGTTCAAAACTGTAAAACCTAATTTAAAATGAAAAAAATTATAACAAATTTTCTTACATGCCATAATGTAAAAGCCCTGAGTAGTAAAATTATCCTCAAATTCAATACTGTTTTCTTTAATTTGCTTCTCGGTATCCATTATATGTTGTTGCAAAGTCTTATTCCGACTTCTCATCTGCGTGGAGCAAAAACAATGAAGGATTTGCTAAAAACCATTTAATTGACATAATACAAATTATAATGAAAATTAGTCACTATCGTTAAATCGACCTAACTGATTTGTAACTTTTGACCAAGTTTCGCCAAGATGGATGTGTGTGCGAGTCTGAGTGTGAGTGTGCGCGCGCGTGTGTGTGTGTGTTTGGGTGCGTGAGTGAATGTGTGTATGTGTGGGTGTATGTGTGTGTGGGTGTGGTTGTGTGTCTTTGTGTGTGTGTGGGTGTGTGTGTGTGTCTGTGTGTGTGTAGGGTGTTTGTGTGTGTGAGGGTGTTTGTGTAGGTGTGTAGGTGTGTAGGTGTGTAGTGTGTGTGTGTGTGTAGTGTGTGTGTGTGTGTGTGTGAGGTGTGCAGTGTGCAGGTGTGCAGGTGTGCAGGTGTCAGTGTGCAGGTGTGCAGGTGTCAGGTGTGAGGTGTGAGGTGTGTGTTGTAGGTGTGAGGTGTAGGTGTGTATGTGTGTAGTGTAGGTGGTAGTGTGTAGGTGTGTAGGTGTGTAGGTGTGTAGGTGTGTAGGTGTGTGTGTAGGCGTGTAGGCGTGTAGGCGTGTAGGCGTGTAGGCGTGTCGGCGTGTCGGCGTGTCGGCGTGTCGGCGTGTCGGCGTGTCGGCGTGTCGGCGTGTCGGCGTGTCGGCGTGTCGGCGTGTCGGTGTGTCGGTGTGTCGGTGTCTCGGTGTGTCTGTGCGTGCGTGCGTGCGTGCGCGCGTGCGTGCGTGCGTGTGTGTGTGTGTGTGTGGGTGTGTGTGTGGGTGTGTGTGGGCGTGGGTGTGTGCGTGGATGTATGTTAGTACCCTTGAACGCAACCACCTACGTACTTAAAATTTGTGTATTTAAGCTTGTTTTCATTTCACTTAGAGCTAGTTAGATTTTATAATAAATCCAGCGGCGGAGCGGGTGGGTTTATTAGGGGCAGTTTTTCGTTTTTATTAAATATATTCTGAAACAGCTGCATATTTCAAAAATTTAAAGATACCTAGATATATACCTTAAACATGTCGATTACTTATGTTCTGTACAATTTTTTTATGTTAGTGTTATCTCATAGAAGCAGGCGGCTTTTGAAATTGTTTTTAAGTTAACATGTATGTATATCTATTAATCTCTGTCTGACATGAAGTTTAAAACGTAATTCTGACATAGATTCTTGTTTTTATTTTTACAATGTTGTCTGTTTTCGTTATGAACGTATAAAAAAGAAGTTGCATAGTTATCCTAAAAAATTATTTCATTTCTTCGAATTTTTTAAGTTAGCATCTAGATGTGTACTAACCTCTGTCTGACATGAACTTTTAAACTTCTTTTTGACATAGATTATTGTTTTTGGTTTCATGATGTTGCCTATTTTCGTAATGAACTTATTATAAAAGAGGTTGCACAATTATCCTTAAAAAACGTTATTAATACTATTCCGTTTCTTTTAATTTCCACTTTGTAGGTTAGAAGGTCGTATTTTCATACTCATTAATTTTTTTCTTCAAATACAGTTGGCCTGCTATTCCTGATTTTTCATACACAATTCTAATGGCTTCCCACATTTCGTAAGCTGTAGTTTTCTCTCGCACAACATCAAACTCACTGTCTTCAAGTGACTGCACGATCAAGGATTTGCATTTTTGGTGTTTTCTGAGCCCCCGTACTATAATTGTTTTCATCGTACTTTGCTGCAATACAATGATCCACTCGTTTTTCCATTAATAATATATGTATTCTATATTTCCATGTATCATAAGTTTTGACGTTTAGTTGAGCAAATGTAAGTACACGGTTTGTTCGTCGGTTTCATTTTTCCTGTTTTGTAAAATTTTCTTTTCTTTCCCGCGTGAAACCCTGTATTTCTTAACGTCACTTTCACTATTTTTACTTTCAATGTCTCTTGCTATGCACTTTGGCTCCTTTAGAGCCCATAACCTGTTGCAGAGTGGCCTATTAAATAATCCCGAACTTTATTTATCAATGTGAAAATTTATTAAAGAACAGTTGGGTTATCACCCCTTTTTATTTTACAACACACGCAACAAACAGCAACAATAATAATAATAACAATCTTGTAAACTTAATAACAAACTAAACTTACTTAAAATAAAACATCAGCGTTACCAACCCAAACAACTGGCGGCAAATTTAAACTTCTGTATTATTTCACAACAAAACAGATGTTACCTTTTCAGCGGGGTATAATTGTATCAAACCGACCATTAATAAATAAAGACTTATTAGAAAACCTTTTCTCATATGTTCGTGTAATGGGAGGTGCACATGATAATCCTTCACATATAGACTTCAAAAAAATACGTTCGAAACTTCTGCCGAAACGTGCCTCGACCAACCACTACAGGACTTAGCAGAAATAAAGGATTGTTTGACATTGCAGGAAAGTATTGGTAAAATATCAGCTCAAAACGAAAATGAGGACATTAATTTTACACACAAATTAAGAACGAAGTATCCACACTTAGGCGAAAACGCCGAATCTCAAACGGGCGAAAATCGGATTAACTTTATATCTCATGGAAATTTAACAGAACCAACAAATTGGTCTCTGCAGTCACAGAGAAAATGTAATATTACTTTAGTCAAGTGTATAGTGAGAAAATTTGCCACGATAACAAAATTATTGAAAAAGTAGTAAATTTAATTCAACAAAACTGTGAGACGACATCGATGCCTAACGACGCGCTGAAATAGGACGTTTATTAGAATTTGGGAACTAAATTAAAAAAATGAGAATCTGCGGCACTTCTGCAGAAAGACGAAAGTATGTTAAAAAATTAAAGAAGATTGTTTAGTTATTAATTATCATTTATGTTTATAGTTTGCATTAGTATTTGTTCACTTTTGAGTCATAATCCTAATAATATTATTTATTATTTCTGTAATAAAAGCAGTTTGTTTTAATATATTTGTGCCATTTTATGCTGCAGTTAATCGCAAGTACGATAACCATGGAATTTTTACGTAATATATGTGCCATCTTGTTTTTTACTTATGTTATGCTCACGAAAATGTTGCGAAAGAGTCCACGCTTACAACTGTATGACGTCACATCAGCGCCAACCGATTATTAGGCCATGGGTTCAACTTATTGGCTGTATGATCTACGTGAACGTACTATAGTAGTGTGGAATCAATGTGAACACCCAGCAATTTGATGCTATTGCTCTCAGGCCCGTTTTACCAACATTCACACTACTGGTATCGTCGGCGTAAAGTATCAAATTGTTGTCATCACTGTTTGAGATCTATCACTAATGAAAATAATAAATAAGATTGGCCCTAAATTTGATCCTTGGACCGTATCTAAGCCGCGTTTTTGTGAGAGCTCGTTTTTTAAATTCACCACTTGGCTTCTGCCAGATAGATCAAAGGAGGGGGCACGTTTTAAATGTAAAATACCTTTCGGTCAGAATTTAACCAAATTTTGATATGTTCTAGAACTTGACCAATTGATCAAATGTCTTCATTGCCCGAAAGCTCAAAGCTCAACAGTTTTTGATATACAGGATCTGCAATATCACTATTTGAAACTTTCAATATATCATAAAATGGACATTTTTGCCAATATTAACGCAAAACTTAGGGAAATGATATTTTTTTGTGCTACTGGTTACAACCTTTTCTTTACTTTCATTATTTATGTACATACACCTGATATACAGAGTGAGACCAAATATATGTATCTGAAAAGAATTATACGGTGGTATTGTTTTGATATTTTGGTGAATGGAAGTTAACACATATATATGTCCATTTAAATTATTATTACAAGTTAAGTTCCCTAGACGTCCGTTATACAGAGTGTTTCATTTCTTTAATAGATTTAATTGAGTATTATTATACTTCCTAATTAATTTTCTGATAACTTAATTGAAATGCCTATATTAGAATAAACTATTTGCTAACTGTATATACCTACATAATAGTCACGATGTGTTTATACTGATACTGGGTGTCCAAGTACAAAGGACCAAAGCGATATCTTAAACTTCATATAGGTACGGAAAAAACCGTTAATATAAAAAATCCCTTGCAATTGGATGTCGTTGCGAAATACAAAGCTTTTGGAGATTGACAGATAGGAAGGTTAGATGTGCTTCATTTATTATGCTCACTATTTTCTAATAAAGTTATATTTAGTATTTACTTATTCGTTTAAACCAAAACCGTAATGTGGTATTGCGCTTTTTCTTCTGCTTTTATTCGTACAACTAGATTTTTTTCTGATTTTGCACTTTTCTTTCCGTTTTTATACAACAATTATTATGTTTTTCTATTCCCAAACTTATAAAATAACAACAATATAGTAGGTGGCTATGAAACGTCAAAAATTAATCCACTAATTAAGTGATATTGTTGATGCTTAGTTGCAAATCTACTTTTTGAATTAAAATCGTTGAAGAGCTTATGTGAAAAATGAATCGAATTCCATGTTTTGCTTGTGGAAATGCTTTAGTTACTATGGTTATGGTGAAAATAAGTGGTGAGGTAAATGCAAGAAAGCAGGAAATTGTGATTGCACGTCGCCGCGAAGCAAATCTACCAGAGCGAGTCATAATAGAAGAAACTCGAATCTGCAATGTCTGCAATATTTCTATTGTAAGGGAAATTCAAGCAATAGACAATAACCCAAATTGTTTGCGATTAAATGTGCTACAAAGGTCAACTCACTTATGCTGCATTTGTAACGATGGGAATGATATACATAAAATATCCATGAAAGGTAGTATTCATATTTTTATTGAGAGAGATATATAGGTGCCAGAAAATACGTATTGCTGTAATATTCATTTGGATGAGAATGGTAATCTGTTTGAGTTTCTGCTCCCTGGGTTACGATATGTAAATCGGCCATTATTAGCAGGTAATGAGATTTATATTTTTTTACAAGCATTACGTAAGGAAATTAAGAAAAAAAACTACCACCCGGCTTACGAAGACGAAAATAACTTCACAGATTCTCAATTTAAAGCAGTTTCTCCTATAACCAAAGATCAATTTAATAATCTTTTCAACTTTTGTGACCCCGTTAGAATAGGAAATTCTTTGAGATATGTAAGTAAAAAAGATCTCTTAGCATTCCCGTGCAAGTTACGACAAGGTCTTAGTGATAGTTTTTAGCGGTTATTTTTAATTATTCCACAAGACAACAAGCCAGTTTAGCTATATCTCTAGTTAGACAATCTCTTTCTGCAAGATTTGTACCACAAACTATTGGATTTACTGCTACAACAAGAGACAGCTACATCGAAAATCATGCAACTCCTTTTGCAAATCGTCTATATAATCAAAACCTGGATCGGCCTCAAGTTATAGTATATAATGACTGTACTTATCTAGAAATAGAGAAAAGTTCTTGTTTTAAAGTGTTGTAACAGTCCTACTGTACTTATAAGGGTAAACATCTTATCAAGCCATCTCTGCTTGTTGCCCCGAGCGGATTTATTCTAGACATTCAAGGGCCATATTTCTCAAATTCTGAAAACAACGATGCTAACATACTTATAAGTGAATTTAATAGAGATGTGAATCGAATGCGTGAATGGTTTAATGAAGGAGATATTTTCATTCTCGACCGCGGGTACTTGGATGCTATTCCAGCTTTAAATAGATTAGGTATTAATTTTAAAATGCCAGCCTTTTTGCCCAGAGGTCAGCTACAGTTATCCACAGAAGAGGCTAATGATAGTCGTCTCGTTACGAGAACCAGGTGGATCGTAGAAGCACGCAATGGGCACTTAAAATCAATTTTTAAATTTTTTAGCTTTAAGATAAAAACACCCCACATTTGTAATATTGCTGATTTTCTTAAAATTGCTGGAGCAATTATAAATAAATATTTTCCACCCATTTTAATGCAAGATGCTACTATTGAGCTAGCGGAAAATATTCTTCAAAAAGTTCAAGAGCCAAATGTTGTTCAAGCCAGGGTTGAGGAGGAAAACTTACGCGCTAGAAGGGACAGATGGGTTGATTTAAATGAAATTATCGTTCCCTCATTCCCACGTTTGTCACATTACTATCTTAAAGAGTTAACTGTAGGTATTTTTCAATTAAAGCTTGCTCCTTCTTATATACAGGACAATGAAATAGCGGACCGCCAGGTTCAATATCAATTTGATGAAAACTACGAACCCGGTTTTATACGGGTAAGGATATGTTCTCGCCTCAGAAATGCTACTCGTTACCAGTTGTGGATTGCATTTGTGCCGAATAATGAGGAAGAAGTACCAAACCCAATATTAGGTACTTACTGCACCTGCAAGACTGGTGCCAGAACTTTAGGTACTTGTTCTCATGTGGCAGCTGTACTATGGTTTTTAGGATACGCTAGGTATCAAGAGCTAATCAAATATCCTTCTACAAATGTTTTAAATCATATGCTAAATGCAAATAATGCGGAGGTGATAGACATTTAACATTTGACTATGCAACTTTTTGATTTCTATGACAATGGTTATATCAAGACCAAAAATTATTTACTGTTTTCTGCCTCATCAGTTCAGTTAACTGATATCTTATTAAGCTTAGATATTTTTAATACATTAAAATACGTTCATTAACGTTTCAACATAAACATTTCTTATTTCCAATGACTGTACAAAGCGGTAGTGATGATGGAGGTAGACCTGCGAAACCGGTCTGTCGATGGTGTGAACAGTGAAGACACTAGTATCTTAAAGAATTTTCTTTTCTTAGTTTTGCAAAATAAAGATGAACTTCGACAAGCGCCTTCTTTATCAAAAGAATCTACTGAAAACTTTATTAAAAAATAGTGAGCATAATAAATGAAGCACATCTAACCTTTCTATCTGTCAATCTCCAAAAGCTTTGTATCTCGCAACGACATCCAATTGCAAGGGATTTTTTATGTTAACGATTTTTTCCGTACCTATATGAAGTTTAAGAAATCGCTTTGGTCCTTTGTACTTGGACACCCAGTATCAGTATAAAAACATCGCGACTATTATGTAGGTATATACAGTTAGCAAATAGTTTATTTTAATATAGACATTTCAATTAAGTTATCAGAAAATTAACTAGGAAGTATAATAATACTCAATTAAATGAAGAAATGAAACACTCTGTATAACGGACGTCTAGGAGACTTAACTTGCAATAATAATTTAAATGGACATATATATGTGTTAACTTCCATTCACCAAAATATCAAAACAATACCACCGTATAATTCTTTTCAGATATATTGAAAGTTTCAAATAGTGATATTGCAGACCCTGTGTATCAAAAACTGTTGAGCTTTGAGCTTTCGGGCAATGAAGACATTTGATCAATTGGTCAAGTTCTAGAACATATCAAAATTTGGTTAAATTCTGACCGAAAGGTATTTTACATTTAAAACGTGCCCCCTCCTTTATAAATATTACATTAAAATTGTAGAAATTCAGTTTAGCTATCGATCTGAGCCTATGAAATCAAAAGTTTTTTGATACTATACCTTATCTTTCAAGCTGATCCAATTCAATTTTGAGTTTATCTTTCATTGTTATTGATACTCTCTGCATTATCGCAAAGTTCAATTTTACATTTTTGCTGACACAAAAGATTTGTTTCGTCCAGTTTTGCTAGTTTAAAAAATTTTCCAAAGAGTCTTTACAATAAATTGCCTTCTGCACCTTGTACAACTGAAAATAACATCTTCATTCCATTCATGTTTCATCATCCTATCAACTTCTTTCTTGTCAGCCTACCTTAATTGTACTGTTTCTATTAATACATTCATCGTCCATCGACTTGTCTTACTTTTTTTACAATCTTGTTTGTGAAATAGTTTACAGCGAAGTGATTATACTTGGCGCATGTGCGGTACTTTTGGTTTTGGGCCGGACATTTTCCATATGGACGCGTTTGTATAGCACTTTCGACAGAAGTACTTTTGACAAATTGTTCTTCTGATTTTCCTTTTCTACATTGTTTTGTATAACTGTATCCATATTTCCCTTCATCTCTTCTTCTTGTATTTCTTTAAACTAAGACTATGCTATTTCAGCGCTATTACACTCATCCTCTAAATTACTTAGTCCTTTACTTGTCTACCAGTGTAACGCGCTACCGTTGATTCCTAACACAACGTAATCACGCAACATTTTCGAGTTTGCACGTTTTTACGTATGTTTCGAATTCACGCAGCATTTTCGCATAATGCTTCTTGTTTTCATAAATTAAATCAAAATCATTAAATTCTTCAATGCCATATTCTCAATCGCATTCCACAATATAGTCACTTTTATTTGATCTACATGAATATTCCTACCCGATCGTAATAAATAGATTTCCGTTAATGTGTATCAGCTAAATGGAGTAAATTCGATAATACATAAATGGGGGCGTGTTCGAAAAAACGCTCGGACGCGTCGATTGATATTTTTAGTTGTGCATTTTTTCAACAAAAACTTTTTATACAGGGTGTCATGTAACAGTGGCCAATACCGAATTTCTTATTTTAAATGCAACACCCTGCATATTGCTCAATTTTTGAATTCTTCAGAAAATTCTAGACATATTTCATGTACCGGGTGAATCCGGCTATATCCCAGAAATCGCTTATGTTACGACTTCAAAAAAAAAATTCTTCAGTAAATGTGGCCAAGAGAAAATGCTGGAAATAATTTTAAGGTTTGTAAACTGACCGCTAGGTGGCGTAACTGCTGTAGTAAATTAAAAAATGTCGCAGCTTCCCCTACGGAAAACCTGTGAAGTTAGAGAAAAACTTCTTATACAAAAGATGGGTAAAATTGTCCCAAAAATACAACTACTATATTTCCAACATACTTTTTCCTTAAGTTTCTGTTACTTATTAGACATTTTTTAATTTAGTACAGCAGTTACGCCACCTAGCGGTCTATTTACAAACTTTAAAATTATTTCCAGCATTTTCTCTTGTCCACATTTACTGAAGAATTTTTTTCTTGAAAGTCGTAACATAAGCGGTTTCTGGGATATAGCCGGCGTCCTTCCTTAATAACTCACCCGGTACAATGTCTTATACTTATCTTCAACGGTTCGGAAATGTTAAGTGTTTTCAGATTTATTGCAAAAATTAACATTAACAAAGGAAAAATATTTAATTACAGAAATTCGCTACAACGCACTCAATACTCATTTCCCACTTAGATCTTTATAATGAGAAAGTAAGCAAAGACCATTTCAGGGTTCCTTTTTACTAATATGAAATAAAAAAAAAGCTATCAATAGTTTTGTTTACTTTTGTTTAAAACGCCTGGCATCAGAAAATCGTTGTCTGTCAGAATGGCAGTAGTTATAGTCGTTTGAATTTCGTTAACTGCATATCCAAAACACAGTTCATTTAACAGAAATGCACAAAATAACAATTCTATAAATGATTGGATATGGAGAAAACACACGGATACAAATGGAAATTGCTCGCTTATTTCAAGAAAAATTTCCAAATTTGCAGCCTATATCCCAAGGGGCAATTAGTGAAATAGAAAAGCAGTTTCGTGAGCTTGATCATGTAAGGCAAATAAAAAAAGCAACTGCCAATGGAATAAGTGATGGCACCAAATTAGATAATATGCTTGAGTTTGAGGAAAACCCACATATTTCTAGTCGAAAACCAGCCCTAATGTTCGATGTTGGCCATTCATTTCGAACCTTAAAAGAAAATAAAATGCATCCCTATAAAATGATACAAGCTCAGGAGCTCATGGAAGACGATTTTGTTAGGAGAACGTATTTTCGTGAACAAATGATAGCAATGTTAGATAACAATGTGATCCAATTAGAACATATTTTGTTTTCTGACGAGTGCACCTTTACAATTCACAGTCATGCTAATCGTGAAAATTTGTCGCTATTAGTCTAGGGGAAATCCTCACTGGATGAAAGAACATACGCAATGCCCTGAAAAAGTTAATGTTTGGACAGGAATTGTTGGAGATCATATCATAGGTCCCTCATTGATGGCAATTTGGATGGCGATAATTATTTCGCACTGCTCCAAAATAGCGTCGTGCTAACTTTGACACACTTATATCCTGATCCAGCAAGCCCACAAATTCCAGCAAGATGGAGCACTGCCCTATTACCAAATCAATGACCGGCAGTACTTCAACCGAATATTTCCAAATCGGTGAATAGGGATGCGAGAATCAATGGAATGTGCAGCACGATCCCCTGACCTGACGTCATTAGACTTCTTCTTATGGGGACATGTCAATGGTATTGTATACAAAACTAAATCCCTCGACTTAGCTGACTTAAGAAGACGAATAACACTTACGATTAGATCGGTCTTCTTTTCTTAATGTTAATTTTTGCAGGAATCCGAAAACACTTAATATTTCCGAAACATTTGAAGATAAGTATAGGACATTGTACATGGAATATGTCTCGAATTTTCTGAATAATCCAAAAATTGAATAATACACAGGGTGTTGCATTTAAAATACGAAAGCTGGTATTAGCCATTGTTACACACTGTATAAAAAGTTTTTGTTGAGAAGAATGCGCAACTAAAAATACCAATCGACGCGTCCAAGCGCACCATTTATTTATTACCGCATTTATTCCATTTAGCTGATACACACTGTATATATAAACATTTTTATATGAATGACAATACAATTCATACAGTTTCCTTACAGCTCTACAGTACAACATCTTCATTGTCATTTATTTTTGTATTTGTTTATACTAGTTATTTTAACTGAAATTATATACGTCTGATTTGTTTTATATTTATTTGCTTGGTTGTACTGTCTGTTATATATAATAAAATATATTATCTATTTTCAATATATTCCTGTAACGAGTTGTTCATACACGGTTGGAATATACAAGTATTATTATTCAGATAATATATTTTGACTCGTTTGGAATGCATTGTATACTGTGTCTCATTTTGGTTGAAATTGTAGGTTATCTCGTTTGCGAGCAAAGATGCGGTTTTCGCGGACCCTGTTCTACTTTTTCGTGAAACGAAAGATGCCACAAACTGGATTGTCATAGTCCTGTTAGTATTCGAGATACAGAGCAAAATTCAAAATTTGCACATTTTAAGTACCCCTTGTAACTGCTTTGCCTTGTAATTTATCGAAATGGTGAAAAGTGGGTTTTATACAGACTTTTCCGTAGAATTAGAGGCGTGCACTGTTTTCCCCAAAAAAGTTAGTTTCTTCGCAATAAACCAAAGTTTTGTTTTTTTTAAATGGAACATCTTGTATATTTTTTTATTATATAATAGAGCTTAGTCTCAGCTTTCAAAAAATATATATTGTGTGGTACTTCTTTTGCATTATTAACCTCAAAAATGAATATTACGTTAATTTAACATTTTGGTGATATAGTTGGCCATGAAATCTATAAACTCAGTATAAACGAGTATTTTTTTGAAGGTCAAAAATACATTTGAGTATTTAAAAAATGCTACTAGATTCTTACTGCTTTATTATAATTATAAATATGTAAATGTGGGATTATAATAAATCTAAGGACTTTTACGCAGAAATGCAAAAATAATAACAAAAAATTGTGCAAATTAGGTACAATAGTTTTTGAAACATATTCAAACTGGCAAATCTTTTTTTAATTGTGTTTATTATAAATTGACTGTAAAATGAATAACAAGATATGCTACAATTTGTAACCAGTCATATGGATAGGAAAATGATAGGAAAGGGGTACTACTCTTGTATCTTCCAATATTTCTAGTTATTTGACTATATTGCACATATCACTTAAAACGAAACTGAACGCACTTCTATTACCTTCAAAAATTTTTCGTGAATGCCAGGCCGTATTTGTTATGGCCATCAAACCTATCTATTTATTCTAATGCGCAACCTTGTCAGATAAAAGAACATTAGCTTTGGAGTTTTACATAAATTAAATAAAATGAATGTAAGATTCTATAATAAACCAAACATTTCGTATAATTAAGCAGGTTAATCATAATTATTAAATAAAATGTTAAAATAAAGCAAACAAATTACAGCCTCACAAAAAATTAATGGCAATAAAACTTATAAAGAATAATAAAATACTTATCTTTTTTGGGGTTTTTTAATGGTGTACTTTAAATTATTATGAGTGTTAATGGTAAAAGTTTACATTTTCATATTATAAAGAATACTTTAAATCTAAATTTGCAAGTAGGCTGGGCCTAGTCTGATCTAAACGTAATTGACCTGCCAAATCTGATTAAAATTGTTTTTGTGCAACAATAGTATTGTTTGTTCATTGTGCAAAATATGGCAGAAAATCAAAATTTTAAAAACTTTGAAAAATATGATATGCTGATTTGCTTTGGTCAGAGTAATGAAAACGCCGACGCATAACAAAATTTGTATTTTAATAGGTAAATAGGTTCCTTAGTATTAATTTTGCTAATTAAGTAACTTTACGTCTATGTAGCTTTCCAGAACGGAGACAACCAAGTAACATCACGTTTTATAGATTAAAAGAAATTTAATTAATTATGAAGCATTTTCTAAACTCAGGTCAAAAAAATATAATAAATAAAATCGAGAGAATGATGAGATTACCGTTTTAGCCAGTGTGGAGGGTTATCCTATACGTTCTTGCAGAATTATAGACAGTAGTATTGGAGTTTCGAAAACAAGAATCCAAAGAATATTTCGCCACCATAAATATAAACCATATAAATTTAGGCTTGTTCAACATCTACATCCTGGCGACGCTGAATGTAGGTTAATATTTTGCAATTGGTACTTAAACATGTTAAATATAGTACCCAACTTGGTAAGACATGTCATATGGTCAAACGAGGCACATTTTAGCAATTCTGGTCTCAAGAAAATCGACAGCAAATATTCCCCCAAAGACAACACGATTTGGACATTTTAGAAATGATTGTGCCTTAATTATTAGATGACATTCCTTTATTTCGCTTGCACCAAATTCTGTCCAACAGGATGGAGCCCCATCTCACAATTCGCAAATTATACGCCCGTTTTTGGAAAATAATTTTGGTAATAGATGGATTGGCGCTAATGGGTCGATAAGACGGACTCCTAGGTCTCCGGACTTGTCAGTCTTAGATTTCTTTTTATGGGCTTATTTGCAAAATAAAATATACCAAACTCAATATGATAACATTGAACGTTTGACAAATGCAATTAGAGAAACTTTCAGACATTTGCAAGATACCCTATTATTGTGCTTAATGCTGTAGAACGAATTGGAAGAGTGTGTGAAGCATGTATAAGATAGAATGGTCATCAGTTCGATATCTTTTAGTAATTTATATTATGTTGGTATTATGTTTAGTTTTTAATTTTGTGTCTTTGCATAAAACGTCCTAACCCTTAACCTTATTTTTTCATGGCCAACTATATCATCAAAATGTTAAATTAACGTAACATTCATTTTTGAGGTTAATAATGCAAAAGAAGTGCCACACAATACATTTTTTTTTTTTAAATATACAGGGTATTCCATTAAAAAAAACAAAACTTTGGTTTATTGCGAAGAAACTGACTTTTTGTGGGGAAAACTATGCACGCCATAAATTCTACGGAAAATTCTGTATGAAACCCACTTTTCACCATTTCGATAAATTACAAGGGAAAGCAGTTACAAGTGGTGCTTATTTGTAAAAATTTGAATTTCGCCCTGTATCTCAAAATACTAATAGGACTATGACAATTCTGTTTGTGGCATCTTCGTTTCACAAAAAAGTCGAATGTTTTGTAGTACTTTGAATTTTTATGTACTTACTAGACGTTTCAATCAGCAACTGCAACTATCTTCTTCAGTAAAAATTGTTTTGCAAATGCAAAGAATTAAGACTGCTCTAACAATAATTACATAATTATTTGTATACTTTTTAGTCTGATTATGTAATTTTGTATAAAAGAACTGTAAAGAACCTATTAATTCCCAAATAATGATAATAATTAAACATGAATAAATCCAAACAAGCTAAATACTGTATTAATCGGTAATCTTCATTTTCATTTCCCAGGATTTTAAAAACTATCAAAGCTTTACATCCGTATGCTTTTTTCTTATCATTTTACAAGGATTATCACTTGTAGAGTATTTTATAATTAACAATTTGTAATTCTGTTTAAATTTTCTATTTTTCACAAGTATTGCAGAGAATCAATTGTAACAAAGAAAAGCAATAAAAATAGAATAGAATTGAAATAGATGTGAGTATTGACTCCTAGTTTTAAGTTACAAATTTCCCATGAGGTATCTTTAAACGAAACTTCCCATTTCACTATAAATAAAGTTTTTTGTTATTTAGTAAAAATAAAAATAAAATGTTTCAGAAAACATAACTACAATTAATATTTAAAAAATTAATGGTGAATATTACCATATTTTATTTTGCATCTATTTTAAAACATGTAAAGGTTTATTTGAATGTCAATCTCTTACAACCGCACAATTCTATTACTGCATTAAATGTGTTGAACAGTCAACTTAATTAAATTGAGCGAATATAGATTTAATGTAGTTTGTTGTGTATAATAAGAATCAGAACGCCGTTTAACGACATCCTAGGCGCTTCCGAGAAAATGCAAGGTAATAAAATGGTTTATCTCTGGAATACGTTTACCGATTCAACTAAACTTTACCAAATAGTGATAGATGCTCAAAAATGTCATAATGATCCTCAAGGTTATCAAATGTCACACAAAGTCACCATTGTTACTTACGGTTTACCAGGGATTGATAGCCTTTTATTCCTTCCGGGCCTTAAGTTGAAATTTTCAGAACAATGGGGCGCGGCGAAAAAAAAAATCAAGCACTTCAGATCCAAATATTACAATTTATTGAACCCCATATAAATTATTTTATTAAACGAACTTAAAGTAAAGACAAAATTTTTTTAATTCAACAAATTATGTCCTAATCCTAATCATAAACTTAACACCTCTAATGTAACTAAACCTGTAACTAATTATACAGATAAAAGTACTAGAAACACGTCAAATACGTACTACCTAATAAGTTGTTCGAAACGTCCGCCTCTTTCTTGAATACACAATGCAATGCGTTTCTCAAATTCGCTGCTTAAATTTCTACACATTTCAACACTAATGTTTTGAAAACAGTTTCTAATCCTAATCTTCATGTCTTCCTTTGTTGTAGGCGGTATTTCATAAACCTGCTCTTTGATGTACCCCCATATGCTAAAGTCCATTTTAGTAAGATCTGGGGATCTAGCAGGCCAAGCAACAGGCCCTCCCCTCCAAATCCAACATTCTGGATATCTAGCATTTAAAAAAGTTATTATCGGACCTGTATGATGTACTGGGGCCCCATCATGAAGAAACCACATTTCTTGTTGCGTATCCTGTGGCACTTGACGCAACAAATTAGGTAGATGGTTTTGCAGAAAGTCTAAGTATACTTCCCCTGTTACTCGTTGATCAAAAAAGTATGGTCCAATTACATGATTACCGACAACACCTTCCCAAACATTTAAAGACCATCTAGTTTGAGAAGTATATGTTACAAAATGTGGACTTTCGGTAGAATAGTAATGAAAATTGTGTCTGTCTACACTTCCGTTTCTGTAAAATGTGGCCTCATCTGTAAATAAAATCAAATGAACAAAATTTCTTTGTTGGTTTATTTTGTTTTGAGCCCATTGACAAAATTCCAGTCGTCTTTGATAATCTTCAGGAACCAACTCTTGAAGTAGTTGAATGTGATAGGGGTGCATTTTTTGAGACTTCAATATCCGATGTACCGTACGTCGTTCAACATCAACCTGCTGATAAATGGGTCGTTGTCCAATATATGGATTTTCGGTAACTGTTAATAGTACATTTAATTGATTTTCCTCAGTCTGTGCACGTTTTCCGTAGTATTTTTTTCATAAAACACATTGCCAGTTCTTTCAAAACGCTCCAAAAGCTTTTCAAATGCCCTTCTTTCAGGTTGCCGTCTCTCTGGAAACCGTTGTTGATACAGTCTTCTTGCTAAGAGCGTATTCTTATCACTAGCTCCCAAAGCAAAACTCATATCGACCATCTCGGCTTGCGAAAAATTCATTATTTACAATTTTAATTCAAGTTTTAAATCAATTTGCTATAAAATACACTAATGCATCACACAAATTATCAACTGACAATAAATAATGACGTTTCTGATGATCTCTATTATTTTTATATGCCACGCCTCGCCGTCACGGCCAACTAACAACAAAGCTTGAAAGCCGTATAGCCTTTTTTCAATAAAAAAATGTTAAATTGTCATTATTTCAAAAACTACAATTTTTTGGAATATACACTCTTATACAAAGTCACCCTTATTTTTAATGCTAAATAAGATAGAATTAAAAAATAGGGGGTTTTCATTTAAAAAAATGACTTTACAGGTTTTTTTGAATCTACTTTTTATTGTCCATCACCCTGTATGAATGTATTACAAAAATATCAATACAGCCCATTAGAGTAGGTAGGTCACCATTTCCAAGGAACCAACCATAACTAATTGATAAAGGCTTCGTTTAGAAAAGATTTCCACCTATGTTTTGGCCTGCAAACGTCATTTTTGACAAAAAATTTGAAATTTGTCAAAAACGGCAAGGCTTAGGTATAGGACATTATACATAAAATGTGTCTAAAATTGTATGTAGAATCTAAATATGTAATAATATATAGGGATTTCTATTATAGATATGGGACTTTGTCACACTAATGCGCCACCCTGTATTTGAGAGTTTTTTAATATGAATTTCCAGACCGGTTGAAGCCAAAAGCAGCACATCTTGCAAGTGAGCATCTTTAATTCTACTTCTTAAATTATTTTTCGTGCACTTCATTTTGGAGAATTGCTGCACACAGGTGTAAGTACTGTCAAACATTGATGAAATCCTCTTTGCAGTTTTGAATAGAAATTCGTACAAGTAGTAAAAGTATTTCTTATAGTACCCGATCAATGTGCCTTCATGTGAATTGAACTTCGATTTTAATATAGCATTACACTGTCATTCGATCAGTTCAATTTTATACTTTTCTGGAACAATTTCAACTTCAATGTCAAATGGAGTGCTGAATAGTTTGAAGTCATTTATATAAAATCGAATATTAAAAAATTATAGGTCACGTGTGAGTTTAACAAATTTTCTGTTCAGTCGATGTACCTTGTTCCAGTATAGTAGGAAAATGGGCGAAATAAGAATTTTCCAGTGCACGTTCCCAAAGGCGTCGTTTGTTTTCAAACGCAGAAATAAATGTCCACGTATCATGGATAAGTTAATTTTTGCCTCAAATTCGACTCGTTCAAATGCTTTGTCAGATCCACAAGATGCTAAGTTTTGAAAGCCAGTCACGTTCTCGAAATTCTGCGATACTTACATTCTTCTTTTCCAGAAACGATGCTATTCGTTGCGCAACGTATACACTTGTTTCAACATTGTGCCTCTGCTAACCCAACGGACCTCACAAAAGACAAGTGTCCGTGTAAACTCTGTGAATCGAAAAGAAACTGGCGAAATAGCCTATGATTCAAGCCTCGGGACTTGATAAACTTGACCACCTTCACCACCACGTCCATTATTTCTTTCATGTTAGACATCATAGCATACAAAGGCTCTTGATGAATAACACAATGTATTTTTTTTATGGCTTGTTCAACACCCAAAGTTTCCATATAAGTGGCACAACACCATTATTGCTTCCAATCATGGATAGTGCTCCGTCAGTTGTAACAGATATCAAGTTGTTTACGTTCAAATTCATATCTACGAAGCACTGTAGAAGGACGTCAAGAACGTTTGATCCTTTGGTAGTACGGTCATCGGTATTAATTTCAGAAATTGCTCTGAAATTTCAAAATCTGTAGTAACGCCATGTACAAACACTGCGAGTTGAGCTGTATTTCCCATTATCTCGTCTTCTATTTCTTTAAATTGAGACTTTGTTATTTCAGCACGCTTGCAGTCATGCACGAAATTACTTAGACCTACTTCTTTATGAGTCAGTGACTTCCTCTGTAACATGGACAACATAAATGAAGACGTGGAGTAATTCTCTATTCGCTAAGTTTAAGATGAGTGTTTCCATCATCCGCCATTTCGACACTGTTGAAATGCGTTGGAGGTGAATCATAGCTTCGAGAAACTAGTGTTGCGCAGACGGAATGTTGGGATGTCATACAACAATAACAATCGTTTTCATGGTTTTGAGGTTCACTCAAAATCATGGGTATTGAAAACGGCATAAACTTATGACTTCCTTTGAGCCAACCTCTTAAAGTTCTAGAGCGACTGCTACAGCGTATTTTAAGGACTCAATTGTTATTTCGTTCATCAACAGGAAACTCAAAGTAACGTTGATAATCATTTTTAACAAAAGTAGTTATCGCGTTCCATTGAGATTTTATGGTAAATTCACCGCAAATGTAGCAAAACACGTCAGCAGAATTTTTGCAGGTTCTTGGCATTTTGTACCTAAAACAAAATTAAATTTGCTTTGAAATCATAGTATATTATTCTAAATTGTGTACACTTTTAAAAGTTAAAAAGTTTCAAATCCACTCCTTTGTTATATTGTGCTTTCCTCACCAATTTCTATTTATGTTTTCAATAATTACACTTAAAAATCTGTGCTATACCAAATTTAAGATTTGAAAGACGGAATTTCAAAAACTAGGAAGTTTAGGTAGGTATAGGGAACCTTTAATAAACTTTTTGTAATTTCCCTCCATTTTGATAATCTAATAGACATTTTAAGAAACGTGACGTTATCATCTCCGATGTCATTATATTTTTAGGTTGGCAAACCTGATCTGGAATTATGTTGTGCTTGTCACTCTTACAAAATGTGTCAAAAACAGGATGCGTCCAGTGGAAAACTTTGATGTGTTTAAGACATGACCAACCGTCACAAAAATCCCTAAATCAACTAAAGTAAAAAGTTTATTTAAAAACGGCGCAAAAAGGGCAAATTACAAAAAATCGCATAAAAAACTTGTTTCATAAGACCTTGAAGATCCTTAAAAAGCTCGTGGCTACGCCACTGGTTTTTTAGAAACTTCAATTCATGCTTCAAGACTGGTCTTATGAAACTTGTTTTTTAATATACTATTAAGGTACCTTAAAGACCAATTGATTCGAAAAGTAATATACAAATACAATTTGAATAAATATTACTGAAATATCCTTTACACAAAAGTAGGTGAAATTTATTTTCCAGAAATCTCATAATTATTGCCTAGAAAGTCATATAGTACTAAAGTCCACTTGATTTCGAGATTAAACTAGTTACAACTTTTGTAATACTAGGTACAAACCCACATATTATATTTTTAAAATGAAGAAAATGTGTAGAAATTATGTTGAGAAAAAAAATAAGGTGTTCCATCTAAAAAGTTCAGGGTAGTTTGCGATACGTTAAGGATACACTCTGTAAAAGTCCGTATAATTTTAAAGTGGGCCACACACATGGCAACTACACCTTTTTGTATTTTATAAGTTTTACAGCAAAGGAGTTATTGAATTTCACTCTATTAATTGGCCACCTTGTATATTCCAGTCCGAGTGTCATATATCTCTTATTGTTCTTTACTATTTCGAAGATGTTATCTAACAACCAGTGTACAATAATGTTCCGTGTTTTGCAATAACTGTTGTTACCTACTTCCTCATTGATAGGAATTTTGAAAACTGAAACTTAAAACTCAAACCTACCTTACAATTAAGACGTTTACACATTGCTCTGACGCAACATTGATAAATCATTCAGAAATATTAAAGCAATCTATACAGATCCGAATTTGAAGTGAGGCACTTTAAATATCGACCAAGTTTAGAAAGCCGTAACTTTTTGATGAATTTTAGCGATTTTTGAGTTTTTTTTTTAAATTATTTAGATTCAAATGTCAGTTTTTAAATACTTACATGTTCTACATACGTTGCATCTACAGGGTGATATATACGTGAGCAGGTTTTTTAAATTTTTTCCACTGGACTCGGCATTATTGAACACCCTGTATAATAGCTACCCATATTTGTCATCATCATCAATTGAAAAAAAAGTGTATTGGCACTTTAATAATTGAATATTGGAACCACAAAACATCTAAAACATAATCATGAAATCAATTATCTAAACTTAAGCTACGGTTAAGAATTATTAACATTATTATTATTAATAGTCAGTTGCTCTTCCTTGAGCCCTTATTACTTCATCACATCGTCTGGGCATGCTCCTTATAATCCTGTCCATTAAATCGCCGGGTAAAGCGTCCCACTCTTCCTGCAGAACAATAGTTAAGTCGTTGACATTATTGGCAGCATAAGGGCGACCTGAAATTCGTCTTTGAAGACAACGCGTGTAATACCATGCAAAAACATTGTTAACAATAACAGCGCGGTGAGGCCTGGTATTGTTGTCGATATAAACAAATGCTGGACCCTGTGCATATGGCAGAACGATTGGTTCCAGTGTTCAATTTAGATAATTTCGAGCATTAAACGTTGAGTTAATAAACACGACCAATTTGGTTTTCCGGTTACCTAGTACCATCCCTCCCCAAACCATTACAGAGTGTCCATCAAAAGGAACGTGTTCTACAGTGCAATTCTGGTCATATCTCTCATTTTGCCGTTTCCACACGCGTTTACGATTACTGTCTGGATATAAGCAAAAACTCGATTCATCTGGAAATAGACAGTTTGACCAGTCGACATCGTTCTAGTGTTGGTGCTCAAGGGGAAATTGTAGATGATTTCTTTTGTGTGCCGCAGTCTATTTTTGATCTCGAGCAGGGCGTTTGGAGGATAAATTTGCCTCCTAAGTCTATTTTTTATAGTGGCATTGGAAACATTAACTCCTCTTGATTCAAGCAAAATCTGTTTTACCTGCATGGAATTTAAATGTCGGTGTTGCAGAACAGTTCTTCTCAAAAATCTATCCATTGCAGGATATCCATTGCCGTGTATGTAATTTGGTGTGCTGTTTTCCAGATATCTTTTCCACAGTAGTTGCAATTAGAGCGGAATTGGTTTTACATAATTAATATTTCACTAGTTTTTCGACCTTCTATTCTTATTTCCAGCTTGCCATCTCCATTTTCGACTGCGCAATTTAAAATTTTCTATTGTTATTATTGTAGTGTAGTGACCATAATACCGAACTTATTCACAGGAATGTAAATTCTTAGAAAAACTAGCAATAGATTTATATGGACTTTACTGACGATCATGTTAATCTTACTTAAGTTATTTTCTTGCATCACATTGACTTGCCTTCCAATAATTAAACCTTAGAATTTATTTACAAGTCTAATATTGAATTATTCAAAACACGTAGGTTTGATAAAAGAATCGGCCGTCTGGTAGTAGATACCAGAAGAAAGTCGCCTATTATGGGATATGTTTCTAATATGGGGTAGGCAAGTATCTTTGCAGCCAAAATAGAGAGATCTAGATTTCAATACCAAAAGCACTCCTACCAGGCTTGTAATGGAAACGGCAATTAATAGATTTAAGAAGACAGGAATATTCCCAATAAAACGAAATATTTTCCGAGATTAGGATTATGCTGATAACAGTTATGAAAATGCAGAGGAAAATATTGGTTATTGTTTTATGGAAGGGATACTGTAGCGTCCCCCAGGTACCCTATCTTGAAAATCGTAACTTGAACTTATTTGCAATAATGCAAATTCAAGAACAAAACAATCGCTAAGTGATTTATCTTGACTTGACTGACAATAACCTCACTATTACTCAAATTAATTGTCTACCTTACTTTGACTTTCCGGGTAATAATTAAAACATTAGAATTTATTTACAAGTCTGATATTTAATAACTCGCAAACCTCAATTGTGACCAAATGAAGTGGCCGTCTAGTGTTAGGTACGTTATGCTATCCAAATAAAGAGTCTGGATGAGGTAGGGCAGGTAAAAAAAAATGAAACTACTCAAATTAAAATCAACGAACTTGGCGCAGCGGTGGTTCAGCCCGTTAATCTACTATTGTAGGAAAGAACCACCAATACTTTATTAACTTTATTCATAAATAAGCTATTGCACAATTACATTAATAAATCAAATAACACAAAAAAAATGAAAGGGTTAAATATATAACAAAACGCCATTAAATTAGGTTCAAGTGCGTACAAACTTATAACATTAAGAGAACATGAGTAAAAAGCAGTTTAGTTACACAGAAACACAATAATAAAAAAACACATGTAGTCGCTCTCACAATTGGGTCATAAATAATCAAAATAAAAATCATAATAAAAATCGTAACATCAAACATGTGGCTCTTTTAAAAAACCAATCATGCTGGTCTTTAAGTAAATAAGCACATAAAATAATAAAGCAAATCACGGTACATATAAAGTACAACAACAGTAAAATTGCACAGGTAAATGCGAGAACAAAAGAAAACAGACAAGCATTTTAAAAGTATCTAATTGTTTAGTCACATTGTGATAAAGCAAATACAAAAGAGAAACAAGCTCGCAGGCAAATAATTCAACTTCAACAAACTGAAATAAAACTAATTAAAACAAAGCCTTACAAGGGTACGTTATAAATAGATCACTAACATCGTGACCGATATATAAGTTTGAGTACGTTAGAAAAATACCGTGTGCCCCTCTCCCTCTGGTTATACATTCACCTATACAACAAATAAAAACAATAAAAATAGAATTCGAGGTGTTTAATGGTCTGGCTTTGGAGTGTGTACTAATTGGCAATTGCCAGTCAACTCTACACAATTATAAATATAACCAACAACCAACAATGATAATTCGCACAAATGCCAGAGTGAGAGGGTCCTGTACTATCCTTTTATTTTAGCAGATTTCAGCTTAATGAGTCCGCGTATGAATAAGATACCTTTGCAAGACAATGTTTGGTATTTAATATGTTGTCTAGGCTGGTAAAATAATTTGCTGCGAGCTTGCATTTATATAAAAATACATAGTTACACTAGAATAAATATTCCCTTAATTGATCACAGACACAAATCGTTAACATACGCGGTTTAACCCCGAAAGGAAAAACAACTTAGTGTTGCCGAATTCAAAATAAAAATGTACACGCAAGAATTATTTTAAAGACAAACTGTTTACAATAAAGGTATTTAATTAACCCAAAAATCGATCTGGCTCGATTGACAAGCTAAGTGTAACTGCCTTCTACCCCAACTCGAACCTAACTACTCTACTCCCAAAAAATCAACCCCGTCTTTCAAAAGTAGTAAAAAAACCCAGAAACATTAATTTATGTTGGAACAGTTTCATAACATTATTGTAAGACATCTTAATTTTAAAAATATGCATTCGTCTGTAACAACCTTATATTTCCGTCTCTCGAGTCTCCCAGTAACAAAGATATCTCTTAATCGCGGTCTGCCCAGCCATAATCAATCATTAGAGCAATGACATTTTTACATAAAGGGCGCGCACAAGAAAAATTCCAATGATTTGTTACGCAAGTAAGGCATTTTTAAGCCTGCACGTGCCACTCACCCCCTAACATGTGTTCACATACATATTAGTTACAAACAATCCTACATTCTTTAGATAAAAATATATAAATAATTTTGAAAACAGCAAATTACGACGTATTATCAAGATATTAAAAATCCACTAATTATCTTTTCTATCATGGTAACAATGGCGAGTTGACAAACGTTTATTACAATAATAAAATGTTTACGGTCTGCTACCTACAATACCTAAAGATGCAATATCGAACAGTGTTCCTGTACTAGGGCAAAATGAGTTGCAAATCATGCCATTCTAAGCACTTTAAAGTGTAATTCTGAGGAGATGCTCCACATCACTCCACCCAAAACTCCTAAAAGATTCATTTTATCCCGCAACATATTGCATATTCTAAACATAAGCAGCAAGATTGATGAACAGAAAAAAACCAGAGGGGGCAATTGCGTTGTGGTTACTAATACACCCTATAAAAAGGAACTAGAAGAGAGTCTAAAAAAGAAAACAATTGTTCCTAAAACGACAAAAAGAAGTTTTAAGCCAACAAAGGTCAGTATCGAACAAAGGAAAAATACAAACCAAATAAAAAAACGAGGAAACAGACTGTTTGTTGTTTGTCACCTTATATTCAAGGATGATAAAAGTGGAGATCAGTGGGTTCAGGGTCAAGGATGTTTGTAATGAATCCATGTCAAGTGTGCCGGAAATGACGCGCCGAACTATATTTGTGACTTTTGTATCTAATAAGTTTTATACACTGTGTCTCTTGAATTTCTGGACATAGGGAATTCCCATGTTAAAATAAACTATTGTAAATATTGGCTCCCCTAATTATTTTACAGTAAAATGTCAAATGTAAAACTTCTTAAGGAAAAAAGGCTGTTTTTTATGTTACAATTGCATTTACATTTGGTTCATCCGTTTTCGAGAAAATTAGGAAAAACTTAAGGGCTTTTTCGTAACCGGTAACGTTAATAAGCCATGTAAGTGTCAGGATAAATACAATAAGGAGCACAAATAAAATAAGTCTGTTATAAGCAAGAAGATGATATTCTAAATAAACAAATTAATTATGAAAATTGGAAAATAAATAACAAAAAATCATCATCAAGCACTTCTTTAATTAATCGTTAGTTGGTTTAAACACAATTTTGAAATCGTTACTTTTATTTCCATTTAAATCAAATACAATAAATAAAGTTCAATAATAGTTTTTATGTAATAGTATATTACATACCAAGGCGGAAAGTGTTCCATTCCTGTCGAGAGAAGTGTAGTTCACCGAGAGGTGAACTAGTTCTCGAGACAGGGGAATGGTACTTTTGCCGAGGTTTGCATACGATTTTATGCACAATTAAAGAACAAGCAACATTATACAGTTCAAATCAAAACATTTTGGAACACATCCATCACGGCTTCTCGTTTAATATTGAAGGTCATGACAATGCGACTTTTAACTTTTACTTTAATGAGAAGCCATAAATGTTATGCTTACTATTTTTATTGGTTTTATCGTTACTTGTTATCAATAATTCACTTATTAAATATGCTTATTAAAGAAAACGTGTTGTTTGTTTCCACCTATTGTTTGCGCTCACTCACCATCTACGCACGTGAGAAAAAATGGTTGCATACTCTTGACCCTTTATTAAAATTGGCAAGTTGTCAATTTGACGTTGATAGTTTAAATCGATAGTAGCTCCCCCACAGGTTGGAAAGTGGTCCATTACTGACCGCTTCATCTCATTACTGTCTCCTTTTTTTGTTATTACTGACCGTTTAAAGTAAACCCGTAGAATCATTCATTTTTCAACCTTTAAAGGGTTAGAAAAGCGGTATGTTACAAACTAATTGTGAATAAAATATATTTTATATCTTTGTGCATACCTAATCACTATATTAATTATCACTGCTTTCCGTTCCACTTGATCTTGATCTTGCTCGAATAAACCTCTTCTGGGACCATCCATTTTAAAATCGAAACCAATAGTCGCTTTAAGCTTGTTTACACGCTTTTTACTGTAACTGGCAAGACTAAAATAATTAAGTCAGTTTATGTAATAAGTACTTTACGTGTTTCTTATATTTTTAATGTATACCATAAATTTTTCTCTTAACCATGTTTTTTATGTAGTCATCTACATCAATGCTGCGTTTCTTTTGACGTCGCCTTTTCGTCTAAGGTGTAATACTTCATTTTTTAACTAGGAGAAGTAAACTCAGAAGACTGATTTACAATATAAAATATCACTAAATTTAGTAACGAAAACTGTTTGGCGCTAATTTTCAATTTTTAAGAATAGGTAAACATTGTTCACAGATAGGTTAGATTACAGTAAGCACTGCAGCGATTTTATTAAATCTGTAAGCTCTATTTCGAATTAGTGATTTTTTTACCTACCTCTGATTGTGAAGGACCATTCAATAAAGTTACAAACTTACTTTTAAATTTATAGTTTACTACAAATTACGAACTTAGTAAAATATAGTACAAAAAGAAATGTGCTTTACAGTGAACAGAATACACTACGTACAATTTCAGCCTAAAATATTTGTCATACAAGGCTTATTATTGATTACAAGATTTAAACAAAACATCAAATATTACAATCCATACATAAAATGGAAAAAAAGCAGGAATGAAATATAAAAACGTAAAAAGGTAAACAACACAAGTGCAACTGACAGTTAAAATTGTCAATTTGGAAATTTCCCTAGTATAAACAAGGCGACATGTAAGCCAATTGAAAGTAAGCTTTTTTGCGGGAATGATTCGAAACGCTCCTCTTAGTTAAAAAATGAATTTTTTTATAGGTACACTTTAACCAGCTTCTTGACTGGCAACACCTCATGCTTCGGCATGTTTCACAGTTTTTTCTGTAATCCCACATGCTTCAGCAGTGCTCTATAAACAATGGTTTAGGTATGATTTTAATTGCAATACTACCTGCATAATCGACGTTAGAGGCAAATTCGGTCCATTTCGATCGCGCTCCGGTTCAAAATACCGAAGAACACTCATTAACATGACCTGCCTGTGACCTTTTAAAGATTTATCTTTTAAAGATTTATCTTTTAAAGATTTATCTTTTAAAGATTTATCTTTTAAAGATTTATCTTTTAAAGATTTACCTTTTAAAGACACACTAGAACTTATGATCGCCTTTAAAGCATTCCAGTATTTTTAATAACAACTGGTTTAGTAACTCAGGGAATATAAAACGGGATACATGCACGTGACAGATCAAAACCAATTGTGAGGTTAAGTTGCTGATTTATGTGAGACATACGTTTTCAGCACTTTCAATATTTAAACAGACGTTCGTTAAAATCTTCCTTCTCTTTTCCATACGTATTATTTTTATGAGGACCAGAAACAAGTATATATTATAATTCTTTTCTTTATGTACCATGTTATGAATCATAAGACACCGTTCGCGGTCCGGACTATTCTATTTTTTGTACTATACATCTGCATCAGGTGCACCATATTAGGTCATACCAGGACCCCATAATAGTCTACCTGGTAGCCTAATATGGGGCAGGCACAGGATTTTTAAATTATTTTTTTAAACGAAAATATTAGTGTCCTATGTTCTCTTTATTTAGTATTATCTTGCTTTCATAATATAGAACCAACGTTGGCAAATTGAAAGATAAACAAAAATAAAGAAACTAAAAGAATTTAAAATTAAAATGGTACCACATAATAGGCGACTTCCCTCTACGCTGTATTAATTGATGGAATAGATGTGGTTAAGTGTTGCATCATAATGGGACAGGTAAACAATAAAATTACTCAAATTAGAATTATGAGCTTTGGGTAATGATAATTCAACCCGTTAATTACAAAACTGGGAAAGAATGATTAAGAAAACCCAGTTTACTAATCAATGAGTAATTTTACAAGTACGTTAATAAATCAAAGAACAAAGAAAAGAATATATTCAATATGTAGATATGCCAAAATACCATTAAATCAGCTTAAACTGCGCTCAAAATCATAAATTAAAAACAGTTTAATTACATATAAACACAATAAAAAAACAAACCGTAAAACCACACCCACAATTGTGTCATAAATAAATCAGAATTACAATTGTGACACTAAACAAGCGGCTGTTATACAACCAATCATGCCGTCAGTTAAATTAACAATAAAGTAAAAAGGGAAAGAATAATGCTGATTAAGTTACACATAAAATAAAACAAACAGTAAAATTAAACAGGTAGCAACAAGGGAACCGCAATAACAAAATTCAGTCTGAACTAGACATAGGCAAGAACAAAAAACCAAACATAGAATTTACACATACAGAATTGTATTGGGAATAGAAGCAGCTTTTCACATCATACCCAAAATAAATTCGTACAATTATAATAAATTACATATTATTACATAAAGAAATCAGCTCGTAGACAAATGAAAACACTTGAAACAGCCTTGCAAAAGTAAGGTGAAAGATAACACAGTGACCGATAATCTACCAATGATCAATGATGCGAAAATTTAAGTGACTTACACATTCTCGTATATATCACTCTACATTTAAAACCGATAAGAACGAGTTACTTTTAACAGCTAAAGCCGTATAGAATTATTTCTAATTGCGAATCAGGCATAAGATGTAATCGAGGTTTTCTCAATGACATCTGGAGACGTTTCTATAAACCCCAGGATCGTTAATAATAATAATTAAACTGAGGTTTATCATGCCATGTTGACCCATGCTTTAAGTCCTCTACGTGAGCAAAAGTGTTAGGAAAACAATCAACAATGCTCAATCATACCAGCAATGGGGGGGAGCGCCGTACAGTACTGACCCGGTTCTCTACACAGATTTCAAATTAATAAGCGTGCTTGCGAGATGGTGTATTGGAAATTAAATAACTACTGCATTACTGCCATATATTATCAAGAGACAATTCTGTGCGATTTAAATATCTTGTCATAATTAAATAGTAACCTTTTTCAAGGCAATGACCAGTTTTTGTTGCTTGTTACGAGCTTTAGTCTACATTTAAATACCAATTGACTCTTGAATATAAACCTTTAAATAATCAATTCACAGAGCAACATCGCGTTTTTTGTTTTTTACTAAATCGGAACCGATAGTATACTGCCTAAATATTCAATCGTCCGTAGAAATCCTCCCCCCCCCCCTATATATCAAGTTTCAACGTGCGTATAAAAATTTTAACCGATTTGTCACGGTTTATTAGAATAACTAACGCAGTTTCGGACCGATAATCAACGACAAAATGTGTTTTTTGTTCTTCTGTTCCCTTTAATTTCATACATTTAGATATTAGTTACATAAAATACATAAAACAAGACATACGTCAAAATACATTCCCAAATTACGATTTATTGAGAAGATATTAAGACCGTTTAATTACATTTACTTTCGCGGTAACAATTGCAATTTCCTGTTGCTGTTATAATAATAAAACTTTGTCTGTCCACTACCTACATTATTTAAATTTAGGTGAAGCTACAGCAAAATATATTTCTTAATTTACCAAAAGCTTCCCAACCCATGAGTTGTCTATGCCATTAGCGAACTTATGTGCGTCAGATATCCACGAATAATACTAATATCTGCTGATATCTAATGATTGCCAGTGTCTTTTAGTGTTTTCCTACCTCATTTTATTTCCGCCATATATGTGATATTATATAACTGTGGATGGAGTGTTGCGTTGATTTTAACAAAGCTACATCTAGCTCTAAATAGGTCTTTAGTTTTAACGTCTCCTCTATTTATCTCCTTGTATATCAGTGCAATTTTGACTTCTTTTCATTTAGCAGGTATTTTCATTTGGTTAAAAAAATTGTTTGGGGTGGTTCACTACCCTCCAATTTCTAGCTTAATAGTATCTATCAGTACCCCATTAATGCCGGTTGTTTTATTATTTTTCATCTGCTTAAGGGTCGGATATATTTCAGGCATGCGGATTGGTGGCGTTTTTTGTGTTTTACAGTTTCAGATGGGTTAAATATTGTAGAAGAGTACAAATTTCTAGAAAATATAAAATAGTTTCAACCCTGGTCTCCATTTTCATGTAATCATTTTATCACATTTGTTTTGCTCATTTTTTATATACTTTGGATTACTGTGTAACAATCATTTGTTCTGACTATGTCTTGTGTTGCTGTTATTATGAACTGTCGACTTTAAATCTGTTTGTCACTGATTTCATAAGTTGTGACATGTAAATATTGTATGGAATAGAAGTTTAGCTGTTACTGTTGTGTTATCACTGCTTTGTACAACGGGTAAGTCTTTGAGTAACCATTTATTTTTACTGATGATAAAGTCCATTTTGTTGACGGCGTCATAGGCACTTCTCTACGTCCGTTTTTGAACACCTTTACTTGATGTTTCTCTAAAAAGTGAGTAACCATTTATAATGATAATGATTCGATATACATGCTTATCCATATAGTTTTTTACATTTTTCACTTTATCAAGTTTGGCATTAAAGCCGCCCATGAGTATTTTTATTTCCTTCAATCGCTGTGTTGATATTCACGTAGAATTTTTTTTGGTCTGTAAATCATTTTCTCGTAAGGAATACAAGACATATTGACTTCTCCCTCTCCTTCTTCCTTTCACGGCCATCGGATGGGGGGCCGATATTTAAAATTTTTTACGACGAAAACCTTCGTGGGAGTGTACTTCTCAACTTCTCAAAGTTTCACGGCGATCGGATGAATATTGTAGTATGAATATAAGCCCCATTGGGGGCCGATATTTAAAAAAATTTTATCCTTCGCGGGAGTGTACTCAAAAACTTCCCAAAGTTTGAAAGCGATCATATGAATAGTGTAGTATGCATATGAGGACTCTTCCCTTGAGGGGCCGATATTTAAACTTTTTATTCCAGAAACCTTCGCAGGTGTAGTCAACAACTTGCCAAAGTTTTATGATGATCGGATGAATGGTGTAGTATGCATATGAGGCCCCCCTGGGGGCCCGGAATTAAAAAAAATGTTATATCTGTAATCTTCGTGCAAGTGCAAGCAATAATTTGTCAAAGTTTTATTGCAATGGGATGAACGATACGGCAGCGCATAAAATACGGACAAACAAAAATTTTTATGTATTAGATAAGTCTTAATATTTACAAAGTCTTGCCTGTAATAAAGGAAACGACATTTAATATCCGTAAACCATTATGTCGATTTCTAATCACAGGTATTTAGTTTATTGCTAAATTTCCGCTATACGTGAATAAATTAACCTGTCATCTCTTATTTCTAATCACAGAATAATCGAACGTGTATGTCGTGGTCTACTATACCGACCGTCGGGAGAGCGCGGGAATGTTTAAAGGAAATATTTTTCTTTGCATATTCTAATAATTTAATATTCATATTGTCAAATTTCCACCTCCGAACGCTATTATAAGAAATAAAATTTTAGACGGTAATTGCCATTAGCATCTGAACCAGTCACCATTCCGTAACAATCACTTACAAAAAAGTAATATTGGCATAGATAAATAATTGTGCTATTAGTATTGATTTACACAATATCTGAATTTCAAAATTCAAGTTTTTAATGTCTTAAAAGGTTAACATGAAAATGTAAAAATAATCTTGAAGTTAGAAAGTGTCATAACTTTCTGAGACGCCAAAATTAACACACTCTGTACAAGCAAAAGTTTGATAATAGTAAATTTGTTTTAAATTCAAGCAATGGAGAGTTGAAATATCTTTATCACAATTTCATCATATTGTTTCAGATGGTGCAATGACTGAAACACATTAGATCTCAAAATGTCCGGTCCGGGGCCAGGAGGACGTGGAGGTGGTTGGTCACCTTTACATTTTCGTCCTCCATCACCTTATGGTCCTTCACCACCACCGAGGTTTGGTAGCCCTGGTATGCCGATGTTCGCAACACGTCATCCTCATATGCCTGCACCAAGACCTCGGTGGCCATCCCCATTACCACATGGAGTCTCACCACCACCTATACCTCCAAGTCCACGACCGTTTAGAATACCAATGCATCCAGTATGTATCTAAATTGGAATGATTCAAACTAAACAAAAATTTGTAGCCATCTCCTGCTCCTACAAGATGTAGTACACCTGATTTTTTCCGTGGAATTTCTCCTTACGTGCAAAACGATATAGGACCACCCGTACGTGAATACGAATTTGTTGGTGTACCACTTGAACCTCCACCTTTGCCCAAAAATTATGAACCGGAAGAAGAAGAGTCCGGTCCATCTACAGCTGAAATAATAGCGAATCAATCACAAGATTATATTGATGAAAAATTAGCAGAATACCAAGCTACCATCTATTTATTACAAGGTAAGTGTTGTTGATGACTCAGGACTTTTGTATGTATTTGCTTACATACCGTAAAACACCGACTCACTTCTCGAAATAAAAATCACGAGGTGTTCTTATGGTACTCGTAAGTAACAGTTTTTAAAATAAATTAAGTATAATGTCTAAATGAAATTCAATTCTAAATTTGGACCAATGAGATAATAAATGGATTTTTAATAAGCGAATTAAAATGTGTAAAACCTGACTCATTATAAATGTATTATATATTTTTAACATCTTCAATCATCAGTTCTATGCGTGTTATAAAAATAGAAATCATTTCCAGAAATAAAGTTTATAATCACTATTAACCAGGTTTTCTATATTTAAAACATTTTCTCTTTTTTATATGCGGAGGATGATATTGATCAACTGCCAATACTTGCGTTAGATTATTATAATTCAGTTATTTAATAATAAATAAAACGATTTTTTAGAATCTAGATTACTTAAGTTTTTGGCATTCTGATAAAAAAGTTCAGAGCCCTATAGAAGTTGTAACTTTTCACAAAAATAGGCCAATGCGCAGTGACGACATAATAATAAACTATAACTTCTTATTCATATCAAAGTGTGAAATTGTTTTAGATTTAGAATAACCCATATGTATGTGATTAAGTATTTAGTAATTAATAACCTTCTTAATTGATAATATTAATACAGCTGCGATTAAAATTTTAACTTTAATCACACTCAATACTTTTTTCCACGTTCATTTAAAAAGACGAACAATTTTCGTATCATTTTTAAAGTGAAAAGTTATACGGATAAAACACAAAAGTTTAATATCTAGCAAAACACGCTAACAATATAATCAATTATAATTAAAACATTAAACGTTACACTATTAAACAATCATTTCTATTTACCAAATGAAGGTCTCGTTGGACAAATGCACGTCGCGTCCAATAAATACTCACTATTTGCACTTGTTACATAAATAACTATTAATGTAAGTTTTATTATATTAAGGTGTTTTAAAAGAATTTGTATCTTATGGAAATCTGCAATAACATATTATACTTTAATTTGTCTTTATAGAAGCTAAAACACGTTTTGAATATATTTGCTACCAAACATGTTTCATACATTGTAAAATTAAACTAATACAATTACGGAACTAGAAGTCTAATATAGACTCAAGTGTACACGGATCTTTTTTTTCGAAATTCATCCCCTAAAATACTACTGTTCTGATTTCTACTGAAAAACTTTTTACTGTTTTCCAAATATTTTTTCCTAACAAAGTAAAAGGGGGCATCACAGTACCTATTGGCAAAATCTTATAATGCTCCGAAATCGAGTGCCAAGTAACTTAGTACCTAATCCACATAGTAACTTATGTGCCATAAATTCGTAACACAGAATTCTGTCAATTTGTAGGTACTTCAAAAACAAAACAACCTTTGACTGCGATTGCTGTTCGTTATTATTTCAGAATAATAATCAGGTTTATTTTTAATCACACTATTACGAGATTAATTTTGTATCATACAATAATTGGTTACCACAATTATTAATTGCTTAAAGTGGCAAGTATTAAGGGTGAGATCTCCTGTTCTATTATTATCAGTGGTAAACAAGTTGTCCGCAGTGGATTTATGGAAAATTTTAAAATTGAAAGTCAAAAATGTCATTTAACTGGCTTTGTGCTACCACTACCTCAATGGGATAAACATTTTTGCATAAATACGCTGAATTACATTTTACCTTATATTTTGGGCACCACGGCCATTACTCAATTGTCGAAGACGTGCATGGATTTATAATTTACTTAATATTTCAACTTAGAATATTGGTTTCTATTCAGAGAAAGAATTGACATTTAGACTGCAAATTAATTGGGAGCTTTTCTTAATAAACACTTCATAAGTGTTTAAACGGTGGGTCTTTAACAGAAGACTTTATTTTAGTTGAATAAAATCTAACAGCACTGGTAGTTTATATTAAGCTAGTTTAACTTTTATTGGGAAAAGGTTTATGTTCGGATTGTAAATTAATAATCTTTCTCCTTACTAATATTGATTACGAAAACAAGGGACTTTAGACGTGTTAATGGCGGGTGAGCCACCACTTCAATATAGATAGCTTCACTTTTGGTAGTGCCACGTTGCATGGCTTATTTACTTGTGTGGCCATGTTTATTTTACTTCCGAGTTTGATACATATTTCATCACACCATTGCTCGACCTTCTTAAACTCCTTTATTGGAAAATAGATATCCTGAAATATTGTACATAACCTTAATGAGTTTGTGCAGCTCTTCACACGCAGTCCATTTTCGTTGAGTTGTTTGTTGTCACATGTTGATTTCGACTGTGTTACCTTATTACTCTAATTTTTCTTCTACATGGTATAGTAGAGACTTTAATTTCTGAATCTAGATGTCTTGTAGTTTCAATCGTCGTGATTATTCCTTGTCGGTCCCCTCATCAATTCGCGTGGTGGCCGATATGCTTTTCTCTAGGTTTGTCAGGTAATGTTTAATACTACTGCATACCGTACGTAAATTCTCAAAATATCTAGACGCGTAGCAGTCATGATCTTTTATTTGCAGTTTTAATAGCTCCTGATGTGTGCTTCACGCTCTTTCCCACCATGCCTCCAAACGTACTACGACGCTCGTTTATGGCGACCTGGTACTCCCGTGATACCGAGTCTTTTTCATTTTTGCTAATAGTTGATTTCCCTCGATCCTGGTAGATTCTTTCTGCGTTGTGAGGATCTTTTCCTCTCACAGTTTATATGCGTGTGAGGGAAATGTAAATTTCTTAACTGTCGTTTTCTAGGATGTTCTTATCTGTAAGGGGCGTAAATCCGACTTTTCTGCTTCGAAATGCACAGTTTCCGAAATACTCCGGAATTGTAGCTCTTTCTTATTTTTTCCGGCGGTGGCTTGCTACCGGCGACGGTGGCTCGAAGGAGTATGCTTCCCTTCATTGGTTGCTGCTGTTGATGGGTCGAAGGACCATGTTTAATATCGCATTAATTGTGAGATTAAATGTGTTGGAGATGCGAGGCACTAACTCAATACTGTTTATTAAATCTAATATCACAACTATTTACAGTAATTATCCTACTGTCCTATTTACAAAAAGTAAACAACTGCAATTTAATGTGGCGCATAAATTCCATTACATGGTACTAAGTTTCGTTCCTGATATCATTGTCCTATTGAAAAAGATGACTAATGCTTATGTTATAATTTAACAGTACACTATAATTTTGAAAGATCTTATTTTCCTTAATTCCTAACAATGATCGCAAAATGATGCAGGTCCAGTTCAATTTGAGATTGAACACTTGTAGTACAGGATGTTATATCTGGCTTTATATGGCCGTAAATAGTGATTGTGGTGGGTCGGTTTCAACACAATTCTAGATTTTTAGTTGTGTTTGCATGCGCGCGCGCAGGTGTGTGTGTGTGTGTACATGTGTGTGCATGTGTGTGCATGCGTGTGTTCATGTGTGTGCATGTGTTGTGTGTGTGTGTGTGTGTGTGTGTGTGTGTGTGTGTGTGTGTGTGTGTGTGTGTGTGTATGTGAGTGTCTGCGCACGCTAATATTTTTGGGTGGGTAGGTGGGTGTGTGCGTGCGTGTGTGCGTGCGTGCGTGCGTTAGTGCGTGCGTGCGTGTGTGCGTGCGCGCGTGCGTGCGTGTGTGCGTGCGTGCGTGTGTGCGTGTGTGCGTGTGTGCGTGTGTGTGTGTGTGTGTGTGTGTGTGTGTAAGGTTAAAGACGATGTAGAATATTATCCACCGTATTAACAGTATTATGCAGATAAATACTAGGATATATGGTAATGTAAAATATTGTACCACCCCCCAGGTATCTTGAAAAGTGTAATCTGAACTTCTTTGCAAGAATGCAAATTCAAGAACAAAACAATCGTTAAGTGATTTATCTTGACTTTACTGAAAATAATGTTACTATTACTCAAATTAATTGCTTGCCTTACATTGAGTTTCCTGGCAATAATTAAAGTATTAGAATTTATTTACAAGTCTGATATTTAATTACTTGCAAACCTCAAATCTGATCAAAAGAATTGACCGGCTAGTGGTAGGTACGTTGAGCTATTTGAATTAGATAGGCTGGATGAGGCTAATTGTTGCATCATGAGGGGCAGGTAAAAAATGAAACTACTCAAATTAAAATTAACGAGCTTTGCGCAATGATGGTTCAACCCGTTAATATACTATTGAGGGAAAGAACCACCAATAAAACCCACTTTATTCATAAATAAGTAATTGCACAAGTACATTAAAATATCAAATACCACAAAAAAACAATGAAAGGTTATTAAATGTATAACAAATCACCATTAAATCAGGTTAAAGTGCGTACAAAATTATAACATTAAGAGAAAAATAAATAAAACACAATAAAAAATAAAAAAACAATGTAATCACCCCCACAATAGTGTCATAAATAAATCAGAATAAAAATTGTAATACCAAACATGTGGCCCTTTTACAACTAATCATGCCGGTCTTTAAGTAAATAAGCAAATAAAGCAAGGGAAACTACGGTACATATAAAATACAACAATAGTAAAATTGAATAGGTGATAATAAGGGAAAGGCAAGGACAAAAGAAAATAGACAAAGAATTTACACGTACACAATTGTTTAGTGATTACTAAAGCACAAATACATACGTAAAATACCAATAAATTACATATAAAGAGAAATTAGTTCGCAGGCAAACAATTCTACTTAAACAAACTGACAAAAAAACTCATTAAACAAAGCCTTACAAAGGTAAGTTGTAAATAAATCCTGACATCGTGACCGATGTACAAGTTTGAGTGCGTTAGAAAAATACAGCTTTCATATATAAAAATACCTACTTACACTTGAGTATATTCCCTTTAGTTAAACACTTTACCACCAACACGACGAGTTAAGATACGCCGTTTAAAACTCGCCGCCGCGGCGGTTAATTATAGATTAGTTTTTGGAAAAACTTACATTAAAACCCACAGAAAAAGAAAAGAACGAATTAGCGTTTTAGTTTTACTAAAAGGTACACGACAAAATATTTATGGACCGAACGGTTTACAACGGGAATTTTTTGATTAAAACAATAAAAGCAATCCTGCTCGACCAAAATTTCAACAGCAGCTGCCTTTTCCTCCGATTTCAAACTAACTATATTTACTCCCGAAAATCAACCCCCGTTATTGCAAGTAATAATAAAAAAAAGAAACAAGAAATTATTTCGTGGGAATATTTTTCGCAATCCTAACAGAACGGAATCTTTATTTTAAAAATATGCATTCATCCGTAACAAACCCTACATTTAATGTCATGTTTCCTAGTACCAAACAAAGACGTCTTTGATTGCAGTGTGTGCTGACGTAATTAATTATTAAACTAGTGACATTTTTACATCAAGAATGTGCGCATAAGAATTTCCAATGATTCCTTACGCCCGTCAGTAAAGCAATTTTTAAGCGTACACCTGCTAATTAAACCCCAAAATGTGTTTTTCAACCCTTAGCCAAATATCAGTTACATACATTCCCACATTTCTTACATAAAAATACCTAAAATAAAATATTCCGAAACCATTAGCAAATTACGACGTATTACCGAGATATTAAAAATCCACTAATCATCATTTATATCGCGATAACAATGGCGATTTGACAAACGTTTATTACAATTTTTGCGGTCCGCTATCTACAATATGTTACACCTAATGATATGTGCATAAGCTAATGAAATACACCTACCTAAAGCACACATCTAAACTTTTTATTTCAGCAGATTTATTTTGAACTTCATTAAGTTACTATAGAAAGTTGGCGACGGCGTTTTGGACTTATAAAATTATCGTGTCATTTTCGTCCAACATTGAAATTCGGTAGAATGGGCACACTCGGCGGAAAGTTCGTCGTCGTTTTGATCGCGTTCGGCGTAATGGTCCAACATTCTAATTCGACGAAATGGACGTTGGCGTTTTGGACTTTTGAACTATAGTGTCGGCATTTTGGGCATTCAGTAAAATGTCCTAAACCTTGTTCGGAGTTTTGGTTTTTGCTGGGTGTAAAATTCCGCAGAAAGGATGTAATCGGTCAAATGGTCGTCGGCGTTTTGTACCATTCAAATATAAAGTCTGCATTTTGGGAATTCGGCAAAATCTTCTACATCCAACAAATTCAATAATTAAAAAAATATTAATATTTCGAAAAACCAGAAAGTGGTGTAATGATTTATATTTTGCGCTTCTTGTACAACAAGAAATTATTCACCGTCGTGTACACCGCCAAGTAGTAAATTTTCACAATTTTGAACAAATCTACAAATTCCTATTTCTGTGAAAAATATTCCTTACTATAATTAATATATGGAATATCTTTTCTGAACAAAAAAAAAACGAGATCTCCGTAATGCTTCGAAGACCATTGCCCACAGAATTAAATTGTGAATAATAATCTGCAAAAATTAGGATTATAATTTAAAAAAATATCGGGGACGTCATCGCTCAAACAATCGTGACGTCTTTTATATGTAAATGATATTAAAGGATGCGTATAAATGTAAATCATTACACTTTTTGTTTTACTTTTTTTTTGAAATATTAATATTTTTTGAGTTATTAAATTAATTCCATATTTAATCAGCACACTATATCGTAGGCGGATTATAAATGGTTTTATGAAATGTCTTATTGTTTCCTAAATGACTAGATAAATTGTGCTGTGGTAATAATTGGGCTTATTTTAAAGAGTGGTTTGCTTTTATTTATTTTAGAATATTACTAGTAATATTCATTTGTTTTGTAAAAGGTTAAATAGTTATCAGATATAAAAATGTCAAGTTATGCATTTGTTTGGTTGTAAATTATTTGGAATCGCTAGTTTCTTGCTTCACTGTACAATGATAACACCAGTGTATTGTAATACGCTGAAATACGTCTGGCTTATCAGCACACAAAAATCAAATGTACGCTGCGTTTAATCTAGAACAATTGGAAAATCAGTCGAACACATTACATTTTAAAATAAGCCACAGAGCTAATAGGCATTATATGAAGCGCCTAAAAGTTTCAATGGAATGGTAAAGTGTGTCCATTTATTCATCATTTTACAATATTTCTAGTCATAAAAAAAGGACTAGACGTTTTCTAAAAAAAGTTGGAGTTTGTATTCCCCCTACGACGTAAACCAGCAGAATGCTCGCTCTTTCCGCGTAAGGTGACCATTTACGTAAAACGGAAATACGGGACGAGTCACACGAAGAGTCTGAGGGTACCAAATATTCCTCAGTAAAGGGAAGGAGAGGGAGAAATTTTTGTTAAATTAGTTACAAAATTATAAGTTTTGTCTAAGTGACAAATGTAGCGGTTGTTTACGGTAAGTTTTCAATAGCCCATGTCATAATATATTTATACGACGTAACGAAACGTCGCGGCGCTACCGACGCCTGGAGTCGGTTCTATATCTCCGTTAATAGTGGACCGATTTTAAAAATAAAAACACCGTTGTATTCGTCTCGAAGTCTCGAATGTTACCGCCATTTACACTTTTTCGAATTGGATAAGTTCGAAAAACAGAAAAAACCGTATTTGACCTCGAAATTTTCGACTTTTTCCACTTTTGAGGACGGATGTTTTCTTCTGAGGTCAAAATTATAATAAATTGATATATAGCTCGCAAATATCTTTTTCGATTCAAAATTTCGAAATTTTTGAGCTCGATTTTTCAAAATTAAAAAAAAACACCTTCTATGCGTTTTTTCGAAAAGAAAAAAATATGTGGCGGTAGAACTCGTCGCCGTGAACACTACGAAGGTGAAATAAGTGGCCACTTATTTCACGAGTTCTACCGCCACATATTTTTTTCTTTTCGAAAAAACGTATAGAAAGTTTGTTTTTTTTGAAATTTTGAAAAATCGAGCTCAAAAATTTCGAAATTTTGAATCGAAAAAGATATTTGCAAGATATATATATATATATATATATATATATATATATATATATATATATATATATATATATCGATTTATTATAATATTGACCTCAGAAGAAATCAACCGTTTTCAAAAGTAAAAAAAGTCGAAAATTTCGAGGTCAAAAACGGCTTTTTCTGTTTTTCGAACTTATCCAATTCGAATTTCGAAAAAGTGTAAATGGCGGTACCGTTCGAGACTTCGAGACGAATACAACGGTGTTTTTATTTTTAAAATCGGTTCACTATTAACGGAGATATATAATCGTTTCTTTACGTCATATAAATATATTATGACATGGGCTCTTAAAAACTTACCGTAAACAACCGCTACATTTGTCACTTAGACAAAAGAGCATAAAAACTCATAGTTTTGTAACTAATTTAACAGAAATTTCTCCCTCTCCTTCCCTTTACTGTGGACGCGTCCCGTACTTCCGTTTTACGTAAATGGTCACCTTACGCGAAAAGAGCGAGCATTCTGCTGTCAAAAGAAAAATAAACAAAATATTTAATTCTGTATTTTACTACGGTTATTAAAAGTACATAGTTAATAAAATGGCGAGAGAAATTATACTCATTTGTATATTTTTCCATTCATAAGATATCTGGGCGATCTTGGAGATACTTAAAAAATTTAGGGCAATTGTTACGGTAAGGCTAGTTTTTTCGCTAGTCCAAATTTAATTCACATCAGAAAAAATCATTTCCGTGGCGCTGTTGGATCCCGGTAAACACGTGCACATTTAAACAATTTTTCGTATGTTGTTGTGTGGTATATCTTCACTCTTGAAGTGGTTAAAAGGCTCGACTCATTGTTTGATAATAGAAACAGAAACTGCTTTGCGCTTTTTTATTTTTTGACTGGTTGTATATTGTATAATGCACACAATTTCATCAAACAATTCCGGATCATCTATACGAATATCAGGGTGTTGTTTTTGAAAAATAGTTTCCAACATCTGATCACAGAGTTTCTTTTGTAGCAATACACAACGAAACTCTTGCGAATATTCAAAATATTGCGTCCATGTATTGAAATAAACTATACAAGTAGCATAAAACGTGGTCATTGACACTTTAAACTGAATTTTTTACAAGTGAAAACGGTATTAACATAGAACGTAGCAGATAATTAAAGGGTTTGCGAACTAACCCGGTAGGAAATTGGGCCATGGGCGTGGTTCGTAATTTAATTATTTAGGATGACTCATCGTATTACCAAAAGTCGCAAATCGGGGTGAATCGTAATCGTGATACAACCTTGTAAAGGGCATCTGAGCAGACGTTCAGATAGTTAAGACAAACAGACAAATACTCACTTACGTGACGCCAACTTTTCTCCAGGTGGACGTTAGTGGTGATGTGGGAACTCTAGCTATAAAGCAAATCTTAAAAATATACACACCTTTAAATAATATTGAATGGCGTGAGCAAATCAGCTGTTGGGGGTCAACGGCCTTCTTTATCCTATCCTTACGTTACTATGAATACCAACGCCGTTAAATAAAGTACGCAAAAACAAACTTTAGATATTTCAACTAATTATCGAAAAATAAGATATCCAGAGTTTTATCATCAATTTTACGCAAAAATTAATAAATACAAAATTGTTTATCAATTTTACTCAAAAATTAATAAATACAAAATTGAATAACGCTATTAAAGTTGTCTAAATTCATTATATTAAATGAAATGTTCGATATATGAAAAAAAAAACTAAATGTAAATAAATGAGTCAGATCAGGAATTTATCATTAGGTCACTTTCACAACAAACAAAGGACATTTAATTAATAAAATTAACCTTGACTTAAACTTAAATTAGATTTTAAAACACCACTTCTGTTTAAGTAATTTTCGTTGCTCGGAAAAAGATCACAAAATAATGCTAAAAAATTCAATTAACCAACGATTTATTACATAAGAGTTATTTATGCAACAAGTGGAAAAAATTGGTACTTTTTTTCACGAATAAGAAGTTTGCCCGCACGAGCCGTAGGCGTCTGTGCAAAAAAAAATAAATTCTATTTTTATTTGTGGTAAACACTAGAACAGTATTTGAAAATTTAACTTCTCTATTTTAACACTAACAAAAAATTTGCGTAACTTATAAAGTGTCTTTAGTAATTGTAATATTAGAAGTACAGTTACTAGGAGTATTAATGTTAAATTTTAATCTACGTAATGTATTTTCCAATTTGTTTACATACACTGATTATTGATTGTTATTCGTGGTGGCAATATTTAAACTGTCTTCATTTACATAACTGGTTGAGGTAGACGGTGGGTAGAAAATATCGTTATTAGTAGTTCCAAGTCCACTTAAAATTCTTGATGCGCAATCCATTTTAGTATTGAAGGAATTGTTCACATATCCTTCTGCAACGGCGCAGTGGATTTCCATCCGCCGTGCTGCTTCAGTTTAAGTATATCGATCACCCCCAGAATCAACAAGAAGCGATGCCGACGTACGTCTGAATGTGTGTCCTGTATATGTATCTGGTTGTGATAAATTTAGGTACTTTGCAATAATTGACGGAATCTTCGGGAAAGTATTTATTCCCACTACCTGTTTAGTACATTTTCCGTTGTTATAAGACAGAAAGACCTGCCTATTATTTGCGTTCTGTGGCCTAAGTTTAGCATACTTTCTATAAATATCTAATAAATCCAAATTAGTAATCTCTGTGTTTTCAATAACAGTAAAGCGTCGTTGAATGTGCGTCTCTAAATCCGGAATTGTTACAATTAAAACCGATCCTTTATCAACAACATTATCAATCAGCATCTTGTACAACTCTTCTCTCCGACAAGCCCCAGCAATTCCTAATATCAATGCAACCTAAAAATTGACCAACCATCAATAAATACATACTCTATGTAATAAAAAAAGTGGAAACTTTACCTTAAACATCAGATTCTTGTTGCCCGGTGCTTCCGTTACAAACTTATTTATTTCCTCTCTTGGTTTGTATCCTACCGCCTTCTGTTTTAAATAGGCTATTAACTTCGAATATTTACTTATATCAACGTTATTATTAATAATTAATGTTGCTTTTAACTTTGAATAACTAGACCATAGTGTTGATGATTTGGAACTTTTCGATTTTTCGTCAAAAAATGCTAACAATACCCTTTCTGTAGTAAAGCTCTGAACTCCATTCTTATTACGCCATTCCATAAACGTGTTGTATTCTTTTACATAAATTTCTTTAGATTTTGCCGGTAATAAGTCTTGAGTCACTGCATTTGCTTGTTTTATAATTTGTTCTGGTGTAAGTACATGCTATATCGGAATCTTCATCAATATCCTTATTGGTTCAAATTAACTTTTAAATCAATCTTTGCAACGTCTGTCGAAAGTCAAACGCTAATTACTTACAAATTTTGAAGTTTCCAAAGTTAACATCGCGTCGCAATTTTTAATTGTTTTCAACGCATTCTTATAATTCGTATTAGCGCTGGTGTGAAATAATGACACGCTACGGCACTTTTTTTAACGATTTTTTACTTTTTTTCATCCTTGCCATAAAGATACGTTTTATGAACGCAAACAGGTAAAATATAGTACACTTTTTTTAACAGTCGTCGAAAAAATATCATAAACAATAATGTAAAATCGTGAAATTTAGTATAAATCAAATTTATATTACATACATTTAAACAACCATAAAACGATAATTGCGCAAATGAAAGCAGTTCATTAAAATAACCAAAGAAACGTTAATAGCCTTGCATAATTCCGTAAATCAATGTCAATTACAAAAATAAGCGCAAACACAACAATTATACAGTCATAGATTCCCCTTTGGAAATGTTCACTAAACTTTCTTCCCCCAAGTAGAGTCAGAAAACACTTGGATGTAAATGGCCTCCTCTCGGTGATGGTCTTGTTCGAAACCCTTAATCGGTAACAATAATAGCAATTCGAAATGGCAAATTCACAGACGTTATATTCTTAGTAAGTTGTTTAACGAAGTTATCACATTTACACTACGTTTCAAATGAAATGCACCACTTAGAAATAATAATGCTATGATCTTGAAGGTATAGTAAAATAATGCTTTATTAACATGTATAAGATGATGAAATTTTGAAGGCAAAATATTAACAGTTAACAAGAAAATGTTAATAGTGTGTAGCATCACCACGCACAGCAATGCAGGCGTTCACTCTCCGTGGCATGCTTTCTGTGAGATGGTCTATATCCTCCTGAGACATTTCATCCCAGGCTAAGTGGAGAAGGTGTCGTAATTGATCCAAGTTGTTTGGGGGGCTTGGTAGTTACCTTGATCCTCGATTCATCATGCCCCATACATATTCAATAGTCGAAATATCTGGCGATCGCGCAGGTCACGCAATACTGGTAGCTGCACTTGATCCAGAAACCTTCTTGTAACATGTGCGGTATGTGGGGTAGCTTGTTGCAAAATACCATTTGGCAACGTCTGCATTAACGGTACTACCACTGGATCCAAAACATTATCAATGTAACGCTGAGCACTTAATGTGCCTAGAATGAACACAAGAGGAGATCTTCCACCAACACGTATGGCGCCCCAAACCATGACTTCAGGTGTAAAGCCTGTGGGTCGTCTTTCAACAAACTCTAAATTTCAACGTTCTACTCGAAAACGCCGCACCTTCTGACGACCATCGTTTTGCCACAAACTAAAACGAGATTCGTCGCTGAAAACGATGTTATTCCATTGAAGGCCAAGGTCCCGCCGCTCTTGACACCATGCCAATCAAACAGTCTTATGCTCTTGAGTTAACTGGGGTCGTCGGTACGGACGATGCGAATCTAAGCCAAAAGACTTAATTCTCCTGTAGATTGTTGACATTGATAGGTGACGACCAATAGCTCCTGTCCAGTTCACCGCAACAGACCTTGTTGACTGAAACCGATCTCTTGTGGCCATCCGCCTAATAAGTCGTTCTTCACGATCATTGGTGCTGCGTGGTGGTCTTCCACTGGGACGAGGTCGTTGAATACCTTCTTCGGACTAAGAAGACCAAATGCGGGCCACCGTGGTGTGGTCTCGATTAAATCTTATGCCGAGTTCTCGAAATGACAAACCTGCTTCTTTCATGCCGATAATTCTACCCCTGTCAAAATCTGAAACTTTCAGAATAAATGTGTCAGTTAAACAACAAAAAATTGACACTAAGAGACTAGATTTCTTAAAATGTATTAATAAAAATTGTTGATAATTGGTGTTAACAGCGGTGCAAAGTACATAATGACTTGTTCTTTTTCATTGAAACTTCCATTGTTTTCTATATGATACTGAAACATTATTTTACCAAAATTTCAAAATCATAGCATTATTATTTCTAAGTGCTGCATTTCATTTGAAACGTAGTGTATATACACGACCGGGTGACATTAGCTTTTGCACCCGGTATTATTATTTACACGTATTACTATAATTCGGTATATTTATTTACATTTACACTTCTTATTATTAACATTTACAAAGTTAATATATACATAGTGAGACTTGGTCTTTTAAGGCTGTCAGCAGAAGGACGTAAATAAGGGATCCGGCACACAGTTCCTTACCTCAAAAAAAACCACAAAAAGTTCCCGGCCTGGTGAACACTTCACTAAAAATCACACAACAGCGAACGGGACGCTGCGCACGAAATGTTCCTAAAGCCGGGTACGTTCTTAGGTAAGTTCAGTGCCACTGCCTACTACCTTCAACTATATTCAACCGCACCTAAACCAAGACCCCTGGCACTAATCCCTAAACTGTGTCCACATCTTGATGCTGACAGAAACTTGATACGAAAACAATCTTATAATTCTCTATTGTAATTTCACTTAAGAACAAATTGGGCTTTTAATTTTAAACGGTGGAAAAATGTTTATGACATTTACGATTTCGAGTATGTTAATTCTAATGAAGAGATCCATTTTAATTCAATGCAAAAAATTCTAATCCGAAATACAATGTAAAGCTTTATAGAATCAATAGCCAAAGATACGCCACTTTACTTCTTAATCTAAGATCATTTCAATAACAAAGAATAACAAATTCAGTAGCGTGAAAGCGAGAAACGAGAAAAAAAATACGGCACTAAAACAACCCTATATAACAAGTTACCATTTACCAAAGCTACTAGCATAGTGTTAACTTATTTGGCAAAAAAAAATGTAGAAGGTTGTGAGTGAAGAAACCATAGCCAAACTTCAAAAAATTTATTTTAAAACTATCAAAAATCAATGTGGGACATTTTATTTTGAGAGGCAAAGTAACTCTGTAACGTGTGAACATTTTTAATACTCTTTCTAGTGAAGGTAACAGGGCCAACTACCTGGTTTTACTGTATCTCAACAGTTTTTGGCATTTAACGTTCACAAACTCACAAAATCTAAATGTTTTTAATTTCTCAACTCGAGCAGTATAAATGTAGAAATAGCCATAGATTTTCACAATAATGCTTCGATGTCAATAGGAAAGCAGTCTGCTGATGTTTGTATACAGTTATGAAGGATATAATCAGGACAAATTTTTCGCTCCCGTGATTTGAAAAATCGGTATAGATTGTTACAAAATTGACTGTTCCAAGATCATTGTGTATGGAGCTTAATGATTATTTGTGTAAAACATTACACACAATACTTTCAGATTTGGTTCTAGCACATGCATTGTTGGAAGCAATTTTATATTAGCTTACTAGTGCAATGCATACAACGAAATGACTGATTGTGGATCACGTTGTAGTATTAACAAGTACATTCAATCACAGCTAGCTTTTGTTCTTCATTTCCAAGTGTGCCGTAACGAAAAAAAGACAACACTTTGCTACTACTAGAAGTAGCAATATCAGCCTTAAGTGTCGATATCTGTTGAACAATATTCGCCTTTCCACCATGTGCTATAACGATTATTTACTTAAAAACAGTTTATCAACATTTAACCCTAACTAACAAACCGTTTACACTATATTCATTTACACACACCGGCAATCATTATTTTCCACACGTACAAGACACCGTCGTAAGCAAATTCTTTTTACACTCGACTTGATACTTAATACTGCCTTATAAGCGGGATCGCGCGCTATTTATTCAAATCGACAAAAGTGAAGTATAATCTCGTAAATTGTAGAACTTGTGGTCATCCTATTGTGTCTTATCGGAGGGTTGCACTATCTTTTTCGTACTTTCTAGCCTTTGATTAATTTCTTCTAAAGAATGAAACGTCAGAAACGGGCAAGCCACCCCCCAAAGGTGGTGGGGATGGAAGAGGGGATGTGGGTGGGGGATCTGAGTGGGGGCGGCTTCTTTTCGAGGGCCATTTTCAATCCCTTGAAGACATTTTCAACCATTATTAGTGACCTTTTGATTGTATTATTGCCTTTTTGGCAGTCCAGCGCCTGGAGGGTAGACAAATGCACGCGCATACAGTGTTCTGATTGGAGGGCCTGTAGGTGTGGCACGCCACCTAGTTTCTGGTTGACCCATGGACTCCGCACCCTGGTTTCTGATTGGTTACGGCCATTTTGTGGATGTGGCTTGTAGGTCAATTTGTCGGCCATTTTGTGGAATGTCGATTAACGGCCATTTCGTTTTATCGTCCATTTTGATTTGGCGGCAATCTTGTCGGGTATGACGGTAAATTTGAAATTGTACTCTAATAAGAAGGTCCTCATGCTATTTCATAAGACAGGTATAGCACTTGGGAGCTTGTTCTCAGGCCTTAGCGCCCTGTATAGGACTCCGCAACTTGTTCAAGAGTCTTCACCCACTTGTTCGCTATAAATCTTCGGCGGCTGCCATTTTACTGTTTTTAATTATGAGAATTAGTTTTCTCCGCCATTTTGTTTTTAATTGAGTCAGCATTAAATTCGTGCGCCATTTTGTTTTTAATTATGAGTCTTAATTAAATTTTGTAGGCTAATTTGTTTTGTCGGCCATTTTTATTTTGACTGGAAATTGAAACTGTATTCTAGAAAATGGGGCCCTGATGCTATCTCACAAGACATGTTTAAGACTCCGGAGCTTGTTCTAGGGTATTCGCCCCTTGTCCGGTCTTCATCCCCTTTTACAGTTAAATTAATAAAAATACCTATACAACAGCAAATATAACTAAACTTAAAATGAGTCCTCTAACAATTAAATAAAGCAAACAAAAAGGGGTAAGTGTTAAAATAAAAAAAACGTTCACTTACCAGAGTTGTTGTCTGTAATCGTATTGGAAGAACGCCTTGGCAGGGTAAACAGCTGCTTACAGACACAACACATGCACTATCCGCGTTTTGTTTATAACTGAATAATATAAAGTACCTAGGGGCTTCCAGCAATCATTAATATAAAGTGATTATTTTCTGGATTTCCCCACAATAACAACCTTTCACTATTCAAGTACATCTAATGTGTTTGGACAAAATCCTAATTAACTAATTACGTGAAAGTTGGACTGTCCTTGAAAATGAAAATATAATGTTCACGTCTTTTTTTTCCGCGTGACAAAAATCCCTCTAATTAGATTACACTTATTTTTAAAAGCAGACTTGTGTATTTTTAAACTAGCGAATGTTTTCTGTAATAGAAGATGATCGTGACTCTATCAAGTAGTATATTATTAAAAGCAGATTTGTTTGTTTGTGACGTCACGTAGTGGTGTATTTTTAAACTTTCGAATGTTTTCTGTAATAGAAGAAGAAGAATCCCTGTCTTATGAGCTAGTATGAGTGCCAAATTTAATTATGACTCATAATTGGTCGATTAAAGCAAAATAAGTAGGATCCGTAACAGACGTACAAAGACCCTAGAATAAGTTCCGGTGTTCTACACCTGCTTCATGAGATAGCATGAGGGTCCACTTATTAGAATACAATTTCAAAATTTCCGCCAAAACAAAAAGGCCGGGGCGTTGGTTATGACTCATAACATTAAAATTTTAAAAATGAAGATCAACTTGTCTGGCTTTACGTGATTAGATAATTAATGGGTTAACCTTGAAAATGTAATTACGTTGTTGCCCTTGTTTACGTGACTTGCTTTTCCTGTTTAAAACCTGTCTGCGTAAAAACCCAACAGAATTTGATTAGGCCTAACTATTGCAGTGATTTGCATGCACTTACCGCTAGCTAGAGTCACGATCAATCTCTGTTACAGAAAACATTAATTGGTTTTAAAAATACACCGTTAGATGGAGTCACAAACAGTCAAATCTACTTTTAAAAATATACTACTAGGTGGTACCCCGGTTACAGAAAACATTCATTCGCTTTAAAAATGCACCACTGGATGGATGGATGGATGGCATCACAAACAATCAGGGGTTTGGCAAAGGGGCTAAGACCCAACAAGGGGAGACCATAGAACAAGTGCATGAGACTGTCTTATGAGGTATGGCCCCACTTATTACAATATAATTTCAAATTTCCCGCCAATTACAAAAATGGCCGACCAAACCGATACTATTTCAAATTTTCCGCCAAGGGGACTATAACAGAGGGCAAAGATACGTGAACAAGTTCCGGAGTCTTATGCAATAGCATGAGGGCCCCTTATTAGAATACTATTTCAAATTTTCTGCCAAAGGGACGAAGACTGGACAAGGGGCGAAGACCCCTACAGCAAGCTCCGGAGTATTAAACATGTCTTGTGAGATAGCATGAGGGCCCCATTTTCTAGAATACAATTTCAATTTCCCGTCAAAACAAAAATGGCCGACAAAACAAGTTAGCCTACAAAATTTAACTATGACTCATAATTAAAAATAAAATGGCGCCGTAAAATTCCTTCAAGGGGTTGAAAATCACTATCGAGGGGTTGAAAATGGCCCTCGGCCAGTAGCCGACCCCACCCTCGCTCCCACTCAGACCCCGCGCCAACATCCCCACTCCTACCCCCACCACCTTGGGGCGTGGCTTACCCCACCATTTTTGTCCCTCGGCTGACCCCCTTCTACTGAAACGTTACGTAATTTATTACAATTAATTACCTATACGAAATGATATGTTTCACAAAGGGACTGTCCCGTATAATACGGGACGAATGGTCGCCTTTTATTTGCGGGAATAAAAACGCGTATCTAAGTTTGATACTGCGGTCAGTCATGTTTTTTGGGTATAAAACGATACGTTTAAATGTATTTAGATAAACATTTAAAACAATTCTAAATAAAAAATTATGTTTATTTACTGTATTTTATAAGCGTCTACATAGTGTTAAGACATTTTCTTAAATTCAATGTTTTTCGATATAAGCTTTGCGAGTTAATCAAAACTCAGGAACATTATCAAACCGGTTTATTGGTTACCTTACTTATTTATGTGCGGCTGGTAATGCATCCATCTGCATCTTTCTGCTAAAAATAACTGTTTAAATCGTAATTTCACTACATTGTACTAGTTATTGATGGGATGATGGGTTTAAGAATATCTAATTGATTAACAAAAGATCATAAAAATAAAACTTTATATTGAAACATTTTTAAAACATATTAATTATTCCCATAAAAACGTTTTTGTTCATTAAAAAATAATGTTTCAAATATTTAAAGGTGTGTTAATGATAGTTAGTTTTTTTATACATACATCTCTGACATTCAACTATGAACAAACAAAATACAGTGTAAATACGAAATGAGGAACGAATATAAATTCAATGTATGTTTAATCACATGTGTGAATGGTGATGGATGAAATACATAAGAAATTATTTTAAATTCACTTATTAGTAACCTACTTATAGAAATAAAAAAGTGAGCGGAATGTCTGTAGACATAGGAGAACTACACAAACTGAATGATACACACCACCATAATATATAACGTCATTTGCTACCTTGAACCTTTGAATGGTAAGTTTATATTCCGAGCTTTACAAAGTGTTCTAACTTTAAAAGTGCAAACAGAATTAACTGGATTTGGTTTTTACAATTTAAAGACTTCACGTTACGTTAAGTACCTACTTGTATGAAAAACCGGTCAAAATTCAATAATCATGTCTTTCAGTTACCGTTACGGTCAGATTTGGTTTAAGGTAGTACAACAAAGACAAATAATTAATGCTTCCAAGTTCTTAATGTTAATATAGCAACCTCGCCGATTTAACACAAGCTCAGGTCATGCTCTAAGAGCACAAGTTACAAGTATTAATTAGATTCTCTTTAATGAAAAATACCTTCGTATTGTCGAGATCGTAATAAGATACTGCATAATGAGAAAATAAATTATTAACAAATTCTCTTAGTGTACAGTAAATTATGAGCGAAAACAAGAATATCGTGATAAACTACTATGTAGTGAAAGAAAATATTTATATTAGGCTATTAGCATTATCCAAAATCAAAATAACATTTTAAAAATCATATTATTAATAGGCTACGTTTAATTATTAAACGATTTTCCATACATTCCTTAGTTATGTAATAATTATACTTAAATGCTCAAATGAATTATATTTATTGATTGGCTTGCCCACAGAATGATGTCATTACTATTTTTGCTCATTCCTTACATGGACTTTTAATGAAATGAAAATAAAAGACAACTGCGACGTATTTCCGATAACGTAATGCAGTGAGAATGTAAAGATTGCAACGTAATTATATATTGCGGTAATTAGCAAATAATTAATTATGTAATTAATTAAGGTACATACTTACGTGATGAGTTAGTTATAGTACAATTAATTCTAGAGAAAATCCTGAATTACTTGTAAATAATTCATTCATTCCTAAATTATTTTTTACCATAACCTTGATGTTCTAATTTTAATTGGAATTGATGGATACCTGCTGATGATTGAACATTATTTCGATCCATTATCTCACATTAAATTTTTTTTACCGAACGTGTTCTGTTCTACTTGCCATAGAAAACAATACTAGAGACGCAAACAAATCCTCTTCAGTTGTGTTTATTTAATACATAATTAATTGCCTTATGAACTCTGTTCATCAATATTACAGAAAATTGATGAGCATGAAAAATCTTTTGGCACGGTATTTAATATTAAATTAAGGAATTTTTTTTATCAAAAAACGAACGCATTCGTTGCGAAATCTGAGAGGGAAGCGGCTTCCCTCTCAGATTTCACGAAAAGTCTGTAACTCACGGAAGATCACAAGCTAAGTTCCTTGAATTGCAAAGCAGACTTACGAGCATGCAGACAATCGACAAAACTCAACAAAAACTACTCAACAGAAATATTGCGATGGAGAAAAGTCCTGAAACGAATAATACTTTGTATTCAATACTTGGCGAAGAATAACGACGCCCTTAGAGGCTCGAGTGATAAAATATTTACCAAAAATAATGGAAAGTTTCTAGGACTAATTGAAACCATCTCCCAATTTGACGACGTTATGGCAGACCATCTTGCTCGAATAAAAAATCACGAAATAAATGATCACTATCTCGGTCATAATATCCAAAACGAAATTCTGCAGCTGATGCTGTGCAATTGGACGCAACATCCGATATTAGCCACAAGGAACAACTGACACGTGTGATTAGAATTGCAGAGATGTCTGATAATTGTGAGGCTACAGTGAATGAATACTTCATCGATTTCATCGAAGTTGACAGCACAACAGGCTTCAATTTGACCGAACTTCTGAAAAAACATATCGTTTCCTTGGGACTGTCAATGAAAGATTGTCGCAGCCAGTCCTATGATAATGGCGCAAATATGGTTGGAAAATATCAAGGCGTACAAAGCAGAATATTGTCAGAGTTTCCAAGGGCTTTCTTCATTCCCTGCATAAAGAATCACCTACCCGACATAACCTTGAAACCACTACAACTAGATGGGAATGCAGGGTTCAAGCTGTGAAGCCAATACGTTTCAATATTGGAAAAATATACGACGCGTTGGAAGAAATTAGTCAATCGGCCAAGGATCCAGCAATAAGAAGTGAAGCAACATCATTATGCAACGAAATTGATTTTGAATTTGTGTTGTCTGCTGTAATTTGGTACGATCTACTAGTTGCAATTGACAAAGTGAGTAAGGCTACTCAGAGCACATCTATCAATATTAGTGAAGTGATGACACTTTTGCAAAGTTTGGAAGAATATCTCCAATCATATCGAGAAAAACAGTTTGAAAGAGCAATAGAAGTCGCTACGGAGATATGTCAAGACAACGACATAGAAGTGCACTTCAAAAACAAAAGAATACGTCGAAAGAAACGTCTGTTCGACTTCGAAGGAGAAGACACGATCACAACTGACAGCAAAGGCCTCTTCAAGCGAGACTACTTCCTCCCAATTCTCGACCACTCTCTGAGTGCTATAAAAGAACGTTTCAAACAGATAGCCCTCCACAGCAACACATTCGGATTCTTGTATAACATCTCGAAGCTGAGCGAGATGAAAGATGACGCATTGAGGAAGGAGTGTTACGACCTTGATCTTTCTTTACGCGATGGCGACGAACGAGACATCAATGGGGAAGACCTATTCACTGAATTGAAAATTTTTTCAAATATCGTGAAAAACGAAAACGCAGATGGAACACCACTGAAATGCTGGGAACTAGCTGAGAAAATGAAAACAGCATTTCCGAATGTCTGCATTGTTCTTAAAATTATGCTTACAATGGCTGTGACAACTGCAAGCAGTGAACGTAGCTTCTCCAAATTAAGATTAATTAAAAACTATTTTCGGTAACTATGCATATACATCTGCATGTACAACTCAGAATTTGATTATTTCTCAGGTCAACAATGGGCCACATTGTCTATCGAGAACGAAATCTGCAGTTCCCTAGACTATGACGACATTATCAACTCGTTCGCAGATCAGAAAGCTCGGAAAGTTCAATTCAAGTAATTAGAATCAAGTGCAAGTGGAGTATTATTTACAATATAAGGTTTTTTATTACTTTCAATTTTTTTATTAAAACTACAAAAACGTGTTCCTCACCCCCTCCCTACCTGTCGATCGCTTGGTCGAGCGGGGAAAGCAGCCGTAAATGGCAGATTCAATCTAACAAAACCACTAAAATTTGAGAAAAACCACTAAATCGAGAATCGGGCATGCTCCTGCGGCGCCCTTCTTGGTGATTCTTGGTGGGATAGTACGTTTCCACTGCGCGCTAAACTATGGGTGGGAGGGTTGGTTGTATGGAAACTTTTTACATGCAGGCCTGAGTTCCGGCACTTATTTTATTGCCACTACAACACTGGGGGGGGGGGGCCGCACATGACATTGGCACAGGGCCCCGCAATGTCTAAAGTCAGCCCTGGGGAAGCCGTTGTTAGGATGGCGATCATGAATAGTTTTCGAAATAATAACGTTATGAATGGAGGGTGTTAACGTGACTTATTCAAAGGTTACATATAAGGAGACGATAAACAAAGGAACATAGGATGAAGGTTGAGGAGATAACGCATACGCAATTTGTCATCGGCAGCACATTACCACGTCTTCCTTTATTTCCTATGTTCCTTTGATTACCGCCGCATTACATATATTCATTTATAGCTTCCCCAGTTCAATGCAAATTTACAGGAAACACAGTAATTTTATTTATTTAAAATCGTTTTTAGCCTAGTCCGACAAAACGTTAAAATTTTTAGTGTAGCACCACTAATTGTTCATACATGGACATTCGATGACAATACATATTAAAGCCCTTTTACAGCATGGTGTTCAGTGCTACCAACATAATGTAACGTGTGGTGGCGTCGTTTAACGATTTTCAAAAATATTTTTAATGATTTAATAACGCCAACACAAAAAAATCTGCTCATACTCGCAAAGTTATCGTTTCTGGCCTAGAGATACAAATAACTATAATTGCATTCCCAATTTTAATTTTGAGTAAGAGGGATTGAAGTGGCATTTTTCTACAAAGAGATTGAAAATTGAAAAACAACACTCAAGGGTTTGAATTAAAACTAAGACTCATGTAAATCTTATTCTTGTATTACTAACGTTACAGGTGATTGAAGAGCAAAAATCGGTTAGATTATTGGTCAGCAAGCGCCAAAATTATATATGATAACAATTAAAAACCATGATTATTAGCTCTAATAATTAAATAATCATTATCTGGAGATTCTCTCAAAAACTGATTAATTTGCTGTCGTGTAAGTATTTTTTTGTGTATAATCACCATTTTAACGCTATCAGCGTCTATGTGGGGGTATATAACCTAAAACTAGATTCCTACGTGAAAAGTAGCTGTGTGAAATTGGTCCCACTCGTATGTATTATGTACATTTGTAAAAACTAGTATGCAGTTAATGCTAAGTTAGAGCTGTTTCTTGCAGCAATAATAGCGTTAGTGCTGAAATAGATAAAGACACCCTAGGGACTGTCCCTAGTTCACACATGATTGAGCGATATCCGCACAATTTAATATTGTAGATGCATAGTACGTTAGTGCTATTTAGTTCCCAAAATTTTATAATTCCGTGGTGCGGGTTTTTAAGGTAATTCAGAAAAACCGCTATTAGTGTGAAGTTGGCCCCGTCCACAATGGATTCTGATATTGAGCTTTTTTTCGTTGTTGATCCTACGTTAGTCCTGTTTAATGCTTAATATTCTCCAACCCTCCGCCTCAAGCTTTCAAGTAAATTAACATAACCTCTATTAGTGTGAAAATGAACCAGCTCAGAACGGATCAGACAGTTAACTATTGTTAGTACTAAATAGTTGTTCCAACCATTAGCTTGGAGTCTTAATTACGAAAAACTTCTGTGAAAATGGCCTTGCCCATAATGAATTCTGATCAACTAGTTTTGACCGTTAGTATTGTTTAGTGCCAAAAAATGTCCAAGCCCCAGGTTGTCAAGAAACCGTTATTAGTGTGCAGTTGGCTCTACTCACACTAGATTTTTGGGGATTTTGAAGATGATTCTATTTTAGTGCTTAGTGTTGATTGGTGTCAAAAATTTTCCAATCCTGGGCTAGTTCATTGAGAACGCATTGGGCTGACATGAAGATGGTGGCTCGAAAGAAAGCTGCTAAAGAAAGGCAGGAAATGCACAAAACAGGTGGGGGATGTAATGATGTTGAATCACCAGATGGAGTTTTGTTTCTCATGAACAAAAAAAACCGTTTACGGAATTGAGAATGATTTTGATGCGGATTCACTTTTAACGAGTAAATAATTTTTTTTTGTTATGTTTCCTTTAAAAACGTTTTTTTAAATACTTTTTATAAATGAAACCGAGTTTGAAATTATTGACACGAATACAAATGTTGTCAAAGATGCTAAAGAAATTAATAATAATTAATAATAGTACCAGGCATTACTACCATGAAAACCGTAACTTCTAAAAATGCTGCAATCATGAAGATTCTTCGAATTCTGAAAACCAAAACGAAAACACCTTAGATAAGAGGACGGAGGAGACCAAAAGTACAACTAACATCAATTAAACAGGCGAAAATAGAAGTTTTGGAGGCGCAAAGAGATGCCGTTTTAGAAGAATTAAACATTAAAAAGAATTGCATCTTAACCCATTAAGGACTGCTATAAGAATTTCAAGTCAAAAAGTTATCAGCATTTAAAATACACTTAAATATCATCTAAATAAAATAGTTTTGAACAAATTTTCTGAATATTTATTTTTTAAATGTAATTTTGAAAGTGTCTAAAAAATCATACGCTAAGCTTTCATATTTCTTAAGTATACATGCTAAGGTTTGGTATGATATTCTACAAAGCAAGTAATGTGCAACCCAACTTTACACTTTGTACATATATGTGTGACAGCTTTCTTGCACTTGGCACATCTTCTCTGAGTAGGATTTTTGGCTGGCCAATGATCCATCCTATCAAAATGCACTTCATTTAGCACATTGCAATTTCTATGTGGAACCACCATTCTTATCCTTGGAACTATTGGTGCTGATAGGATTGGTATAGTTACTCTTCTTATAAAATCTAATTGTGGAATTCCAGGCTTTATATATCTATATAACAGCCACGCATTCACTAGAGCTCCATTTATACAGAAGCGCACGATTGGCCAGTACCATTTCTTGCTTCTAATGTTGACTCTATATGCACCTCTAAACTGATCAAAAAGGTCAACACCGCCCATTGAACTGTTATACTCAGCAATTATTGAAGGTTGTGGAAATTCAATTTTTCTTTTTGATGTAGAACTGTACCCCAAACATCTTATTTCCGTTTGAGTCAAAACATCAGTACGATTGGTTGCCATGGTCACCTGGTTATTGTCATGCCAACGGTAAAGTGTTATACCGCTTACTTTATCTTTCATAACATGATAGGAACCTCGATTCTGCTTCTTTAAATCTTTCAATGGTGCTTTTTCAACCCTGTCAGCTCGTATAGTCCCTGTGATATGAGGATGTTTCGAAGTCATGTGTTCGAGCAACTGTTTTAGGGTACAAAATTATCCACCATATTTACTGTAACAGAACTGCCTAGTCCCATATTTTTGTCACGTTCTTCTTTTTCTTCGTATAATTTGAATCTTGTACAATATCCATTAGGTTTGTTTAAACACCAAAATTTAAACCCAAACCTAGTAGGTTTACCTCTTATAAACTACTTCATATGGTTCGGCATATTTTGTAAACTTTACATCAATATGGGTTAGAAGAGGTCTTACTTTTCGTGATCTGTCTTGATCATTTGCTACATTATTGTCAGAAAATTGTCAGGAACTGGTCACGTGACATAGTTCCCGAAATGTCTGCATTGTGAACATCTGATTAAGTCTGCCAATACATTTTTCTGTTTGGTAGTTTATTGTAACCTGATAGAATCAAAATTGCTAGTACTTTATACATGTCTTCGACTGACACCTGAAAATTATTATCAGAATATTTATATTTAGCATATTTTGTTGATTATCCCAAAATAATTGGAAAAAGTGTAATGGAATCCCACCTTGTAGTAACATAGTTTCAATAATATGGGGCCTAACCTCGTGCATATGCTTTGTTTTATAAACTGTATCATCTTTTTTTTCGAAACGCAAATTGATGCTGTTCAGGAGGAAACAGAGTAAAGTCGATTCTTTCTGCATCAGCTAATTGATTTTCATCATCAGATTCTTCTAACATAGTTGCTTCTATTGTAAGAGGTCTCCTGAAGAAAGAAAATTTGAATAAATAATCATTTCATACATGTTTATTAAATATTTATTTCTAAATTATTATTATAAACATATTTTAAATATTTTTGATATTAATATTCTTAAATTTTAACTTACGAAATTATAGAAATCTAATATAAAACATTATTATATCATGTACACATGTTATATACTTTAAAGCCTAGCGTATGAATATTCATACATGCAACTTTAGTCCTAGAAAACAATACCACATAACCTTATTCTATTGTGACACTTTAGTTTACATATTATTTTATATATATATATATATATATATATATATATATATATACAAATTCCAGTGGAAATATTTTTAATAAATCAATACATAGGAAAATTTAAGATTATATTACTTACCTTAACTCCCATTTGGAGATTTTTGCAGAACCACTAATTTGTTTTCGCTAACTAAAATTAAAATGATGCAATAAGCTGTTCTGAAGCAACTGTCAAGGTTTAAAAGCACTAAATAAGCGTATGAAAATTTAGACAGTAGGCTCTAGTGGGTTAAATAGAAATAGAACACTTTTGTGTTTAACTTTTTTTACGGATAAGTACATTATAAAAATAAATTATATAAAAAAATGTTTTATTTGCAAATACATGATAATATTCATTTAAAAAAATATTTAAAATCTTGAAAAATAATTTTCTGTAAGACGCCTTCTATAATCCACAACATTCTCATTTTCAACGGCTTCAATGGGAGTATTTCCTTCCCTAATAACTTTTTGAAAATTGTGTTCCAAAACTTCCAATTCATCCGGTGGCTCGGGTTCGCCATTTTGGTGAGCTATGTTATGCAACACCACTGTTGCAATGATAATTGGTACGATGTTACCCAATTTCATCCTACCTCCATAGCCATAATCGGGAAGCGCCTTTTCCACACACCAAATAAATTTTCCACTTTTACTCTACTTCTGACAAGACTGCTATTGTAGTTTCTTTTGGCGTGTCTGCAAAGTTCAATTAATGGTGTAAATAGGTAAGGAAAATTCATCTAAAAAAATTAAAACAATAACATATGAAATATTCTTTGATTAAATTAATATTTGCCCAGTAAAATTCCGTTACCAAAATCGCCATTGTCATATCGGGCTTTTAATCTTGAATTATTGAAACGTCATGCGTTCAGCCGGGCCATCTGACGACAATGTCTTTAAAAAAAAGATCAGCACTTGCCACATCTTGAATTTTAGCGTTTTCTATTTCTGAAAATTTCAGTATCAAGTCCTAAACAGAGAAAATGTAAGTAAATAAACTGTAAAAGTTGAGGGATAAAACCTTGGGATAAAATATTAATATGTGTAACATCCATTGACCCTACAACTCTGGGAAACCAGCAATATCAAAATATTTATTTTGCCTTGATAAAGAAGCTATTACTCGAGATACTTTTGCGACAATTCTACAAACGGTAAATTTACCAGCCGTTATAAAATCACCCATTGATATCAGATGTCCACCAGTGTCAAAAGTTCTTAAAGTTAAAGTAATTGCTTCATGGGAATTAAGGAATTATTTCTGAAAATTTTGCACAATTTTATATTATACCTAAGCGATAATTGTATATATATATATATATATATATATATATATATATATATATATATATATATATATAATTTTGCAATCTGAACCTTCGAAAAAATTTCTCCTCGGAGTAACTTTCAAAATAATTCGTCCTAATGAATACTTGACAAGGCAAAAGTACATTATTTTCATTGTCTGTGTCTATTATATCTACTTTGTCCAGAATATTTATGTCAAAACTCATTACAGCTCTAACTTGAAATTCGAAAACACGAGTAATTGCACACACTTCAAGGTCAAAGTCAAAGTGACAGTTATGATTCATATCCTAGGACTAGAAAATCGGTGACCTGAGATTTACGATATTGTTGTATCCTAAGTCATGATTTTTTAGCTGGTGCAACACTGCAAAATCGATTTTTGTCCTAGGTCTGGGATATGTCCTAGGATGTGTTGGTACAACTATGCATCATTTGGTGTTAAAATCGACGATGATCATTGAGAACCAGATAAACATCAGAAACTATTCCAAATTACCATTGTTTTTTGAGTGATAAAATTGTGATTAAACAAAAAAAATACTAGCACGAGAGCAAAATAATCAGTTTTAAAAGAAACTCCAGATAATGGTTATCTAATTATTAATTATTAGTATTATTTAATTGCTAACGTATATAATTTTTCTCCTTTGACTTTGTTGGTTGCACAAATTTTTGGCAGAGCTAGTGCTTGCTGATCAGCAATAGAACTGATTTGGGCTCATCATGTTTAACGTTAGTAATACAAACATAAGATTTAAAGGAGTGTTATCATCAAGAATTCAGAAAATAATTTCGTTAATTTTGTTGAACTAGGCCGAAATACATGAGCTTACGAATAACTGATACACCTCATTTGCGATTTCTGTTTGTTAAAATCAGCAACAATAATTGTACGGCGCAGATAAATATATAATTAAAGAATTTTCAAAAAAATAGCTGCCTTCCTGAACTGTTTGACAAGTCATCATATTTCGGCCACTGTTTTGGATGTACGTCTGCATCTTTGTTAATTGATGTTGGAGCTATTGTGTACGATTTGAAATGATGTGAATGTTGGAAATCGTCGACAGTATGTTGAGAATTCAGTACAAAATAAGAAAAGCGTAATAAATAAACTTTTAAACAATGGAGCGATAAACTTGCCAGGTTCCCCCGAAATGTCATCGTTTTCAAATATTTTTCAAAACACGAGTACATGTGATGACACTCATGGTATATTTAATTTAGTTAATTGTAATTATGAAAGTTTGAATATTACCGGCGGCGAAACGGCAGCAGCGAAACGTCCCATACCGTTAATTTGGTCCTTTGTTGATTACAAAGTGTATCGCATTTATAATGCTACCATAATTCATTTTAATCCGAGTCACTGTTCTTTTATGTACGATGTGAAATATGAGAGGTTTAGATAGCTCGCCAAAGTTTTGCGTTGTAAAGAAAATGGCTTGTAGCCTTATAATCATTAGTTCTGACCAAGTTATATCTTAAAACAGATTAGTGTCCAATAAGAATTTTGATTTAATTTCAATATCCTTCCGTATTTTTCATGCTCTTACATACATACTACCTACTATGCAATAGGTTGCAAAAATAGTAATTCAGTAATGAATGAGCTCCCTTACGTATTTGGTCAATATGTTTGATTTTCATTATATTACTATGGGTCAATGCTTTGGTTTATTCAAAATGTGGCCAGCATGGCATCATGATTATAATAAAGAAGATATTTTCAATAAAAGGATTGGATTTGTTAGTTACGGATTGTTGTACGTTGATCACAGTCCATATTGAAATATTTGCAATAGTTTTGTTTTGTTTTAACAACGGTAATCTGGACAATTAAAAACTGTCAAGTAGGGGCGCCTGACTATTTTCAAATGTTGTGGTGCAACAATATTGAAGATAGTCTTCATCGACTTTAGGTTTTAAAACGCGTTTAGTTTTTCTGCTATTTTCGTGTGTTACTGGAAGTAAACAATAGTTTTTAATATTAGCGAAGTCTTGGATACCTCTCACAATAAACAATATAGGATGGAAATAGCTACATGTCTTCAATCTAGATACCTCTCATGTACTCTGAAACAATAAAGGCCCTGCACCTAGAAATAGACTTGTGTTAGAACCGTGACCAATCCATGTAGTAACGCTTAACTTTTTCAACCATTCATTTTTTTTACTTTCAAAATAGCCATTTTCCACTTTTAATCACTATTGAATTCTTCAAGAATGCGAAGATGTAAAACCGATGTAACTTTCCTTTAGTAGTTACTTAAAGTTGTAGAAAGTGGTAGAGGAAGGTAAGTTAAAATTCCATTTAAACAGGCAGGAGAGGTATATGATGTACCAACTGCTGCTCTTATTCATTCTGTATATGCATGCATGGACAACAGCTGAATCTCAATATGAATGTATGTAAACACAGTTTTTTCAAAAAAAGAAAAATACTATCTGGTTGATTACATAAATAAGTAACAGTAAATTAAAAATATATCACCTTTTCAGAAAAACAAAAAGGCTAAGGAATAAAACAAAAGGGTAAAGAAGAAAACATTGCAACGGGCGTAATACCCTTGGATATTACTTTTGTTTGTTTAACCCGCTCCAAAGAATAAAATTCGAGTTCTTTTAAACTTTTTTATAATTTCAACATTATTGAATAAAATTTAATATTGTTATTGTGAAACTGAAATGATTATTTTTTATTACGTTTTATTAAAACTGAATGGGCTCAATTTATAAAGGTGTCATTTACTAGTTAAATTTCACTTCGCTTGCTAATTAATTTCGGTTTGCCTAAATTGAATTTTAAGATTTACGTTTACGGTTTCGACGGCTAGCTCAAAGTTAAAATAAAGAACCGATCACTGTTATCATTAACCAAAATTATGCTCATTTCGATCTATTTATTTATCTGGATTCCTATTGAGTTGACCTCTTTCTGCATTTATATATTCAATATTTGTATAAGCTTTTAATATTAATAATATTTAGCAATAAAAGTAAATCAAACGTTATACTCATTTAATTAAATTCCAAATCTGAACTAAAATGCATCAATACGTTGTTTACAAACATATACAAGAATCAAACCTATAATGTAAAACAATATTCTTAAAACTAACCAGAATTAAACGATTGTTTTTGTTTAATTGTGATAGTCAAACGTAAAGTTTCGAGAAAATCGAACACAAAAACGTTTTATTTATTAATTATTAATTTTTATTATTATTTATAATTATTGAAAAACTTATGATGTAATGCTTGCGTTCATTTGACCGGTGAAGATGCCTCACTAGGTTATAGACTGCTCTTCCGATGATGTCACTTTGCCGGCACTCTGGAACCGTTCTCCTTGTTGTACTTATCTTTCCTTATACCTTTGTTATAGCTGAATACGCTTCTAATTTTCTTCCCCACAATTTACTGATTTTTGTAAATTATTGCTCGATATATTTACACTGTACAGTTTTTAAATAATTGTTCAGTTTTAATTACAAACAGTGTGCGCAAAAAACTGCAAGCGAGCTACGGAAGACCATGCTTTCATTATCAATGTTTTTAAGTTGTTATACTTTATATATCGATCTATTAATTAGGTCATTATCTTATTGTACATTTATCACTCGCTATCAAAACATCAACTTGGAACACTTTCAACACGCACATAAAACGCTATTGTAAACTATTACGCAATCATTATTATGACGGCGTCTAATCCCTTCCAACACACAATGCACTTGCAAATACCGCGTATTTAAACATTTTCAAACTGAACATATAGACAACTTATTGAAACAAACTCAACCTTTTCATCTTAATATTAATTACATTCAAATATAAATCAACAATAACCATTTCTGTATGCAGAAAAATAATATATAAATATCTAATCTAGTATAATTTAGCGCAAAATTTTGATTTTTCTAAAGCCACGTTTTTTCCGATTCATTTCCTCTCCTGAATAGGATTTCTTCATGCATCTTGAAATTTTTCTCCAGCTCTTCCTTTTTCCCTTATTTATCGTCCTCTAGCTCAGTTCGAATCCATTTTATATGGTTATCGTCTGATTGTTCTTGATAACCTTTATTATTTTATGCAGTTTCCCTTCTTCTTTATTTTTTCTGACTCCCTACTGTAACCGCGCGCTGACTATGTCTTCTTTTCCTATATCTAGATAGAAAATAGGCTATTTCATTATTAGCTCCTTGGCAGTACTCAATTGTTAAGTTATACTCTTGAATGATGACCGACCATCTTTGGAAACGATAATTTAGAAATTTGCACGTTTGCAGAAAAGTTAAAGCTTTGTGATCTGTATGGATGATAATGGGGTATCCTTAATATATGAGTCCTGCATTTTTTAAATCCAAACTCGATAGCGAGTAGTTCTAATTCGGTTATACTATAACGTTTTTCGGCCTCCTTTAACGTTCTACTTGCAAAAGCAATGTTCCTAATTTCTGCCTCATTTTCTTGAAACAGATGTGCACCCAGTGCATTGATCGACACGTCGGTATATAGTAGAAATGGTCTGTTAAAGTCCGGAAATTTTAAAACCATGTCTTCCGTGAAACAGTTGAGTAATTTTTCAAAAACTTGTTGATGTGACTCCTCCCATTTCCGCACTGAGTTTTTCTTTAATAGGTTAGCAAATTGACTGGTGGCTTCTGAGAAGTGGTACTTGAATCTTCTATAGAAATTACAAACTCCTAAAAACGATTGCAGTTCCTTTTTATTTGTTGGTCGCGGATAATTCCTAATATTTTCTAAGCATCCCGGGTCCATTTTAATTCCTCCCTCTATTAATAATATGTCCCAAAAAACGCAGTTCTCCTTCACAAAATTTCGATTTCTTTAAATTAACCGTCATGTTGACCCTTTTTAGGCGGGAAAATAACAAGTGAAGTTGGTCTCGGTGTTCTGTTAAAGTTTTCGACGAAACTAAAATGTCATCTACATAGACGGTAGCATATGATAATACTTCGGGTCCTAAAACTTGGTCCACACAGCGGTTGAATACGGCGACTGATACATTTAGCCCAAACGGTAAAACTTTACGAGTATATTGATAATTTCGTCCATTTACCACAAACGTGATATATTTCCTTGAATCCTCATGTAGGGGAATTTGCCAATATCCTGATGTCAGATCTATGGTGCTCTAATATCAAACCTTTCTAAAACTTCTTCCAGATTCGGAGGTGAATTACGGTCTTTTTCTAGTATTTCACATTTTTCTCGCATCCAAACATATCCTCACTTCGCCTTCTGATTTTGGTACAATTACGATGGGATTTGAGAAAGGTGAATTCGGCCTTTCTATCACATCATTTTCCTCCATCCGTTTAATTTCTCTGTTAATCGTGTCTCTCTTAGCAAACGGGATTGGGCAACTTCTGCGAAAAAATGGTGTGGTGTCTTTTACTCTTAATTCCTCTTGCTCTTCCTGGTTTATGCGAAAACACATCTTCATATTCAGTAAGCAATTCTTCGATCATTTCTTTTCCCTCGCTAGTCTTATTTCCAGATTATATACTCTAATATTCGCCGATATTCAGGTCGTTCGTTATTCCAAAAATTTGGAATTACGTTTTCTCTGAAAATCACCTCTTTCCTGGCTACATTTACTCGTGTTAATTTGGCGCACATCCAAGAATGTATGATCATGTCGACTTTCTCCTAGCTTCATGTTTATTAGTACTTGTTGGGTTATTTTGACGATTTTTCCAGTCACGACTCGTATAGTAACTCCTTAGACCGGTAACACTATCAGTTTTGGATTCTCTTCTTTTAATTTACTAAATATACTTTCTGAAATAACGCGTATCTGACCTCCAGTATCGATCAGTATGTTCTGATTAACCCCTTCAACTCTCCTTTTAAAACTGGGTGGTACGTCGCCTCTTCTTTTTCGTAATCCGCGGTTGAATCTTCCTCCTGACCATTTATTTCTTCACTAGGTATTGGTCTTTTAAATTTAAATGTTATATTTTGCATCATTTGTAGTACAATAATTATTTGTGTCACTAGGCCAGAAATAATATTCTTGCGAGTATGTATGAGCAGAGTTTTTGGCCGTGTGATACATACATTTTTTTGTGCTTATGTTAATAATTCACTACAAAAAAACTTGTTTGATGACGCCATGTTTTATCATACCTTAAGGTTATGTTGGGAGCACTGAACATCAATATGCTTTAATGTGGATGACACCTGTCAACAAATATTCATCTTATTAGTGCTAATAAAAAGTTTTAACGTTTTACCAACCTAAGCCAGACACAATGAGTTTCCGGACAATTTTGAGGATTGGAAAGCTAGTCGGAAGGAAGCACAAAATAGTTATGTGTATCACTACGCCAAAGTATTGTGAGTATACACGGAACTGCGAATACTTGTAAAACAATCATTTTTGGACGTATGATACACACAATTTTTTGCACTGACGTTATTAATTGATAAAAAGATTTTTGAAAATCTGTTTGGTGACGACATCATATGTTAAGTTATGTTGGCAGCACTGAATATCAACATGTAAAATGAACTTTAATAAAATTGTGTGACTAGTGGAGGACCACCAGTCTCCATTACATTTTACATTATCATCTTTATTAGAGATATTGAAATGTACACAGTACAATATTTGATTCTATATTAATGCATATTCTAGTAATATCTATAGTAAATGTCATCATACATATTTATTAAAACATTTTAAACCCCTCTTCACCATTTAAATACTTTAACTCGTAAGGATCTTAAGCTTTTAGTTTTTCATCTAAAATTACAATAATTTCTTCTTCCATCGACTTGCCACCATCTGATGCAGTTTCATTATTAAGTTTTTCCTCGAACTGCTCATTGTCTGCTCTCTCTTCATTATTAACTTTCATTAACTGTATTATTTTGTCTGTATTAAATTCCTTATCTAACTCTGAAGAAAACTGTTGAATTTTTGTTAAACTTGTTCCCACAAGTAACCGAACATTATCAATAGGATCTAATGATAAATGTTTCAAAATAGTAAAACTAATATTTATAATAAAATCTAAAAGTCCTTCTACATAAACATTATCAAGCAAAATTTGTTCATTGGTTACACACCGTATGTTCAAATTATTACCTTGAATAAACATATTAATAGTATCTTCCGTATATTTTTTAATATCATCTTCTGGAACATAATATTCTTGTGTTTTATTTATACTATTCGTAACCCATTCTTCTTTAAGTTTTTTTTGTAAATAGTTATTGAGAGTTCTAATCCTTATGAGGAAAGTTGTAATTTTATCATTTCCATTTTCGTCATTACAAACATGTTGAAGGTACTTGAGCCCAATTAGATCTGTTGCACTTTCGTATTTAGTTTCTAAAGTAGGCGAAACTAGTTCATCTATACAAAATAAACATACGAATCTAAATAAATAATGTTTGTGTTCGGAAAAAAGTAAAATACTGCTTAAAATTGATTCTTTGGCCCATTTAAATCCGAAATTTTTCACCAATATAGGTAAGATTAGAGGGGCTGTCTTACGAACTGCATAAACGCCATCGTTAAGCAATTTCTGGTATAATGATTTTAAATTTTTATCAAAATATTCTTTACCGGAGTATTTCGCAATGTAATTTATAGTAACGATTAAATTTCTTCTTGTCCGCCAGACGGATGCTGAATTATTGACTAAATCCGCAATTATTTGTAAAACGGTATCGGCAATATCCGCTATTCCAATTACAGAAATAATGTTATTGAGGTTTGAAATAATGTTTTCTTTAACCTTTGAAGAATCATTCATAAGAGAAGTTATTATTAATGGAAGAAGTAGAATTTTTGTATTTTCTACCCCTAAAAGTGGACAAATTGTTGTAACCACACTTGATAGAGCTTCTTTAACATCAGAATTACAATCTCTATCTAAAGTTTGTATTAAAGGAAACATTTGAGTTAGTATTACAGGATCAAGTTTCTCCTCTTCCTCTTTTTTATTTTCTTGATAAGTTTTTTGTAAGAGTTCACAGAAACGCACGATTGAATTAGCGCTTGCTTCTCTTACTTGCGGTTCTGTATCGTTTATTAAATTTTGATAAATAAGTATTAAATATTTACGAGTTAAATCGTGTCCTAGAGCTACTTGTATGGCACATATTTGACTGGATACTTGGTAACGTACTCTCCATGAAGAATCACCTGTAATTACATATTTTTATAATTAATTAAAAAATATTAAACAAGAGGGGGCATTAATAAATAGTATATATCTTTAGTAAATAAAACATTTGACTACATTTCTTTTTGTTTAACGTACAAAATTTGGGAGGATGTTTTTATGCTATTTAAATACAAATAAACATCCCCCTCTTCTTGTTGAAAGGCAGAATTTATAAGCTTGGCACAAACAAATACAACGTACACTCCTTTTTAAAAATTATTTAGAGGCCCAAAAAAAGTTTATACCCCAGGCAGTGTATATAATACAGGCGGGACCGGAAAACGATACTTCAAACACCAAAGGTGATTGCCCAACTATAATCCGGAAACCGGATGCTTCAAAAACAGATTTACGATTACATTAATACTGCTCGTGAGGTTACATATCGTCGTGGCAAATGGCATTTGGTTATACACGTTTTAAGAGGTACCTGCACCGAAAAGAGATAGCTATATAGTAAGGCATGATTGACGTGGCATGAAAAACATCTACTTAAAACGTAAGGCAGACACCAAATCAGGACAAGCCTTAATCCAGCGGGGTGTGAGGCTGCACCTCGATGAGAGTCCCCTTTTTCGATAACAACAATCAGACCCCAGCGATCAGGCGCCTAACGTCCATATATAACAAATGCCTCTCCCTTTCGTACTTCCCGACGGTGTGGAAATCCGCCTCGACCGTCATGATTACCAAAAATTTCTCCGACCTGACAGAACCCTCATCTTACAGACCAATCTCTCTCCTCAGCTGCCTAGGGAAATGCTTGGAGCAGATCCTAGCCCGAAATCTGGGAGATCACATAGAATCCAATAACCTCCTACCCGACAGCCAGTTCGGCTTTCGACCTAATAGAACCTGTCAGGACCCACTGCTAAAACTCCTCACAGAAATGTCACGAGCATTTAACCACCGCTACTGTAACCTCGCCGTGTTCTTAGACATAAAGCAGGCCTTTGAAAGAGTCTGGCATGCGGGTCTAGTTCACAAAATTCAAGCATTAGATATCCCCCTGAGCTCACGAAGCTCCTACTGTCGTATCTAACAGATAGGGCGGTACGAGTCCGAGTGGGTTCATCCCTTTCACAGAGTTTCACCCCCCAAACAAGCCTACCTCAGGGTTCTGCCTTAGAGCCCATATTATACCTTATCTTCGCCAATGATATCCCCATTGTAACAACGCCCGGAGTATCCCTGGTACAGTTTGCCGACGACACCGCCCTCTGGGCAGCATTCTATTCCGGCACCCTAACTATACCCGACACAAATTACTCTCCAAAAACGACGTAAACATTTCCCTGCAAGGGGAACGATTACCGATACTTGATGACATAACATACCTAGGAGTTACATTTACCAAAAGCCTTAACTGGAACGCCGACCTGAACAAGATCCTGAACAAAGTACGGAACAGATCCAACCTCCTGGCCGTCCTTAGGGGACGAATAGGAGGTTGTCAACCTGAAACCCTACAACATACCTACAACACATTCATACGGCCCATCATAGATTACCGTGCGCCATTGTACGCTACCCTAAAACCCAAAGAACTAGAATCCATAGACTCTTGTGAACGCCGAGTCCTACGAAGAATACCCCGACCACACTATAGAACACCCAACGAACTCACCATACAACACGCTAACATCATACCTATCACACAACGCCTCAAAACACTGCAAACAAACTACACACTCCGTAGGATATTCGGCAAAACAGAAGCTACCAAAAACATCCTACGCATTTCACATACGCCCCTTACCCACGTCCAATACATAAGAACCCACAGGAGAAAACCGAAAAATAAATTCAAGCACCCTCCAACTATCCTGACCCAGAACATTGAAAACCTCCCCGAAGAATTCGAAGAACTCCTTGATGACATCCCATATGCCCTGAGATAAAATCGAAGACAACCACTGCAACGACCAAGGAATCGAGCCAATACACACCACACACCTCATATACACACCACATATATACTCCCAATCCAAACAAAAATAATGTAATATTATATTAATAATTACTTTTTCTTTGCAACCACTGAACACCACGCACTACATTGTATGCACGTATACAATACACACAACAATATAACCCCACTAACACACAAAAGACCCAGGACTGAAGAGGAAGCAGACTCCTGAACAGTCCATAGGAATAAGCATTATGAATAAGCAACACTAACAATAAGCATTCTAACTAATAATCATACTAACAAAAAAAAACAAATCAGGGTTGTTCAACTGGCGGCCAGCGGGCAGCATGCGGCCCGCGGAGCCATTTATTGTGCCCCGCGAAACATTATTCTTTGATTGCCGTCCTTGCCCGTGAAAAAGTAAAGTAAAAAGATAAACTTTCAGCAAATATGTTATAATTAATTTAATCAAAATAAAATGTTTCCTAATATGTTCAGAAGGAATAACAAATTGTCAAAATCTGTTAATAGCTAACTTCACTTCTGTTCACGGCGTAGTCTTAGCAGATTATCAGGTGATCGTTTGTTCATGACAAGTGGTGTCCCGCGCGCCGAGCAACATAATGCTTATCTACCACTGCGAGAGCCGCACTGACTACTGCGCATCACAGCTCTGCACGTCAACTAGACTGTAGACAGTGTCAGTCCGTATCGTGCGTTCATTGCATATCATTGATTGTTCCTTCTTCCTCTTGATTCTCGAACTTCATTACAAGAATGAGTGGAAAATTGGGAAAACGTACAATTGATAATGAATACAGGAGTTACAAAAATTTGGGAGAGTGATTATTTCATTGCTAACAGTAATGGAAAGTTACAGTTTTAGTGTGCATGCAGTACGTAAGGAATATAATGTGAGAAGACATTACTCAACAATACAAGACAACAAGTATGCTACGTGTACAGATGAAAGTTGACTTGCGTTAGTTGCAGATTTGAAGAAACCGCTTAAACATCAAACCAGTATGTTTCGTAAAATATTACACTCTCAAACGCATTCTCTATATACATCTTGTGCCGTGTATCTTGGTCTGGAAAAGGCAAAAAAACATTTTACTGAAGGCAGTTTAATTAAAAAGTGTGCGATTGAAGTGGCAAAATCATTTAGAATAACAGATAAATTAGAATCAGTTTCACTTTTACATCAAACAATACAAAGAAGGGCTGTTGGTATAGGTGAGCAAGTAGAGAAATCGTTGCTTAGTCTGGTTAAAAAAAGCTCATATTTATCATTTTGTCTGCATAACAGCACTGAACAAACAGACAGCTCTTAATATTTGTACGTACTATCTTCGAAGATTTCTCCAATAAAAAGGAACTATTTGTGCACATCTATGAGGCTCTGAAGAAAACAGTTCACAGAATTGGGGGCTTTAATAACTGTTCAGCCATTGTAACTGACGGGACACTAGCAATGACAGGTAAAAAGTCTGGATTAGTAGGGTTGCTTCGGAAGAAAATAGTTACTTGGCCGACAATTTACTGTATTATTCATCAGGGAGCATTATGTGGCAAAGCAAGCAAGCAAGATCAAGTTTCTGACCTCGTGATTAAGATTATAAATATGATTAGAAGTGGAAACCAATCCCTTTTACACAGGCAACTCGAGCAGTTTTTAATGGAATCAGACGCTTGCTAATGTACAACTATGTAAGATGGCTGAGGGCAGAAAAGTGCATGAAACGATTTTATTGCCATAAGAAAATAAATCCCTGCATTCCTCAGTAAATATGTGCTATTTGACACAACTGAACGGGAAGTTTCAAGATCCAGAATGTATAAGGTAGTTAGTTTTTCTTACAGATTTGACGAATCAGCTTAAGAGTTTAAACTTGAGTTTTCAAAGAAACCTTCACATTTAGTTGGAGTAATAACTGAATTTCGGAATAAGCTAAAAGTGTTCAAACATGTTTTGGAAAACAAACCCTTGACACACTTCCCTAGTTGTGTGCAACTAACAGAAGAATTGAAGTTTATTGATATTAAGTTTTCAAGCTGCATTTTACACATTCAACAAGTTATTGGGGAATTCAATGTAAGATTTGAGAAAATTGAAAGTCTCGAAAGCAGTATACATCTTTATAATAATCCTCGGAGGTACCATTGAAAATCAACTACCTAACCTACAATTTGAGTTGTATGATCTTCAAATTGACATGTTACTAATGACCAGACAAGAAAAGGGTCATGCTTTTTTCAAATTGCTGCCTAAGGGGAGATTCCCATACTTGCGCGATTTTATACTGAAAATGGCAGCAATGTTCGGAGGCACGTATAAGTAGAATAGGGACATTACTTTCACTTTTGACCTTAGGGAATTCCCAGGGTCACGCACGTGATGGTGGTATTTTTTGACCTTGAGATTAAGGTTGACTTTGAGACTGGACACGTGGATGACCTCGGTTTGACCTTGAGAAACTGGTTTACCTTGAGAAAGTTGTTTACCTTGAGAAAGTGATTTACCTTGAGAAACTGTTTGACCTTGAGAAAGTTGTTTACCTTGAGATAGTTTTTTTCCCTTGAGTAACTGGTTTACCTTGAAAAACAGGTTTACCTTGAAAAAGTTGTCTGTCTTAAGAAACAGGTTAGCTTTGGGTAGCCTAACCTACTAGGCGGGAAATTTGAAATTTGGATAAGGGGCCCTAATGCTATCTCATGACAGGTCTTCGGAGACTTGTGTTAGGTCTATGTCCCTCTTGTAGTGGTCCCTTGAGTGGAAATAGAATTCTAATAAGGGGCCCTAATGCTAACTTGTAAAACAGCTATAAGAACTTGTGACAGCGTCTGCGCCCTGCACCCCCTTCGCTGAAAATTTTTGAATTTGTGGCGCCATCTAGTGGTGTGTAGACTAATGAATAATTCCTGTAATAAAGGTGGCGCCACCTTGCTGTATATTTCTAAAAACTAATTAGGGTTTTGTTTGTGACTCCATCTAGTGGTGTATGTGTGGACTAATCAACATTTTCTGCAATAGAAGTTGATCATGCACGCCTCTCTCTCTCGGCTCTTGTTACGGAACTCTTAATTAAAACAGCTAAACTACTAAAAACGCTTCTATTTATCAGAGTAAAATGGTTGAAAAGCTAGCATTTGATAATCTCATCATTTATAACGAAACACGTAGTGAAACACTTATTTACAAATCAAGCATTGGTAAATTATTTATTATTCTAAAATACAAAAGGTTCACACACATCCGAATGGTAATTCTGCAGTGTCGTTTGTTGTAGCGGAACCATCTAGGATTCTTCTCGAGGAAACGTTTATGGTAACCTAGCGGAGGTCGTCCAAAGGAATCAAAATATTCCCCGTTACCATTCTCGTCAATGTAGATAGCAGTTCAATGCTGACCTGGCTTGTTTGCAAGATCAGTGTTCACAATAATTGCACAAGGTCTAGGTGCGTGCCTCGGTAGCTGATTAGAAGCACATACAAGTCGAAACACGTTCTTGTGGCTGGGGATCGATTTCAAACATTCCAACACTTGTACCGCATACATCTTTAGAGTTGGTATGCGCCGAGTATTGCAGTAGTATTGTGTTTTCCAGAGCGCACATCGGCTACTCGATCGTATGGTTTAAACAACTATAAGCCTTTGTTTCCTTTTTCAATTTTTAAATCGACGGACAACCAACCTCGTCCAAGTTTAGTATTGGTTTCTTAAGGAATCTTAAAAAGCGTTGTTTTTCACTATCCTTAACGTGAATCTTGTTAAACGGTAGCAGAATTCTTATCAGCTCCTCTTGAAAATCGTTGTATGGCACATACCCTGATCGCCATTTCAAACATTGATGTTTATCCTCTAAATACCTTATCTGTCTTGACATGGGTTTTGATATAAAATAATCTCGAGGTGAATCAGCATCAGCAGTGACGAACCATGATCTGTAATCACGGCAATTTATTTTGGTATGAATTCGTTATCAACACCTCTGTATCCTTGTACGCCCAAGTATGCGTCCATCTTTTTCTTTCAGCTGATGTTGTACTCTGAAACTTATGATCTAGAGTTGTCCCTTTTAACAGGTGAAATCCACGACCACATTCTGATGTTTATCGATATCAATCACATTATTGAATTCGGCGTACACCAACAAGCTAAGGGTTTCTACGAGCGCTTCTTCAAAGCCGACTTCTAGGCGCAGAGAACCGTTTCTAACTAAATTTTCAGTGTGCGATAGCGTTTGCAGACAAGTCAGGGGTTAGGTCGAAGGCCATTAAACAGTAGCCGTTGGGGTAATCACTCTTCGATATATCGCTGTCCTCATTCAAAAAATGAGTACCCTTACCGGAGAATAAGGTGTGATATGCCTTTACATATAAACCGATGGCTGTAAAGTCTGGCTGTAAGGCCTTCGAAGGAATTTGTTGGCCGTCAATAAATAATGACATGTAGTTAATATTGCTGTGCTGAAAATTGAATGGATTTGAGGAGTAATCACCGTTGAAGGCTTTATTTGCGACAAAACCTACGATACATCGTTTAGGTAACTGGCCCAGGAAGATCTCATCCAATGATTTTCGCTGTATGCCTGTAGGTAATAGCTAACACTTTTACGTCAGTTCTTGTAACAGGATATTTCGCCGCAGTTGTTTCTAAATCTTTAGCATGTGCAATTAGAATGGTGGGGTTAATTCGCATACATCTCACCAGTAAACTAGCGTCCATAATTCGCGTCTTGTAAGTTGAACCGTGCGCCACCGTCATTAGACTAAAGGTCGTGTAAATTTAGCCTTTAATTCGACACAGCTTATGAGAAACTTTTCCTGATTAAACAAATCCGAGTGCACGTGACCAGTCATCTCAATTTGTTTGCTAATCGCTGCAAGTACTTGACGTTTTGAGAAACCGTTACTTGAGTTTCCCAGTGTATTCATCTGCCCACCTGTATCATTGTGCCATAAGGTACAGTCTAGATGTGAACTCTTGGCCTACTTTCCATAATTTAGCAACGTTTCGATATATGAGCGGTAGGCGTAGGTGTTGTGTGGTTGTGACACCATCTTCTGATTTAAGTAAACCTTCACTTGTGAGAAAAGCGAATCCATCCAATTGTTTACCGGTGCTACAACATCCGCGTCAGTTAGTGCTTTATCGTCTTGCTTTAGAACTTTGGCTGTGATGTAGAGCATGGTCTGACTTAAATCTATGTAATCGTTTCCATTTCCGGGCACTACAAACTCTATTGGGGCGTCATCACTAAGAACTGATAAGGGCTTGTAAACCATCCGTTCACCACTCTCGATGCTTGTCTGCGTCTACTGTAAAGCGAACAAATCCAATTCGGACTTGACGCATTCACATGATTGGGTATGTAGAAACTATAGCATCTTGAAACTATAGCGTCGTAAGTAGGTTTCTTCTTCTTCTTAGCAGCAACAGCTCTCGGTAGGGACTGGTTATTATCAGCCAGACGTACTCTTTTATAACCCGAACCCTCCATCGTTTTATCAGTTTTCTCATCGGATTTACATTTACTTCTACCTGCATCGTGGAATCCTTCTTGTAACGATTCCTTAACAGATCGATCCTCTATGACGCCACCAAGAATATTAGCACCTGCTCTGAGAGCTTCTTTTCCAATGGCCTTGGCACCAGAGTAAATAACGGTATTATACTAAATATACCACCCTAGCTTTCTATTCCGTGAACACGTTGATATGGTGTCTCTGTAGATGGAGCCGATACCGATACCGTCCTGATTCATATAATATTGTTGACAAGGACAAACCATTATTGCACTTTCTTAAAGTGCAGCTTCAGACACGACGTCCCAAACTCGAATAGCATTGCTGCACCCGTATTTGATTTTATATTAATCTCGATGTTTTCAAATTCCCGTATCATCACGGGTATGTTGTGTGCAGGCGAAAAAACTACATCTTTATGACCCCCGTAAGCGTTGTTTTCAGAAGTAATACATATTATATGCATAAGCGGAGATAAAACATCACCCACAATTTGCGATTCAACGATGTCGCAATTAACAAACATCTGCGTTGGTAATTCTAACCATATACTAGCGGGGTGTGGGGGTATTGGTTCCATAGCTATGATTTGATAGGGCCGATAACCCGACTGTAAGGCTAAACGTTGTGAGAATCCGAATAGCGAGAGGGAGGTTTTTAATTTCGTAGTGACGCGCTTAGTTAGATTATGGTATTCGATTGTTAGCAATTTACTTATTAGCTCGTGGTTATTTAGCTCATTGACAATTTCTTCAATGTTGGCATAATTCCCCTAGGCGAAACGTAACACATAACATCCGTCCTCAATATAAATGGCTTTCTCGTTGTCGTGTTGGAAATGTGATGCAGCCTTTTTTAATATCGTCTCTAAGACATCCTCTTCTCCTGCGGGTGGATTAATTCTATAATAAATTAAATTGTCTGTCGCACTTACAGCGGCAAAAGAACAAGGGTATTGAATTTCCGAAATGCCTACAATCCATGAGCCTGTTAATCTTATTCGTATTGGCAGTTGTATAATAAAACTTGACGTCATATTGTCGGGAAAATACGTCATGGAACTATTACTTAATAAGGCAAGACAAAACTCCATTTTGTATATCTCTCAGCTGCGAAGCTAATAACCAGCTATTAAATCTGTCTCAGTACCCACGCCAGTTGACCAGGTATTCTTTACAACATTCACATCACGTCTTCGAGTATTTCCGATAAACTCTCTTGGTATATTTATTTTTTAATGTACGTCGCAAACTGTCGCCAGCCGTGTGGGATTGTAGTTTTTCGCTGTCTTAACGTTTCGTGAACCAGATCTATAATGTTGGAATGAGGCATGATCTCACCTTTTGTTGTGACAGTACCCTTTTTATCCTAAAATACATCACGGCTCGTATTCAGTATATGCAAGAAATCAGTACCTTTCTTCCAGTATGTAACAGGCAGTGGTGATACTATTTCGTCGTCTGCCAGACCTTTGCGTTTCGGCAAATCTCTAATATCATCATCACCGCTGATTGCTATACTAGCGGGTTGTCGTAACTGATTGGAAAAGTGTAGATATCTTTGAAGAACCTGATTATACTGCTGCCATTTGTCATGGTCGGTCATTTTGGCTTTTAAAACTTTATCCATGTCGTTACCCAACTTCTTTTTGATACATTCGCGTCTCTGTGCCAGCCGCCTTAAAGTGTGCTTATGTTGAGAAAGTCGCTACTTCTGATCAGCTGACAGAGGTACACGATCTTTTAAAACGTTAAGTGCACACTCGCAAATGCATTCCACCTGATTACTATCCAGCCATTTCAATAAAGCGTCACTTTGACTTTTACTTAATCTGGCTAATGCGCGCAGGATATCGGTGTTTTCGATTAAAGTGTCAACCATCATATACGATGTAATCTTTATGACTGTGAGGCTTAAACCGTTTTTTCGCTATATATACATGGCAAGTACCTTGAGGCCCGAATATGTTTGTTCTATAGCGTAGCACATCGAGTGTATTCGGTTTTAAATCGAACAACAAATACCCGTGCTGGTTAGAAGTAGCATCTTGGTACGCAGCCCCTAAAAATTTCGGGTTGTCAGATGAAATATGCCTTGCTAAATGCTGTATCTGTGCCCTGTCACGTGAGTTCTTAAATAAAATTATGTAATGAGCGTTGGGAGAGGTATCTCGCTGTCCACGTCCTTGATAAAATATGTTTTGCGTTAAGAAAAACACGCTTGGATTTCTATGATGATAACCCTTTGTAAAAATATCAACCACCGAACCGTTAGTCTGGCGTATTAGAGCGTCAATTATTATTAAGACCGGTTTTTCACCGTCAAACAGTTATCAGGTAATCCTTTCTGAAATTCCACGGAGATCTTTGAATAATGGTTGCCATTCGCAGTAAAACCAGATAATTTTCTCAAAACCTGTATCGCAGACAATTTCGATATTTTTTAGAAAATCAACGATAAAATGCGATTTCCCACACCCCGATGGCCCCGCTACTAATGCAGAAAAGGGATGCTTAAACTGACCTTCCATCTCATAACGCTAATCGATACTAAAGAATATTCTGTTATCATCTCAACTTAAATACTAGGTGAAAAAATTCTGCAATCACAGGTATATTCTACCCTGTTGTATCATGCTTATCTTTTAACATCAAAATAATCCTATTTGTTGTTGTCTTTTAAATATTTACTAAAAGCCAGCACGTGTTTTTAAATCGTGCATTAACAATAAATAGTTTGATGTATATTATAATGTCTAATTACTTTCTTACTTAATTGTTACCCATTTTATTTATTTTAAAAGTAATTTGAGTGTGTGTGTGTGTGTGTGTGTGTGTGTGTGTGTGTGTGTGTGTCGTGTATGTGTATAGGTGCTGGTTGCTTAGAAAGAGAATCTGCCTATATAAAAAAAAACACCAGGGTAGAAATTATTATTATTTCGACTGATATTTAATTTAAACCTTAATGTATTTTGCAGCAGCAAAATTAAGGGGGGCACAGACCTAACACAAGTCCCCGAAGACCTGTCTTATGAGGTAGCCCTTATACAAATTTCAAATTTTCCACCTAGTAGGTTAGGCTACCCAAGACCAGCCTGTTTCTTAAGGTAGACAACTTTCTGAAGGTAAACCTGTTTTTCAAGGTAAACCAGTTTCTCAAGGTAAACCAGTTTCTCAAGGTAAACAACTACCTCAAGGTAAACAACTTTCTCAAGGTAAACAACTTTCTCAAAGCAAACCAGTTTCTCAAGGTCAAATTGAGGTCAGCCACATGGCCAGTCTCAAGGTCAACCTTAATCTCATGGTTAAAAAATACCAACCCCATGTGCGCGTCCCTGGGAATTTCCCAAGGTCAAAAGTGAAAGTGGTGTCCCTGTTCTACTCGTATATATGTAGAAATGTGTTTTTCTCCATGAAATTCATAACACAGAAGCACCCGTACTAAATATTCTTTACTTCATCTCATAAAATTGTTTACAACTGAACTGAAGGTGCATATTCGTTCGTTGTTGGATACAACCGATCAATCACAGTGTTCACATGAAATACTTCTTTTCTTTAATTGTAATATTCCCCCCAAACCCACCCACGCACGCACAGACACATACACAAACACGCGCACACACGCTCGCACACGCATACACGCACACACGCGCACACGCACACACGCACACAATTTGGCCAAAAGTTGTAAATGAGCTAATAAGTCGATTTAACGATACTGAAACAAAAGTCGATGGCATAACATATGCATATGTAGGTTGGAAGGTAAAAATGTTATTAAGGGGGCCGTCGGCGCTATGTAGTTGCATAGCTTTATCATGAGAAACACGCACTGTATAACTGCATACATTTCTCTGGAAAATAAATGTAATTTATTAAAGTATTCATATTCAGGAAGGTCTCATCAGTGCTTTAAATGAAATAGCAATCGATAATTTAGAGAAATAAGAACAATATTTGGGCATAAACTTACTGAATTTTCTGAAATTGAATTCATGTACCTTACTTTTGAAACAATAGAATATGAAACACTGCAATCGACTGCAAATTACTCTTATGGCATACTAACAATTTTGGACTTTGTACCCACATAAAATTTATTATAATTTTATTTTTGATTTTTTTGTAATTTATTTAGTTTTTATCTACCATACCAACACTAAGTTGCAATAGTACATGTTAGAAATCCCGTGCGCGTGTTATAGAAATCAGTTTTACAAACTATTTTAAAAGTTTGAACACTGTACCGCAGATGTCAGGATTAAAAAAACGAAAAATTGTCTGTCTTTATTAAAGGTTTTCCTTTACGCGACGATGCTCTCCTTATGATTATATCGTCTCTTTTAATTTCCATTTTGCAGATTGGAAGGTCGTGTGGTATTCCACAGCAGATATTTTGCGAGTATTGTAGCTACGGATTTCTATTGTACTTCACAAACCCGACCTAATACTTCGCATACGGCTTTCTAAATCACTGCAATTTAAATAATCGAAAAATTATTATTAATGCATCCTTTCGCAACAGGAACAAAACACACTATTAAATCTCACCAGTTCACCCAAAGTAAACACTATATTTAATTCAATATCCAAACAAAATATAAATCCTTTTTTAAACCACGTTTACACTGACAGCAAGAAAGCAACACGTCCGAAAGCAACGGTTATTGTGTTGATTTACTTTAAAAAAGTATTTGCAAAAAAAAAGAGTTTTGCTACTTATCACCACGTGGTGATAAGTGGACAGGTTAAAAAAACATACCAATTGAATGGAAATAAGAAAAGCATCTTACCCGCTAATTCTGAGAGAGTTGTTAGAATTATTTCTTCTACTTCTTCTGGTTTTAATCGCAGTGCAATGCTTAGGGCAATATCGACTGCTAATAAACGAACAGAATCCTTCAACGTTATCCAGGTAAATTTACAAAACAATTTATTTTTGAAATCCTTTACCTGATCATCCTTCGAGAAACTCTCGCACACAGAAATAAACTCCTCCTTAATAAAATGCACTTCTATCACTTTTATAAAATTGGCGAGCTTCATTCCAGCAGACCGTCTAACCATTGGCGATTCATCCTGGCACAAAACTTTATAAGTTTTTCTCATATCTGCTTTTATATCATCAGATACTTTTGGATAACACACCTATAAAAGAAATATTCTAAAACTTCAGATCACAAATTAAAAAATATTACCGTAAATAATGAAGCAGCTGAGCATTTTGACGTAAACCACTCGGATTCAGTTAATCGAAATACTAACGGCACAAATTTACTCTCTAAATTTGCGGCATCAAGTTGTTGCGAAATTTTTTCCAACGACTCTATTGCCTTTTCCTGAACTATGTTTTCTTCCACAGCAGCAAGTTTTTCCAAAATGTTAAGAATTAAATCTACATGTTCTATACCGCCCACAAACGGTATAAAATTTCCCAATTGTTCAGCCAAATTCATTAAAATTTCATCATCATTATAAATGCCTACAGTTAAATTTTCCAAATACGGCATTAGTTGTGTTCTTGTTTTTTCGACATCAAGTGCTACTGCCACCGTTGTTAATTTCTTTATTGAGCTTATTCTTACCTACCGTACACAAAAGATAACGTATCAATAAGTGTATTTTAATCAATTTTATATGTAATTACCTCAACTTCTATATCGTTACACTCTGCCACAAAAAGATCCAATGGGTTGGTATGCGCACTGACAGATTCGGTGTCATCCATTTTAGATGTGAACACTAAATTACTTAAGGCATAAGTAAGTTACACTAGATGTTGTGTTACGTATTATAGATAATTACTGATAAATATATGGTTTTTGAGTCTTATCACAACTTAGCAAGTAGATAAAGAAGATATAAAAACTTATTTGCCATGAGTAATAATTTGTTAAGCCCAATAAATTTATTTATCCCTAACTTAGCAGTAAACAAAGTAGTGCATTAAAAGACAACAAATTACTGTTTTAGTAGCTATTAAATACTAAAATTAGGATTAAATGAAATTTATGTTCCAATTTGATTTCAAACAAGTATGCCAAGGTTGAACGGTATTGATAAAGTATAAATAAAAAACCAGACCGATTGGATTGAAGTGTAGACAGTTTCTGAGTATCAATAAACTATTGCAGAGTAACTGTTTTTTGTTCTTTTTTTTTTGGGTCAAGTTAAAAATGGATATATCCAGTGGTTTTGCAAAGCTTTGGGGTCTCAGATTTAAAATATTTTGATTACAGTTTTTTCTATGATTGTTTTCATAATAAAAAATTAATGGTAGGTTTAGATTAATTCTTATAATTATTATACAAACTAGAGACGCTGTAGATACAGTATTGTACTCTATTAACTTAATTAGAAACAGCCCAATGATCAGTTAGTTACCTCAAACTTTATAAAGTTGTTCAAACCTGATTTATAATTAATCTCTAAAAAGGCAATATATTTTAATGTGTGTTATCTACGTTCATTGACATTTTGATGACCTATAGTCCCATAATTCACTAAGATTGATAATGCATTCATTAACTTCCGTGGTCCGTGTCAAACTTCTGAAGTAGGTACTAAGATTCAGAATTTCATTTTTTTTTAAATTAATTTTCAAGTACGCTTTTATTTTCAATTTATTGAAAATAAAATAATTTTATGGATAATTTAGATCAAATGTTTGAATTAAATGTTTCTGATAAGATTGTACCATTGAGTAAAAAGTCATATTGTACTTTGGTTTCGTTATGTTGATGGTATTTTAGCATGTTTTGAAAGTTCATGAGATTTCATTGATGGGTTTTTAATTAATCTTAATAATTTACATCCGAATATAAAATTTACACTAAAGAAAGAATAAAATAAGAGTCATTAATTTTCTAGATTTGAAAATAAAAATTACAGAACAAGTTTGAGTTCTCTTCTCCATATTCAGAAAACCTACACATACAGACATAACAATTTCATACGATTCATGTCACCATAAAACACATACGTTAGCTACATATAGTTCATTAGTACATAGAGCAATGTCATTACCATTAAACCAAACAAACTTAAATGAAGAAATAACAATCATAAAACAAACAGTTACATTTCAAATATATTAGACACTAATTAAAAATGAAGAGTACAAATTTTCTATCAAAAACATTTACCCAGTTAACACAGAACCGGCAGACGATAAACACACATCAATTTCATATTTTGGAAAAATATTGGAAAAAGTGGCCCACATATTACAAAAGAACAAGAAGTACAAAGTAGCTTTTAAATCTAAAACCATTGTTCTTAAATGTTTATTTAATGCCAAAGATTTAACGACATCGGGAATTTGTAAATTGAACTGCACATTCTGTAATTCTGTTTACATTGTACAAACACTTACGAACTGTTATATAAGCTACAAAGAACACATTAGATGTTACAAATATAAACACACGGACAATTCAAATTATGCCAAACATTTAATAGTAAATAAGCACTTTACAAAACAACATAAAATTTTTACATTTTTGTAATAAAAAAAGACAAATTAGAAGTTTTGAAAGCATACGAAATGTATAAACTTAAACAGATAGTACCTTTAGTGAACGAATCGGTTGATCTTATAGACTGACCTTTAACAGATATTTTAAATATAGAATTATTGTTTACATCAAGTTTGCTGTTTTATCTTAATGATTTGTTACCATAACTACTTGTTTGTTATTTTACGTACATATTTTCCTTTGATAATGCTACAGAGTGGTCAATCTCAAGTGTATACCACGTAATCAAAATATTTAGGTTGGTACCACTGATAGGTTGGTAAGAAGCTGTATTGCTCTAGAGCATGGTTCGAGTAAAAACTACGATTAGTTTCAAATCTGTATGAAGGTCATTAACTTATACATATTATAAAATATTATATTAATTTAAATAATGACTATTTTGTATTTGATTAGACTGCATCCCTATAAAATACAACAAAATAAATAAAATATTATTTAATAATTGGATTAAATCATTACAAAATAATGAATCTTAAGTATTTAAATGTTATAATTTCATTATAATTAAATAAAATTTACAGTACATGTTTATGGAATGACAATGTCTTTTACAAATTTTTTTTAACTCCTTAGGTACACATTAGTTATAACACTTTGCTTTACAGCATATGTTCAAAATGACCGCCATTAAATTGTAAACATAAGTTCACCCTACGTTGCATATTCGCAAATACATTTTGTAACATTTCGGCACCAATATTATGAACTTCATAAGTTATAGCATCTCGCAATTCTTGAAGAGTATGCAATCTTCTGCTGAACACTTTGTTTTTTAAATAACCAAAAAGAAAAAAGTCTAACGGTGTCAAGTCTGGTGAATTTGGTGGCCAACGATTTACACTAATGATTCTATCTTCTAATAAGTCTCGTAAATAATTAATTGTAGCCTGTACAGTATGTGGGGTAGCGGAGTCATGCTGGAAATGTCCGTTTAGTAATTCACGATTATCCAAATTATTAATAAATGGTTCTAAAAGTATTTCCCTGTATCTTGCCGCAGTAATTGTGCCATCGAAAAATACTGGTCCAAATATTCGTTGTCGCGACATTGCTATCCAGACACCGACCTTGATAGGGTGTAAGGTAGTTTCTCGAAATACATGTGGATTTTCTGCAGACCACGTACGATAATTTTGGCTATTTATGTAACCGGACGGATCAAACCAAGCTTCATCAGAAAAAAAAGATACATCCAGTAAATCATTGTTCATCGTATTGTTGAACCATTGACAGTAGTTTACTCTAAGCTGAAAATCTCTATCTCGCAACTGTTGTAATACCGACACCTTGTACGGGTACAGATGTAAATTCTTCTTTACTGTAGTGTGGACACTTCCATAGGATACATCTAAAAGTGTCTAAAGGTGTCCTCTGTTAAGACAGTAGCCGAAGCTTCACGTTTGCGTTTTAAAACACTACCAGTTTCCATGAATCGAGCTATCAATCGATTACGATGGTGACTAAATGTTTCGTAACTAATATTTTCATTTGGGTACTCAACAGTAAATTGATCGATGCATGATTGCAATATAATTTGTCTTGATATAGACAGTTTGTAAATAACTCAAGAAAATACAAAAGTAAAAAATGAAGGTATAATATGACATAATCTGACATAAACTAAAACGACTAAAATCACACTAAAAATCCAAAGCAGCCAACTGCAAAAAACAACAATATTAACAACTAGGGATTTTTGTCATACCACTACAGTACACTTTAGATTGATCACGTTGTACATCTTGTATTGAAACGCGTAGAGAAATAAATAATTACATAAAAGATATTCTGGAATTATAGTGTGTTTAAAACGTTAGTCCCATACACTTTTTCTTTTTCTACAGTATGACCACACTTGTTAAACTGTTTCTAACAAAAATCTGGGAACACATTTGATGAAAACGACACCTATCGAGAACTTTTTCAGCGTCCATTATTGAAACTGACTCAATCACCTACTTATGTCAAATTTGCATGCAATCGGTTTTAAAATATTTGAGTTCTGCGAATGAAGGAAAATAAAATTTTTGAAACGAGAAAATGATCCATTCGATTATTAAGAACTGATACTTTAAAGTAGGATGTTGTTACGCGTGAAAATGGCAGTAGAATCTTGTGTAACACATAAAGCGGTGGGTGGGGTATCGTAAATACAATCACATAAGTCTAGATAGGGAAAGCCATAAATCAAAGGGCGTCAGTTTGTCTGACTGTGAATCAAAATTAGGGGTTAATTTCGCACACACAAGAAAACGCTAACTCCACAGCAAGTTCAAAACAAACAAAAACTTGCTTACCTTTCGTAGAGTTAACAAGGTAAATCAGAAAAAAGGCTTCTGAGCGGTGCTTTCTGTAAAAGCTTCAAATATTCGCACGCAAGACCAATTGTAAACGTCATCAATCTTATTTACTCAAACTTTGCTTGTCCAAATTATCACCATATTGAACACGTAGAAAACATAAATTCGACAAATTTTAAAATGTAAATTTCAGTACACAATGAAAAAAAAATAATGAAGGGCATCTATACAGTACTATACAACAAAATAACGCGTGTTCATCTGCGTATGTTCATGCAGTTCTACAATTTTTAATAAAATAACAAAAAAAAACACAGAAAAGTAATTACCTTAAATTCGGACAGATTTCAGTCTAGCTTTTTATTTCCCAGCTCACAGCGACAGAATCCAATTCTCGTACAATTAAGCCTTAATTAATTGATCGGAAAATGCCAATTGAATCTTCAGTTCTTTCTTCAAACACGAAGCAAGACAGTGAACGGAAACTCTTAGTACCGTCAGGTAAACTAACCACTGCTTTTAATTTATACTCGCAAACGATCAGCGAGATATTTAAATCTAATCCTTTTACTAACTCTACACCTGGTTTTATGCACACAAATCAGTAAATTATTTACACGAAGTTCTTTGTTATATACACAAAATATGACAGCAGCTTTATTTACAGCAATTTATCGCCTATTTTTAAATAGGTTATGAATACAATGTGATGATTAATGACAGTTCCGCGTGAGATTTCCCAAGAACACAAAATCCAAAGTCCAATATCTATGCTTTGGTTTGTGTGAATCCTTGCGATATTGCAGGCTCACATTCCATTAATATAAGTAATTTGAATGTAATTTCATTATATTTAGAATTAACATCAGTTCTACATACATAAAGACAAAATTTACATCAATTGGGGCAGTTGGTTAGCGCGGTACTCTAGCAAAGTACAGGTCGTAGGTTCAAATCCTACTCGATTATGTATTTAATAAAATGAATAATAACTTTTAATTACAAATTTACTTTTGAACTTATTCATTCATAACAAAACTTGTAATAATTTAAAACAAGGTTTATGATTCCGCTTTTTATAACTAATTATATAATTTTTTAACTCTGATAAGCATTATTTTTTTGACAAATAAATATTTATCTAAAAAAACTTAATCATTATTAATCTGTTTCAACATTAAATGCTAAGCATTTTTTCAAATTGTGGTTTATTTAAAAATTATAATATCTTTCTCTTTCTATTGGAAGTAAAAAAATCGTATTTCAGATTACACGATTGTAAAAAATGTGAAATTGTGTTCATAATTGTTAAATTCTGTTGACAAAAGTAATGGCTTCCTTGGTAACCTTCATTTGCATCTATAGCAACCGTCATTATTTGTAAATCAACAGCTGAGAAATAATATTTGTACACGCCACTGGTTACAAGGTTGAATTCAATTGGAGGCGCATATGGTCAACCGCACGACGTTATATCTATATTATTCATAGATACATTAATAACTAGATAGTCAGAGCCGAGAAAAATTGAACATTTCAATAAGGTCGAAAATGATCGAAAATTTACAAGTTGGAGGTATTTGGACATGCGCAGTCCTATCATTAGAATTCCCAAGTTCAATTTTTGATATCAATTGTAATTGTCAAAAAGCGTTTCTCTAACCTCGGTTTTCAGCGCTTTTCGAGATTACTATTAGTAGAAGAGAAATATGAGAAGCTGCATAGTGTCTTTTTGTCAAAATGAAGGCAAAAAATTAAAAGAAAATCTTCAATTTTTCAAACGAGGTCACAAATAACTATATAATTACAACTATTTGCCTTCTTGCACACACGGCGGCTCATGTTTACACAGTACAGTATTCCCTAGTGCGCAATTCCTAATACCTCATGCGCAGTTTCAATTCGGATCATACATGGTTTCAAGGCTTGTTTATCTAGTTATTAAGTAAGATATCTATGATATTATTTCTATATCTTTGAACTGTTGCAGTTCAACCAGTTTTAAATAGCATTACTATATTTGCTTTCTTATGCGCGAAGCATCCGTAAATATTGATTTCATTAAATCTGTAGCCACAATAACTTAAAAATACGCAACCTATTTCAATATAAGACCGATCCCTCAAATTACAGACCAATTGCCATCACTTCCATTTTGTCTAAAATCATGGAAAAAGCCATCAATCAGCAACAGGCGATCTTCTTTCATATGTGACCCAAGTTTGGAACAATACAGTAGAGCAGTCCGGTGAAACAGTTGTAGTCGCTTTAGATATTTCAAAGGCATTTGACCAAGTTTGGCATAAGTGTTTACTTGCCAAACTCACCTCGTTTGGGTTAAATGATACGCTCATCAACTGGGTTTCTAGTTTCCTTGATAAAAGACGAATACGTGTCGTAGTTGATGGCTTTTTTTCAAAAGAAGTTAGCATTAACGCGGGCGTACCACAGGGATCCGTTATAGCGTCTACACTTTTTCTGCTGTACATAAACGACCTTATTTCTTCAACAACTAACCCCATCCATTGCTTTGCTGACGATAGCACTCTTCACTGTAGTTCATCTCAGTCTACTCATAGTGATAATCCACCTTCTATGTCAAATCAAGAAATTAAAGCTGAAATGGCAAATTGAATCAACAAACACATTCAACGTATTCTCGAATGGGGAAGCAATAATCTAGTTAAATTTAAGGATAACAAAACTCAGTGTTGCCTTATGTCCGCCAAAAAAGATCGATCATTTCCTGTTGTAAGTATGAATGGCTCAGTTCTTAAGTTTTCAGACTCTATTACTCTGTTGGGTATGACTGTATCTTCAAATCTCTCATGGGTTGACTATCTTCTGTCAGCTACCAAAACAGCTGCTCGTAAAATAGGCTTTTTGTACAGATCTAAGCAGTACTTTACCTCTCGACAACTCCTTTTGCTGTATAAGGCCCAAATTCGGCCTCATCTGGAATATAATTCTCACCTTTGGGTTAGTGCTCCCCAATACGCTCTCGATATCGTTGATCGTATTCAAAAGAGAGCGATTAGGCTTATAAATGACCCGTCCTTAACTTCTCACATACAGTCCCTTGAGCATAGAAGGATGGTTTCAGTTCTTTCTTTGTATTATCGTTATTACAACGGCTATTGTGCTGGTGAATTACATCCTTTGATACCATCTCCGGCTATCTTTGCGAGAAACACTCGGTTCGCTGATTCACATAATCAGTATACAGTACAAATCTCCACTTGTCGTACCAAACGGGCGCAATCTACATTTTTCTACACGGCTTCTAAATTCTGGAATGATCTCCCTAGTTCCTGTTTTCCTCTCACTTATGATATGAGAAAATTTAAGGTAGCTGTTCATAGGCATCTATTGGCAATTCATTATCCCTCTATCCATCCTCCTAAGTGTTCCTGAGTGCTTTACCACGATAGGCCTTATTTAGCCTGTTCAGGTACACAATCATAAAAAAAAATAATAATAAAAATAAATAAAATGCTATATTTTTAAACTTAAAGTTTCTTTTAAAATACCTCGATTTTATCAAATTTTGGTTAAAATCTATTTACTACTTGTACTTTATACGGTACATTTTGCGAATATATCTCGAAAACTGCTAACTTTATTGAAAGACGAAAAGAGAATTACACATTTTAATTAAGTTTTTTTGTAGAGTAACGACTAAGCCCTGAAAAATTAAAAAAGTCCTTAAAATAAGTTTTGTCTATATCGAATAAACTCTTAAACTTTTTAAAAGCACTGTAAGCTTTTTGATATGTGATTAAATTTAGATAAGTATCATTTGTAAAAACTTTTAATACGAAAATAAATAAACCTTAAAAATTAACATCTTATGTAGTCATATTAAAACGAGAAAAAAAAACTTTTAATATAGCCTTAAGTTAAGAATTAGATAGGCTGGATGAAGTAAGTGTTGCATCATGTGGGGCAGATAAACGAATTAAACTACTCAAATTAAAATCAACGTGCTTTGCGCAATGGTGGTTCAACCCGTTAATGTACTATTGTGGGAAAGTACCGCCAATAAAACCCACTTTATTCATAAAAAAAGTAATTGAACAAGTACATTAAATCAAAAAACAATGAAAGGGTTAAATATATAACAAAACAGCGTTAAATCAGGTTAAAGTGCGTACAAAATTATAACATTAAGAGAAATTGAATAAAAAGCAGTTTAGTTACACATAAACACAATAAAAAAACCCACGTAGTCACACCTACAATCAAAAATCAAAATAATCAAAATAAAAATGATAATACCAAATATGTGGCTCTTTTCCAACCAATCATGCCGGTCTTTAAGCAAATACGCACATAAAACAATAAAGCAAATTACGGTACATATAAAATACAACAACAGTAAAATTGCAAAGGTAATGGCAAAGACAAGAGAAAATAAACAAGGAATTTACACGTACACAATTGTTTAGGGACTACAAAAGCACAAAATACATAAGTTCAGTTACAAGAAATTACATATAAAGAGAATTAGTTCGCAAGCAAATAATTCTACTTAACAACTGACACAAAAAAAACTCATTAAAACAAAGCCTTAAAAGGGTAAGTTATAAATAGTTCACAACATCGTGACCGATATATATATATATATATATATATATATATATATATATATATATATATATATATATATATATATATATATATATAAATTTGAGTGCGTTAGAAAAGAACAGCGCCCCTTTCTCAAGTTACAGATTCATCTATACAACAAATAAAAACAATAAAAATAAAATTCGAGGTGTTTAATGGTTATCTGATTCAGGGAGTGTGTACCCACTTGGCAATTGCCTTTTACCATTAATAACCAGAACGGTATCATATACTCGTTCACCAGCCCACCTCTACACAAATATAAATATAAACAACAAACAACAATGCTAATTCACACCAATACCAGAGTGAGGGAGCCCTGTACTGTCTTTTATTTTAGCAGATTTCAGCTTAATGAGCCCGCTTGCGAATAAGATACCTTTGCAAGGCAATATTTGATTTTTAATACGTTACATAGGCTTGCAAAATTATTTGCTGCGAGCTTTCATTTATATAAAAATACCTACTTACACTTGAATATACATTCCTTTAAATGATCACAGACACAAATCGTTAACATACGCGGTTTATCTTCAAAAAGGGTGACTTTTATTTATAGATTAATATTTGAAAGACACATTAAAACTAACACAAGAATTATTTTAAAGACAAACTGTTTACAATGAAGGTATTTAATTAACCCCCTTGATCTGGCTCCGTCGACGCTCTAACTGTAACTCCCTTTTCCCCGATTTCAAAACTAACTACATTTTCTCCCGGAATCAACCTTCATTTTTTAAAAGTAATAAAAATACAAGAAACATTAATTTACGTTGAAACAGTTTCATATTAATTATTGCACGCCATCTTAATTTTAAAAATATGCATTCGTTTTCAAGTTTCTAAGTAACAAACAAAGATATCTTTTGATCACGGTCTGTACCGACACAATTACTTACTAAACTAGTGACATTTTTACATTAAGAATCGGCGCATAAGTATTTCCAATGGTTCGTTACGCCCCTTCAGCAAAGTAGTTTTTAAGCGTACACCTGCTACTCAAACCTCAACATGTGTTTTTCAACCCTAGCCAAATATCAGTTACATACATTCTCACATTTCTTACATAAAAATATGTAAATAAAATATTTTGAACACATTAGCAAATTACGACGTATTATCAAGATATTAAAAATCCACTAATTATCTTTTCTATCGCGGTAACAATGGCGATTTGACAAACGTTTATTACAATAATCAAATTTTTGCGGTCCGCTACCTACAATACAAGTGACAACGAACTGTTAAAAAATAGCTTTATTACCGAGGGCTATACATCATTTTTGCGAAACCGAAATCATTTAATATAAGAGTCAAAATTTGATTTTGATTTATTAGGGGAGAGTTGGATAATTGTGAGCGGCTGATAATACCGCGCCCTCCATTAACTCGCGATATAAAGTAGTATCCGGCAACACTGCATATTAGATCATAACCTCAAGCGTGCTCCTGGGTCCCGCAGTTCAAATATTGATTCTCTGTGTGTGTTACAGGTGGGCACGTGTTTATTGTTTTGCGTGGAAATTCTTATAACTTTTGCACATTTTTGGATCGAGGTAACTACAAAGACCTTTTAATTAAATATTAGATATTTTACTGTTAGGTTAATATAATATTAAACTAGCGTCGTCTGATAATTGCGCGCTAAGGGCGCAGTATTATCAGATGAGGCGCAGTATTATCAGAGGTGTCCTTAATAAGATAGAAAACCTATCTTTATTTATATTATTTTTGATGTTTCTTTTTAAGATGGATAAGCCTGGACCAAAGCGAAAAAAAGGGTTATGGGATCCACTTACGATGAAAGCTGCCTTAGAAGCTGTACGTTCCGGAAGAAAAGTTAAACAAGTGGCAAGAACTTTTGCGCTGCCTGAATCATCAATAAGAGACTTAAAAGAGGAGAATACTATGACCCTCATATGGGTCGACATGCAACGTTTTCAAAGGAAGAAGAGAAAGACTTATGTGATCACATAGTAAAGATGTAATTAAAAATTAATTACATATTTACCTTTGAACTTATTCGTTCATAACAAAAACTTATAATAACATAGTAAAGACGTTTTATGTGATCACTCAGCAAGAATTACGTAAACTGGCGTACGGATTTGCTAGAGCGAGAAATATAAAAAATATATTTTCAGCCCATAAAAAAATGGCGGGAAAGTGTTGGGTTTACTCTTTCCTAAAAAGGAATCCTGGGATTTCCTTAAGAGCACCGGAGCCAACAAGTGGCGAACGAGGACAGAATGTGACAGTTGTCTGTGCCTTTAATGCATCGTAACTTTATGTCCCTCCAAGGTTTATTTATCCGCGCTAGAGGATCAAGCCTTCTTTTAAGACTAGGGGCCCATTGATGCCGCGTATGGATGCTCAAAATCAGGATGGATAAACAAAGAAATTTTTGTGAAATGGTTAGAGCATTTTGCCAAACATACTGGTGCCACTTGTGATAATCCTAAGCTCCTCGTCCTTGATAATCATTCCAGCCATTTATCTTTGGAAGCTTATCGATATTGCCGAAACAATGGAATTCATATGTTGTCTCTGCCTCCTCATACTTCACATAGAATACAACCACTGGACGTGACATTCTTTGTGCCTCTTAAGTCAGCCTACAACAGAGAGTGCGATTTGTACATGAAAAACCAGCCATATGAAAAAATAACCCATGACATTTTGGCTTATATTTTTAACAAGGCTTATTTAAGAGTTGCTTCCATGGACAAGGCGGACAAGGGATTTGAAGTAACTGGTATATACCCTGTCAACCCACACGTGTTCCAAGATGACGAGTTTACATCTGATCCAGTAATAGAAGATCTGACATCACAAATAAACAACGAAAATTATAACCAAGAAAATGAAACTGTTCCCGTTGCAGATAACGTCGAACCTATTCCGAGCACATCGCAAGAAATTTTACAAAAAATAAGCCCCATGCCTGAAAAAGTCTTAAAAATTAGGCGGCGTAATACCAAACAACATTCCAAAATATTAACTAGCACCCCCTTAAAAGAACAGTTGGAAGAGAAAGAGAGAAAGAAAATTTTTAAACAATGTAATGTTAAAGGAAAACACATTCAGGTAAAAATTTGGCAAAAGGAAAATCTGTTAGAGGGCAGGTTAGCTCTGGCAGTAACGATAAAAGTAGCGGCGAAGATCGTCTCCCCTTGGCAGTTTTTAGTAATAATCTTAAAGAAACAACTCTTTCACAGCAGTGGCTAAAGTAGTGAAGAAGACGTTTCCATAGATATCTTATGCGATGACTGAAATGATTCGAAGTTAGTGTGGATACAGAAAATTGTATCCAAGGCAAGCAATTGCATGCAGTGAATGATATCTGTGCCATATGTGGAGAATTTGGCCGTGACAAAGAATTATGGTTCCGTTGTTACACTTGTTCTCAGTGGGTGCATAAAGAATGCAGTGGCAAGGATTCTGTAGTAGCCTATATTTGTGATTTTTGTTAGTGTTTGCGTTCATTTGTGTTCACTAAATAATAAATAATTTTCTAATTTACTCCTATTTTTGGGGCACGGTATTATCAAACTAGTTTGATAATGCCGTGCTTTGAACGACTTTGATTTTTTTCTACTCTCTCCTCCAGTTTACCTTAACGTCCTAATTGTTTTCTTGGGTTTATTTGCCAATAAAGTATTTTATTGGCTGATGTTTACACAGTTGGTAAAAAATGCACCTAATAATTTCTAGAGCATGTTTCTCTTAAGGGCGCGCCAATATTCGACTCTCCCCTACTCAATGTAACAGTTAGACTGCTTCGACATCGCATCACTTTACGCGTCGTTTAGGTTATGGATTTTTTTTAGATTATAAGGATAATGCGTAAATAGTATTATACACGGCGATAAAAAAAACAAGTTAAAATACGTTAAAAAGCAATGATGATAATTGATGGTAAATTAAAGTAAATTGATTATGTTTATGGTTATTGATTTTGATATATTTTTTATGTACCTATTTTATTTTCTTTACGTCAATATATGCTTTTTCCTGCTTTTAATATTTATTTACAAATATAAAGTATCAATTCAAAAATACTTATTGTGTACAGGGCGTCCCAACGATAGAGTAAAGTAAGTTTATGCTTAACTAGAATTATTTGTGTAAATATTGTATTGACCATGGGGTAGAGGTAAGAAGTGTGCATTTTTTTAAAATATTGGAAGTTATACAGGGTGTGCCAGAAAAGCAGGACGTGAAAAAGTATGATTTTTTTAAATAGAACATTGATTTTAGTTTTTAATTCTACGTGTCCATACAAACATATTTTGTCATACAAAAGATTGGCTGAAAGTTTTTAGTTCTTGAGATATTCGCGTTTAAAGATTATTATGGTCATTTTCGTGGGGTTGATGAATGGGCAATTGTTCCGTTATTTCACAATAAAAAAAATTGATATTTTGTGTGAAAAATGAGTGATATTATACTAACGTTTAGACCGAGTAGTATTTCTAATTTTCTCAACAGGGTGTTTGTTACAACCATTCAAATTTGAAAATTCTCAAATTAAAAAATCAGTTTTTTAATTGCACACCCTATATATTTTTATTTCATTTTATTCGGGATTAAAAAATCTATCATTTTTGTCAAATATATCCTATATCTGTCTTTGATAGTTTTCGAGGAATTTCGATTTTTCTCACTAGCTACGTTACATACGATACTATAACATTATTGTGGATCGTGGTAGCCATGGAAAACAATTGCGACGAAATAAAACAAACCACCTAAGCGAGAATATTAACAGTTTTTATTAATGAGAAACAGTAATTCAATAATTATTCAACATTGCGTTTTAGTAAATGCTCAAATAGACGGCCTTCTTGCTGAATACACATATTGAGCCTTTTTATCATGTTCTGTCTCACTTCGGATAACATAAAAGGGTCACTGTGCGACAAGCTTCATGAATTCTATTTTTCATGTCCTCCCTTGTTGTAGGTTTAATAATATACACCCGATCTTTTTGTATCCCCATAGGAAAAATCCAGTGGAGTTAAATCGCATGACCTGGGTGGCCATAATATAAAGCCATTACGTCCTATCCATTTCTCCGGGTATTGCTGGTTCAAGAATTCCCTTACGTCCCGATAAAAATGTGGAGGTGCACCATCCTGTTGCAACCACATATTTAGTCGTCCTTCTAAATTGATATCCTCAAGTAACACAGGCAATTCTTCACGTAAGAAATGCAAATAGCTGCGGCCCGTTAATGGATCATCAAAAAAATAGGGACCGATAATTTGGTCATTAAGTATACCACACCACACATTTAGTGACCAATAATTTTGGTTTTGAACTTCTCGTAGCCAAAATGGGTTATCAATGACGTAATAGTGCATATTATGCCGATTTACAGCCCCATTACTTTTAAACGTCGCCTCATCGGAAAACATTATGGAGCACAAAAAGTTGTTATTTAATTGCAGCCGTTGATTAATGATATTGCAGAATTCAATTCGTCTTGCAAAATCCTCTTCTCGCAATTCTTGATGAAGCTCAATGTGATAGGGATGGTACTTATACTTCAGCGTTGTTCGATTCACGTTTGATTTGGAGGTATCACATATCGTCGCTAATGTTCTAGAACTCACTTGGGGATTTTCTTGAATATTTAATAATATTTCAAGTTCTTTTTCTTCATTAGCTGCCCTTTTATTAACAACTTTACGTTTGAAGTATTTAACACTACCGCTAGAATCAAATCTATCCATCAAATTTTCCAAGCCAACAGTAGTAGGTATTCGACGTTCAGGATATTTCATTTTGTAGATTCGTTGTGCCAATAAAGGGTTTTTTTCAGCCTCGCCCAACACGTATATCATATCAATTAATTCATTTGTCGAATAATCCATAATTGATACAAGAATTGATAACAACTTAAATGCGAAAACGACAAATTTAATATGTGTTTATTTTGACAAGTAGGAAACCTTTGTATCTTAGTAACGCAATTATTATTTTCCATGGCTACCAAGATCCATGTAATGCAATGTTATCGAAAATAAAGTAGCTAGTGTGAAAAAATCGAAATTACTCGAAAACTATCAAAGATAGATATAGGATATATTTGACAAAAATGATAGATTTTTTAATCCCGAATAAAATGAAATAAAAATATATAGGGTGTGCAATTAAAAAAAACTGATTTTTTTTAATTTGAGAATTTTCAAATTTGAATGGTTATAACATACACCCTGTTGAGAAAATTAGAAATACTACTCGGTCTAAACGTTAGTATAATATCACTCATTTTTCACACGAAATATCAATTTTTTTTATTGTGAAATAACGGAACAATTGCCCATTCATCAACCCCACGAAAATGACCATAATAATCTTTAAACGCGAATATCTCAAGAACTAAAACTTTCAGCCAATCTTTTGTATGACAAAATATGTTTGTATGGACACGTAGAATTAAAACTAAAATCAAATACGGGTGTTCTATTTAAAAAATCATACTTTTTCACGTCCTGCTTTTCTGGCACACCCTGTATAACTTCCAATATTTTTAAAAAATGCACACTTCTTACCTCTACCCCATGGTCCATGCAATATTTACACAAATAATTCTAGTTAAGCATAAACTTACTTTACTCTATCGTTGGGACACCCTGTACAATATGACAGATACATTTTTTTATGCATCTCTGTGTGCTGCATCATTTTATATTTATTATATACAACTGCTGCACCTTCGTTGAAGTGAAAAATGACCTTAAAACTGATCCTGCTCACTCTTACCTGTGAGTGAATGAGTTAATGTTTGATATAGCGATAAGAGTGCAAAAGTTAGAAACCCAAAAGCACCACAAAAACCTTAATTTCGGCAATATTCTTTTTGAAAACATATAATGAAATTACTACTGTATACAAACATTTGTAGCTTTAGAGGCTACTTATTTAGTTACCTAGTTATTAATTATATATTTGACTATCAAACCTTCAAGTTTCCACTAACGTTAAACGACTTCTACAAAAATATATGGGAATAAACTAATAACCAACAATGGAGTTGAAAGAACGGATGTAGACAAACTGGTTGATTAAAGGCATTAATCTCTGTTAATTGTAGTGTTCCGTAAGCACACGACCTCAGAATGGTGTATTTAATTTATATCACGTTCTTATATTGCCTTTATCCTATACTCGTATATACTGTCACTTGTAAGGATGTAAAAATTGAGTTTTTCTTGGAATTAAAGATAAAGCTAAAACAAATACTTATATTTCTTGAAAATTTGTTCAAAGTATTATTAATTACCTATTTAATTGTACTAGAACTGCTATATTGGTATAAGTGTACGTGTGAGTTCTTTAATTATCGATATGGTTGACACCACTTTTAATTAAATTAAAAAAGGAAATGACAACATACCCAGAATATGCGTGCCGGGTGGTGAATGGTGGGACGCACCATAGGAAATCCAATGGGAAATCATAAACTCTCGATTCATGCTTCCCTAACTAATTTAGGTAAAAACTCTACAGGAACTATTCTTTAAAGATTTTAATTCTCTATCAGATGAAACTATTAATAATATTTTATAGCTTACGCTAATTTCAAAAATTACGTAAAATTATGTGCCATTCCTGCATAGCATGAGGCCAGCAATAAAATGTCAGGATGACGTTACCTTTCAAAATTATTATAAATATTGACATGTTGTCAATCTACTAGTCATAACAATAGACTTAAAACATGTACACCGTTTCAGAAAGAATAGAAATTGTGAAAATGTTTTATTCTGGCAATAGCACGCGCATAGTAAGTGCCTTATTTATCGCGAAATATCCAAACGGCCGATTCCAACCCATACTACAATTGCAAGAATCATTACCAAATTTGGAAATAGTGGAACGGTCTTTCCTTTGAGTAAATGCGCCAAAATTATGAAGTCAAAATTCAAAGAAATGTGTTTGAAAATTAAAATACTGTAAATATATTAACTGCAGTTGTTGAAAATCCTGGCTTAAGTTCTCGAAAAATTGCGAACCAGTTTGGAATGCATAATACAACTGCATTCAAAATTCTGAAAAAGAATAATTTCTATTCGTACAAACTTCAGTGTCATCAGGAGTTGCTTGAAGGAAATTTTGAGAGAAGAGCAGAGTTTAGTTATGAGATGCTGCAGAAGGCTAATCTAGACCGACTATTTTTAAAGAATATTTGTTTTACGGATGAGTGTACGTTTACGTTAAATAATGAACCAAACGTGCAAAATTATAGGATTCAGTCAACAAAAAGGCCTGAAATTGCTGTTGAAAGGCGATATTAATATCGTCAAAAAATTTATGTTTCTGTAGGAACATTCGGACAACGTATTATTGCACCATTTTTTTATAAGGAAAATCTAAGCGCAGGAAGGTTTTCAGATTAGCTGCACGAGCAAATTTTATACCGGCTTTAGCAAAACTAGCTCCCGAGCAAGAATAAATTTGATTTCAAATGGATAGTTGCCCTGCTCCCAACAGCCGAGAAGTTAAAGACTTTATTAATAATTGTTTTAATAACTGTGTAATAGGACCAAATCTTGTGGCCAAGAACTGGAGATCTTGTCCCAAATGGCTATTATCTCTGGGGACATTTGAAATCTAAAATTTTCACTTCTGGAACATTTGCAGATTTACAGGCTTTAAAGACGCGCATCAGCGAAGAATGCTCGAAAATAACACCTGGCATTCTTGTCAATGTTAGAAAAGAATTGAATGATACATTAGGATATTGCTTAGCGCAAGATGGTGGCTTATTTGAGCATTTGGTATAAGTTTTTTAATTTGTAATTGTTAATTATTATTGATATTTTTAGACAATTAAATCTACATTATTTTTTTTCATTGATTATTTAGTTGGTTTGTGGTTTAAAAGGTTGTGTCATTTTGACATTTCATTGCTGTCCTAATGCTGTGCAGGAATGAGACATCACTTTTGCAATTTTTTTAATTAGCGTAAGCTATAAAATATTTTTAATAGCTTCTTCTGATAGAGAATTGAATTCTTTAAAAAAAAGTTCCTGTAGAGTTTTTACCTAAAATAATTAGGGAAGCCGGAATTCTAGAGTTTATGATATCCCATTTGATTTCCTATGATGCGTCCGACCATATATATATTATATATATATATATATATATATATATATATATATATATATATATATATAATATATATATATATATATATATATATATATTAGTCGTTAATAAATGATAAAGTAACTATCATTTAAAATAGCTGGTGTAAAACAACACAAGATACTCTTGAACTGAACTATCTTCCTGTTGTGTGTGCTGCTGCTTATGTACCCTATTGCTTTCACTCACTGCTTTCAGTGCTTTCACTGATTTCACTGCTTTCACTGGTTTCACTGCTTTCACTGCTTTCACTGCTTTCAATGCTTTCACTGCTTTTACTGCTTTCACTGCTTTCACTACCTTCACTGATTTCACTGTTTCCTTTCCTGTTTTCACTTCTTCTTTTGTTGATTCTCTTTTAGGTGTTGTGGATTTTAGTTGTCTAGGGACTAATGATGTTTTCCATATTGATGGTAGTCTCATGGCATCGTCTCTTGTGTTGAAATTATGTGGGTGCTCTCAATCCCTATGGCTTCTCTGATAATTCTAGTAGTAAAGTGCTCGATGCTTGCCAAAGTTTTTGTGTCCTGTTGTGGTTACGTGTTGGGCCAAGGATAATGTCACTTGAACTTTATTAATCGCGTTTTTGTGTTCTTCTATCCTTGCGCTGATTTTTTCTGTTGGTCTGTCCAATATCGATTTATCAGCGTTTTCTGGGTTTCTTCTTCAATTCGTGAATCCATAATTTTCTTCTTCGTTGTTTTCTCCAGGTACACGGTCGGATCCGTTGCTATTGGTTGGTATGCTGCATCTTCCAGCAACGCTGTCATCTTCAGGTTGTAGTCTCCGCTGTTCATTACTACTGTCATGTTTCCTTTGTGTGCCGGTAAGATTAAAATCCCGTTGGAGAGTCAAGGAGTATACGAGATTCCATTTGGAGGCTGCGGGCGATCGTATATTAGACAGACCAACAGAAAAATCAGCGCAAGGATAGAAGAACACAAAAACGCGGTTAATGAAGTTCAAGTGACATTATCCTTGGCCCAACACGTAACCACAACAGGACACAAAATTAAATTTGAGGACGCAAAAACTTTGGCAAGCATCGAGCACTTTACAGCTAGAATTATCAGAGAATCCATAGAGATTGAGAAACACCCACATAATTTCAACGCAAGAGACGATGTCCTGAGACTACCATCAATATGGAAAACATCATTAGTCCCTAGACAACTAAAATTCACAACACCTAAAAAAAAATCAACAAAAGAAGAAGTGAAAACAACGAAGGACACAGTCAAATCAGTGAAGGTAGTGAAAGCAATAGGGTACATAAGCAGCAGCACATACAACAGGAAGTTAGTTCAGTTCGAGTAACCAAATCAGGAGCAGACAGTTACAAACCTGAGGATGGCAAATGAGACTTTGCCGAAACGTCGTTTTAAAACAAACGGTTTTTTGGAGACCAGAAGAGCTACGCGGATCAACACCCGAGAAACTAACAGTACATACACCAGCCGCGAAAACCTAAAGCACAATACACACACACACACACACACACACACACACACACATATATATATATATATATATATATATATATATATATATATATATATATTAGTCGTTAGTGAATGATAAAGCAACTATCATTTAAAATATCCGGAGTGAAACAACACAAGATACTCTTCGTAATTCGTTCATAACAAAACGGTTAGATAGGCGTTTAAAAGTTCATGTCAGATAAAGGTTAATAGACATACAAAGGCTAAATTTAAAAAAAAAATACCGATAACACAATTTAGCTTTTTCGATCCTATTTAATAAATTTTTATACTTTATAAAGAAAAGTTACATAAAATTAAATTTTCTTTAAAAAATGTGCCTATACTTTTTCTTATAAAATTAATCGTTATTCAGATATTGAAAAAATTTTACTTTAGGAATTTTTTGCCGCTAAATTACGCGTCGTGTCAAAAAACTGCATAGAACGTAATTAATCAATATATTTAAGGTCTATATGTAGGTATTTTGATATCTTTGAAATATACAGCTGTTTCAGAAATATTTAATATTAACCAAAAACAACACTCATACAACACCTCTACTTGCCTCAGTCACTTCCGTGCTCTACCCTGCGCTACCCTAAACCAAAAACGACTACATTCTACATCCGCATGTAAACGCCGAGCCCTACGTATATTACAAGAGCTACACTGCAAAACATCGTATCAGATCATCATGCAATACGCGAAGATTACAGCTATCTCGGATCGACTGAAAACAGTACAAACAAATTTACACAAACCGTTGTATATTCGGTGATACAAAGCGGCCAAAAACACCTTTTCAATTGCATACATTACTCTCAATTACACCAAATACCTGAAATCCTGTAGGAGAAAAACCCATAGGAAAATAAAGGCGCTCACCTCCAGTATTTTAAACAATATCCTTCATGCCATAAGATAACGCTAACAACCAGGAAAGCTCAATTATTATAGTAGTTAAGGTATCAATGGTGTTACGGGTATAATAATGTCCCGAGGTCAATAGTGTACGTTAACTGAGGGCATTATTCCTGGAACACTCGTGGTGCCTTCTATACTTAATGTCCTTTTAGTCTGTTATTCAATTAAAAAGATATTGAATTTTATTTTTAACATTTATTGTCATGCGTATTTTTAGTAATAAACAAAGTGGGTTTGTTTCCACAGTAATTTCATAATGCCCAAGGGCATTATATCGCTTCTAACGTGTTTAAAAATATGTGCATTATTGGAAAATAACACACTATAAGGACATTCACACAATAACACACTGCAAACCTTGCCAAATGTATAATTAATATACCAATTTGTTTTACTTTTTTATTAAAACGACACAGTATCATACCCAATAGTAAGCATCTAATAAGTTAATCAGCTAAGTCTACTAACACAACAAAATTATATTATATGAAGCATATTGCAAGAATTTTGAAATTATTTATTTTTAACCTGAGGCCTATTTGCACTGGTTACATTGAATTGCATAGTAGACAGAGTTACTCCTTATAAAGCTTTTTTTTTGGTCTTCTCGCATTGTTGATGGATACTACTTAATAAAAGTTGAACTACAGGTGTTCACCTCACAATTTGTGATTGTGATATAATCTTAAATGTACTTACATATTGGCACAGATCCACATTTTCCATCGATTGTTATGAATTATTCGTCGTACGTGTATGTTTTCACATCAATCACTTTAAAGCATTCTCGTTAAAAATGCAAACTGGCTAACATCATTATAAGCGCTACAACACTTTCTTAATTCTTAGACTAATGAATAACCTTCAAGGTTTCAATTTGAAATATGTCGCTTTCTTGTAAAATTTCCGTTTTGCTACCATTACTTATACCTCTTAAAGCTCTATATTCACCGATATACATTCAGAAAGCCTATTTGCTTTACGTACACATATGACTAGCGTCACTAGTTTCCATTGGTATTCCTTTAAAATATACAAGGAACAATTTGCTAATCCATTTGCATTTATATCGTTTAATCTTAGTTTTTGTAATAATTCACTGGTTGAACCAAACCTTGTGTGTCAAATACATGATTTCGCGTTTAGATATTTTCTCTGCTAATGCTTTTGCTTCTAACTGAGTTTCCCTTAATTATCGTTGATGGTTTCTGCTCTTGATAACCCAGCACAAATTCCTTACAAGCATTTTATTGGCAAGACCGTTTACTTTTCAAACTTCCTATCTATAGGTTTTTGAATATAGAATGCACAGTTATAGAAGAAACCCAATATAACTTATAGCTTGTAAGCATTTACCTAAATTGCACTATACCACAGGTTTTTAAAAATGTACAGCTCACAGTATGAACGGTGCCAACATATTAATTTCTTCAACTCTGCTTGTATCCCCTTCTAATTTTCTGGCATATTTGCAGAGTTATCGAAGAGTCCCTTACAATTTTCTAATGTAACACAATTGCTCTATTTCTGAGATTTGGAGAAACATTTTTTCTAATAATTTTACATCTTACGTAAACGGTATAACCGATTTGGCTTAAAATGTTTTTCTTGAGTACATAAACATGTTGAACTCGTTAGTAATAAGTTTAAGTTCACAATAGTGATAATGAACCAGTTGCAATCACTATCACTGGATAGTGCGTCCTTTGATTTAAATGAATTTTTTAAAAATAATAAATAGGTGAAATAGCGACTAAGTGATAAATAATGACGAATATAAATAAATAACATATAAACGGTTAAAATTAAAAAAATAAATAAGGATAAAACTAGTAACAGTTAAGTACACTTGTATAAATTAAAATATCACAGATATAATGCGCACAAAAAAAGGAAAAAATAAAATATATAATTATATAACAGATGAGTACCATAGTCAATTAGTCTTCGTGTTGAATACCTAAGGAGGTCGTCGATAGTTTGCGCGGTTTGCCCTTTGGTTCTCCCTTTTTCCTTATTTTTGTGTCTGAAGAGATCAATTCATCCTCTGGCACTACAACTTGCTTTATAGGAGAACGAGACCGTTTTTCAATATATGTCGGACCCAAACTAGTGGAATAGAAAAATGATAGAGTTAAAAACGATTCTGGTCAGGAATCGATGGTGGGTTTTTGAAGAGAAGGTAAAAATCCTTAGCTAAATCTGGAACATCAACCTTAGGCAGCAGCTACAGAACTGGCTGCTACCTTAGACTAATTAGTTTTAAAATATATCAGTATAACTTTACTTTTTGCTTCAATATAACTTATATTTTCTTTCACACGCATCTCTTGCTTAAAAACTGGTCATATTGAAGCTCTAACCAAGTGAGAACCTCACGTGATCGGATGCTCACAAGGAGAATCAATGTATAACGGTTTAACACAAACGCATAACTGCTCTTGTAATGCGAATCTCGACGATGTGTGACTAAGCTTATTGCACCTGAAGCATCTCATATGATGTAGACCATGTAATCGCACACTGAAACAGCAAAAAACGTTTTAGATAAAATAGACGTATTAAAAATAAGTAGATACATGATTTGGAGTATCAACCAGTTTTCATTGTTTTTATTCGTCAAACCTCAATAACTTGCTGGTACCAAGTTCCTCATAAATATCACCTACTGGCACACGATAATGCTCTTAATACATTTATTGCTCTGCTACTGCAATTTCAAAATCACTTTTTCGAATCTAACAGATTCTTTTTTCTTGTTAGAGACCATTTCGATTAGAATGTCTTTTTCAATCTTCCTGGTCAATTTCAAATCTCCATACATTGCTTTTTGAATAAACAAAGCCAAGTTTATCGTAACTTAACCCATCTTCTTTCTTTAAGGCAAAGAGATGGGACAAAACCTCCGTCTCTAAGTTCTTATTCTTGACGGGTTTTGAAGAAATCTCTTGAACTTGCACATTTTAGGAGCTGGAATTCCGTGTTTTAATTTTTTGGTTATCACTCATGTTATTCTCATGAGCCGGAAATAAAACATGGTGACGCATTGCACACTGCATAGAAGCTTCAATATCTCCATAGGCGCTTCAACGCTAGAGACCAGACTGCCCCTTGCACACGCTCAGACTTCCCTTCACGCAATCCGTTCGGCACCTAAAACAATCAGAAGCTACATTCCTCGCAATCCAGGCCGTCAAGCCAAATCACCCACAGCTACATGTACGACGTTCCTACTCAGGTCCTGCTAAGGTCGTTGAAGTATAGTTCGCGGTTTGGCATTAAAAGACGGTTAGCGCTCAGCTGCCCCAGGTAGGAAACCCCGTGTAAGTTAGGAGTAATTATGAGTAAGTTGTATACTAATATGACCATGCCATGGTAACTAATTGAGACTTTCTTAAAAAAATAGGACTACCTATCGAAAAACGTATCAATTACATAAGCAATGATATGTATGTATACTGCATTACGTGGTGTTATATAATTTCCAAATGACAAACAATAGTAACCTTTTTCCTGTAGATTATGAAAAAGTGACACCTTGTTTAACCAAAAATAGTGAGCAACATTTTTCTTCACGATTTCAGTTAACAATACTTTTTTCATCCATGTTGCCTATATCATAAATTGTAAATAAACAATTTATTCAATTATTCACTATTACACCAGCAGACACTGACAAATTAGGGTTTATTATTTCGCTTGCTGCTGTTGATGTTGACGTTTCAGAGATCGAACTACTAAATTGTTTTTTGAAATTTTCACTTTATTTTCGGTGCTATCCTCGACATAGGCTTCTGTACCAGCACTACTATGCCAGATTTTCAAAACTTGAATGTTGGCTTTACTGTCGGCCAAAAAGGCAGTAACTTTCTTTGGCAAGTTATGGAAGGTGTTTATAGCAGTTGGTTACTTTGTGCACTTGCCCTGTCTATAAAGTATAAATAGTCTGCGATGGTCCACATTTTTGGGTCTCAAATTCAAGTACTGCCTATAAAGTTCAATTCCGTCTACTCCATCTTCCCATGTAACTCTGAAGACTCGTTTTTTGTTTGTTTTCGTGTCAATATGACCAAGATATACACGCAATCTTCTACATCATCCACTTTTAGTGAAAGTAATTTTTCCTCCCAACAATTTTAAGCAAGTGAGTGGTATCACGCGTAATGTAAAGTATAAGAACACACACTGGTATCATTTACATTTATACTATACTGTTGAAGAACTTTTTATCTTAGTTGTAAATTTAATGACTGTGAGTACGTCAATTCTTTCAAGGATAAAACTTTTTTAGACATCGCAACGGTCGCAATTACCTGTGGTTATTACACGTGTTTGTTTACACACCGTTACAAAGAATAATATTTGATTTCTTTTACGCTTTTTGAGGCTTAAAATGATTACCTCTAAATTTAATCTTAATGGGTTTAATTTTTAAAGATATCATTCAATGACTAATTTTACTTCGCTTGCTATTTAGTTTCCAGTTTGAGTTAATGAACTTTAATATTTATTTAGTCGGATTCCTGCCTTATCAAGATGCGCCAACTAACTCAAATGTTAAAAGAAACGGTCACTGTTATCCATTACCAAAATTTATATTCAATTTGATTTTCTTATTTATTTGGATTTATATTGAGCTTACTTCCTTCCGCATTTATATATTCAATGTTTATATAAGCTTTTAATATTAATAGTCTTTAATAATAAACATAAATAAAACGTTATAGCAGTGCAGAAATGTTTTGTTTACAACATATAACGATCAAAGCTATAATTTAAAGTAATATTCTAAATACTAACATGCAACGCTTCTTTATCGATAAGGGAACCAAATATATTTTCGTTCAGTATCGATATTTAAAAACATTTAAATAAAATACAAAGGTGTTGTTTTTATTGTACAGACAAGTTCTTACTTGGTACTTCTTTGAAGGCTGATGACGTAATTGATGTGTTTCTACGTTGGTGGTCGGAGGCTTCCCTTGGGTTATTCGTTGCTTTTTCAGTGAAGTAGACCTCTAGCGCCTTGCTCCCTTTGCTCTTTCAATAACTTCCTTGGAGCTTTATTGTGGAATAATGTTTCCACCTTTCTTTTCAACAATTTAATGAGTTTGTTATTAATTGCTGGATATATTTAGTTTTTATTCATCACTGAATTATTAAAATTTTACTACGAATTGCGTGCAATACTAACTGCAATGCCAAATCGTACTACACAATCGTTAACACTTCGAGTTATTGTTCTTTATATATTGATTTACCAATTTGGGTCGATCACTGTCTTTTATTTTATTGTTCAGTATTAAACACAGTAAAAGATTACTATTTCCGATACGTACAAACGCGTTAATATTTTAACTTGTTATGTCACCTTTTTTATTTATCACCAACTTGACAATATTTACATTGAATTATTTACTTTAGCCTTTTATTATCTTAATAAGGAAGGTAATTTCACTTCTTCCTATTGTACACTAAATATTATTACTTTATTTCTAAATTTAGGGTAACTTTACTATTACCCTCTTTGGTTACTGTCAACCAACTCTGATCGCTTACTTAAAGCGACTGTTACTGCGTCTTCCCCTTTCTTTACAAATCATTTATCCTTTTGCAAACTGTCGCGTTTATTTGCAAGCTTTATAATTAAATATGTAAATACTTATTGAAACTAAACTCAAGCTTTTCATCTTAATATTAATTACATTTACCTACAAATAACCAACAACCATTTCTTTATCTAGAAAAATAATAACACAATTTATAAATAAATTTATAAATCTTTTACAAATATTACCACTTACTGAGGACGATAACCGTAATTGTTATTGAAACGTATTTACATAAACTGTAAATATAAAAATACACCACCCAATAGCTAAGTATTTTAATTATGTCTGCTAATGGTGAAAGTTTAGATTAGCATTTATAGAGATTCCCGATACATTTCGGAGGCACGTGCTTTTCGCTGATAATAAAGATGGATGGATGAATGCTCCGGGTTGAGATTCTCCTGATGGATTAGACGACAGTATCTCTGCGACGTCAATTCTTTAGACGCCTCAACATACTCCTCTGCTACGGAAGAACTTTTCCACCCGCATGTCGCTAGAGTGTAATTAAATGTGGCCTGTGATTTGCTAAATGTGACGCTGATGATCGACGAAAGCAATGTCCGGAATATTGACCGTATTTTATCTTGAGACATGTCGCGATAATTCGAGGCATCGCACCTATTTTGTTTAGGCCAACTGGTTGTACGGTGCAACGGCCACTGGTAGATTAACATCTTTCACTCGATTTTAGAATGTCCCTTTCTCATCTATTACAATCAATTCTGTTAATAAACTTAACCTTTTTAAAAAGATTGTGATCTTGATGTGAATAACACCACTTGTTGATTTAGGTCCAACTTATAACAAAAAAAAACGTTGTAAATTTAATAGTTTAGTGCTTATGCAATTTAATTTTTTGTTTCGTTTATTCAGTAGCGTTAGGACTGAATAAAAATATAAAAGACGGGAAAAATAATTACAGAAATTTTAGGCGTCATCTATCGTGAGACTCGAAAAAATTGTAATTTTAGGCACACCAATACAATACAGTTTGATGCATGTTTGACTTGGCTTGTGATGTTGCCAAGCATTCTTATTCTTCCTTTTCCTTTCTCTGTTTTATGAGAGGTAAATATGGTATGTATGAAATTGGTTAAAATTGCTTTTATTTTGTGCTAGTACAGGGTGGCCAATAGAGAATGCGAGGTACTGTATCTGGGAAACTATCCATCGTAGAGGCTTGCGTAAAAAAAAGGTTTACTAAAACGGCCAACACAAAAACCTGGAAAATATTTTCAAGTTTCTGAAATGGCCGCTAGGGGGCGTAACTGCAATCTTGAATCTAAAAAAGTGATGTTTCTGTGAATTCTGCTATATTAACCTAATAAAAAAATAACTGATCTTTAAAGTCGAGGATAATCTGAACTTTTTTTGTTTGGCACTTTTTGACGTATGTCTAAAAATAAAGTGGTGGGGGTATTCAAAAGTTTCCTTAAATAACCCCCTGTATCTTCGAAACGGCTAAGCCGATTTTAACAAACTTGGGCGCATTGAAATGAGCTATTCTTGGGCTACAAATGTTATAATATTTGAAGTTTTGTTAGTTTCACATGTCGTCGCTAGAGGGCTTTGTTCGACATTCCGACAGAAACGGTTAATTTTCGCAAAAAAATTAAATGCATTGGTATGACTTTTTTTCATGAACAAGTAGCTAAATGATGCCTAAACAAGCCCTGAAAACTGCATCTCGATATCTTGTTCCTAACCTAAAATATCGGCCCAGAAAACTTTATACGAAAATCCCTTAAATTTTATATTTTTAATATATTTTTCTGGAATTGTTTCTATTATGTAAGTTGTGGCCCTAAAAAGGACCGATTTAAAGGAGAAAGGTTTTTAATGCCCTCGTAAATGCTCGAAATGCTGACCATTTAGTCAGGTTAACGCATGTTTACTATTGAGTAACAAATAAAATATTTAATTATTTACCTAGTAGCAAGAAATAAAATAGAATATTACACACGACGATAAAGGAAAATTAACGTTTTAAAGACGGTTATTCGTAACTTCAAAATTCCTATATTTAACCTCTTTCATTCGAAGTAGCTGTAGTTACCGGAACCCATTTGCCGATGACAACTCCATAGAACGTTATCCAAAAATTCACATTGTTTTACACTACTAATGTCGACGCAAAAACTTTGTACTCGGGTTTTGAAGCTTAATTAAAAAATCCAGCAGAACTAATTCGCGTTTTGTGTAGTTAATCAATTCCACATCCGCCAGCTACACACATAATTAATACCAGGTACCTATAAAGAATGAAAAATAGAAAAACCTATTTCAAGGAAGGTTACAAAATTCTTACGTTCATAATTACATTTCATTAGCTGCTCGTATAAAAATTGGTAGAAATCTGTTTGTTCAAAAGTTCTAGATTTTTTGGTTTGTAACAACCATAAGGTGGACTACTTTACTTTCTTAGATATCAAAACTATAAATGTCCATCTTATACGATTTTTACTAATTCACACAAATACAGAAAATAAATTTTATAGGTATTATTAAAAAGAATTTTACTTTTTTTCTACCTGTCGTAAGGTAGCTTTCGATTTAAGCCAAGTGATTTCCGTCACTTCACTTTGGTCTCATTAAATGATGTGAAAACTAACGCAGAACATATTACTGACAATCGCAATTAACCTAACAACAAAAGTTTTATAGAGCATAATCGACATATGACTTTTTTAAGGAAAATAAACTGTTAAAAAGCACAAAATATTAAGATTGGGGAAGAGAGGGCACAGAGGACCACCCGGCCGATTGGGACCGGGACGTTTATTCATTTCTGCCATCCGCCATCAAGTTGCTACAACCTGTACCCTATAGAGTACACAGGCCTGATAGTCGTGAACTCTTGTTTGGTACGCGTGCATGTGCTTTGAGTGCGTGATATCAAAAAATCGAAATAGCGGTAAGTGATCTAAAATTATATAATTTTCCAAATGCCCGTATGCTTTTCTAAATAGTAGATAATAATTTTCGAGTTCGTGTGTAGTAGTCTGGAATATAACCTTTAAGTAAAAGGGCGGTAATAATGTTATTCGATTAACGGGCATTTGGGGCGAATAGGGCCATATAAATGAGGGTGATAAGGACCGGCCCTTTTCGCCCCTATTAAACTTTTTATCGATGTATCAATAACAATTTATTGTTTATTTTCACGGACAACAAAAAAAACGCGATGCGGCGCCATGGATTTCTCAAGGTATGGAAGCAGCTATTCAAGTAATGAACACAAACCCTTTACCTATTAGAAAAACAAGTCAATAATTTAATATCCCGAAAACTTGCTTGTTTCGTCGAATTCACCATGTTCTCATTCACATGGAACCAAGAAATTATACCTACAAACAAGTTTTTACTGTTGAACAGGAAATAAAGTTGGTTGATCACATACTCGACTTGAAAACCCGTATTTATGGAACAACAATGGACTGTCAAAAATTAGCTTTTGATTTAGCAGAAACATTAAGATTGAAGCATAATTTTAATAAGGAACCCAAATTAGCTGGTATCGACTGGTCAGCGGGCTTCAGAAAATCCCGAAATTTCCATTCGTGCTCTTGAGGTTTCAAATATGGCTAGGACGGTAGGTTTAATAGGCCTCAAAATTCCACAGTCTGTTAGAATCTTGTTTGAAAAATATGGATTTCGGGCCAACTAGATTTTTAATATCGATGAGTGTGGCGTAAATATTGGCCCTGTTCAAAAAAGCAGATGTGTCACATTGTTAGTGCCGAAACAAGGTGCAACATTATCGCCGTATGTGGAATATCTGCTTCGGAATATTATTTACCCCCATTTTTCCTTTTCCCAAGGCAAAGAATGAATCCATTGTTGTCCTGTAAGGTCATGTGTGTATGCTAATACTTCAGGCTTGATGGACAGGGACCATTTCTTAAAGTTTCTTGACCACTTTATAAGTGTGTAAAACCAACATACGACCGAAAAATTCTTTTAGTATTAGAAACCATACCAGTCATAGAACATTTGAAGCTATTACTAAAGCCAAAGAAAACAACGTAGTCCTAATATCGCTCCCTACACATAGAGTCATAGATTGCAGCCCCTCGATTGTTGCGTATTCGGGCCGTTAAAGACACAATATACCAGAGAATGTAATATCTGACATAAAAATCATCCTGGTCAACGTATCACAATTTATGACGTTATGGAGTTATTTGCAAAAACGTCACATTTCTAGTATGGAAAAGGTCATTAGGATTTGAGGTAGCGGGTATATTGCCATTTAGCACTTAATGCTAAATGGCGACTTTCTCCCTGCTGAAGTTACTAATGTCGAACAGCATACCCAGTCTCGAAATGACAACATTGTATTTCTGAATGAAACAAGAGAGCATTTACCAAATGAGACTAACGATCAACTACCTCAGTCAACACCAAGTTGCTCTATAGAACTTCAAAAGAAAGAGAAAGTGGAAGAAAGTCCAAACGAACAGAGGATCTTAATGATGGCGACTTTCTCCCTGCTGAAGTTACTAATGTCGAACAGCATACCCAGTCTCGAAATGACAACATTGTATTTCTGAATGAAGCAAGAGAGCATTTACCAAATGAGACTAACGATCAACTACCTCAGTCAACACCAAGTTGCTCTATAGAACTTCAAAAGAAAGAGAAAGTGGAAGAAAGTCCAAACGAACAGAGGAACTGACAAGCATGCTATCCAAAAGAAATTGAAAGCCTGTCAAGTGGCAACTAATGGATAGCTTTCCGAAACAAAATAAGAAAAAGAAACAAAAACAAATAATAAATCCTAGGAGACTAATCATACAGTGAAGATATTACCGAATGGCTCCATTGCCACAGTAAATTCTCGAAATCCAAATGATGGAACAATGTGTGCCATGCAAGGAGTCGGTTCACGATGAATGCGCTGGTGTAGAAGAGGAGGAAGAAGGTTTTCAACGTGCGAACTGATCTAGTTAAAAAGGGAGATCACTGAAGTCATTAAAAATTACCTACATGTAAAACGAACAGTCCGCTCGTTGATGATGTGATAAAATTAGGTCAGTTAAATTGTAAACTGAAAACGAATTTTTCACCTACGATTAGATCGGTAGGTTGACTTTACCCTTCATAGTTGGTTGCTACGGTTGTTAAAGGCAAAAAGATTGGTAACTGATTACTTACCATCCTACAGAGCGGTAATTTTTATTTAGCATTTTAAACGAAATCATTGCGTAGAAATAACTTCGACAGCTAGAAAGCTTGCTTTATTGTGTTGCCGATGCAATTCTGGTATTATTCTGGTTAGTTTTATATACAATAGTATAAATGAACAAACATAAAGTTTCAATTTTTCAATGATTTCGATAGCGCAAAAAATATTACCTATACCTACGATATTCGATCATTAATACATTCATAGCAGGTCTCAAAAACAAAAAAACTCGACCTTTCGCCTTTCGGGTCACGCTTTTATATTTTTCTCGGCTTGTTATACGGAGCTTACTGATCTTATATCATAACATAAATAAAAATACTTAAAATTAACAGCATAAACAGTAAAAAGATAGGTAGTTATTAATATAATACAAACTACAAAAGTTAAAATAGATGTCGTCATACTTGTCATAGATATTGACAATTGGATGCAAAATATAAGCTGGCAACACTAATCACAACCAAAGTGGAATAGCGTACAACAGCCATTATGATTTTATACAACGTCACTTAGATTTTGACTTACGGCTAAATCTCGATAAGTGCGGACCAATAGGAAATAGCTTTGATGTATAGTTTTAGTTATTTATATTGTCGTAATAGAATTAGATTAGCTGCAAGTAAATTAGACCTGCGGTTTAAATGGTTTAAAAACAGTTTCAACGTCAAAATGGAAATCGCGGTTGGTCTAGTAGTACATTGGTCGCCTGACGTGCTCTTGAGGCAAGTTCGATTCCCAGCTCATGTAATTTTTTTCTGTTAGGTTACAGTAGTTTTGTTTATCTAATCTAGTTTTGTTAGGTTACTGTAGTTTTGTGTATCTAATCTAATTCTGTTAGGTTACAGTAGTTTTCTTTTTGTTTTTTTTTCTATTATACTGTAGATTTTAGATTTTTATACATAACTACGAATTTGTCAAACAAGGAAACGCGTGATTCGTTCGCATTTTGAGATTTAGCTGCTACTAGTTCTGAAGTATGTGTGCAGATGGCGCTCAATACGCGGCTCAAGTAGAGCTCCTGTATCTATTTGCTTTAGTAAACTACACTAATCTAAAGGGATGTATTGTCACAATAAAGTTTTGATAATAGACATACTTGTTTCTGGGTTACCTTCTTTCTAATGATTTATTACCATAATTGATAATGATATATGTTGTATTGACACGCGTGTAAAAATAAATAATTAATAAAGAAATTGTGGCATTATTTTGTATTTAAAACATTAATGCTAATAAATGTATTAAAAAGTGTTTGAAAAAAATTAACTTTACTCACGCTCTATTTTTACCAAAAATATTCGATAGTTATTGTTTTTATGACCACTAGACCAACAAACGCAATGAATGAAATGACCATAAACTAAATGTACTAAAATTGACCTTGACACTATTATGTAAGAGTTAAAAATCACACATAATTGACCTTCCACTTTCCCACATCGCTTACGATTTAATGAACATAGACGTATATCTGCGTTTTTGCCTGATTGATCTGTTTATACATTTAATTAGAATTTTGACTGAAAGTTGTGAATCATAGATATAAATAAACTATTTTAGAAGGATGTTCAGATGTATGATTTTAACATCGTTAATAGATCCAAATTACGATGAGCGTGTTTAAATGCCATCACAATTTTAGCAGGTTGATTGTGACGTCATAGTTGACGTATTAAATCAATTTTTCTATTCAGTTTGCGTGTTTTTAGATGAATGTATAGTTAGGTTTTCATTATTGACTTTTAAAGTTGGATTAGTGTTTATATTTTGTTTACGTACTTTCAGCTAATTTCTTTGAATAAGTTAACCAAATTTATTTCAAATTATATATATATATATATATATATATATATATATATTATTAGAAATTTTACAATTAAAGGTAATAAATAAAAAAAAAAACAAAACATAAAATTCAAATACTACACGTGCGATTTATTTGAGTACAAATCAAATGAGAGAGCAGCAATATATCCGAGCACCGGAATATCTTACGATTGACTCACTATCATCCTCTTTTTATTTCTAAATATATGCCAAAATTAGGCGTAGTCAACCGCAACATTTTCCTTGATCGGTAGCGGCCCTCATAAACCTACAAAGTCAGCATTTCCTAGTTACAATATTCTGACATATTTATGGAATTACATAGTACAAAGTAAGCATTTCTAGTTAATAACAATATTTCTGACATATTTATGGGGTTACATTGACCCATTAAAAGAAATCGTAAAAAAAAGTGAAACATCTAATTCGAATAAAAGTTAAGCGTTTCCTAGAATTAATTAGTATTCAATACGAAAATACAATAAACGTGCTTGTCCTAGTAAAAAGTGTAAAGGCAATAAAGCATCTGATTTCCTCGACACATAAAATTAATTATTCTAGCTAACAGAAATTACATACAATAAAAAGTGCTGTAAAGTCGATAAAACATCTGATTTCTAACAATATATATATATATATATATATATATATATATATATATATACTGTGTTTAAAAGTCCCGGATCCCCTAAATATTTCGGAAACGGGACTTCTAAACAAAAAACGTTTCAAATAAAGTTTGTGCATATCTTGCTAAACAGTTTTTATTATACAGGGTGCGTCACAAATCCGGTATACACAAAAGTTGCATTTTGTTAAATGGATTAGTATAGTTTTTTTTGTAATTTTAAATTCTACAAAATTTAAGCCTGATTTCTTGTTAATATCCTATACCTAAATTGAGTAGATTAAACGATATAACGATTTATTTGTACCATATTAAAATAATACCTAATATTTTCTCATACCTGCCAATTTGTAGGTATTACAGGCTGTTATGGTATTTTTAACACTGTCAAAAATATTTTAAGTTATTGTTTGTACTTAAACTACGTACTTAAACTTGATTTCTTTTTTAAATTATGTCCCTTACAGAAAGAGAACGAATTACGTTGCTTATGGTTACAGGATCCTACAATGCAACAAAAGATCTTTTCAATACCACGTTTCCAAATCGGCCACCTATTTCAAAATCTACAGTGATTAGGACAATCCAAAGATTTAATCAAATCGGAACTTGCAAAAATCGTCCGCGTTCAGGAAGGCCGAAACTGGTTACTGATGGTGGAGAAAAAACTTTGGAAGTTTTGCAGCATTTTGTAGAAGATCTAAATTTGTCTTTGCGCAAGGTTGCCATTCAATTAGATATTTGTTACTCGTCCATCAGGAATGTTCTGAAAGCTAGCAAATTTCATCCCTATAACATTACGTTAGTTCAAGAATTGTTTGAAGATGATTTTGATCGCAGGATGGAATTTTGTGAGATCGTGATGCACAAATGGGAAGCTAATAATAATTTCTTTAATGACATTTTTTTTCTGACGAATCAATCTTTATCCTTAACGGTACAGTTAATCGGAATAACTGTCGATATTGGGCTAATGAAAATCCTCGCTTCATGCGTGAAGTACATACCCAGTACCCTGAAAAAATTAATGTTTGGGCAGGGATAATCGAAAACCAAATTATTCGACCTTTTTTTGACGTCGTTGGACTTTTTTTATGGAGACATTTTAAGAATAAAGTATCTGTTACAAAAGGATTAAATTTTATGTAGAATTTAAAAGTACAAAAAAAAAAACGATACTAATCCATTTAAAAAATGGAACTATGATGTGTACCGGATTTGTGACGCACCCTGTATAATAAAAACGGTTTTTAAAAGACAGTTTAGCAAGAGATGGACAAACTTTATGTGAAACGTGTTTTGTTTAGAAGTCGCGTTTCCGAAATATTTAGGGGGTCCGAGACTTTTTAAACACAGTGTGTGTATATATATATATATATATATATATATATATATATATATATATATATATATATATATATATAGGTATATTATATACAGGGTGAATCTAAATTGCACAGCAATCACTCGGAAACTGATTCCATAGCTAAAAATAAGAAAAAAGGTTACAACAAACATAGATCCGGAATTGCTCCGTTAACGAGTTACCGCTGGCGAAAGATTTCGCCATGATTCCTGGGCAAAGATGGAGTCATACTGAAGGGGCAAATTTAGTGGTTTTTCATGTTTTTTAACCTGAGAAACTTAAAAAATGAACTGTATCGCATTTTAAGAAAACTGCTTGAAAAAATAAAAAAAGTAGGGTTAGAAAATACACTTTTTCAAGTTTAGCGTAAAATAGCTTCGTTAAATTGCTAATAAACACATGAAACGTTTTAATGAAAATTATAGGGAATTTTATTTTGAAAAAAATGGTATAAATAACGTCAATGAAAATTAACTTGAATTACAAACAAAAACAGAACTAGTGCAGAAAAAAGAGAAGCTAGGCAAACAAAAATAGTTGACTATTGGTTAAATACCCCAAATAAAAACTTCAAATCGTTTCCAAAACCTAGATCTCTCCTCTTGCAAATCTACTAAACGTGGTGGCAAAAAACAATTACGAAATTAAAGTTCTAAGTTTTAACTAAGTTAAAATATCAACCAAAAACCATCGAAAGCTGGGCAACCATAACCAAAGCCCTAATAGAGAAAAAACGGAGTTTCACTATATGCACTACTCAATACACATAAAAGAATTACAAAAAGAAACTGAAGACCATGGTCACACTGTGTGAAACATATGGAACCTCAAACACTTTAAGTCAAAAGAACCACTACCTATGTTTTTCATAGATCTTAAAGCTGCTTCCAACAATAAAGGAATCTATAATAAAAACACTACACTAGGGTACACAGTTAAATTTGAACCGCCTCGGCCAAAGAGAGAGATTCCTCAAGTTGACAGATGTCAACAATATGGTCTCACCAGGAAATATTTCCAACTAAGACCTCGATATGTAAAATGTATAGAAAACCACTCCACTGACCAGTGTCCAAGTAAACTTAAAACTCCTGATGTCAAATGTATATTATGTTACGGCAACCATCCTGCTAGCTACACAGGCTGTATCATTTATAAAGATTTATTACGAAATATATCCCACCCTTAGACCAAAACATATTGTATCCAACAATGAAGAAAACGTTATCCTTTAACACAATCACACATTAGCTATACGCAAGTATTAACCAACAGACAACCAGAATCTTCCAACAATATTACAACACAAAATCAAGATTATAGAACGAATGCACCATCCTTGGTAGCCGAATCAAACATATTCTAACTAAAGAGCATGTAAAGAGCACTATGCTAAACAGCAGTAATTACTAAAGTTTCAAAATGAATAAGTGTCGTACAATCGGAATGCGGAATGCCAATGGCTTATCAAATTATGTTGATGGAATAAAAACTTTTTAATCTTTCACAACATTGACATAAAGCCAATTACTGAAAAACATTTTACTAATAAGAGCTACTTCAAATAACCAAACTATAATATTTATATTACAAACCATCCAGACGGCACCAATCATGGTGGCATGGCTGTACTGATCAAAAATTCTGTAAAACATCACGAACTAAACAAATATCAGAAACCCCGTCTTCAAGCTACGATTGTGGTAATCGAGGATTGGAGTGGACAACTGATAATTTCATACAATCCTTCTAAACACACTTTAAAGAAGAAGCGGTATAAAGATTTAGGTAGTCGATTTATCGCAGGCGACGACTATAATGCCAAGCATACTCACTGGGGCTCTCGCTTAATTACACCCAAGGATAGACAGCTCTACTTGACTATGCTGTCCAATAATCTGAAATATCTATCGACAGGCCTACTGACAAAATAAAAAAGTCAGATCTAGTTGATTTTGATACAAATTGGTTTAAATTTAAGGAATAGATTGATCAGAAACTTGATCTCAACTCACCATTTAAAATTGAATTGGATATGGAACAAGCAGTTCAACATCTAAGTACTGCCGTTCAAGACTGTATATGGGAAACCACACCACCAGCAATAACAAACGACAACCCACTTGAATTATCCACAAAAATTAATGAAAAATTAGCACAGAAACGCAAACTTAGAAACCGTTGGTAGATTACACGGCAATAAAGCATCTGATTTCCTGGACACATAAAATTAATTATTCTAGCTAACAGAAATTACATAATAACGAAAATACAATAATAGTGCTGTAAAGTAGATAAAACATCTGATTTCTAACAATATATATGTATATATATATATATATATATATATATATATATATATATATATATATATATATATATATATATCTGTGTTTAAAAGTCCCGGATCCCCTAAATATTTCGGAAACGGGACTTCTAAACAAAAAACGTTTCAAATAAAGTTTGTGCATATCTTGCTAAACAGTTTTTATTATACAGGGTGCGTCACAAATCCGGTATACACCAAAGTTGCATTTCGTTAATATCCTATACCTAAATTGAGTAGATTAAACGATATAACGATTTATTTGTACCATATTAAAATAATACCTAATATTTTCTCATACCTGCCAATTTGTAGGTATTACAGGTTGTTATAGTATTTTTGACACTGTCAAAAATATTTTAAGTCATTGTTTGTACTTAAACTACGTACTTAAACTTGATTTCTTTTTTAAATTATGTCCCTTACAGAAAGAGAACGGATTACGTTGCTTATGGTTAGAGGATTCGGAAATTCCGAACGATCCTATAATGCAACAAAATATCTTTTCAATACCATGTTTCCAAATCGGCCACCTATTTCAAAATCTACAGTGATTAGGACAATCCAAAGGTTTAATCAAACCGGAACTTGCAAAAATCGTCCGCGTTCAGGAAGGCCGAAACTGGTTACTGATGGTGGAGAAAAAACTTTGGAAGTTTTGCAGCATTTTGTAGAAGATCCAAATTTGTCTTTGCGCAAGGTAGCCATTCAATTAGATATTTGTTACTCGTCCGTCAGGAATGTTCTGAAAACTAGCAAATTTCATCCCTATAAGATTACGTTCGTTTTTGAATTGTTTGAAGATGATTTTGATCGCAGGATGGAATTTTGTGAGATCATGATGCACAAATGGGAAGCTAATAATATTTTCTTTAATGACATTGTTTTTTCTGACGAATCAATCTTTATCCTTAACGGCACAGTTAATCGGAATAACTGTCGATATTGGGCTAATGAAAATCCTCACTGCATGCGTAAAGTACAAACCCAGTACCCTGAAAAAGTTAATGTTTGGGCAGGGATAATCGAAAACCAAATAATTGGACTTTTTTATGAGGACATTTGAAGAAAAAAGTATCTGCTACAAAAGGATAAAATTTTATGTAGAATTTAAAATTACAAAAGAAAACTATACTAATCCATTTAAAAAATGGAACTATGGTGTGTACCGGATTTGTGACCCTGTATAATAAAAACGGTTTTTAAACAGTTTAGCAAGAGATGCACAAACTTTATGTGAAACGTTTTTTGTTTGGAAGTCGCGTTTCCGAAATATTTAGGGGGTCCGGGACTTTTTAAACACAGTGTGTGTGTGTGTGTGTGTGTGTGTGTGTGTGTGTGTGTGTGTGTATTATATACAGGGTGATTCTAAATTGCACAGCAATCACTCGGAAACTGATTCTAGAGCTAAAAATAAGAAAAAACATAGGTCCGGAATTGCTTCGTTAGAGAGTTACCGTTGGCGAACGATTTAGCCATGATTCCTGAGCAAAGATGGAGTCATACTGAAGGGGCAAATTTAGTGGTTTCTCATGTTTTTAACCTGAGAAGCTTAAAAAATGAACTGTATCGCTTTTTAAGAAAACTGTTTGAAAAAATAAAAAAGTAGGGTTAGAAATACACTTTTTCAAGTTTAGCGTAAAATAACTTCGTTAAATTGCTAATAAACACATGAAACGTTTTAATGAATATTGTAGGGAATTTTATTTTGAAAAAAATGGTATAAATAACGCCAATGAAAATTAAACTCATTCGAGAAGTTTAACTTGAATTACAAACAAAAACATTGAACAACTGCTTTGAAGAATTGTTTGTAGGTTCATTTAAACTTTTTGGTAGCTTATTAACAATTTAAAGAAGTTATTTTACACTATACTTGGAAAAGTGTATTTTCTAACCTTACGTTTTTATTTTTTCACCCAGTTTTCCTAAGTAAAAGCGATACAGTTCTGGGACCCATTTTTTAAGTTTGTCGGGTTAAAAACCAGAAATTCAGCATGACTTAATATCCATCTTTGCCCAGGAATCATGGCGAAATCTTTCGCCAACCGTAACTCGCTAACGAACCAATTCCGGATCTATGTTGATTATAAACTTTTTCTTATTTTTAGCTATAGAATCAGTTCCCGAGATTGCCGTGCAGTTTATATATATATATATATATATATATATATATATATATATATATATATATATATATATATATGTATGTATATTATGAATTTACATTTTATTACTATTTTGGAAGACTAGTAAATTACAATAAAATAATTATGGCTTACGCTCCACTAACGTTTCGTTTACTACCAACGAAAAACGTTAGCAAAGCTTACTACCAACGGAAAACGTTAGTTAAGCTCAACCATTATCAACAAAATTCTATTTACCACCACCAGTGGCGTACCAGTCACAACCACAGCAACCAAATGAGCAGTATCAGTAGTTTCAAGGTAACACTTTAACTTGCAAACCTATTCCCTCGTTATATAGCCAAACACTCCAATATCCCAATCAAGTCCCTAGAATGCAAAGCAAAGAAGAATTCCAAGTTTTAGATACTAATGCAAAAAAAAAGACTCAGAACTAGTGCAGAAAAAAGAGAAGCTAGACAAACAAAAATAGTTGACTATTGGTTAAATACCCAAAATAAAAACTTCAAATCGTTTCCAAAACCTAGATGAAGAAGATAATCAGTAAGATGATGCAAGCAATAAAGATCTTCAAAATTCTCAAACAAATAAAACACCTAAGCCGCCTCCATTGTTTGTATATGATGTCAAAAACATCTCTCCTCTTGCAAATCTACTAAATGTGGTGGCAAAAAGCAATTACGAAATTAAAGTTTTAAATTTTAACTAAGTTCAAATATCAACCAAAAACCAACGAAGGCTAGGCAACCATAACCAAAGCCCTAATAGGGAAAAAACGAAGTTTCACTATATGCACTACTCAATACACATAAAAGAATTACAAAAAGAAACTGAAGACCATGGTCACACTGTGTGAAACATATGGGACCTCAAACACTTTAAGTCAAATGAACCACTACCTATGTTTTTCATAGATCTTAAAGCTGCTTCCAACAATAAAGGAATCTATAATAAAAACACTATACTAGGGTACACAGTTAAATTTGAACCGCCTCGGCCAAAGAGAGAGATTTCTCAAGTTGACAGATGTCAACGATATGGTCTCACCAGGAAATATTTCCAACTTAGACCTCGATATGTAAAATGTATAGGAAACCACTCCACTGACCAGTGTCCAAGTAAACTTAAAACTCCTGATGTGAAATGTATATTATGTTACGGCAACCACCCTGCTAGCTACACAGGCTGTATCATTTATAAAGATTTATTACGAAATATATCCCACCCTTAGACCGAAACATATTGTATCCAACAATGAAGAAAACGTTATCCTTTAACACAATCACACATTAGCTATACGCAATTATTAACCAACAGACAAGCAGAATCTTCCAACAATATTACAACACAAAATGAAGACTATAGAACGAATGCACCATCCTTGGTAGCCGAATCAAACATATTCGAACTAAAGAGCATGTAAAGAGCACTATGCTAAACAGCAGTAATTACTAAAGTTTCAAAATGAATAAGTGTCGTACGATCGGAATGCGGAATGCCAATGGCTTATCAAATTATGTTGATGGAATAAAAACATTTTAATCTTTCACAACATTGACATAAAACCAATTACTGAAAAACATTTTACTAATAAGAGCTACTTCAAATAACCAAACTATAGTATTTATATTACAAACCATCCAGACGGCACCAATCATGGAGGCATGGCTGTACTGATTCTGTAAAACATCACGAACTAAACAAATATCAGAAACCCCGTCTTCAAGCTACGATTCTGGTAATCGAGGATTGGAGTGGACAACTGATAATTTCATACAATCCTTCTAAACACACTATAAAAAAGAAGCGGTATGAAGATTTAGGTAGTCGATTTATCGCAGGCGAGGACTATAATGCCAAGCATACTCACTGGGGCTCTCGGTTAATTACACCCAAGGATAGACAGCTCTACTCGACTATGCTATCCAATAATCTGAAATATCTATCGACAGACCTACTGACAAAATAAAAAAGTCAGATCTAGTTGATTTTGATACAAATTGGTTTAAATTTAAGGAATAGATTGATCAGAAACTTGATCTCAACTCACCATTTAAAATTGAATTGGATATGGAACAAGCAGTTCAACATCTAAGTACAGCCGTTCAAGACTGTATATGGGAAACCACACCACCAGCAATAACAAACGACAACCCACTTGAATTATCCACAAAAATTAATGAAAAATTAGCACAGAAACGCAAACTTAGAAACCGTTGGTAGATTACACGGGCTCCTCTGGACAAAACTATGTTTAATAGATCTGTCCAAGAATTAAAAACCTATTAAATCAAAACAAAAACGAACGAATACAGCGTTACCTTAATGATTAAACATCGGCTGAAGCAACCCTCAAAACAGAAGAGGGAGGTTGGCCTGAAACTAATATTGAAAAAGCCGAACTATTTGCGAAACGTTTTTTGTGCATTTCCTGCTACGGTCTCGAACGATGACGAAAACAAAATTTGCGAGTCCTTAAACATGCCGTATCAGCTGGAACTACCTCTAAAAAAGTTCTTAGTCAAGCAAGTATCTAATTGTATTAAATCGAAACTAAACCTCAAAAAAGTCAGTGTTATGATTTAATAACAGCTAAAATTCTTAAGGAGCTACCATACAAGGCAGCAATTTTCAATGTTAGCCTAAGAGAAAGATAGTTTGCCCTACAATGGAAACTAGTAGAAATCATCCTTATTCCATAACCTTGTAAAGTGCTAGACAAGTATCATCATATAGATCCATAAGCCTGTTATGTCAAAATCACTGAAAAATTACTTATTCATAAATTAAAAGCAATCAATCCAGAGCGCCAATTAATACCCAACCACCAGTTCTGCTCAGCAGCATTCTTAGATATATCGCAAATGTCAGATAAAGTGTGGCATCTAGGTCCACTTTACAAATTAAGACAAATTTTCCCCTTCACTTTTTCCTTATTTTAAAACCCTACTTTGAAGACCGTTACTCCCTTGTTAAAAACCGGGGCGAACGAATACTCTTCTGCAAAATCCTTTGTGGAGTTCCACAAGGCAATGTCCTTGGGCCGCTGTTATATCTCATATACATGGTTTACCTACCAACAAGCCATGACGCCTCACATGGAGAGCACATATCTTCACTAAAAGAAAACAATAGGGGCATCAACTTCGGAAGATGTACTGGCTTATGGGCAGGCACTCAAAACTATCCACTGAAAATAAACTGCTGATCAATACAGCTTGCAGCCATGGGACACTGCTTCGGTGTCAAACATTGAAACCATCGTGAGGTTCCAGTCAAAACCTTTACGAATGATTTTTTATGCATCATGGTTTGTTCCAAACGACTTCATCGCGCGAGATCTCCAGATGAAATCAGTGAAATGTGGCACAAAGCGTTATAGTGTCAAATATAATAAAATAATAACTGTACTCCAAACAAACTCGCTAGTGATCTTCCGCAATCAACAACTATTCAACCCAAGCGCTACACTTCAGGTCTAGTTACTAGATTTTAAGAATTATATGTACCTATTGTCACATTGTATGAAAATCTTAAGAAAAATTGCGTAAAATACTTATTTTTCTTTTGTTGGTTTGCTCGTAGTATAGAAATTGATTCAGTACGAATTTTATTATTTTAAGATTGATAGTAGGAATAATATTTTTTTTTAAATTGTTTTGTGACAAGTATATAAACGCGTCGATTGTTTGGTTTAGTTTATATACAGTCGACCGTATGTAATAGTGACAGCTTGGTTTGTGAAGGCTTTTGTAAATATTGTTGAGAACTTATTTATCTGAGTTTACAGTCGCGGGTAGTATTATGTATCGTACATTCTGAGTTGGCGACAGTCTCTTCTTTTTATCAGTAAGTCTCCATGTGAAGTGTTGAATTGTTAATTTACCGAATCTGAGTACATTTGTAAAGGGTAGACGACTGCTTCCGTCTTTTCGTTCAGTCGGAGATTAGGTTTCGATCTTAAAAGTTGAAGTAAAAACTGTTAAGATGTAGTGCGAATTATTGTGTGTGAATGTGGACCATCAGCGCATTCCCCGTCGAGTAATTATGGTTAAGTGAAGGTGCGCTTCGTAATTTGATTGGGTTTACAAATTTGTTACCGTATATCGACTTATCGGTAATTCCGGGTTCAATAAGTGAAACCGAAGAATTCCAAATTTAGCCTTGTGCGGACCTGAAGAAAAAGCGGCTTCTGAACCTATAACCGACGTCGGTATCGACAGGTGTAGCGAATTTTATGATTTTTTGTTAAAGAAACTTTCTCGAATTTATTCTGGATTTATTGAAGTTATAGTCAGTATTACCGCGAATTTTGAGCGTAGTAGAAAAGTATCACGTTCAATTTTCGGTGAAACTTAAAAAGCCAGTTGATTACGTGCTAAGAATTTATGTAAGAGTATTCAAAATTTTGTTAAATTTGTGTTGTGCGACTTTTATAATGGAAGGTTGTCAGCTGAGTGATGGAATTTGGACCTGAGCAATGTAAATTGCGGAAGTGCGAAAAAACACAGGTTACGTCGTTTTCTTTGTGATATGACGTATTTTGTATATTAATGTGCTTGTTTATAACACTGTTTGGTGCAATTAAAAGCGTAATTATTCAATGTTGCAGTGGAAATTCCGATGTAATTGTGGTTTTAACGTTTTGATTTTCAGAAAACTTTTTGTTTTTTACAAAAATAGTTGGCTTTAATTGAATTTTGGTAAATCGTAATTTCGCACAGTAGATAATACCTTTTATATTGTTATTTGCATACAAGGTGTCCCGGGAAGGTCTTTACAACGCTCTTCCACACAGAGTACACCTCAAAATAAGTCGATTTAACTAAACTTACCTTAGTCCAAAAGTTGATAATAACCGAGCTACAGAGTGTTAAAGTTGAATAAAACACATTTTATTTAATATCTTTCGACTAATTCGATCTAATTTCACGAAATTTGTCAAAGTGGGTCGAAAGCTATTACAAGGTATTGCAATTTTTTTTTTTTTGAAGAATTTGGTAAACGTAAAAGATCTTTCCTTGTTGTTATGGTTTTACTTCCTTGTTCTTAAGGATAAAAAATAAGATAAAAGCAATTTTAACACAAAAATTAAACTGAAAACTTAAATGCAAATACAAAAACAGGTCATAAAAACGGGTCAAAATGTCCGCCATTTTCACGCATGCAAAGATTTACACGACGCAGAAAATTAAAATTAACCCTTTGCATAATTTCTTCATTATCACGAAGATTATTTGCTGCATCCTGAATAGGCAAAATACGAATGTATAATATACCGATATTTTTTTGGTATTGTCAAGCAAATACCAAGAGTGTGTCGGAGTTCACAATGTGTCAAACAAGGAAAAACCTTTTATGTTTGCAAAAGTCTTAAAAAAATTGCAATACTTGCTAATACCTTTCGCCTCACTTTGACGATTTACATGGGTCAGATGCGTTTTTCTTGGAAAGCGTTACTTCTAGCGAATTCAATAAAGTAGACCTTTTTTAAGTGGAAAAGATAGGGAAAAAGATTTATCAAGACAAAAATGACATACACCGTTGCACAAAAAAGTTATAGTAATTTTAAAGTTTCCTAATCGTGGCTTGTGACGCTGACGCTATCTAGGACACAAAATCGTGTACAAATTTGAATTTCTTATCCCAAAAAACCAGTGTATACCAAATTTCGTGAAATGAGCTCGAATTAGTCGAAAGATGTTTATTTGTTCAACTTTGACACCCTGTAGCACGGTTATTATCAACTTTCGGACTAAGGTAAGTTTAGTTAGCTAAGTGTACTTACTCTATGTGGAAGAGCGTTATGTAAAGACCTTTCCGGGACACCCTGTATATGTATGTATTGTCGAAGCTATGCAATGAGAAATAATTCTATATTACTTCTTGTCATTACCAATTGCGGAATATCTGACGCAGCTTTATTTGTTTTCTTTTTAGGTGTTAGTTTTTTTTTGTGTGTTTTTGGCGAAATTACTTTGTTTACGCCCCGTTGCCTGGGGGATGTTTCATTGATTGTATTTGCCCTTTTGTATATTTTTTTTCTACTCCCATTTTATAATACAATAATTAAAAGATTAAAATCTGTTTCATAATGAGCTTCATTATGATGCAGATTTTCATTATGATACAAATTTTTCAGCCAATAGAGTGGAATTATCCTGTACTAAAAATATTAATTTAGCGAAGTAGGCAGGTAAGCTACATGCTGCAATGCTTTGTTATTTTGACAATTGTCAAAATATTTTGAATCGTTTAAGAGCTAATACCTCTACATCTACGTTTTGATCAAATTATTATAAAAATAATGAGTGATAACAAAGAATTTTTACTGACACCTCCAGAAATTAGCAGAAAGAGGACAGATGCAGTTAATAATATACTGCCGGACAAGTCCAAGAACGCATTACTCACTTATAAAATCAGTGTTAAACATTAAGCATAATGTTGACATATCTAAATATTATGTTATATGCTCCGTTAAAATATAAATCCGAAGGATTTATTGGCAAAAAATCAAAAACCTTCTCACCTGATGAAATTAAGAGGTTTTTGAATGAAGCACCTGATAATCAGTTTCTTTTTTTCAAAAGTAAGTACATACCTAATTTAGTTATTATTACAGTGATATTGGCCGAACGGTTGAAGCGATTTCAAAACAAAATGATACGTGCGCCGTCTGGATTCGATCCCCACAACATTATTTATTTATTTATTTTATACTTTATTATTATTTTAGACAGCAATGATATTTGGAATCGTGGGGGTATGCCGTAAACATGAACTCCACGATTTAAAGGTCGAAAATGTACAAGATACAAAGGAAATATTAATCATCAATATAGTCAAGACTAAAACAAAAATACAAGAACATTCACAATTACCGGTAAATATTACGAAATTTGCAAACAATATATTAATCTTAAGCATCTGTCCTACTCCATCTTTTTTCGTAAACTACAACAATGGAAATATAGTTGAAAACATTGTCATCGATAAATTTGAACCTTGGGCAAGCAAATTGACTTCTTTAGATAACTACCAATTTGTACACAGGACACTGTTGCGAACGTCTGAAGCGTATTAGTGGATGGCGGCTGGATGATATTACTACTTTAAAAGACATGATGGTGTGAAGTCCACGACGGTGGAAATGAGTACATTGAAAATAGTGTCAGAATAAAATAAACATTTCAAATCAAATTTTGAATTCTATCGAAAATATTAGTGACGAATTTAACATTAACATGGCCTCCAGTTCAAATTCGACAACCATTCGTACAGGAACAGCCCCATAAATAAATTTTACAAATTGCACTGTAAATAATATGTATATTTACAAAAAATATTAATAAATCAATGTGTTATTAAAAAGGTTACTACTTAATTAATATGTTAAAAAAAGTTCCTTTTCATTGATACAAAAAATTTCACTTTCATTTATGATAATATGTAATATTCTTAAAATAAATATTTGTTTCCGTTATTAGTTTATTAAAGGTCGTAGAAAAAATAGCGTATGCAACTTTCATGAAATGGCCATTAATACACTCACATGTTATGCGGCTCGTTTCGTATCCTACAACATGCTCATGTATTAATGGTCATCATTACATGATTGTTGCATAATATACTATTTTAATGCTGTTTTTTAATTGTAATATAGATGTTTGTAGTGTAACTTTTTGTTGGGCATTTATTTTACCTTCACTAAATTAAAAAGCAGGTTAAGTTTATTTCGACAGATTTTAAAAGTTACCGAAATTAAACCTTTTAACATTCAAAAATGTACAGTTTTGATGAATTTTAAGTGGTCCCAATATTCAACTAATTGGACGATTCATGTACTAATTGTAAAATAGGAGGTTGGCACTGGGAAACCTCCAGCATGTCTTAGTTTTGAATAAACAAATCATTGTAAATATTGTTACAGTTTGCAAATAAAGTGAGATGTTAAAATAATTTTTTTTTCACATGGCATATGGATATTTCTGTACGGTTTTCTCTTATAGTAATGATAGCTAGATCATCTGAATGTAAACTAATTGTTGAAGTAGACTTTATAATTAAATACAGCTTCTGAGAGTTGCATCACAACTCTTGAGACAAGGGGCAAGTTATCACTGGTGTTTGAATAAGCTCTAGCACCACAATACGTTTCGAACCAGTATATGCTACAGCTCAATCTTTCAATCCAAAATCCGAATGGTACATATTACCTTCCAATAAACAGTGATGTGCAAAGTACTTTACCATGACATCTTTTGAGGAGAATCTCTCATAAAATATATCGCACTGGAGAAACTTTCATAAGCCAATAAATCATGCGATACCTTTACTTGCTTAATAGTTAGTTGCAAAATAAAAATATTGACTTTTTTGATAACAAATCCTAAAATCAACGCAAATAAACTAGCTATTATCTGCAATTACCAATTTCAAAACCATTCTTTGTTACTTTGAGACCCTCTCAGGTGTGACTTGCTGTTATTTTATAATATACTTTTTGAAAAGATATTCAAATATTATTTTTTTCATGTTTAGTATTTATATAGCTGTGTTTTTAGAAAAACGCATATTTAATTTTTAACATAAAATGTAATTTTCAACTTTAGAATATAAGACATTACTGTTAAACAATCAACGAATTTCAGAACCTCTAATTTTCTGCTTTTACATTCATTCATAATCCAGAGCCTAGTTGAGTGTATTCGCTTACAGTTGATTAAAGGATGTCCGCTTGAACTATTTAATCCGTTTCGCTGCAGTGAGTTGCTTTTATAACCATTTTATGTTAATGACGCATTACCTTGAATTTCCATATAAATAATACTTCCAAATCACACCTTATTTATTAGATATCCGATACCTAACATTTACCGATAATTTACTAGAGACCATTTCAATTCAAAAACAAATAGGGGCGAATATCAAAATATTTTTTCGCACAGTCTCAGACAGAGCCATAGAACGCTAACTAAAGAAGCCAAGTATCTGTATAAATGTTTGAAAAGAAGCGCACTTATTGGTCATCAGGATGTATCAATTAAAAAATGGAGCTTTTGAAGTTTATATTATCAGAATATTTTGCTCTTATGCTGGAATGTTTTTTTTATAAAGTCCAGTACTTTGATAACGTGTTGTATACAATAATTTTTTTTTATTTATTAGCAATCAGAATTTACAATAGAATTCTATGAGCTAATGTATTGACTTACGAACTAAGTAGTTCATCATTGACGTGATGAGGTCTTCTCCAGTGACAGTCCTCCTTAAACATTTTTTAGATCATTTGGCCATTTCCGTTTAAGCCTTCTCGTATTTTGTATTCCCATAATGTGATACAGGAGTGCGATGGTGTAGTATTCTAGCTTTTCGTGGTGATTAATACTTTTTTCGGTTATGACATCTTTGACATATGGTATGTTCAGGTCTCTATGAAGTGTGTCGGTAATAACATACCATGGGGTATTGGAGATCATGCGTAGTTTCCATATTCGACTTACTGGAACAACCCCAGAGTTCAATACCATAAACCCATATTGGCTTAAGGATCATTTTATAGAGAACGAGTTTATTTTCAAGTTGTAATTTGGACTTCCTACCAAGTAACCAATGCATTTCGTTGAGTTTCAGATCTATCTGTTTACGTTTTTTAACCACGTGTTGTTTGCATGTTAATTTATTATCTAAATGCATCCCTAAGTATTTTGTACTAGATGAAGTAGGTATTTGTATGTTATTTAGATGAACAGAGGAGCACAGGCCTTTTCGTAAGGTGAATTTAACTTGTACAGAGTTATCTTCATTGATCTTGATTTTCCATGTATGTGTCCACTTTTGTATTTGATTTTTTTTTTTTTATGATTGTGGACCTGAACAGGCTAAATAAGGCCTATCGTGCTAAAGCACTCAGGAACACTTAGGAGGATGGATAGAGGGATAATGAATTGTTAGATGATTTTGTAGGGTAATGGTTGCTAGTTGTGGGTTATCGTTGGTAGAAACGATAACTGTGTCGTCAGCAAAGGTGCCCATTGTAGTATAATCGTTTACTAGTAAATCCGAAGTGTACAGTATATATATAATAAGGGACCCAGGACACTACCCTACGGTACGCCGGACTTGATCGATCAGACACATCTTCGTTGACTCTTGTTCTAAATTCTCTGTCACTTCAGTAGGATTTTAGGAGATTATAATATATTGAGGGCAAGAATCTTCTAATCTTGTATAATAGGCCCGAGTGCCAAACTTTGTCGAAGGCTCTACTTACATCTAAGAATACCGATGTACAGTATTTCTTATTTTCAAATGCTTCATTAATTATGTGGCAGATCTTATGGGTTTGTTGTATCATAGAGTGACTTTGACGAAAGCCAAATTGATGTTGAGGTATCCATTCTTCGCTGTTAAGATCAGCAACTATTCTTTGCAATATAAGCCTAGTTCTAGTTCTAGTAGTTCTGAAATTGTAGGGAACAAGCTTATTGGACCATATGACGAAACCTTGTTTAAGTCTTTGCCCGGTTTAAATATTAATATAATTTCTGCAGCTTTCAGTTGCGTGGGTCAGTAATTTAGCTTAAGGTTAGCATTAAATATGTATGTAAGTAACACTAATCCTTTCTTGGTAATTCTTTTATTTTCTTTTCATTTTAGAAGTCACGCCATCTATGCCAGAAGATTTACGGAGTTATTATTTAAATTTCTTTTTTAATCTCTCTAGGGGTGAAAATTTTTATTCCACGAACATTGGTTGTGGTGTTACTTAATTGCCTCTCTATCACGTCATCGGCGACATCATTGTTGGGGGTGAAGCCTTCCGCAAGGTACTCTGCAAACAATTTAGCCTTTTCCTCATCACATCTTGAGATTGGGTCTTCTTCTTTAAGTATGGGGGGCACTTGGTTTTTAGACTTTCTTGCATTTATTACCGGCTTCCAGATAGAGTTGTCATATCTGTTCAAACTAATAATATAATCATCAAAGGATTGATTTCGTTTCAGCTGATTGCTTAGACTATTGAGAGTATTTTTACCAGCAGGTGCTTGGGTCGGGTGCCAATTTACTCTTGCTCATATTTTCACAGCTACAAGTTCTTTAATCTCCACAGGGACGTTGTATGTAGAGCTCCGAGAATATACGGGAGGAGTTGATTATTGGAAAGCCTTCTTAAGGATACAGAATCACTTGTTTAATGCTTCGTCAAGCTCTTCTTTTGAGACTAACTTTTAAGTTTATGTTTCCTTGGATATAATTTTGATACACTGCCAAATCGGTTTTTCTGTTATGCAATCTAGCAATGTGCTTTTTATGTATGGCACAGGAATTGATAATGGCTATGATCGGAGAGTGATTCGAAGAAAGGTCATAGCTAGAGAATATATCGATGTATGGTGATGAAATACCATTCGTTATCAAAAGATCGAGTAGCTCGGGAGTTTTGTTGGGATCAGTAGGCCAATAAGTAGGAGTACCTGTAGAAAGGAAAGTGTAATTATGCTCATGGAGAAGTTTTGCCAACTCTCTACCTTTTGTAGTTGTTGTGCGGGATTCCCAAAGGGAGTTTTTACTGTTAAGGTCTCCTCCTACAATGAATTTTGTTTGTAGAGTCCGGAAGAAGTCCTGAAAATGTTCTTTTTTGATATCGTGGCGCAGTGGGTAGTAAACGGGTGCTACTGTTAGTTCATACAGGAGTAGTTTAACTCTTATTGCTGTGGCTTGTAGGTGTACTGTCTCGTATTTAGGTAGTTACAAGGGGCTGATAGATTTCTTGATTATTATAGCTGCACCAGCATGGGCAGTATTATCTGTAGTTATCAGTAGAAGGCCATTGGTATTCCACTGGGCTATTTTTACAAATTTAATAAATTTTATTGACCAGCGTGGAGAGCATGTTCAACACCATGCTATTTTGTAGCATTAGTTGCTGAAACATAGCCTTAAATTCATCTAAAAATTTGCTTATTATTGAAGAAATATTGACTTCATATTGTTCACTGCCTGAGATGCGTTCATTGGAGTTTAGATTGTGTTCACCTGTTCTGGTACTCTTTACTGCATTCGCATAACTAAAATTTTGTTGGACATGGGGTTTTGTATCCGGTTTGGTGGTATTGTGGCTGTTATTGTATTTTGCTGGATATTTAGCCTGTTATTCGCATTATTGGGCTTTACCAATAATCTATGATAGAATTCACAACCTCTGTAATTTGACGTGGCTGGCTGACGTTTCTTTACTTTTTCTACAATTAGTAGTGTTATGTGATCCTCCACATTTAACACAAACCAATGGTTTATTGCAGTAGGCTTTCGTATGCCCGTATTGTTGGCAACGCATACATTGTACTATACTGTTGATCATTTTGGGCGGTTTAATTACAATTATCTGATTTTAAAATTTATTTACTTTATATATGTATATATATATATATATATATATATATATATATATATATATGTATATATATCTTTATTGATAGTCGCTGGTTCTAGATCAACGAAAGACATTTAGTGGCTCATTGGTAGCTGTATTTTTCACATTTATTGTGTTTCTGACTTTGTGTCCCATGGTATTAAGTTCTTTCTTGATTGCATTTGTTTTGTATCTGTTGTAAAATGCAGATTTTTGATGACGACTCTGAATGCTCGGTCGTCCTTCAGCTGATATGTATGGTGAACTATGTCATGTTCCGCATATATCGTATCAATTGTCTGTATGTTTCTCGAAGATCACAGTTGATCTTTATGGTATTGTCAGCTAACGTTTTTGTACAGTATTGTTAAATTTCAGCTATTGCACTGAGGTTTTTGATCATTTCCTGATAGTTTAACACCCCGTAGACGAAGATTGGAGGAGGCTTTGGAAATGTATTGTCGGCATGCTTGTTGTTAGGTGTTTCGGTCTCCGTTTCTTTTAGTTGGCTGAATTTATTACTTAAAGTAATATCATGGCTATTTGGGGGATGTATTTTTCTTCTTTTGTTTGTTTGACCTTTTGCCATGCATTTTTGTTGGCATCTTGTTCAGGAGTTTCATCGTCACTGGTAGAAGACAGAGGATTGAGTAGTATTTGAAGTCTGTTGTGCATTTTGAGCAGGTGAATTAACAAGATGCTCTTGCGATAAGTAATAATTAATACCACTTGTGTTGGTTGATTAACTTGCTTAGTCTTGTAAAAATGCAGTAGTTGGGGATTTAATGGAACAGCCTGTATAGCATTGTTATTTGGAACATATTGATGACGGTACATAACTCCTGGGCTGTATCATTCTTAGGTGTTTTTTATAGTGTTGAAATGATATGTGTATGAATATGAATATGTTCATATACAATAAATGAATGATAAACTATCGTTTAATGTAAAACTAATAAGGCATTAAAAATGAATTTTCTAAACTACACATATTTAAGATTTGTCTAAATTTAGTTGAAGTCAAAGTAGCGTGTTTAACATTTACAAAATTGGTCACTTAACCACCGCTCAACGCGCTAAAATTAAATTATATAACAGAAATAACAATTCTGTGCGAACTGTGTGTGGAAAAAGTATTTTCTTCTCACGCGCGAAATTTAAATTTAAAATTTTTTTATTTTGAAATTTATTAATTCAAATCATTTACCTTTATTTAAAATCATAATTTGTATGTGTGAAACACATTACATATTTAACAAGCAAGTAGTAAAATGTATTTTTTTTATGTAAAAGTGCAAATTCCCATCTTTTTTTTCTGCACTGTCAAATTAACTTTTTGCAAAAATATCAAATGAGCTCCAGGATACAAATTTACTTAGCTAATCAACTTAATTAAGGTAATTATTTTTTGACAACGCATTTTCAGGTTTTTAAATCACAAACTTCAAGAACTTTGTACCGCACGATTATTTGAATGTTAAAAAAAATGAGAATAATTTGACAATGTAAACCGCACAAAAAACGACCGAAAGTTATAAATAAATTACCAAAAATATTAAACAAATTTAGAGAAAAGCCACTTTCAAGCACTATAATGGCAAACGTCATTCAATCCACCTAAACACTCAATCAAAAAATGACTATATTATGTATCTTACAACTAACTATGCATTGTGCAGCAATCTGTTATTTTTTGCTTTTTATGACTCATCATATATATATATATATATATATATATATATATATATATTATATATATATATATATATATATATATATATATATATATATATATATATATATATATATGCATGGATATACATGCTAAGCTATCATCATTAGCGGACGACCATACATTAGGTATTGAAACGCATTCGTTATTTTTTGATTTTGTGTAGTACGTGGGTGTGTTTTGTGTGTTAATTAGCGTATTGTACCAACTTTTTTGAATCTATGAAACTATCTACAATTAATGCATCGTTATCAGTAGAATTCTTCAACTTATTTGCAATATTCAAAAGATTCTCATTTGCCATTATTTCGCGTTGACGAGTATATTTGTTACGCTATTTCATTTATACAGGATACATATATATATATATATATATATATATATATATATATATATATATATATATATACATATATCCATGGATATACATGGATCTTATTTTTAAACTTAGTTGGGTTGTGTTCCAGATTTATGTTTGTCACTTCTTTCAGCTTTCTACTTTTTTAGTTTTTTTCACCTGTTACCATACGTTCTATTTCCCATTTAACACAATGGTTATGTTACTATACATGACCATAATTCGCGATTGGTCTGTTTCGGTTTTACTAATGTCCTTTCTACCTTTCCGTTTCTCCTATATATTCCCTTACTCATCTACACGAAAGCTTGTTTAAGCAATTCTTGGTTTATCGTTCTTAATTGTTTGGCTTTGCCGTTGTTATTACTTACGTAATGATTCCTAAGGGTTTGAATGTAGTGCATTGCCACTAGACTAGTCGTTGATTTTAGATATGAATTTACCTCGATCATTTTGGATATTATTTCTCCTTCATCTTTCAGTTACTCTGTGTCCAAACATCTTACATGTCATCTTGTAACGTTTATTTTTACGCTGTCTTGGTGGTTATAATCGTAGCATACCAAGCTTCCTACAGGCTTGCGTTTTGAACTTGTTTCCATACCTTGTGAATTATACCGGTTAGTCTCGTTGGAAAGAGTATTTACTGCTGCATCAAATCCATCTTACTTGTAATATGTCTAATTTGTAGTGGTGCCGTTAGAGCGCGTTTTTTGATATAATATCAGAGAATTGCAAAATGCCCAAAAAATGTAATGCAACAATATGACTTTTTTTTCATAAAAATGAGATGAAATCATCCCTAAATAGGTTAGTGAAAACCGCATCTCGATATCTTATTCATACCCTAAAATATCGAAGAAAGAAAATTTCATTATTATAAAATTTGAAAAAGTCGATATTACACCGGTATTTATTCTTATTTGTCTTTTTCAAGATTCAATGAAAAATTTCATCATTTTATAATTAAAGTTTTCATAATTTTAAAAATGAAATGTAATAATGTGATAATATTTATTTTTGAATGGTATTATTCCAAATTTACGCAATTCTTCTTATTAATTTTATTTATGGCCCTAAAATGCTCGAATTGTCTCCCATCGACCTCGATGCATTGTTGGAGCCGCTCATGCGTGGACATTACAGCAGCTGGAACTTCTGCTCTTGACAGGCTACGAATGGCCTCTCGAATTCGTACTTTCATGTCGTCTCTCGTTGTTGGTGGAGTTTCGTAATCTTTTAACCGACCCCGTAGATAAAAGTCCAAACAGGTTAAGCCTGGGGATCGGGTGGCCAAGGAAATAGACTTCCTCCCCAATCCACCTCTGGAAATATATTAGATTTAAGTGTTCTCGCACATTTATTAAAAAATGTGCTGGGCAGCCGTCTAGTTGTAAAAACATATTTTTACGTAATTGCAAAGGCGCATCTTCTAATAAAATAAGCAACCACCCACACCACACATTAACACTCCAACGACCTTGATGTTGTACCTCGTGCAACCGGTGAGGATTGGTGTCAGATCAATAATGTATATTATGCAAATTAACGTTTCCATCACTTTAATTGTGGTCTCATCCGTCCAAAGAATTTCGGATAAAAATCCTCTATTTTCCCTGATCATGCCCAACATCCAATGGCAATAATCTATCTTCGTCATGTAAGACTTGATGTAAAACCATATGATACGGGTGCATTCCATAAATTTCAAATTACAAACACATTCTGAAACATGTAAAGTAGTATTACACCTATAATGAACTCAATCCGTGGACACAGTATATATGTTAATCAGTGGATTAAAACTATGACGCTGCAATCCAACAGGTTTGCAAAAATCACTTCGCAGAATTCAGGTTAACACTACTGCTTTACACGAAAAATATGAATATAAGTTAGAAACTGAAGCACCTTGCTCCTAAAGAGATAGATTTGCTAATTTACCCATCTCTTACCAAAAACGTCTGATAACATAGAAATCCTAGATATAACCTTACAGCAATAGATTACAATAATCCAAAAGCATTTGTGTCGGGAAATACTTTAAGAAAACCTATCAACTGCTTCAAAAAGGTGATATTTGAGCTCTTAACTGTACCTCACTAGTCAATACAGTACAGCAACTAAAAAAAAATTGAATTGTCGAAAAACCTGTATATCACTTCTTCAAAATAGTACTTCACCCTTAATGATCATTTTACAACAAAAACGTACTCAATCGGAATACCATACTGTTTAATCAAAAGAAAGAGACTATCAAAAAAATCAAGTGAGCAAGAACAAAATGTATACCTTACAAAACACAGAAAAGATGAACGTTGCGTATAAGTGTTGTTATGCTTTGAAAGTTTCTTGATACACATTAATTGCAGTAAGGTGTGTTTCCAATACGATATTTTACTACGTGATCAATCTCAAGTGTACTATAGTGGTATGACAAAAATCCCTAATTGTTAATATTGTTGTTTTTGCAGATGGCTGCTTTGGATTTTTAGTGTAGTTTTAGTCATTTTAGTTTATGTCATATTATACCTTCGTTCTTCACTTTTGGATTTTCTTGAGTTATTTACAAACTGTCTATATCAAGACAAATCATATATTCTGAATTTCAAATTGTGATATCGAATTTAATCGTCATGCCGTTTTCAATCGAACACGACACATTCATTGTTGTGGCTCATTTTCGTAGCGGCTTCCAATATGGTAATGGGCAATGGCATTATTCATTGCAATCATGCATCGATCAATTTACTATTGAGTACCCAAATGAAAATATTAGTTACGAAACATTTAGTCAACATCGTAATCGATTGTTAGCTCGATTCATGGACACTGGTAGTGTTTTAAAACGCAAACGTGAAGCTTCGGCTACTGTCTTAACAGAGGACACCTTAGCAAATATCCAAGCAAGGATGAATGCAAGCCCCAATAAATCTTTGCGAAAACTATCTGCACAAACACGTATGAAAAATTTTACCATACAAACATAATTTTACATAAATAATGTTTAGTTGTATCCTATGAAACTGTCCACACTGCAGTAAAGAAGAATTTACATTTGTACCCGTACAAGGTGTCGGTACTACAACAGTTGCGAGATAGAGATTTTCAGCTTAGAGTATACTACTGTCAATGGTTCAACAATACGATGAACAATGATTTACTGGATGTATCTTTTTTTCTGATGAAGCTTGGTGTCATCTGTCCGGTTACATAAATAGCCAAAATTATCGTACGTGGTCTGCAGAAAATCCACATGTATTTCGAGAAACTACCTTACACCCTATCAAGGTCGGTGTCTGGATAGCAATGTCGCGACAACGAATATTTGGACCAGTATTTTTCGATGGCACAATTACTGCGGCAAGATACAGGGAAATACTTTTAGAACCATTTATGAATAATTTGGATGATCGTGAACTACGAAACCAGTATTTCCAGCATGACTCCGCTACCCCACATACTGCACAGGCTACAATTAATTATTTACGAGACTTCTTTGAAGAGAGAATCATTAGTGTAAATCGTTGGCCACCGCATTCACCAGACTTGACACCGTTAGACTTTTTTCTTTTTGATTATTTAAAAAACAAAGTGTTCAGCAGAAGATTGCATACTCTTCAAGAATTGCGAGATGCTATAGCTCATGAAGTTCGTAATATTGGTGCCGAAATGTTACAAAATGTATTTGCGAATATGCAACGTGGGGTGAACTTATGTTTACAATTTAATGACGGTCATTTTGAACATATGCTGTAAAGCAAAGTGTGATAACTAATGTGTACCTAAGGAGTTAAAAAAAATTTATAAGAGACATTGTAATTCCATAAACATGTACTGTAAATTTTATTTAACTATAATGAAATTATAACATTTAAATATTTAAGATTCATTATTTTGTAATGATTTAATCCAATCCAATAATATTTTATTTATTTTGTTGTATTTTATAGGGATGCAGTCTAATCAAACAGAAAATAGTCATTATTTAAATTAAGATAATATTTTATAATATGTATAAGTTAATGACCTTCATACAGATTTGAAACTGATCGTAGTTTTTACTCGAACCATGCTCTAGAGTAGCTAGAGCAATACAGCTTCTTACCAACCTATCAGTGGTACCAACTTAAATATTTTGATCACGTGGTATACACTTGAGGTTGATCGCTCTGTAAAATGAATATTACTAACCAGTAATTAAATTTTACTTTTTAGCGAACAGAAAGGATAAGCACAAATATGGTGTTTGTCCCTTTGAGATCGGAATACACCCAAAATCTCTTTTTCAATAGCTCACATTTACAGACTTACGCTTACCTTTATACTTACAAAAATTATGAATCACTTCCTCGTAAGATTATTCATCCTAAATCTGTTCTGGAATAATGTATCCAATATTTTCTCTATACAGAAAATGGACATGTAGCAATAATATTGAGTCAATTCTTAGTTGAATGTTTACGTTTGGAAACAGAGGCTATTTTAAGCGTTTGGTAACGTCCCTCTACTAGTAGTCTTGTAGGAATTATAACCATGCATCTATTCAGAGATCTATTTCTCTAAGAAAATATTTTTTATAATTCATATAAGTAATGAAATCATAACGAAGCTTTAATAGACTTTATCAACGATTCTCATAAAATCTTCAATATTTGCATAAAATTTTGGAATATTCAACATTTTCAACTTTAATGGTCAACCGAACTTTCTACCTTTCCGTTTCTCCTATATATTCCCTTACTCATCTACACGAAAGCTTGTTTAAGCAATTCTTGGTTTATCGTTCTTAATTGTTTGGCTTTGCCGTTGTTATTACTTACGTAATGATTCCTAAGGGTTTGAATGTAGTGCATTGCCACTAGACTAGTCGTTGATTTTAGATATGAATTTACCTCGATCATTTTGGATATTATTTCTCCTTCATCTTTCAGTTACTCTGTGTCCAAACATCTTACATGTCATCTTGTAACGTTTATTTTTACGCTGTCTTGGTGGTTATAATCGTAGCATACCAAGCTTCCTACAGGCTTGCGTTTTGAACTTGTTTCCATACCTTGTGAATTATACCGGTTAGTCTCGTTGGAAAGAGTATTTACTGCTGCATCAAATCCATCTTACTTGTAATATGTCTAATTTGTAGTGGTGCCGTTAGAGCGCGTTTTTTGATATAATATCAGAGAATTGCAAAATGCCCAAAAAATGTAATGCAACAATATGACTTTTTTCATAAAATGAGATGAAATCATCCCTAAATAGGTTAGTGAAAACCGCATCTCGATATCTTATTCATACCCTAAAATATCGAAGAAAGAAAATTTCATTATTATAAAATTTGAAAAAGTCGATATTACACCGGTATTTATTCTTATTTGTCTTTTTCAAGATTCAATGAAAAATTTCATCATTTTATAATTAAAGTTTTCATAATTTTAAAAATGAAATGTAATAATGTGATAATATTTATTTTTGAATGGTATTATTCCAAATTTACGCAATTCTTCTTATTAATTTTATTTATGGCCCTAAAATGCTCGAATTGTCTCCCATCGACCTCGATGCATTGTTGGAGCCGCTCATGCGTGGACATTACAGCAGCTGGAACTTCTGCTCTTGACAGGCTACGAATGGCCTCTCGAATTCGTACTTTCATGTCGTCTCTCGTTGTTGGTGGAGTTTCGTAATCTTTTAACCGACCCCGTAGATAAAAGTCCAAACAGGTTAAGCCTGGGGATCGGGGTGGCCAAGGAAATAGACTTCCTCCCCCAATCCACCTCTGGAAATATATTAGATTTAAGTGTTCTCGCACATTTATTAAAAAATGTGCTGGGCAGCCGTCTAGTTGTAAAAACATATTTTTACGTAATTGCAAAGGCGCATCTTCTAATAAAATAAGCAACCACCCACACCACACATTAACACTCCAACGACCTTGATGTTGTACCTCGTGCAACCGGTGAGGATTGGTGTCAGATCAATAATGTATATTATGCAAATTAAGTTTCCATCACTTTAATTGTGGTCTCATCCGTCCAAAGAATTTCGGATAAAAATCCTCTATTTTCCCTGATCATGCCCAACATCCAATGGCAATAATCTATCTTCGTCATGTAAGACTTGATGTAAAACCATATGATACGGGTGCATTCCATAAATTTCAAATTACAAACACATTCTGAAACATGTAAAGTAGTATTACACCTATAATGAACTCAATCCGTGGACACAGTATATATGTTAATCAGTGGATTAAAACTATGACGCTGCAATCGAACAGGTTTGCAAAATCACTTCGCAGAATTCAGGTAAACACTACTGCTTTACACGAAAAATATGAATATAAGTTAGAAACTGAAGCACCTTGCTCCTAAAGAGATAGATTTGCTAATTTACCCATCTCTTACCAAAACGTCTGATAACATAGAAATCCTAGATATAACCTTACAGCAATAGATTACAATAATCCAAAAGCATTTGTGTCGGGAAATACTTTAAGAAAACCTATCAACTGCTTCAAAAGGTGATATTTGAGCTCTTAACTGTACCTCACTAGTCAATACAGTACAGCAACTAAAAAAAAATTGAATTGTCGAAAAACCTGTATATCACTTCTTCAAAATAGTACTTCACCCTTAATGATCATTTTACAACAAAAACGTACTCAATCGGAATACCATACTGTTTAATCAAAAGAAAGAGACTATCAAAAAAATCAAGTGAGCAAGAACAAAATGTATACCTTACAAAACACAGAAAAGATGAACGTTGCGTATAAGTGTTGTTATGCTTTGAAAGTTTCTTGATACACATTAATTGCAGTAAGGTGTGTTTCCAATACGATATTTTACTACGTGATCAATCTCAAGTGTACTATAGTGGTATGACAAAAAATCCCTAATTGTTAATATTGTTGTTTTTTGCAGATGGCTGCTTTGGATTTTTAGTGTAGTTTTAGTCATTTTAGTTTATGTCATATTATACCTTCGTTCTTCACTTTTGGATTTTCTTGAGTTATTTACAAACTGTCTATATCAAGACAAATCATATATTCTGAATTTCAAATTGTGATATCGAATTTAATCGTCATGCCGTTTTCAATCGAACACGACACATTCATTGTTGTGGCTCATTTTCGTAGCGGCTTCCAATATGGTAATGGGCAATGGCATTATTCATTGCAATCATGCATCGATCAATTTACTATTGAGTACCCAAATGAAAATATTAGTTACGAAACATTTAGTCAACATCGTAATCGATTGTTAGCTCGATTCATGGACACTGGTAGTGTTTTAAAACGCAAACGTGAAGCTTCGGCTACTGTCTTAACAGAGGACACCTTAGCAAATATCCAAGCAAGGATGAATGCAAGCCCCAATAAATCTTTGCGAAAACTATCTGCACAAACACGTATGAAAAATTTTACCATACAAACATAATTTTACATAAATAATTTTAGTTGTATCCTATGAAAGTGTCCACACTGCAGTAAAGAAGAATTTACATTTGTACCCGTACAAGGTGTCGGTATTACAACAGTTACGAGATAGAAATTTTCAGCTTAGAGTAAACTACTGTCAATGGTTCAACAATACGATGAACAATGATTTACTGGATGTATCTTTTTTTCTGATGAAGCTTGGTGTCATCTGTCCGGTTACATAAATAGCCAAAATTATCGTACGTGGTCTGCAGAAAATCCACATGTATTTCGAGAAACTACCTTACACCCTATCAAGGTCGGTGTCTGGATAGCAATGTCGCGACAACGAATATTTGGACCAGTATTTTTCGATGGCACAATTACTGCGGCAAGATACAGGGAAATACTTTTAGAACCATTTATGAATAATTTGGATGATCGTGAACTACGAAACCAGTATTTCCAGCATGACTCCGCTACCCCACATACTGCACAGGCTACAATTAATTATTTACGAGACTTCTTTGAAGAGAGAATCATTAGTGTAAATCGTTGGCCACCGCATTCACCAGACTTGACACCGTTAGACTTTTTTCTTTTTGATTATTTAAAAAACAAAGTGTTCAGCAGAAGATTGCATACTCTTCAAGAATTGCGAGATGCTATAGCTCATGAAGTTCGTAATATTGGTGCCGAAATGTTACAAAATGTATTTGCGAATATGCAACGTGGGGTGAACTTATGTTTACAATTTAATGACGGTCATTTTGAACATATGCTGTAAAGCAAAGTGTGATAACTAATGTGTACCTAAGGAGTTAAAAAAAAATTTATAAGAGACATTGTAATTCCATAAACATGTACTGTAAATTTTATTTAACTATAATGAAATTATAACATTTAAATATTTAAGATTCATTATTTTGTAATGATTTAATCCAATCCAATAATATTTTATTTATTTTGTTGTATTTTATAGGGATGCAGTCTAATCAAACAGAAAATAGTCATTATTTAAATTAAGATAATATTTTATAATATGTATAAGTTAATGACCTTCATACAGATTTGAAACTGATCGTAGTTTTTACTCGAACCATGCTCTAGAGTAGCTAGAGCAATACAGCTTCTTACCAACCTATCAGTGGTACCAACTTAAATATTTTGATCACGTGGTATACACTTGAGGTTGATCGCTCTGTAAAATGAATATTACTAACCAGTAATTAAATTTTACTTTTTAGCGAACAGAAAGGATAAGCACAAATATGGTGTTTGTCCCTTTGAGATCGGAATACACCCAAAATCTCTTTTTCAATAGCTCACATTTACAGACTTACGCTTACCTTTATACTTACAAAAAAATTATGAATCACTTCCCTCGTAAGATTATTCATCCTAAATCTGTTCTGGAATAATGTATCCAATATTTTCTCTATACAGAAAATGGACATGTAGCAATAATATTGAGTCAATTCTTAGTTGAATGTTTACGTTTGGAAACAGAGGCTATTTTAAGCGTTTGGTAACGTCCCTCTACTAGTAGTCTTGTAGGAATTATAACCATGCATCTATTCAGAGATCTATTTCTCTAAGAAAATATTTTTTTTATAATTCATATAAGTAATGAAATCATAACGAAGCTTTAATAGACTTTATCAACGATTCTCATAAAATCTTCAATATTTGCATAAAATTTTTGGAATATTCAACATTTTCAACTTTAATGGTCAACCGAACTTTATGTGAATAATATCGCTTCGGGCGATTTTTGAGCAATCAGCAAACACCCTGTATAAACCAAATACTGTAAGAAATACCCTGTATAAATGAAGTAGCGTAACAAATATACTCGTCAACGCGAAATAATGGCGAATGAGTCTTTTGAATATTGCAAATAAGTTGAAGAATTCTACTGATAACGATGCATTAATTGTAGATAGTTTCATAGATTCTAAAAAGTTGGTACAATACACTAATTAACACACAAAACACACCCACGTACCACACAAAATTAAAAAATAACGAATGCATTTCAATACCTAATCTATCGTCGTCCGCTAATGATGATAGCTTAGCTATTGAAACGCATTCGATGTTCTTTAATTTTGTGTGGTAAATGGGTGTATTTTGTTTGTTACAAGCCCTGCCACAGATCTAGTGTTCCAGATTTTTGTAAGTATGCTAACTATTTACTTAGAATTGAACGTTTGCAAAATACATAAATTTTAATCAAATGCGTTGTAAGTTGAAAGTTTGTAAGGTTTTAAGATCCCATTGCATAATTTCGTCGATACTGTATACAAAACGAATATTTAACATAATTGATGAATATGTGAATATTTAATTCATTTGACTTTATAAACTGTTAAAGTTCTTGCGAAAGTGAATCAATCAGCAAAACAATAGTAAGTAATATTTAAAATTAGAAATGACAGAAAATAAAATAAACGTGACTAAAATTTTCTGGAAATTTGTAAAACATTAGCAGTTTTAAAGTGAACGAACTTTCTGCAATATAATATCCTACAGTTGCAACTTGCACTCAATATCCTTTCAAAACGTGTTTCCTCCTACATATAATATGAATTGTTATTACAGTAAAATAACTGCACTGAAAACGGTACATGATCTTGTTTCTAAACTTTTTTAGTTTAAACATATAAAACTTTTACAAACTTTATTAGTGCAAATAAAGGATTAGATCTCGAGTGTACGCCATGTAATAAACAACAGTAATTACAGTTATTATGTAACTGAAAAAAATTATAAATGCTATAATGAAGAAATTAGAATAGTAGTATTTAATAGATCTTGTAGATTCTAAATTTAGATTATTCCGTGCTGTTTGTTGAATTCGTGTTTTAATCAAGTTATTCATTATCGCCATTAATATTATTGATTAAAGTCTTATTTTTAATTAATAGGTACTTGGTGTCCATACTAAAAAGTTTTTGTGGAATTCTTTGCATAAATTGGATTCAATAACATAATTCGATTAAATGGATTACATTTGTCCTTGTTTTTAATGTAAATTGGATTGACAAAAACGCAGTATTAATACAATTCCTATTTGTGATAAATAAGGTTAAGCATGTCGTTTTCCCAAATTTCGCTGCTTTATGTTGCTTAAATATGATTTAAATCTATAATTATCAAACTTTTCCTTAGTTCCTGGATATTCTCCGGTTTATGACTCCTCCAGCCATTACAAATAAAGTAAAATTATAGAATTCTTTCTATAAATAAATCTATGTACTAAATTAAGTCTGATGATATTTGTTAAATAATAGTTACGCAATATATTATTAACACTGTTTTTGTATTGTTTTATCAATTAATGACCATTAAAAAATCTACCAATTTAAAAGAGGTGTTAAACACTTAGTGTTAAAAGTTAAAGTTTAAACAAATGATACATTTTGCACATCATATTTTTTGTGCTGCACATATTCAATTTTATAGTATTTGCAAAATTGCCTAGTTCTGTCAAAAAAATTAAAGATCGTTTGTAATAGTTTTACTTAATGCTGTAGACATATTTTGGCCTAATTTTTCAATCATAATAAACAGCTGCAGACCATTAATAAATATCGCTTTCCTTGTGAATTTTAAGCGTTACTTATTTATAAATGAACTGCAACGTTTTAAAAGATTAATTATAGGAAGATGTACACGGGGTGGTCCAATTTCAAAAAGATTAACATGCCAACCATTGTATTAGTAGGGATTCACTTAAAACGACGGAAGTAGCCGAGAGAGACCTCTTTTTTTGTACCTATTTCATTACGATTAGCAAAATTCCTCACTGTCTTACGTTTTGCGAGATTAAACGTGTAAATGGCTAAACCTGTATACGAATATAAAAAAAAAAAAATTGAATATCTTAAAAGCACGTTTTAACGTAGGTTGTAGGGTTAATTTTTTTTTAAATTTATGTATTGTAGCGTCCCCCAGGTACTCTATCTTGAAAAGCGTAATTTGAACTTATTTGCAATAATGCAAATTCAAGAGCACAACAATCGCTAAATTAATTGCCTGCCTTACTTTGACTTTCCGGGTAATAATTAAAACCTTAGAATTTATTTACAGGTCTGATATTAATTACACGCAAGCCTCAAATCTGATCAAACGAAGTAGCCGTCTAGCGTTAGGTACGTTAATCTATCTAAATGATATAGTCTGGATGAGGTGCGTGTTGTATCATAAGGGGCAGGTAAAGAAAATGAAACTACTCAAATTAAAATCAACGAACCTTGCGCAGCAGTGGTTCAGCCCGTTAATCTACGATTGTGGGAAAGAACCACCAATAAAACCCACTTTATTAATAAATAAGCAATTGCACAAGTACATTAACAAATCAAATAACACAAAAAAAAAGAATAAAAGGGATACATAACAAAACACCATTAAATCAGGTTAAAGTACGTACAAAATTATAACATTAAGAGAACATGAGTAAAAAGCAGTTACACAGAAACACAGTAATAAAAAGAAACACATGTAGTCACGCTCACAATTGGCTCATAAATCATCAGAATAAAAATCATAATAAAAATAGTAACACCAAACATGTGGCCCTTTGAAAAAGCCAATCATGCCGGTCTTTAAGTAAATAAGCACATAAAACCATAAAGCAAATTACGGTACATATAAAATACAACAACAATAAAATTTCACAGGAATAAGGCAAATGCGAGGACAAAAGAAAACAGACAAGGAATTTAAAAGTACCCAATTGTTTAGTGACAACGGAAGCACAAAATACATAAGTCACATCGTAATAAAGCACATACAAAAGAGAAATCAGCTCGTAGGCAAATAATTCAACTTCAATAAATTGAAATAAAAACTCATTAAAACAAAGGTTATGTTATAAATAGATCACTAACATCGTGACCGATATATAAGTTTGAGCGTGTTACAAAAATACCGTGCCCCACCCTCTCTCTCTCGCTGGTGGCACATTCACCTATACAACAAATAAAAACAATAAAAATAAAATTCGACATGTTTAATTGTCTGGCTTGGGAGTGTGTACCAACTGGCAATTGCCTTTTACAATTAATAACCAGCGGCATCCCATACCCATCCACCAGCCCACTCTACACAATTATAAATATAACCAACAACCAACAATGATAATTCGCACAAATGCCAGAGTGAGAGGGCCCTGTACTGTCCTTCTATTTTAGCAGATTTCAGCTTAATGTTATCTAGACTGGTAAAACGATTTGCTGCGAGCGTTCAGTTATATAAAAATACATACACTAGAATAAATATTCCATTAATTGATCACAGACACAAATCGTTAACCTACGCGGTTTAAACCCGAAAGTCTTTTCTTTCTTGGCGAATTCAAAAGAAAAATGTACACCCAAGAATTATTTTAAAGACAAACTGTTTACAATGAAGGTATTTAATTAACCCAAAAATCGAACTGGCTGTATTGATAAGCTAACTGTAACTGCCCTCTTCCCCGACTCAAACCTAACCATATATACTCCCGAAAACCACCCCCGTTTTTCAAAAGTAATAAAAAAAACAAGAAACATTAATTTATGTTGGAATAGTTTCATAATAATTATTACACGACATCTTAATTTTAATTAATTTAATTTTCGTCGGTAACAACCTTATATTTACGTGTGTCGAGTTTTCCAGTAACAAAGATATCTTTTAATCGCGGCAATTAATCATTAGATCAATGACGTTTTTACATCAAGAGAGCGCATAAGAAAATTCCAATGATTTGTTACGCCCCTTCAGTAAAGCATTCTTAAGTGTGCACCTGCCACTCACCACCTAACATGTGTTTACATACATTCCTTAGATAAGAATTAATAAATAAAAAAATATTTTGAAAGCTATAGTAAATTACGACGTATTATCAAGATATTAAAAATCCAATAATTATCTTTTCTATCGTGGTAACAATGGCGATTTGACAAACGTTTATTACAGGAATAAAATTTTCGCGGTCTGCGACCTACAGTATACATGTATGTACGTGTTTCTCCCGGGTCTACTGTCTCTTGTATTGATTAAACCCGTAGTTGATTTTTTAATGGAAAAGTGGCAAGCGGCGCTTTTTATAATTGATTTTTAACCTTTGAGTGAACGCTCGGTCTCACAGACTTTTAATCTAACCTTGAACTCCGGGCGTAGAAGATTTTCAGTGCCTCAATTTGTACTGACAACTTCTAGTGTGCTGTGGTTTGAATTTAAAAAACTTCCTCGGTCTCACAGACCGACGTTGTCACTCGCGTATTTAAGATAAACTGATTGTGTGAATTAGCAGGTACGTTAATTGCGAAATGTGTCCGCGGTCATACATTTTATTTCTTAATATTTTTAGCAGAAATGAGTTACGAGGAAAAACAGAAAAATCTCTTGCGCTTACTCGAAGAAGAAAATCCATATACAATTCACTATAACGACGACAATGATGATGTTGTTGAAGCAGACAATGTTGAACAACGATAGTGAGTCTGAACAAGAAATAGTGGTAACAGAACAAGATGGAAGTTCCAGTTTGCGACCTGTTCAAAGAAATTTTAGAGAACGCTTCTACATTGGCTGTGACAAAACTACAATGTGGAAGAAATACATTCCCCCAAAAAATTGTAGAACTCAATCAGAAAATATAATTATCCATTTACCAAGAGTAAGAAGACCTGAAGAAATATTGACAACAGAAGTAGATATTTGGAAGTCTTTTATAGGAGACGATATACTAAACATAGTAGTAGAAAATAGCAACAGATCCACTGTAAATGCGCATTATGGTGTTTCCAACAGAACGTCTTACTTTACCGATCTTATTGAAATTAACGCTTTGCTTGGATTACTATACTTGTCAGGTGTCAGAAAGACAGATCATCTAAATGCAGCAGATTTGTGGAAAACAAATGGAACTGCCATAGAATTATTCAGGCTGACGATGTCCTTACAACGGTTTCGCCTTCTATTGCGACAGTTGAGGTTCGATGATAAAGAAACACGTTTACACAGAGCTAAAATAGATAAATTGGCTCCCATTCGAGAGTTATTTGAAAGGACCACGCCATTTTCTTATGGAAAGTGGCCTTCGGTTAAAATGTCTAATTTTTTGATATGTATTAGTTCTTGTCGTACTCATCAATATTGTTCATAGGCACAAAGTCATCCTACGGCTTGTTTGAGAAATAGAGGGTGTTAAAGTTTTAAAATACTTACTTTGTCATGTTCATTATTTTTGGTTTATGATGTGTATTTTATCTCCTAAGTGCCATTTTTACATCTTTATGGGATATGTAGTTGTACACAAAAGGTACCATTTAATCTTATTTACAGGGGGATACGCATTTTGACTATTTTGTTTTATTACAGCCACATAATGGCTACGGTGAAAGACTCTTCATTGGATATGATATTGTGTTGGCTAAGTCAATAGTTATAAATATATATTATACAAGGTGATTCATAGGTTTTGTCCCAATCATCAATTATTTTTAAAGCCAAATAACGGAACCCTCTGTATGTGGGAACTGATTTTGACTTAATTTTATCCTTTAGTTAGACAGATTAGGTACTACTTAAGATTAAACAAGGCGAATCAATAATTTTTCAAAATATTAAATATAACAATAAGTCGAGAAACCTTTTTCTTCATCGCCATGTATCTAGAAATTGACTCAGTCAAGGTATATTAATTTTAAAATCTTCGAATACAATATATTATAATTATTTTGCTCCTAAAGTTTCGTTTCAATCCTATGAGTAGATTTGCAGATAGAGTCTGGTATGTCAAATAAAATTGTCAGCGTTTTTAAATCCTTATAGAAAGAGGCCTTTGGTAAAAATGTATAATTTTATGATATGTATATTTTATCACTAGTTTGAAAAATACAGGATGTTAAAGTGTCACGATTCGCATGTTCATTATTTTTATTTGAAATTACTACGTTAATTTTTTGCATCTTTAAAGGATATGTATATATACACAAAGGGTATTACTGATTCTTAGTTACAGGGTGATACACAGTTTAACGTTATAGTTTAAAAAAAAAGATTTTGTTTTATAACCGCCACATAATTGCTACTGCGCGAGACTTTTCATGTCATACTGTGTTAGTTAAGTTAATAGTTAAAAATATATATTATACAGGATATTTATAATACAGGGTAATACATAAGTTTTGTCCCAATCATCAACTCTTTTTAAAATCAAATATCGGAACCCTCTGTATGCGCAAATTGATTTTAACTACATTTTATCTTTTATTTTGGCGTAATATTATGTACTACTTACGAATATAGAAGGTGATTCAATAATTAGACAAACTGTTAAATATGACAATAAGTCGAAAAACCTTTCTTGTTCTCATTACCCTGTATCTTAAAATTAGCTCTTTCAAGGTATGTATATAGATTTTAAAATCTTCGAATACAGCTTATTATACTGATTTTGTTCCGAAAGTTTCGTTTCAATCCTATGAAATAGAGTCTTGCAAGTTTAACCAAGTCGTATCGAATGAAACTGTTAGCGTTTTTAATGCAAAGGGTGTTTCGTCTTTTTGTACGATAGTAGGTATAAATTACTTCAATTTTATTGTGATTTTATAGACTGCTATGACGAGAATTTAAAGGTCGATAATGGTTAAAAAATACCGAATTATACTTTGTAGACTCATTTAAACTGATGTATTGTGTGTTCCCTAGTGAGAGACCTGTTCTTGACAATCTCGAATGCTATTGATGTTGCTTGTCAATTTTTCATTGATGTGAAAGTCGCTGTTAATTCGAATCGTTTTGAGATATTTTAAATGAAAAAAATATTGAGTTCGAAATATTATCAGTGTATTTATATTAAAAAGAGTCGGTAGGTATAAATATCTAGCATACTCGAATTTGAAACCTATTGGAGAAGTATTTTGTTTATTGTTAATTTATATATATATATATATATATATATATATATATATATATATATATATATATATATATATATATATATATATATATATATATCTGACAAACATCTTTTAATCTTTTCATCGAAACTGGGGCAAGCATTCTGAGACCAATTTAAAAATACTTCAATTTTTATACTAAGCGATTGAACGTAACAGTAACAATAAATAAAATATTTATTGTTAATGATTGTAAAATGATATACCTAAATCTAATACGATTCGCTAAGTCAGATTTCGGATTTTCTTAAATCGCAGATAGGCATGCCATATATCGACCGGTTTAGGAGGAAAGCTTTCCACTATCTGCCCAGTTTCTTTTGTTGTTTCTGTTTTTTTCGTTTTCAAACCTATACTATAAAATATTTTTTTACCGTTTGGAACCTTCGGTTATTTCTCTGGGTCGAAGTATAACCGTTATAAGCTCTCACGGCAAAATATCAACAGTTTTAGTTGTCGTCACTCAAAATTCTTAATGACAATAACACATTTATTTATAATTCATCAAGATAGTAGATACTATAACTCTAACCATCGACCAAATAATATTTAGTCGTTCTTCTAACTATATCGAAAACGGTTTGACTGTTACCACTCACAGTCCTAGTACTGGTTTTTAATGTAAATATAGTTTTATACCTTAACGTGCCATGATCAATATAAAGGTACACTACAAATACTATATGTACTCTTTTTCCCTGTTATTAACCGTTTTACTGACTTTTGGTACATTATACGCGAGTTGAACAATGTGTCTGGTGTATATTTCTGGTTTTCACTTTGCATAACGTGTGCACATGCTGATTTGTGTCTCTGAACGTTACAAATTCAATACAGCTTAAACAATAAACCATTTCATTTGGCATGTCTCGGTGAAACTTGCCAGGCTCGATCCCATAGGATTGAAACGAAACTTTCGGAACAAAATCAGTATAATGAACTGTATTCGAAGATTTTAAAATCTATATACATACCATGAAAGGGATAATTTTAAGATACAGGGTAAAGAAAACAGAAAGGTTTTTCGACTTATTGTCATATTTAGTATTTTGTAAAATTATTGAATCGCCTTGTATATTCTTAAGTAGTACGTCTAACTAAAAGATACAGTGTAGTCAAAATCAATTCCCGTATACAGAGGGCTCCGTTATTTGATTTTAAAAAGAGTTGATGATTGGGACAAAACTTATGTATCGCCCTGTATAATATATATTTTTAACTATTAGCTTAACTAACACAATATGACACCCAATGAAAAGTCTTCCATAGTAGCAATTATGTGGCCGTTATAAAACAAAATAATTTTTTTAAAAACTATTACGTTAAACTGTGTATCGCCCTGTACCATTTTGAAGAAAAAATTAACGTAGTAATTTCGAATAAAATATAATTAACATGCGAATCGTGGTATTTTGAAACTTTAACATCTTGTATTTGTAAAACTATTCATAGGGTGATTTTATGCTCATAAACAATTGATGAGAACTAGTACATATCAGAAAATTATACAATTTTTACCAAAGGCCACTTTCCATAAGGATTTTAAAACGCTGACAATTTCATTTGTTGAAACTTGCCGACTCTATCTGCAAATCTACTCATAGGATTGAAATAAAACTTTAGGAACAAAATCATTACACTATGCTGTATTTGAAGATTTTAAAATCAATATACCTTAACCGAGTCAATTTTTAGTTACAGGGTGATGAAGAAAAGAAAAGTTTTTCGACTTATTGTTATATTTAATATTTTGGAAAATTATTGAATCGCCCTGTATAATCTTATGTAGTACCTAATCTGTCTAACTACAGGATAAAGTCGAAATCAATTCCCAAATACAGAAGGTCCCGCTATATGATTTTAAAAATAATTGATGATTGGGACAAAACTTGTAAATCACCTTGTATAACATATATGTATAACATTTACTTAACCAACACAATATCATATCAAATGAAAAGTCTTTTACAGTAACAATTATGTGGCCGTAATAAAACAAAATAATTTTTTCAATAAACTATAATGTCAAAATGTGCATCACCCTGCAAGTAACATTGAATGGTACCCTTCGTGTACAACTACATATCCTATATAGATGTAAAAAAAGCATTTAGAAGATAAAATGAACATTAGTGCATTCAAACCAAAAATAATGAACATGGCAAAGTAACTATTTTGAAACTTTGACACCCTGTATTTCTAAAACTACCCATAGGATGACTTTGTGCCTATGAACAATATTGATGAGTACGACAAGAACAAATACATATAAGAAAATTACACATTTTAACCGAAGGCCACTTTCCATAAGAAAATGGCGTGGTCCTTTTTAATTCAAACTGCGAGAAACATGTTTCGTTATCTGAATACGTAACGATTGACGAGAAGCTGGAAGTATTTAGAGGACGATGCAGCTTCCGTCAATATATTCACAGCAAGCTGGACAAATATGGATTAAACATTTTTGCTTTGGCCGATGCAAAAATGTTTTACACCGCAAAGTTAGAAGTATATGTTGGCAAGCAGCCTGATGGTCCATATAATGTTGAAAATAGTGGTTTGGCAGTTGTTTAACGTCTTTGTGAAGCAATTTCCGAAACAAAGCGAAATGTGATTGTTGATAATTGGTTTAATAGCAAGGATCTAGCTGAAAAACTACTCCGTGATCATAAGCTCACTGTGGTGGGCACCCTAAAGAAAAACAAACCTCAAATACCTAATTTGTTGACAGAAAAACCAGACCAGACTTGTCAAGTATGTTTGGGTTTCAAGAACACTGTACTTTAGTGTCTTATATTCCAAAAAATAGAAATGTACTGTTGCTCTCTACGATGTATCATGATGACGCGATCGACGCTGATGCAGGAAAACCTGATATTACTATGTTGTACATTTCTACCAAAAGTGGCGTATATGTGGTTGATAAGTTATGTGCAACATGCAACACAGTAAGAGCTACTCGAAGGTGGCCCATGGTTATCTTCTACAGCACGCTGAATATATCAGCAACTAATGCTTTTATTATGTATAATTCGAATACTGTAGGAAGTACTGTGACTCGTAGTCAGTTTTTAGAAGATTTAGCTAAGAGTTTGTTGAGGAATAAACTTACAGAAAGATCTTACAACCAACACATTCCCAGATGAATTAGACTGAGAATTCAAGACATTTTAGGTATTGCCCAAGCCAATGTTTATCGAAGAAATAATATACCTGGCAGGTGTGCCTTTTTTGATTCTAAAAAGAACAGGAAAACCAGATACTCTTGCAATAAATGCCAGAAACACTTTTGTTTAGAACATGCTATGATGGTACGTGCTGATTGTAATATGTAAATTGTTATTGATGTGCATCGCAAGGTACGTTGTTTATACTTTGCCTTACTAAAGAATTTTTTTTATTTTTACAGACGTTATTGTGTTGTTTATCTATAGTTGTATCATTAAGGATAAAGTTTTGTTTAGTTTCTTCACAATTTGTGCTTATTTCTATTTTAATAAAATTTTGTTCATTGAAAAGAATATTTCTTACTAAAATTATAACTATTACTAAGACAAATAAACATCATCTTCGTTTGTGTCAAAAAAATTAAAAAAGCGCTCTAAAATTAATTTAAATTAAAATAGGTCTCACGGACCGACGCTATCACAGGTGTTAAATACCGGCACATTATCACTGAAAGGTTAATGAGCCCCTTACCTCAATGGAGGTGTAACGATCTTCATAATTATTTACTTTATTAATGACACTGTTATAACTCCTTCTTTTGCAGCTCCTACATTTAAGGTCACATTTTCGGGCCATTTTTTAACTTGTATCGTTTTAGATCACATTTTCATCCTCCATTTTCGGCTCTGCGGGTTACATATATAAGAGTTAACGCTGGTTTCAACATCTAGGTCCACCATCTTGCGGCAGCATCTTGATCCAACCTATTGGTGCGCGCTGGTTTCAGCATCTTGGGATCTTGCTCAAGTATCTCGACATCTTACTCTAACATCTTGGTCTAGTGATGGTTTCAACATCTTGGTATTTTGTACCAGCATATTGCGATTTTGCTCTAGTACCCGTCACCTTCTGTGTGCCTTTTTGGTTATATCCCGCCATTTTGTTTCTACCACCTCGCCTGTTTCTCCTCTATCGCTTTCCGCCAACTTGCTTGCATGTGTCTTTTTGTTGTTTCCGTGCTACGCCATCTGTTTCCATCATCTTGTTTCAGCGTGCCTTTTTAGTTTTCCGTTAGCTTGTCTCTTATGACACTTTGGTTATGTTTAACATCATAGTCCAGCATCTTATTTCTGTACCTAAGCTACCTTTGCCGGAAGCTGGTTGGCAAAATTGGCCCTGAATCTGCATTTTACTTCACTATTTTGTTTCTACCACCTTGCCTGTTTTTCCTCTTTCGCTTTCGCCATCTTTCTTGCGTGTGTCTTTTTATTGTTTCAGTGTTACGCCATCTGTTTCCACCATCTTGTTTCAGCATGCCTTTTTAGTTTTCCGCTAGCTTGTCTCTTAAGGTCCTTTGGTTATGTTTAACATCATAGTCCAGCATCTTGTTTCTGTACATTTGCCAGAAGCTTGTTGGCAAAATTGGGCTTGAATCTACATTTTAAATCTCGTTTCAGTATCTTTAAATTAGGTCCTTTTGACTCACCATCGCAATATTAAGCTCATTTTACAATGATTACGTAATCAATTTCACTTATCATTACATTATTTAAGTTCTATTTGTAAATTACAACTTACAGACATTAGCAACCTACCTTGAAAAATTTCAAAATGACAATAGTCAGTATAATGTAATAGCTAACCATCCTATAACAACCTATAGTTAGAAAAACAAACCAGAAACGAACATGCAGGGCTTTCCTTCACTCCCTCTTACTGAACCCATTCGCTGTCTCATTCTTTTTCGATTAGCAGTGAATGCAGCGAGCTCTTGTGGTATAATGAGCGCTTTTGTGGTGCAATTAGTAGTTACCATACAGTTTGCATTTTCTGCCCTGTGGTATAATTTGAATCAAATTGCAACGGTATCTTCAAATGTTAGCTTACACTTATGACTAATCACATTCTTACATAATGGAGAAAACCCAAACCTTCGACTTATGACTCATCACATTTATTACACAATGTGTATCACTCGCCTTTAATGATCACCACAACATCAAAGTCAAAATACTCATTTCTATAGTGTAGGGCACTCTCCCTTAATAGGTCAAAGGTTAATTCACGTTTTTTTAGTATCAGAAGTAAATGTAGTACCATCTTGCGGTTAATTATTAGACGCACAATTTGGCCTTAGCATTTTTAGTAATTACAGAATAAGTATGAGTCACTGAGTTATTATAATAGTGTTGCAAAGGTGTGACCCACTGGTGGTACACAACAGTAGTGTGATAAAAAAAAGCTTATTTTAATCAATGTGTACCACCCGCGGTACATTCAAGTTCTTATTGTGATAAACAAACGTCTCATTAGTGTGAGTGTACCACCGGTGGCACGAAAAGGTCATTATTACGCTAAAATACACCTTATTTTGATGAGTGAGTACCACCGATGGTACACAAAATTTCTTACCGCGATGAAAAACGCCTTAAAGCACAGTAAAGCACGTGTGATCTATTCATGGGTCACGTTCTATTTGATAAAACAAGGTAAAACAAAATTATGGGCCATGGGTAGTCGCTATTATGCGTTAAAGTGTTACCCACCGGTGAGTCGCGCTTGATTCGATAAAACAAGTATGATCCACCGATAGGACACGATTTCCCATCGAAAAACAAGTATCATCTATCAGTGCGTCACGCTTGCGTCTGAAAAATCAAGTATCACCCACCGATGGGTCACCCATTATTCAATAAGGTATAGTACAGTAAAAGACAAGTATAACCACCCGATGGGTCACGCTTACCGGTTGAAAAACAAGTGTGATCAATCGGCGGGTCAAGTTTTATTCGATAAATACTGTAAAGCACAGGTGTAGTCCACCTTTGGGTCACGTTTATGAGTTAAAACAGAAGTGTGACTAACCAGTCCTTACTGGAATAAAAAAAGCGCACTATTTTGGTAGTGGTACACGAAAGTTCTTATCTCATTGAAAGAACGCCATAAACCACAGTAAAATACAAGTATAGCCCACTAATGGGTAATGCTGACGCGTTACAAAACAAGTGTGACTCACTCGTGGGTTACCTTTTACTCGATAAAATACAGTAAAGCACAAGTATGCCACACCGGTGGATCACCTTTATACGTTGAAAAGCATGTATGACCCACCCGTGGTGAACGACTTATTCGGTAAAGTACCTACAGTAAAACACAAGTGAAACCTACCGGTAGGTTAACCTTACGAGTTGAAAATAAATGTGACCTAACAGTCCCTACTGCAATGAAAAAACGCCTTATTTTGATAGGTTTGTACCACCAGTGGTACACTAAACTTATCGCGAGAAAAAACCACCCTAAATTACAACAAAACACAATTGTGACACACCGGTGGGTCAAACTTATTCGTTAAAAACACATGTGTGTCACATGGTGCACAAAAGAGCTTTATTGAAATTGCTCCATGATTATTGATCAACATCCGGCATCCTCAGATTAGTGCGCACATGCAAAATTAGAATCTAAAAAATCAAAATTTTTAAGAGTCCAATCAATCCACTAATGCAGAATCAAAATTTGTATGATAAAATTTGACTCAAATGGAAAGCATAATCGCATTAACACATACGCTTGAGAAATTAGGATTTTCAAAAAGGGCCAAGGTAGCAACGTAATGGTCTTTTAGTAGCAGTTGGAATATGGTTTCTACATTTAAGAGCCTTCGACAGATCTAACCCAACGCTTAAAATTATGCCCTTTTTGGGCAGCCAATTATTGAAATTGTTCGATACACCTACGGTCATTATATCTTGGTAAGGTTCGCCAGAGCGCGTCAAAATTGTACACGCGTCTAAGGGTTTATTTCACTCACTTGTAGTATAACTAGCCATACGCCCGATGACATCTACGAGATATGGAATACTGATCTGACATTGAACATAATAAAAATATTTTATCCACTTTAATTGCACAGCTTGAAGGAATCAAGGACTGCAGGTTTAACTTAAAAAGAACTAAAAAAGATAGAAACAATCTAGAACGTTGGAACTACTTATACTTAATGACGTGCATCGGTTTTTTCGCTGGATTACCTATAGATATATACATTTACATATTAGTAGATTATATTTTAGGAGCAAAAATTAGTTTTTATGTGCTAAGATTTGCAACTGAACCACATAAAGTCATTTTTGCTCCGAATAATATATAGGTATGGAAAGATATTATCGCGGGTCTGACTTATAATAAGTAAAACAAAGACAGTACAATCAGTTCACGTGCTATGTGAGATAGAATACACAACAAACTAAAAGCGCTGATGCCATACATGCGTCTTTGGAGAAGGCTAGTATCAATGACACATTTGATTGCTACTGTCAACGAAAATTGAAAATCAGTATCTTTGCGACACAATACTCATGTATTCCACTGAAGAAAAAATACAGATTATTAAATGGTATTATTCAGGAAGCACTGCACAAGAAATAATGGGCAAGTTTGCTTTTTCCTTTGAAAACAGGCCAATTCCATCAGAAAGTACGATTATGCGTACTGTTTGTAAATTTGAAAGATATGGATGTTTAAATAATTGTAGAAAACGCAGTAGCATTGATGTTAATGATGGTGAGCATCCTGGGCGTAACTTAAACGAAGAGCGTGATCTCCAAGACATTGCAGTGTATAGTTTAGCAGAAACTAATTTCCCGTGAAATAGTACAAAAATTGCTGAAGAAATGAATATTGAACCAAGAACAGTTCGCAATATTTTGAAAAGGAATAAATACCGTTGCTATAAGTTGCAAACTACACAAGCAATTTTTCAGAAGATCATCAAAAGCGTATGGAATTTTGTGAAGATATGATGAATCGGGCTAATGAAAACGAAAGATTTATTGAAAATATTTTGTTTACCGACGAGTGTTCTTTTAACTTACATGGCCATCACAATCCGTCTGTCGCTGTTGGTTACTCTCGAGAAAACAAACACATTAGTATTCCTTACCGGACACAGTACCTTCAAAAAGTTAATGTGGGAGCAGGAATTTTAGGCAATTCCATAATTGGTCCATTTTTTATCAACGGAAACTTGAATGCGGACAAATATTTAGAGCTGTTGAGAAACCAGATAGTTCCAACTGTTCAACGCCTCAATATAAATTTTTATGGCATTTGGTATCAAGGAGATGGCTGTCCTGTTCATGCTGTAATAAGAGTTCAACAGTTTTTGGAAACTACGTTCCCTAACCGTATTATTAGTGGTGTAGGTAGCACGCTACGAAAATTTGATGAATACATTGAAAATATTCCGATTGAAATTGTTGTCGCGATAGCAAAAGTTAATTACTGAAGGTTATTATATAATAATTGTTATTTGAGAATGGTTTGTATTTCTTTGTTGTTGTAAGAAATTTGTGTAGGGTTTTAACTGAGGGCGGCCCCCAACCAGATGTTTTAAGTTGCAGGTGGAGGCTAAACTGCCTTTATCGTAGGGCAAGACAAATCACTAAATATGTTTATAAAAGCGTTTTGAAAATAAAAATGTCAGTATTATACAAAAAACTACACCGCGGTCAAAGAAAAATTTGTTCAGGAGTTGAAATGTGATAGTTTAAATACAGGATTTCTACGGTTGATTGCACATGTTAATTAGAAATACGGTTTCTTTGTATAATTAAAGGCAAAAGCGTTCACACGAAATATTTTTATTGCTTTTGTTAGTTGATATAGAAAATAGGGGGTGATGGAATAAAAACGATTTGTTGTGCTCAGAACGGGGAGTTTGATTAGAATTTTCAAAGCGTGCGGGAGTAAGATTTGAGATCGATTCGGTGTTTGTTTAATTAGATCTTCTTTTCGTTGTTTTGTGTTAATCGATAAATCTGAGTATTTAAACATTTGTGCTGGTGAAAGCTTAAAAGGATAACCTACATTGATAATGTAAGTAAAAGAAAAGATTTTACGGTTTGTGAAATTACACAGAAAAGGTCATTCTACCTACTCATTTAAATTGTTCAAGCCAAACTGAAACCCGGACCTGCAAAACTGTTGTGTTCATTGAAATTACGCAAGCATAGCGAAGCACGCTCCCTTTTCTCTCTTTATGTGTTCTATTTTGTGTATTGATAATTCCAACCTGGATTTATAATGATAAAACCACAAACGATCATAGGTATAAAGTCAGAAGCTGACCCTAATGATCTAATTATTTATATATTTATCCAAATGTACCTCTTGTTACCGTTATATACCTATATGTCTATATTTTTGTGTTTTGTTTTATGCCTAAGAAGAATTGAGAGCGTTATTATCTTGCATTTGTAATAATACGTACTAATCATGTTGGTAAATCGGTGTTGCAGGACTTTATGTCAGATGTTATACTTTGAATGGTTTTTCTGAGTAGTCCATTGTATCATTCATTGTTACTGTACATGTGTATCATTTGTTGTGCTCGTATCCACAAATTTGTATGTGTAACGTACTTGCCCTTTTTCATTTGTGTCTACTTAAATAATCGGTAACCTGTTTAATTTTCTGTTGTTATTTTTTTTCTATGTAGGTTGAATTTGTAATATGTATTACTAGAGTGCTTAATGTATTTTGTTGTTAATAACCGCCCTGATTGGTTAAACAAAAGGGCCACATGATCGGGATTACACTTTTCCTTTTCTTTTTTTTTTAGATTGATTGACGATCTTATTGTGGATACGATCACACTGCTTATATTTATTGCCTTGCATTTTATTTTGGTGATATTTAAATTTTGTAAGGTACGCCTTCTTAACTTGATTTAATGATGTCCTTCGTTTTTTTTTGTGTTCTGTTTATGTCCGGTAGTCCCACACCCTGTATAATGCTTTATATGTAATTATTTAACAAAAAACAGACAGGAATTGGTTCCAAAAGGGATCCCTGTTTGTTATTTATTACTTGTTTATTTTTGCTTTAATTTGAATACCATTTATAGACCTGATTTTATGTTTATTTGTGACTAAACGTCGTTTTAGGCAATTTGATAGATTTTGTACGCCTTTAATACCGATAGAGTAGTGTTGATACCTATTTAACCCTTTGGTTGCGATTCACTTGTGTTATCTTATTTTTGTGTTTTTCTTTGTGTGATTATTATCGGAATAAAGGGAGTTTTCTTGGTGATTCTTTTTCTCCCGAGGTAAATAGGATGACGAGCGAATCACCAGGTAGCGCAACTCGTTCATCTCAATTACAGTTTTGTTTCATTTAATTACCTGCCAGCTTATGCAACAAATTAACCTTATCCGACCCTATCTCCTGCACATTACACAACGTAGGTTATTTGCCACTAGACGATCACTGTTTTTTTTATCAGGTTAGAATTTTGCGAGTTCTAGATCAGATTTGTAAATCAACTCTGACTATTTAATCACGGCCAGTAAGGGAGATTTAAGCTATTAATAGGAGTAAGCCTTACATTAGCCGACGTAGCATCATTCTCAGTGACATCAATTTAAGCAATTAATAATAGCATCTTATCAGTCAAATTAAGATGCATCCTTTAGCTATTGTTTTGTCTCTTGAATTTGGATTAATGCGAACAAGTTCAAATTACACGTTTCATGATAGGGTACGTCTGGGTTACGACAGTGGAAAAGGTACTATTAAATATCCTCCTCGCTCACCTGATATCGCGCCGAACGACTTTTTTGTTTGGGAATACGTATCCCAGCAAATTTATGGGCGCAGGCATGAATATGCTAACAATTTGGACGAACTTCGTGTCAGCAACACCCAAGAAATGTTAGAAAACACCCGAACTAAATTTTATCACAGATTGGGTTACTGCCTTGCGCAAGGTGGCGGTCTTTTCGAAAATCTTATAAAGTAGAGTTTTCAAAAAAGTGTATTCTGTTCATTTTTAAAAATAGTTGGTTTTTCAAAAAGAATTACAATGCTAAAGTTAAACCTTAAACTTAAGTTATACTATCAATGTAAATGTTTATGTTCTTGTTTGTAGCTCTCGTAAGTTTTTTCTTGGTTCTTCTTAGAGTAGTAATCGAACCATGTCATAAATACGCAATTATAATAAACTTTGATGTTTGAGGTATTATCATTTAATGTAAAGTATTTACTTAATAGTTTCAAAGAACGCGCGACTTTTCAACAGCATCTTAATTCCTTTGGTTTCGTTAGAAATGTTGAAGCTAGATTGAAGGAGACTTAAGTAGTTCATATTTTGTGCTTACATGCAAATATGTACAAGTGGCAACATCGGTAAAGTTATGTCTCTCTTACACTCATATAATGCTTATTGGGTTTCTTTCTAGCTTATTATAAGTCAGACCCGCAATAATGTTTTTCCATACCTGTATACTATTTTTTTTCAAACGAGTACCTGCATGTTTAGAAAACAATAATTTAGTAAGAAATTGAAAGATTAAGATCAAGCTAGATCCTAATACCGTGGTTACTATGGCAACAAAATAAAATTAAATTGAAAAGCACTCTAAAAGTGTAATTCTTTGTGTAATTATTATAAGTTTTTGTTATGAACGAATAAGTTCAAAGGTAAATATGTAATTAAAAATTATTATTAATTTTATTAAATACATAAATAAAAACTTTACCTCGAGTAGGATTTGAACCTACGACCTGTACTTTGCTAGAGTACCGCGCTAACCAACTGCGCCATCAAGGTTCAAGCCCCAGTCGATGTAAATTTTGTCTTTATGTATGTAGAACTTATATTAGTCAAGTTGCTTTGGTATGTGTGAATCCTTGCGATATTGCAGGCTCACATTCCATTAATATAAGTAATTTGATTGTAATCTCACTATATTTAGAATTTACATCAGTTCTACATACATAAAGACAAAATTTACATCGATTGGGGCTTGAACCTTGACGGGAATACATACGCTGGGAGCTGGGTAATGCAGCACTTCAAGGAGTAGACGGGCCATTCTTTAAGAAGAACCTCCGCGACGTTGCTTGTAGACAAAGGAGGGGATCTTACCACTTTAGCACGCCATGGAGGGTAGCGTTCTAGTTCCGTTGCTGAGGGTTACATATGTAGAAAATAAAAAGGATAATGCTAGTAAAATTCTTTAGACAAATAATCCAATCCAATCCGAAAGTTAACCCAGTACAAGTGGATATGCCTAAGGATTTGTCATTGAAAATCTTAATTTAGCAAATATTAATAATCACTTAGGTCAAGTGCGTGCAAGTGGTCTGTTTCAAAACCTTAAAAAAACTTTAAATAAGTGTACCTTTACGACAAATATTATTAAATGATTTCGCTAAAATGTTAGATTTTTGTATCTTATGTGATTAGGCATATAAAGTACGCTAAAGTTGCTATTTTATCTGCTTAGTCCGATATAATGGCACTGTTACATTGTCAATGAAGACCCATAAGTTGTCATTTATGTGACGTTTAAAATATATACAAGGTGATTTTAAATTGCAGGGCAATCTCTCGAGAACTGATTCTATAGCTAAAAATAAGAAAAAAGTTTATAATAAACATAGGTCCGGAATTGCTTCGTTACCGAGTTACGGCTGGTGAAAGATTTCACCATGATTCCTGGGCAAAGATGGATATTAAGTTATACAGAATTTCCGGGAAAGTAAATTAAGAGGCAAATTTAGTGGTTTCTCGTGATCTTTTACCTGAGAAACTTAAAAAATGGGTCCCAGAACTGTATCGCTTTTGGTTTTTAAGAAAACTACGTGAAAAGATAAAAAAGTAGTCTTAGAAAACACTATTTTTCAAAAATTATTAAAAAAAAAAACTTATAATAACTCTTTTTCAAGTTTAGCATACAATAACCTCGTTAAATTGCTAATAAACACATAAAACGTTTTAATGAACATTGTAGAGAATTTTATTATGAAAAAAGTGATATAAATAACACCAACGAAAATTAAACTCATTCAAGAAGTTTAACATGAATTACGAAGAACAAGAAATTTTTAAATGAAGCTACAAAATATTCTTCAAAGCAGTTGTTCAATGTTTTTGTTTGAAATTCAAGTTAAACTTCTCGAATGAGGTTAATTTTCATTGGCGTTATTTATATCACTTTTTTCATAATAAAATTCGTTTTATGTATTTATCAACAATTTAACGAAGTTAGTTTACGCTAAACTTGAAAAAGTTAATTTTCTAACTCTACTTTTTTATTTTTTCACGCAGTTTTCTCAAAATCCAAAAGCGATACAGTTCTAGGATCCATTTTTTAAGTTTCTCAGGTTAAAAATCATGAGAAACCACTAAATTTGTCCCTTAATTTACCTTCCGTATGACTTAATATCCATCTTTGCCCAGGAATCATGGCGAAATCTTTCGCCAGCTGTAACTCGCTAACGAAGCAATTCACTGTATTATGAACTTTCTTATTTTAGCTATAAATGAGTTCCACGATTGCGATATGTATATATATATATATATATATATATATATATATATATATATATATATATATATATATATATATATATATATATATATCCGTGTGTCTAGAATGTACCCACGTTCTCTGGCTATCTTTGTTATTATAAGAGATACAGAGTCGGTTAAATTAGCAAAGTTGGGCAGAATTACATGTTAATTAAAATACCGATAAGAAAATTCAGCATTGTTGCCAACTTTCTAAGATATCTGAAAATAACTAAAAATCGTCCAAATTTTCAATAGGCCATATCTTTTTTAATATTCAAAATACGAAAAAGTTATAAGAGAGACGTTTAATAGCTAATTTTACGAAAAATGGGAAAATGCGAATAAAAAATTTTTTAGTAATTATTTTTCGAGCTACAACCCAAACATACATTTTTTTAAACGGCAACTATAGGTGGCTGTGGACTTATTCGATGGCTTATTTTTTCTGATTTCAAAAATGTATAGCTTTGTATGTTTAATATTATTAGTTAACTCACAATTTTAAAAAGAAATGTAATTATAATATTTATTAAACAAATTAAAGTGTGCCGTGAACATTTAAATAACAAAATGAGCTCATATTCTATTACTAAATTTGTGAAAACAACAAGAAATAATGTACTACATTATCAAAATAAAAAAGTGCTAAGTAAATTTAACTTACAACGAAGAGTAACAGCAAAAAATATAAACAGATAACACAATCATAGAAGTGTTTCAAAATGCATTATTTTGAACACACATTTGACATCGTTTTAAAATTTCGTTTTGAACTTTTAATAAACTTTGGGTTCCAATTTGTTGTATAGCAACACGAATTTCATTTTTTAAATCTTCTAGATTACCAGGTTTTACTCGGTACACTTTGTGTTTAATTGCTCCCCACAAGGAAAAGTCCAGGGGGGTTAAGTCTGGAAATCGCGGCGTCCAAGCTATTGGAACCTCGATTTCCTAGCCAATTATTAAAAGGTTCCTGTAAATAGTTACATACAAGTAATTCATTGTGTGCTGGTGCCCCGTCGTGTTGAAAATAATTCAAATTTTGAATTATGTTCAACGGAAGATCGTCCAAAATTTCTTCAAATTCGTTTTGTAAAAAAGTTAGATATCTTTCGGAATTTAAACTGTATTCATAAAAAAACGGCCCAAGGATTTTGGTACCAATAATACCGCACCAAACCTTTACTGAAAACGCATATTGATCTCTCCTCTCAACAGTAATATGAGGATTTTGTTGTTTTTAAATTTTGCTTCATCAGTAAAAGGAATGGTTTTCGAGAGTTGATTGTTTGCTCGACTTTCATTAATCAACCATGTAGCAAAACGTAATCTTTTCTGATAAGCTTCAACATACAATCTATTTCCTATATGAAAATGATATGGTTTAAAATTATTTTGTTTCAAAATAACGTGGGCTCCATCTTTGGAAATGTTGCACTCATTCGCAATTTCACGAAGAGATGTAGTAGGTTTAAATTCGACGTAAGCTAAAACACGTTTTTCTGTTTCTGTGCTAACATTAATTTAAAAATTTTGAAGTTTAGTAAAAGCCCCATATTTTTTTAAATACGATTTGAGCTTGGCAAATAATCTCACACCGGGTTGTTCTTTCTATATAAGTTTGAAGATATAATTCCGAAGCGGCATTAGCATCTCTGTTAGATACGTAATAGCAAAAAAGCATATAATTTCTTTCTTCAGAGGAATAAGCCATTAATAAATTAATATTCACTATTTAAGTACGAACTACAACTGGTTACAACAAATAATTCAATATCTACTATTTGACAGTCAATCAATGCAGAGTTTTGTTTTTAATTGTCACAGCAGACCACGGCAAACATTGCATTTGTTTAGTAAATACTATAATTACAATTTTTTTGAACAAAGTGTCTAATTTTATTATACTAGTGTTATTGTTATTTATTTATAAATCGTTATTGCTAAGAATTCTTATTAATTTCACAATTATTAATTAAGTATTGTTACAATAATAAATAAGGATTGTTAAAATTAGTGTACTAAACAGATTTCAATTTACAAAAGTCTTGTATTTGAGTATGGCTTGATACAGTGGCGGCTCTTTAATGAGAGCCAGTGAGCAGCGGTCTATAACTAATTAGAATCTCACTTAAAAACTACATACATGTTTACGGCGAAATTGATACATACATAATTATACAGAACGTATTGACCGCATAACAATAATAATTATGCATTTCTTTTTATACGAGGATAATAACAATGGATATTAAAAAAAACCGATGACCTACCTATTTATAAATCAAAATGTATTTGAAATTTTAAAGAAACGATCGTTAGGTACTAAAATGGCTCTAAATGTTTTATTATATCTTTTTTTATTCACATAAAGCACATTACTTAACTTAGTACCACATCAAACACTAAAAATTAAAATAACTCGGAAACGCACAGGAATTTCGAAACAGAAGAAGGTACATTATTTTTGTTAAACTGTATGTAGATAATGAAAATAACAGTTTTTTTAAAAAATAGTCATTGGCGCAGAAGTTCTGTTTATGAAAGGGGTTGAGCACCCCCTCCACTCCGCCACTGTGCAAGTTTGTGAACATTCTTATCGCTTGTTTTATCCCCTTAATTAGTAGACATTATCCACCCAACATGAAAAAAATCCAAGCCTTCGTTTATGAGTTATAATGAAAATTTGAGAAAAAAAAATTATATTCAACACCCTGTATCTCGGAAACGAAGCCTTCTACGACATATGTTTATAGGAACTTTTCTTTTTAGAAACGTGTTCTATCTCCTGTTAAAGTTTGTCTACAAAAAACTGACTCACCCTGTATATATATATATATACATATTATATATATATATATATATATATATATATATATATATATATAATGAAAAATTTATTTAATCCTTCAGCAAAAATTCGTTTAATTAAAACAGATACATAAAAAACCATTGAACCCACGACCACTTCTTTGTTAGCGAAACGCTCTGCTAACAGTGTATCGAGGACCAAGCTCCACTCGATTTAAACTTAACATATATACATTTCCTTTGGTATTGTGTTTCCTAACTTTTTATATTAAGGATCACGGTCAGCATTTTATATACCTGCCATGTCCCTGCTTCTCGTAATTCGCACTGAACTGATGTTGCAGCGTGCTTATATACCGTGTTACCTTTTTTTGTTTTTGCATTTCTGGTTTGCAATTTATGTAATTGTTATTCTTTTCTGTCGGATAAAATTCATTTTGTAAAACTAATTCAGGGATACTCACTGCGTTTTAAAATTATTCGTTCTATTTCCTCATTTTTCGCTCCCTCCAATCTTAATTCTCGAGCAAAAAATATATGAATACAAAATATTGTTAGATAACATCTATTGATTGTCTTTCGACAGCATTTTGTAAACAATTTCGCATTTGTGTAATTGGTGTTGAAGCAATAAGTGTTGATTGAGAAATATATTTCTGTAATTATTTAAGGTAAATTAAATTAATTAAAAATAAACCAATTTTATTGTGTTATGAAGTAGCGTGTTTTACATATGTTGAAGTATTTAATGTGTTCATCCTACCACAATTGTTTCCTCCCTCGTTGTCAGTAGTAACCTCACCAAGGAAACAAAACTAATAAATAACCAAAAGAATGTGCTGTGATCTATAATTCCAAAGGTAAAGTTTTGTTCCAATTATATTATTTTTAGTTTCTAACTGCAAGCAATGTTAATTTTTAATGCTATTTTACTTATTAAAATACTATTTTATCTAATGCAATAATATAAACTCAACACCACTAATCCCAAAAACATATTATAAAAATATTTTATCTAATTTAGACCTTACTTAAAGTACCTAAATCAATGATTTTTCTTCTTGGTGGTGTTCTCTTTCGCTTATAAGTTTTGTAAAGCAGGAGTAAGTTTATTACAACGTATTTATGTAGATTTTGTTTTAGTATTTCTATAGTGTTTTAAACTTTAATACTTATTTTTCTATTCTGTAATTATAATCTGTACATTACGACACTCAAAGAGGTTTTAATGTTTGACTTTACGAAGCCGATTTTTGTTGTATACAAAGTTAATGGTTTATTACATGTACAGTAACCATCTGCGTTTTCATCAGCTGCTTGTAAATCAAAGCAACCTGAGAAATCATGTTAATTAAAGGACTTCATGCCTGATAGGTTGAAAGAATCTTAACAACAGAATACAATTTTCCAAATAAATGCAGCAATAACTCTAAACTTAAACATTTAGGTGTATATATGGAAATATTCAAATCTAATCTTTGTATTGAATTATTCCTGAGTAATGTATTCTAATGGTAACAATACTCTAAATACAGTTGCCAATCTGAGTGTAAATTGTTGAGGTTACTTCATTTTTTATTGATTTATTATATTTAAGGTCGTTTGTAGTGCTTTAGTAGCAAATAAATGTTTTAATAATCCATATTTAAGTCGAACTCAAACAGGCAATTACCATTGTTGCCAACCTACAATCAAAACTATGAAAATTGATATACAAGGTAACAAACGAAACGTAATCTATTTTGTTCCAAAATGTTCAACATAAATACGCATCTGATGAAACTAGTTTCTGAATATGCGTTGCGTCACTAGCTCTGTTTGCTTTTATTTTATTTATTTATTGACTGAGTGAGACACTGATATAAAATACTCTACGACAAAGTTACCGTACTCACATTCACTGACTTCACTGGCTTTAGATTTGTATCTTTCAGGTACCTATACGAGGGTAAGGTGAAAAATTCTCGGCCTGACAATGAAAGACAGCGACTTTCAGCTAAAAAATGATTTTATTTTTCAACGTAATCTCCCTTGACTTCAACACACTTGGTCCAGCGATTCTCCAATATCAGTATTCCTTTCTGGAAGTGAGAGTCTGAAAGGTTGTGAAAATAATCATCTGCGGCCCTCTCAACTTCTTCATTGGATCAGAAGCGCTTCCCAGACACAAATTTATTCAAGTTTGGAAACAGGTGAAAGTCTGAGGGTGCCAAAGCAGGAACATACGGGGGATGGCCGACCAAATCGTACCTCAAATCGCGCAGTTTTCCCATCGCCAACGCACCCTTGTATGTAGGTGCGTTGTCCTGATGAAAGATGATTTTTTTCTTATTCAAGCCAGCCTCTTTTCGCGAATTTTCGCAGCCAGCTGGTCGAGAAGGTTGGAGTAATATTCGCCTGTAATTGTTCTGCCTTTTGCAAGGTAATCAATTAACAGGATCCCTTTCGAACCCCAAAAAATGCTGGCCATGAACTTTCCGGCAGATGCGATCGATTTCGGTTTCTTTGGCGCTGAACCACCGGCTGCACCCACTGCTTGGACTCTGTTTCGTTTCTGGCGTGTAGTGGTGGACCCATGTCTCATCCATGGTAACAAATCGCCGCACAAAATCGGTTGGATCCCTATTGAATTGGTCCAAAGGTTGCTGTGAAAATCGTTTGCGCATGGGTTTTGATCGGCGTTCAGTATATGCGGCACCCATCTTGCAGAGATTTCGTTCGCATCCTTAATTCTTTGTGCAAGATATTTCGCACCCCTTCTCCCGATATCACCACAGCCTCAGCTATCTCACTCACCTTTACTAGCCTATCGTCCAACACGATATCATGCACTTTTTCAATGGTTTCTGGCGTGGTTGCTGTTTTTGGCCGTCCTTCACGTGGGTCATCTTCGAGGGGTGTGCGACCACGTTTACATTCAGCTGCCCACTTTTTAACGGTTGACATGGAAGGAGCGTAAACTTTTGTCAACTTCGGATAAATTTCCTTAGAGGTTAGTCCATCCAAAACGAATAATTTTGTGACCGCGCGATATTCAAGTTTGCCCATTTTAACGAAAAACGCGCAAAACGTCTACTGCAAAAATTCGTGTAAACAAACTACTTGAGAGAATAAGTTGAAAATTGTCATACGAACTAATGACATGTGCACCCAGACAGGAAACATACATTTTTCCTGATTGGAGCGCCATTGCTGTCAGGCCGAGAACTATTCACCTTACCCTCGTATACTAGCAAGCCTTGTTCAAGTACTGAAGTAATTTACAATTATGAAATGGTTCAAAATCTGGTACCCAAATTCTAAATTATTTAGGGAAGTACTCGTATAACCATTGTATTATACCTACGTGCAGGTTTTTTTCTTACTATACATACAGTTTCCCTATGTACACCTACTTTAAAAATGCCCAAATTTAGTGCTTGTGGGATAGATATAACAAGTATGAAGTAAAACAAATTTTTGGTCAAATACTTTCTTACCATGTGTTTCTGTACGTAAAGAGAAAACTCTGTATGTAATGATACTTCAGCGCTTACTTAACGTTTACTTATACCGAAATTGAACTCGACCTGAACGGTCTCTTGTATTTATACGTTCTCGTACGTTCGGTACTATTCAGAAGATTCGGTACAATCCTGGATATTATCTGAGAATATCACTAAAACATTTGTAAGTTACCAATAAAACGAGGGCTGTACCTCCTCAGGTGTGTTACACTATCGGCTACGTTAAACTGTTATGTCTCGTGAGTGCATTATCAGTCTTCATGGTAACATAGTGACGATATCTGCATTCAACGCCCTCAGTCTATCTCATGCATAAAATAGAAACAGTTAACGGTCTCCCGTAAAAATGCACTGATTTTTAGACTGCAGGCTAATATTTCCAGATTGTCAGTTTACTTACACCATGAACTCTGTAGTGCACCCCATATACCATTGCAAAAAAGTATGACGTTCCATTCGTGGCACATAGTAGAGAAGTTGACTTTCATCTTTAATTGTAGTTAGTCCCAGAATTATTCCTTATTGGTCTTGTTTTGTCCGACATACATGTAAAGGGCTTCCTAATTTTTTTGTAACTTTGGTAGTACAAGCAGCGGAAACTTTGTAAAAATTTAAAAACCCGCGATACAAAAAAAAAACTAAAAAGTAAATAATTCCTTCATCAACTATAAAAGGGTTCATAGCCTTCAAACGACTGGACAGATTTTTTTTGAATATATAAGTAGAATAGGGGCACTACCTTCACTTTTTGTCATTTGACCTTGGGAATTCCCCAGGACTGGCCATGGTTTGACCTTGGGGTTGACCTTGAGAAACAGACTAACCTTGAGAAAGTGGTTGGCCTTGGACCTGAACTTGCGCGGGAAATTTGAATTTGTATTCTAATAAGGAGCCCTAATGCTAACTTGTAAGACATGTCTAGGTCTTCAAAATTTGTTCTCGGCCTTCTCCCCCTGGGTGGAAATGGTATGGGGCCCTAACCTTATAAGACAAGTGCAGAAACTAGCTAATCTTATAAGATAGGTGTAGGCCTTCACCCCCGTCACAAAAAAAATTGTATTCTAATAAGGTGGCCCTAATGCTAGCTTTAAGACAGGTCTTGTGTTAGGTCTGCGCCCCGGCCCCCTTGTTGCGAAACTTGAATTTGTGTTGCTATCTACTTGTGTATGGACTAATGAATATTTTATCTGTAATAAAAGTAGCGTCACCTAGCGGTAGGACTAATTAGGATTTGTTTGTGGCGCCATCTAGTGATGTATAGACTAATGAACATTTTCTGTAATAGAAGTTGATTATGCACGCCTCTCTATTTCTCTCTCTCGTTTATACATTTCTCTCTCGGCTTTTTCTCAAACAAACAAATCAATCAATCAATCAGATCAATCTCAATCAATCAGATCATTATCAATCGATCAATCAATGAACTAAATCAATCTCAATAGAACCAGATCATACGTTACAGTTTGCGGAAACCAGCTTACAGTTCAAAAATACTGATTTGTTTTAATTAATTACAGCTTGCTCGCTCAAAATCAGTCACAGTTCAAAATACCAAATTGCTATAACGGAAATAAAACACAAAAGGTTTTAACGGTTTATTACTGTATGCGAATCAATAACTACGAAGTTTAAAACCAACAAATACGTACAGCATAATGCTATTATTTAATTTAAAAAATAGCGTAACTCTCTCACTTTTATCTAATTAGCTAAATAAATGGGTAGAGATCGAGTAGAATAAGAGCTGATGCAGAGTTGGTTGATTTGTGACAGCATCCCCTATAATAACACATTAAAACCTTTATTGGCATTTTTGTGAATAATATCAAGTAAAAACATATATTAAAGAATAATACGCATACCTTCAGACGTGTTTTTCCTTCAACTGTTCGAATAAACTACATATTGAAATATTTTATACAGTTCACTAAACCATTTTGTGTTTTTACTTATGGATAGTTGATATAAAACTGGCTATTGGTTTTCCCTTCATTAAGTAAGTAATTTTAGAATGTAAATATATAGACCTAATTATCTCTATCACACTTACTGCAGCCCGTATTCACCTTTCACTTTCGCACACTATTTAGAGCGACCTTATTTGAATTTATATACAAAACGATGTTTGTTATTTACAACATACATTTTAAAATGATTTCACCTACATGATAAAACTGTTTTTATGGAATGCAGTTATGAGTTGGAAAGTAACAATCAGCCGTAAACATCATATTAATCAATGTGTTTTACAAATATTTTAAAAAAATCGTTACTGCAAAATACACATCACTATCAAGGATCTGAGATAGATTTTCTTCATCCGCTTCATCTTGAGCGATTATACCTTATTCACTAGTAAAACATCTAATACCCTGATGCTGTTTCATAATAATGTTCACACGTTAGTAGCTGTACTTTAAATACACGCAAGGGCTAATGTCGAATATTTTATAGTATTACACAGATACGGGATTATTCTTAAAAATTAGCTAAGCTCCCCACGCTACCTTGAAATACTACATAGGCTTTAATATTCTTCTTCGCCCCTGAAGCTGTACCACATATATCTTCTTTATCTAACTCCGAATAGCATGTTTTCTAATACACAAGACAGCATCTTCAATATAGTGGTGTATACGCCGAAAAAAATGGCTTGTGTCTTCTACCTCTTTAAGCTAGATTTTGCCTCTATACAGCATACAAGCTCTATCTTAGCTGAATTATTTCTGTCAAAAAAAGGGTTATAATCAAATTAAGTATACCGGCCTCTTTTAATCTTTAAATTTTTAACGATAAGGGCCTGCCATGCTATCACATAAGACGGCTTTACATGCAGGTTCAGTCTCGGATGATCTGATTTCAGCTTAATGAGTCCGCGTACGAATAAGATACCATTGCCAAACAATGTTTGGTATTTAATATGTTATTTAGACTAGTAAAACGATTTGCTGCGAGGTATATAAAAATACATACTTACACTAGAATAAATATTCCCTTAATTGATCACAGGCACAAATCGTTAATAGACGCGGTTTAATCCCGAAAGAAAAGACAACTTAGTGTTGGCGAATTCAAAAGAAAAATGTACACGCCCGAATTATTTTAAAGACAAACTGTTTACAATGAAGTGATTTAATTAACCCAAAAATCGATCTGGCTCGATTGAAAAGCTCGCTGTAACTGCGCTCCCTCCCGATCCAAACATAACTATATCTACTCCCGAAAAACCACCCCCGTCTTTCAAAAGTAATAAAAAACTAAGAAACACTAACTTATGTTGGAATAGTTTCATAATAATTATTGCACGATATCTTAATTTTAAAAATATGCATTCGTCTGTAACAACCTTATATTTACGGGTCTCCAGTAACAAAGATATCTTTTCATCTTGGCCCGTCTCGCCCCAATTAATCATTAGACCAATGATTTGTTACGCCCCTTCAGTAAAGCATTTTTAATCGTGCACCTGCTACTCACCCTCTAACATGTGTTTACATACATTAGTTACAAACAATCCTACGTTCCTTAGATAAAAAGATAGAAATAAAAATGTTTTGAAAACATTAGTAAATTACGACGTATTATCAGGATATTAAAAATTCACTAATTATCTTTTCTATCGTGGTAACAATGGCAATTTGACAAACGTTTATTACAACAATAAAATGTTCGCGGTCCGCTACCTACAATATAGCCAGGCTAAAGACGTTTTCCAGGTCAGCCCTCAACACTATACGCTTCTCAATTCTTGATGGAGTATTTAGTACATAAACGAAAGGGCATCATTGCTATACTACTTTAAATTTGTGTCAATACTAAAAATAGTCTTTCAGAATGTTGAGGTCTCAATTTACTTGTCTCAGTAACATTATTAAGAGTGTCATCATTTCTTGACAACAAGTAACTGTACTTTTGGCCCATTTAAGCCATACCATCTATAATCTAGTCTGAAGTGTATAATTTTTGAGGGATCGCAATGCCTGTGACGAGCTCATCTCCAAGATAGGGGGATGGGGGATTCGAAAAAGCGGTTTGCTACATGAAACGCCGGTGTCACGTCGCCGTTATTGGGCGCCGAAGGACCGGGTGGTTGGATCGCCACTAAGTTCGACGCACGGGGTTTCTCATGACCGCTAACACAAAAATTATGTCGCGACGTTGTCAGGGAGGTATGTCCCAGGATTTTTACTAAACAAGCTGTTTTGACGACAACGCAGGTGTCGGGATGGTGGAGGAAAGGAAAGAAAAGGGCTGTACGGACTGCACCAAATTTGGCGTGCTGGCAGAGGTGGGGGGTGCAGATGAAATTCCGAAAACGCCATTTGCGCGCCGTTGCGTCACTGATAGGCCGTATCTAAGGGACAAAAGGGCATCGGTTGTAGATCGGTTTTTCAGATCGGAAAGTAATTAAAGAAAGAAACAGAAAAGGGCTCGCGGTGCGTGTTTTGGCGATATCTCCGGAACGGTATGTACCATTTTGATGAGAGCGGTGTTTTTTCATTCGTCTAAACGTCCTGGACTTCTCGGAATCAAAAAATAAAGATATCAAAGAGGGGAGAGATTATTATTTAAAAGGGGAGGCGCGTTACTATAACCGGCACTACTTCTATTAACCTTTTTAGACTCTGGAAAAAAAGCACAGTATTTCCCCAGATATTTATAAGATACAATTAGTACCAAAAGTAATCGCATTAGTAACCCTAACATTGTTGCTAACAGTCACGCTCCTTTTATAATGTAGGTTAATATTATTGTTAAATAAAGTAAACTCTATGCAATTTAATTTATTATTATTTGATTGGTGGTTTACATTTAGTTTTTAATTTTTCGCTTAAACGTGTTGAATGGTTTGAGGTTTTACACAATTTTGTTAATTTATTCAAAAAATAGGTAAAATACCAAAGTACGTAATAATTGTACCTTTGTAAAGGGCTTTACCAATAAGTGAGTCGGAAGTTTAAAATGTAACGTTGGCAACACTGTTTAAATTGTCGACGCTAGGTTAGCGCTGTAGTTGACAGTAATGTATGTCAGATCATTGTGGAGAGATAAAGTATTCAACAGAGAGTAAAAATTATTAAAACTTATTATCAAAGTGCATGTTCGGTTAGACAAACATTTCGTGCATTACGAGAAATTTATGAACAACGTACTTGACCAACTGAACACTCTATTTATTGTCTTGTTAAAAAATTGGAACGAACAGACTCAGTAATAAACGAGCCGACATCTGTACGCCTCCATACTGTCCGTTCAGCGTAGAACATCGCTGCTGTAACCCAGAGTGTTAGAGAAGATCTCAACGTCTCTGTATCACGTCGTTCTCAACAACTCGGTCTTTCTCAGATGACTACGTAGAGAATTATGCATCATGATCTTCAAAGCTTATAAAATTCAGATTACTAAAGAGCGCAAACCTTCTAATCATCGTATGCGTCGATTTTTCGTGGCTTGGGTTCTAGGGCAGTTGGAAAAAATAATCTTTTCGGATGAAGCACCTTTCTAGCACTCAGGAACACTTAGGAGGATGGATAGAGGGATAATGAATTGCCAATAGATGCCTATGAACAGCTACCTTAAATTTTCTCATATCATAAGTGAGAGAAAAACAGGAACTAGGGAGATCATTCCAGAGTTTAGAAGCCGTGTAGAAAAATGTGGATTGCGCCGGTTTGGTACGACAAGTGGAGATTTGTACTGCATACTGATGATGTGAATGAGCGAACCGAGTGTTTCGCGCAAAGATAGCCGGAGATGGTATCAAAGAATGTAATTCACCAGCACAATAGCCGTTGTAATAACGATAATACAAAGAAAGAACTGAAACAATCCTTCTATGCTCAAGGGACTGTATGTGAGAAGTTAAGGATGGGTCATTTATAAGCCTAATTGCTCTCTTTTGAATACGATCAACGATATCGAGGGCGTAATGGGGAGCACTAACCCAAAGGTGAGAATTATATTCCAGATGAGGCCGAATTTGGGCCTTATACAGCAGAAGGAGTTGTCGAGAGGTAACGTACTGCTTAGATCTGTACAAAAATCCTATTTTACGAGCAGCTGTTTTGGTAGCTGACAGAAGATGGTCAACCCATGAGAGATTTGAAGATACAGTCATACCCAACAGAGTAATAGAGTCTGAAAACTTAAGAACTGAGCCATTCATACTTACAACAGGAAATGATCGATTTTTTTTTGGCGGACATAAGGCAACACTGAGTTTTGCTAGCATTAAATTTAACTAGATTATTGCTTCCCCATTCGAGAATACGTTGAATGTCTTTGTTGATTGAATTTGCCATTTCAGCTTTAATTTCTTGATTCGACATAGAAGGTGGATTATCACTGTGAGTAGACTGAGATGAACTACAGTGAAGAGTGCTATCGTCAGCAAAGCAATGGATGGGTTAGTTGTTGAAGAAATAAGGTCGTTTATGTACAGCAGAAAAAGTGTAGGCGCTATAACGGATCCCTGTGGTACGCCCGCGTTAATGCTAACTTCTTTTGAAAAAAAGCCATCGACTACGACACGTATTCGTCTTTTATCAAGGAAACTAGAAACCCAGTTGATGAGCATATCATTTAACCCAAACGAGGTGAGTTTAGCAAGTAAACACTTATGCCAAACTTGGTCAAATGCCTTTGAGATATCTAAAGCGACTACAACATATGAAATAAGATCGCCTGTTGAACGACTTTGCCTAAACCCATATTGGTGGTCACTAAGGAGTTTGTTAGTTTCAAGGAACGTGAGCAGTTGCTGATTGATGGCTTTTTCCATGATGTTAGACAAAATGGAAGTGATGGCAATTGGTCTGTAATTTGAGGGATCGGTCTTATCACCTTTTTTGGGAATAGGTTGAACATTTTCTAACTTCCATGATGAAGGGAATTCCTCAGAAGATATAGAGATCGTATAGAGCTTAGATAGGACTGGTACTAGTTCGGGGGAACATTTCTTTAAGACAATAGCTGGGATCCCGTCTGGGCCAGTTGTTTTATTGAGATCAAGCCTACTGATGATCGATTCCAAGAGCTTGTACCGAAAATGAATTAGTTTCATAACGTATGAAGAAGAGTTGACTAGGGGCACATCTTTTCCAGAATCATTGAGACAGGAGTTTGATGCAAACAAATCCACAAAAACGTTGGCTTTGTCTACAGAATTAGCAACTACCGATCCGTCAATAGATGTCAGGGGGGGAAATGAAGTTGTTCGAAAGTTTTTACTAATGGCTTTTGCTAAAGACCAAAATTTACGACTGCCTAAAGGAGATGTAGCTAGTTCATTGCATTTTCGTTGTTCGAACAACTTTTTAGTTTTAGTGATGACACTTTTGCAGATATTTCTACCACCAACGTATTCTACATGACTGTCGACCGATATATTAGATTTCCATTTAATGTAACATTTATTTTTTAAAGATATTGCATCAGAACAAGCCTTATTGAACCAGGGTTGGGAACGTGAATGACCTACACGGTACTGTTTTTTCGGAATGTATAACTCCATTCCCATGAGGATGACTTCAGATACTGAAAGAGCGATGTCCGAAGAAGAGGACGACTTAAAACAATATTCACGCCATGGAAAGGTTGCAAAGAAATCCCGTAAATCACTCCATCGAGCTGACTTAAAACACCACAAGGTTCTATCGGTTTTGCGAACAACAGTGGAATTAGGTACAGTAGAAATGATTTTTATTAGACAATGGTCGGAAAGACCTAAAGGCGAAAGAACGGAAGTTTTATAAACAAGAGGGTTTGATGTAAGAAAGAGATCTAGAAGATGTGGAGTATGGTTAGGGTTATCAGGGATTCTTGTGGGTTCAGAAATCATTTGTGTGAGATCACATGAAATAGCAAATGTTTCTGCACGATGACCAGCGGGATTTGTAGTAGATGAAAATTGAAGCCAATTAGAGTTATGAACATTGAAATCGCCAACAAATGAGATATCGCAAGATGGAAACTAAGACAGGAGATAGTCAACTTTCATACTAAGGTAATCGAAGAAGTCTTGAAAGTTGCTCTCATTAGGAGACCTGTAAATGCAACAGTAGAATTTCACAAAATTAGGACCAGAATGTTTAAACCAAATCACGTCAAAATTTTTATTTTCTAAGGAAGAAACCCTCTTGCAAGCAATTCTGTCCTTGATGTACGCACAAACGCCTCCTTTATATCGAAAGTTAGAGTGAAGATGGTATTGAGGAAATTGCAAGTCGGGTGACTCGGAGCTTTCAGAGGAGACTTGTGTTTCAGATAGAAACAATATATCAGGTTGTAATTGTTCAAGATGTTGGTGAATAGCACTAAGATTAGACCTGATACCGCGGATGTTGCAGTAGTGAATCAGAAAGTTGATACTTTCGATGACCGAGGTCGCTTGGGCCCTGCCCTCCCGGACATCCGAGTGGGGCAGGATTTTACGTCCGGAATTTATAACCCTAGAAACCACAGCCATCTTATTTTTTAATTTGGGACTTTTAATCCGATAGGAAGACAGTGAGGGCGAGAAGGAAGAATAAGGATGATGGAAAAGGTAACCGGCAGCCCTTACCGAGCTCAGAAAATCGGAGACCCAATATTAAGGAGCCCATGGTAAGGGTGGTGGTACCTCCCGGCTGGCATGGAGTATACATGCCTACCACCTATTAAATTACCACCTATTAAATTAAATTAAATTACCACCTATTAAATTAAATTCTGTGGGATTATCTTAAGTTTCAGGTCTACGAGAATAAACCACGAACGATTCGTGACCTTAAGGAGAACATCACACCCATAATTCAAAATTTACAACCTGATATGTTTGAAAAAGTATCAGAAATTGGGCCACAAGAGTTCATTTACGGCGACAAAGCAGGGGAGGTCAATTAAATGGTATTATATTCAAAACATGTCACTGGTTGCTCTTCAAAATAAAATAAAAATTAATAAAATATTATTTGTAGTCTTTACTGTGTCCCATGTTAAAGTCCTGACACTCTTAGTGGTAAACCCTTTATTAATGTAGAATTAGTATTGATAATTTGCAATTTAAAAAATTGCAAATTACCGATGCCGAAATAACTTATGAAGATCTTATTGTATCACCTAAGATTTTGGGTACACAAGTTGCAGAATTTTAGATAACAATTTTTTTCGTACTTAGAGGCTGTAACCATTATCCATTATGTATAAACAATGCTGTTACTAACTGTTGGCAAGATTGTCCTTAGGTCGATCACCTCAACTGATGTTGCATGAACACAATTTTTACGTCTACACGAAACGTACTTACAAATAAAATATCAAGGTACATGGTTCTAAAGCATTCCAGTAAATAATAATTACTCTTAGTGCCTATGTAAAAAATTGTACCCATTTTCTTTGTATGTAGATTCAAAATGTTGAGTTCATGAAAAATTCGACAATATTCCTGTAAAACAAGTTTCTTTAATTGAATCATAACGCGATTCTGATTTTATTTAATAGAACTATAACGATTTTATAGTAAATGTCTGGTAAAAAATGTGATTAATTATGAAAGTATCGATTATATAATGTATAACATCAATAGAGTTTAGAAAACTTCCTTTTAAATATACTGATTAGCATATTTAAGACGCCCATTTGTTAAGAAGTAACCTCATGGGGTTTATAATTTACAGATTTGATGTAGGATATGCAAATAGGTACCCAGAAAGCTAATTTTTTAATAGTCATTTGTATGTACGCTCTCCTCTCTCAAATAATGATAAAATCTCTTCTTATCAATAGAAAAAGTTGACATAATTTCGTTTGATTGGTTACTATAATCATAGGGATTTCGTTTTTTTTTAATGTAATATCTTGATTACATAGCTCATTCATTAAAATTTCAGGTGGTTACTTAATTGGTGGGTGCGGTAAATAAATCATGTGTATATTTACACAGCACTATGTGACGCGCTCGTTTTTTACGTTACTTTCACATATGAAATGTTTCGTGAGTCGTACCTTCATAATGTGGATCCTAAAGAAAATTCTGCGCAAGTTCGCTAACCCTTGAACTTGAAAAGAGCGATAGATCGGTATATATCGAGTCTTTATTAAGCATAATTATCTATAAAAATTAATTGAATATGTTGTACTTTTGCTTAAAAGCTTTTAGAATCCGAACGCAAATTAAGGTCGCACCTTTTTAGTTGAAATTTACAAGTAAGGCCATTCTGAGCGCAATGATACAATTCGTAATAAAAATGCATGAAAACCGCTGACATCATCGCGATGTTAAACATATAACACAAGGTTATTTAAACAGTAACTATTCGGTCGTTTTTTAAGCGATGTATAATGAAACTCGACACTAGTCGAAGTAATCTCGTCATTGATTGTATCCTCATTCTCTCTTTCATCCACTCTTACGTCTAGTATTGAACGATCCCGCGAAACGTAAAAGCCGGCATTAGATCCTATAATCATGAAGTGCGCTTATACCGAACAATTTTATTATGAGTGATCCTAATAAAGATCAGGGGGATAATTCAAAACGTCCCCCTGATAGTCCGTCGAGTTCTTCTGGAAGTGCCAAACGTTTAAGAGATCGCGTTAGTTTTTTTGAAAAAGTATGGACCGGCACCGAAAGTGGTTCACTTGAAAGACAGGAAACCCTTAATGTAGGAGAACTCGAACGACAAATTGAAGAAGGTCGCAGAAACGTTGCTTCTGCCCAACTAGAACATGTAACATTAAGGCATACACCTCAAAGTTCACCTAGACAACTCGTTGAACATCGCCAACATTTTTTTCCTGATGGTTCCTTTGAAGAAACTGTTGTGAAAACTGTAGAAGAAGGTGATTTAGCATCCGGTTTAAAAAGCGTAAAATTTGAAAAGGTTACTGTTAAAAAAACGGTGCAACAAGTCACTAGTAGGACTATTAAAACAACTAGTAGAACACCATCAGAGTCTGAAGAAAAAAATTTTGAAGATTCGGCTTATCAAACACAAAATGGAATGTCACATTCAAAATCGTCTAGCGTTACTTCTTTATCTGGGCGTTTTCCTTCGGAGGAGAGCCTTAGGAGAACACCAAGTAAAGAAGGGTTAAAGGATGATTGGGATTCTGGAAGCACCAGTAGCAAACATACGAGCTCTTCAGCCGAATGGTATAATGAATACAAAAATCAAAGTTTTCACAGCGGCTCATCTAAATTGGAATATGTCAGAAGCCGGTCGCAATACGACAATCATATTGCGGTTATCAGAGGTCAGCAATCGTTTGTATACTTATTTACTTTATCTATTTATTAATATATGTAATGCTTTTTCTGCCACCGGCATTTTTTAGAGCTATTATAGATTTTTAAAGGAAAATGTTACGCATGTGTATTCATTAGTTTATTGATTTACCAAATTTATTTATACATCTACAATTACAAAAAACTACTTTCATTAAACATGTGAATTGAAAGAATTTTGTGGGAAGAAACATAATTAAATATTTAATTAAAAAAAAACAAAGCAGTACAACAGTGGTTATCTAACATAAATATGTATTATGTAAACTGAAACTGTTATTCTAAAAATAGCCTAATTTAATTACCTAAAAATTCTAAAAAAATTATTTTTTAATTCAATTATAGTAATTTTATAAAAAAATTTGCTACCAAAGGCCTACTACCAGTAATTTTCAAAATTAAAAGTGAACCGGCATGAGAAAAAAAATTATATAAATAAAAGGAATCATTATTATTGTTATCAATACGAGCATAAGTAGTAAAGTTCAAATATACGTAGACTCTAACACTAGATTAAAAAAATATTCAAATTATTTGTATATATTTTAGAATTTACATATTTATTAAAACAATATTTTAGAATTGCAAATTTATTTAATTAGATTGGCATTTTGATTGGAATTCTCATTAATATTTTTGCCATAATTCTTGTATGAACTTTTGGGCAAAATAGAAAATTTTCTATTATTTCAAGAAAATCTAGCCTGCTTAAAACAATTCATCTACAAATAAACGTAGAAAATGAGAAAAAGTGTTTTTATTTTTTAATTTTTGCATACAATAATAAAAGTTTCCATAAAAAAATTCTATTTTTACATAAAACTTATTTAATGAATTAAAAGTTCTACTGTAATATTTATCGGTGTCGCATAATTCCCCCGGCGGTTAAATCACTAATTACCATTGCTTGAAGGTCAGATAAAGATAATAGGACAATTCCCTCAGAGACCCCTTCGATAATTTAGTAAATACGTATAAAAACCGTAGCGGGACAGAAGCGACACGAGACAAATGCGACACCAAGGCAAAAGCGACACACCCGATTGATTGCCTGGCTCTCCTTGGTGATAGTAGATTTTAAGTTTCCTTTCTATCCTTTTTATTTCTATCTCTTAAGATAGAGCAAAACCTACTTGTGTCGCATGTCTCGAAAGACGTTTAAAATGACAGTTTTCTCGCAAGAGGTAACTAATTAGTCATTAAAGCCAATCATTACGACTGGCCCTGCACTTTTCGGTAGTGTTGGGGAAACTGTACCATAGGACTAATTGAAAAACTGACCACTGGGGGAACAGTGCCCTACCCATATTTGTTTTAATGTTTAACTCGTTTTGACATTACCGTTGTATTTGTAAAATACATTGATATGACATATCACTCGAAACAAGTTAAATATTAATACAAATTAATATTATTGAATTTTTAATTTGTTTAACATAATTATAATCATGGACTGAAGTAAATTTACAAAAGATTAATTATTGTTTTACTTGTTTTGAATTATAACAAAATAATCTGCAATAACAATTTGTGTGATTCTGAGCAATTTTGGTTAATAACTTTTTCAGATAAAAACTTTTCTTTTACATGTGGCTTTTAGAATCGATAAAACATTAAATAATGAAGATAGAGGGGGGGTGAGAGTGAGAAGTGCAAGACACAGTACGGCATAATCTGCCAGATATGACCAAGGTTGTATCAGAGACTATACCTTCTTTACTCTTCTTTAGATTTCGATGAAATTTGGTTGTTTTATTAGACAAATTTCGATTTTTGTAAATAAATAAATAAGTTGACCTACTGTCGGTTTTGGCAAAAACGAAATAAAATTTTCTTTTTAAATGAAGGTTTATATATTGGATTCTCCAGGTCAACATCTATCCAAAAACGCAGAAAAATTCCAAAATGGTACTGTTGACTATTATGTCCAAACAGTGTAAGTGGTAAGATTAGTATTTTGATGGATAATTACATTAATTTTTGCTTAGTGAATTAAAAAAAATAATTTTTGAAAAAAAGATTTTTTTGGAAATTTTTCATTTTTTCTCTTTAATATGACTATATCAAGTTTCATCAAAATCTATACCAATATAAGGAATTTGGTCCTACCTGTTCTGTCACCCAGTATATGTCCAAACTTTATCGAGTCAAAATTTTTAAAAGATTTTTTCTCACCCAACCAAACAAGATAATGCTACTAAAACATAAATATTTGGCCAGACCAAATGAAAGAAAAAGCATTAATAGTCATCAGTTTTGCATGCATTTTCACTTATACGCGAACTGTACATAAGTACGTATTGTGTTTTGAGTCATATTTATGACGGATCTACATGTCATCATTTTAATTCATGTGCCATTTTTTTTTAAACATGAGTATTATTATACGTAACTAGAAGGTTTTGAGTTAAATTTCGATATATACAAGCAGCCAAAACGAAAACTGGAAATTATTTTTTATTCATACAGTAGACACTATACCAAAATAGAAAGTCGGGATTTATCAGGAAAACTATATCTAAACTGCAAGAAGTTAAAAAAAAATGTTTCTATATCTTTGTTTCTATCTTGTAAAATAGGGGTAGGTGGACATTGTTAATTTAGATTTCTTTGTAATTATCAGGTGACACTTTGAGACAAAGTTTAATGTGTCATTCTATTAGAAATAAAAAAGGAGAAAACAGAAAGTTTTTTAAAAAACACGCTTTTTAAAACGCATAGAAAGTGCACTAAAAAGAAGAAAATGATTTTTTCTTTGCACCATATTATAAACATGTGGCCGAGAGAAATGAATTATGATGTACTCCCTACGCTTTTATTTTTGGGCGAAAAAAATTTTGATCACATTTTGGTGCAAAGAAAAAATTATTTTCTCCTTTTTAGTGCACTTTCTATGCGTAAATATAAGAGTGATTTTAAGAAAAGTTTCTTTTTTCATACTATTATTTTTTATCTATTAAATGTTTTTATGAAATTACATTCTCACTCACATACGTAATACAAAAGTCAATACATTTTACTATTATTTAAGTATGGCAACTGTTATGATCGTTTTCTGGTCAATATACCTAATAGTATACGGTGTGCACATTGATTATTCCACGAAGAATTAAAATAAAAATCTTAAAATTATAAATATTTCAAGAACAGTTGCAGATAGACAAAATTTGCTCATTACAAAAATGTAGTCCTTCAATTTTCTTTCGAATAATGTAATAATATACAGGGTGTTGTATTTAAGATCAGATAGTTATTTATATTTAAAACAAAAAAATTATAAATTCATATTTCTGGTACACCCTGTATAAGAATCATAATATTTCTAAAAAGACCAATGTCTGCACTAATTACATGCGAAGATTTGGTAGTAACCTCGGAATAAATTTTTAAACTACTACGAAAAATGATAAGTTTTTGTCTAAAAGTGCAAATATTTCAGAGTAGAAACGAAATCTACAATAAAAACTATACCATTCCATTTAAAATAAAAAAGATAGGTTATGTACCGCTGTTACGGAACACTGTGTATATGTGAAAATATTTTTGGGTTATGGTGTGATTGAATTCAAACAACTTTTGTATAAAACAGTTTTTTCTACTGTGAATAATTTAGCCGGAAATTTGCTTTGTCGTACTAATGTCACACCCTGTATATATCATCAGCGAGTAAACGCTTCGTTGCTTATGTGATGAAAGTAAAGGTGATGAACGTTTAATGAGTTCTGAGTAGCTCAAAGGACCTTAATCATCTTTACTCATTTAAATTTATTTGTTTTTGAAGACCTCTAAAATTTCATAGCAATCAAGCTCGTATTTATTACTACTATGTTTGACTAAAAAGTCCTTATCTCCTACATGATTTTTATCAAACATATGTAGAACTACGACTGACTTATCCCAACATTTGTATTTCATATGAGCTAAACGTTCTGTAAAGCGAATTTTGATAGGTCGTTTGATTCGCCCTACATATATTTATTCACAATTTTACAATTAATTTTATGCTAAGGAAACTAGCACTAAAAGATTCATAACCAATGACACCAATCACTGTAGGTAGCATAAATTCGCGGTTTTTAATTTTTTGGTTCATGGATTTTCCTCTTTCAGTTCTAAATTATAATAAAGAATTGGGCACTATTAAAGAAATTGCTGCACGCAATGGGTTTTCAGATGAGGTGGTTATGAATATAGTTAGGAAACAACCGTGGATGAGGGCTAAAAAAAATAAAATTACAAAGCTATCTTGCTTATACAGGTCTATCTAAAATCCTTTCCAAAAATAATTTGAAAACAGTCACTACTTTTTAGACAATCCAGAATATCAAGTGGATAGAAGGATAGGTCGCAATTTATAAAATTAATTGTAAAAATTGTGAATAAATATATGTACGACAAACTAAACGACCTATCAAAATTTGTTTTAAAGAACATTTATTTGATATCAAACACAAACGTTGCAACAAATCTGCCGTACCCTACATATGTTTCATAAAAATCATGTAGGAGGTAAGGTATGTATTATTATTAGGTTACACTCCTAAACAGGCTTAGTAGTCCAATTAATTGGGAGTTAATAATCACAGTGAAGTCAATTTTGCCTAATTAGATATAGAAAAGCTAAGACTGAGTAAGTGTAATTGTTTTATTAGAAAATACGTGAAATAATCAGTTTTGAAGGAGAAAGATACATTTAATTTGATAAGCAAAGCAGTTAAAAATATCAATCTTGTCTTCAATTGATGCAAGGACTGAAATTATCCGATACAAAGGTGAATATAAAAGAAAATTAGTTTTAGCAGCTGGGAGATAAAAACCGCTAGTCAACCCTATATTATTTCGTTTCACTCTAAACTGTATCATGCTTAAGATTTTTGCACAGTCTATTCTACCGGATATCACCTTAAATAGGAACACCGTAGATTGTATACGTCTTCTGATCTCTAAGCTGGTAAAGCCATACTCGATTAATAAACACTCCTGAGGAAAGCCTTGAATTGGGTAGTGATTGTTCTTAAAAAAAACAGATATTTTAGAAAGCTTATCTGAACTTTTTCAACAGCATCTGCATCGAGTAAGATGGACACCACACTATTGATCCATATTCTAGCTTAGAGCGGACATAAGAATTATATAAAATAATAACGCTTTCCCGCTTTTGGAATTCCTTATAATAAAACCAAGGCTTTGATATGCCGAGTTTACAAATTTTTCAATATGTTTTTAATGTCAATTTCATATCAAAAACTACACCGAGGTCAGCTATCGTGTCGGGTCGAGCGAAGATGAAGTTATCTATATTGTATTGAAACCTGATGTTGTCTTGTTTACGAGTGCGGATTTGAAATTGTTAAGATTGAATTTGTTTAAGTTGCACCACTCGACCATACGTTCGATACTACCTTGTAAGATTAAAGCGTCGTTGTCGTCTCGAATTATCTTAAACAATTAAAAGTCGTTAGCATACAGTAAGCAGTCAACATTAAAGTTATTAATCAAATCATTGATAAAGATGTTAAAAAAACAATGAACCCAGGATAGAAGCTTGAGGCAGGAATACCCAAAAGAGTTTCGATCATCAAAATCTGGAAAACCAGATATTTCTAAAAGGATACAATGATCCATAGTGTTAAGTGCCTTGCTCAGACCTATATATACGACATCAACGTGAAGTTGATAGTTCAAACTCTCTGAGAGCAACACAGCAAATTTGTAATAGTGTATCTACCAGGATAGAATACATGCTGAAGTGGAGAATTTTTTTGTGCAATCCAAAATATCAAACATGTTAGTAATAAATACGAACTTGGTTGCTACGGAAATTTAGAGAATAAACAAATTGTAATGAATCATGACGACCAAGGACCTTTAGGCTACTCAGAACTCATTAAACTTTGAGTTTCACCAGATAAATAACGAAGCGTTACTCGCTGATGGTGTATATGTTAGAAATTTCTTTAGTTAGTCCTAGTCAACCGCTGATGATAGCTTAGCTTCTGAAACGCGTACGGTGTTTTTTAATTTTTGCGTGGTACGTGGGTGTATTTTGTTCGATATCCGTTGTACAACAAAACTTTTTCAAAGCCGAAAGAATCAAAAAAGTGATTGAAGCTTTTTAAAGCCAATAATTACAAATTGCACAAATCTTTTACTTTTAGCGTATACATGGCTTAATATAGTTTAAGAAAACTAGTCACAATACGTTAAATATTCCTCGTTTGAATATTTTTTGTACATCAACGGGTATTGATCCTATTGTGGGTTAAAGTTAAAAATAGTACCACTTAATTTTCTAGTTGGAACTTAGTAGACCTTGTACAAAAAAGAAGACAAAAACAAGTGATGAAGTAAGTTACTGTTTTAGGTATTCATGTATGTAAACATGTCAAACTTAATATTCTGATTTTTAACGTCTACTTCGTTTCAATTAAGTATTATTTTGAATAAAAATAGGTATGTCTTGACAAATCGCAAATAATCAAATTTTAATGTTAAAACACGTACAGTCAATTGTACTAGTTCGTCTCATACTTTTATTTGCCTAATAGGTACTTACTGTTTTTGACGTATTTCTACCTTGAAATTATTACACTATTCTAGTTTATTTGTTTCTAAAAATCGGTTTTATTACCAATTAAACGTCATTAAGCACATTTCAATTCTAAGACATTACTTTAAACGAGGCTTAAACTTAAAAGCTGCCGCAGATGGAATTAATACCAACAAAGGCATACCTAAAAACACGAGGGTAATTTGGTTTATGAAATTTTATCAGGACGAAACCATCTAGACATCAGGATCAAACGACGACGCCCTTCCGAACCGGTTTGCGTTTATCAAATCAATATACAGGAATTATCATTGGTGGTGCCATGTCTCGACATTTAAAACACATTGGATTGATCATAAAAAATCTCGTTTAACATACGAGAAAATCGATTTGACCTGTGTCATGTTGATATAGCAAAAAGTATGTATGAGTCAAGCAGTTGTGTTGCAGCTATTTGCAATTTATTCACATTTCCTCTAATAAGAAATGTACAAAGAAAGTCTTGTTTCTTACATATATTCACAAAATCAATTTAAGAAGTATGAACATATGCAACCAACCTAACAATAGTATGTTGCTCGTATTAGTTGAATGAGATTAAGTGTTGGATCATAGCGAGACACGTAAATACTAAAATTACACAAATTGGAATCAACGAGCTTTGCGTAATGATGATTCAACCCGTTAATTACAAAACTGTGAAAGAATCGTCAAGAAAACCTGGCGACTATTTATCGATTATTTAAGTTGTTTACATGCCCGCTGCTCAGATTAAAACCAGAACGGTGTGATTATTTATCGATATAAGTTTGTTTACACTACAACTTCATTGTTGTGAAAAACTTACATTAAAAAAAAAGTAAAGGAAAAAATGCGCATATTTAATTGTTTACTAAAAACGAAACCGTAATATTTTTATACCCGCAACGGTTTATAATTATTATCTGTCTCATATCCGGCACGGCTGAGTCAACCCTCTAACTACAACTAACTGTTTTCTCCAAATCCACCACCGTTTCTCAAGAGCTATTAATTAATAAAAAGAAACAAGAAATATAACGTGGGAATATTTCGCCTCTTTTCATACTTTCCATTAAAAGAAGTATTAATTTTTAAAATATGCACTTGTCCCTAACAAGCCCCATTATGTGTCAAATTTCAACGTAACAAACATAAAGTCTTTTAATTTTGCTGTATGTTCCTGTGTAATTAATTATCAACTGGTGACATTTTACCCAATTTCGTGCGTATAAAAATTCTAATTATATTTTCCTTTGCTGTAACAATTGCGACTTCCTGTTGCTATTACTATAATAAAATTTGATCTGTCCGCTACCTACAAAATTAACCATTTTCCCTCTCTTTTATATTACACTTTGGTATAACTTATTCAAACATACATTACAATATACCAGGTTCGATTATAACTGCGATTACATCCCTTACAGAAAGTAAAACCTTACTCATCTGCAGTTGAAGTGTGCTCATTGTTTCCGAGTGTTCCAATAGATAAAACTGTAGTTTATTTACAAGAAAACCATTTTAACAATGCAGAAGCAAAAACATTTGTAAAATTAACAGAGATATGTATGAAACCAACCTTACAATCAATTTTTCAAACCAGAACATGGCACGACAAAAAGCGATACCTAATCTCTTGGTTATCTTTGTAGTGTTCAGAAATTGGAAGAAACGTTAAATTCTAAATTTTCGACAATGAAATTTACCTATCAGATTTTGGTAAATGACAGCCCTCCGTTTCTTGATCCTCTGGTAATAGGAAATGGTGGTGGTAAAATAGACGTGTACCGTAAGAAAACTAGCACTAAAGGATACATAACCAATGATTCCAATCACTGTGCAGTAATATATATATATATATATATATATATATATATCATATATATACTGTAACTTGAATTTCTGGACATAGGGAATTCCCATGTTAAAATAAACTATTGTAAATATTGGCTCCCCTAATTATTTTACAGTAAAATGTCAAATGTAAATCTTCTTAAGGAAAAAAGGCTGCTTCTTATGTTACAATTGCATTTACATTTGGTTCATCTGTTTTCAAGAAAATTAGGAAAATCTTAAGGGCTTTTTCGTAACCGGTTATCGTTAATAAGCCATATAAGTGTCAGGATAAATACAATAAGGAGCACAAATAAAATAAGTCTGTTATAAACAAGAAGATGATACTCTAAATAACCAAATTAATTATGAAAATTGGAAAATAAATAACAAAAAAATCATCATTTCTACTATTTGACCAAGTGTTCAAATAAATCTCCGTTTGCAGCTAAACAATATCCAATATCTTGACAATTACATGGGTTATTAACGTTACCGGTAGATTCGAATAAGTTGATAATTTTTGAAATTGTTTCTGCACTTGGAATTTGCCGGTTTTGATAACTAGCTGAGTACAAATCTCTGATATTTCTAAGTGAATTGCCAGAGTAATGCCATTCAATAAATTTTACTTTTTCTTCAATGGTGTAATAATTCATTTTTATAAACAAATTTTTCTTTAAAAAGTAATAATCTGTCCCAAATAAAGTTTTAATGATGAATGAATTGTTTTTGAACAATGAATGATTTACAATGACAATTAATAATTATTGTTAGCATTGTCTGTCTAAAGCAAAGCAACCTTGACCAGTTACGAAAAAGCCCTTAAGTTTTTCCTAAATTTCTCGAAAACGGATGAACCAAATGTAAATGCAATTGTAACATAAGAAGCTGCCTTTTTTCCATAAGAAGTTTTACATTTGACATTTTACTGTAAAATAATTAGGGGAGCCAATATTTACAATAGTTTATTTTAACATGGGAATTCCCTATGTCCAGAAATTCAAGAGACACAGTGTATATATATATATATATATATATATATATTCTGCTCATACCAGATTTTTAATCAATTACATTGATCTTTTAATGCCTATTTCGTTTCAACGAAAAACTTTTATAAAGATAACATATCTAAAACTTAATTATCTAAAAAAAGGTCTCTACCATTTGTTCTAAAGCTAATAGTTTTTCATATATTTACTTACTTTAAAGCTCATATGACGTAGAGTTTTTGGGTTTGGTTATTAGCATACAAAAATGTCTGTAAAGAAAACTTATCTGCAATTATCTTTAAAAAAAGGTTTCCACACTTATCACACTAAAGTTACCAGTTTTTGAGATATTTGCAAAATTTTCATTAACTTCCTCTTAAAATATCAAAATAAAAATCTAGAATCTAGATATTTTAGTACTAATATAAAATGTATTTTATTAAAATCATTGAAGTTATTATGTCTAGAGACAAACACACATTTACATACCATATTTGTTTCGTGAAACAATACTTATGAATGCTTCACACATAAGAAAACAAAATCCGAACCATGAAAAGTACCCAAGTTACAACACCTTGAGCGAGTCTTTCTGTATCTGACTATGTACTATTTCGATTGATTGCATTTTTACACAGTCATGAAATTTTGTAGAACAATTCATTATTACTATATTCGCACAGATGTGTAGATCTATGGAGTATTCGGCCTCTATGATGATAGGTCATTCGACACAAAATGTATACATTCTGTTGTTAATGTATCTTAACAATTACAGTCTTTAAGTAACGGAACATTTCTGATTCTTTGTTGGATTTGTTATTATTGGAGCCTTTGTCCGTAGGAAATCTTAATCTAACATTAGAGGTTTAATCAGAAACGGCCTGATAAACGTAAAAAGTGATTTTGTTAAATTGTAATAGACGGCAAAAATACATATTGGGGATGGGATAATGAAATTTTTGTGGTTTTTTTCCAAGGTGGCGATTAAAACACGCAACTATAACTTGTGGCCTTAATTAAAACGTTTTATGTACTACATCCAACATCGGTCATTTTGAATGGGCGAGGTCAGACCAATATGATATCGAATCAATATCTGTGCGCATTTTTAACACTAACTTTAGGAAATGGAAAATATGGAGAATTATTTTTATGGGCGACAAAATCTTAGTACTCAAGTTACTGTAGATAAAACAACGATTTATTTGAAAAAATAGGCTATAATTCGTGGAAAACTGTTTTGAGTTAATATGCGATACTAGATTACTTAAAACCAAATTTCTGTATAATCCAGTCTGTAGTAAACTAGTTTGGTATAGTGGGATTATTTTAAGCTGTCACATATAAAATTAAAACGTTAAACACCCACAGAAAGAAACAAACCTCTTCTTTCTCTTTTTGTTTCATTACTGACATGAGCATTTTCGGCCAGCCTACAAAGACTATAATTTATGCACAAACTAGTATCTGCATATTTGCTTTCGTATTGCAAGATAAAGATGGCGATAGAACAATGTAACATAAAATTCTCACTTTTTAACGGATCATCAGTGGTACTGAAACAATACAAACATAAGTATTAAGGGTATTTAAATAATGTGACTATAATGAATGATTATTATTCAATTAACAATTAAGTCATACTTTAATTTCCTATTAATCATCAGTAATCATAGAAATAAATTGTTTGTTTTATAGATTTTATTAGCTGCAATATACATAACACGTGGAAGTAAAAGTATACCTACATATTGATTTTTATTATTCAGAGTCACTTGAACTGAAACAAAATTCACTGTCGTCATCCGAATCACTAGCATTAGCAGTAAAACAAAATTTATATTTATATTGTTTCATTACCACTGCTGGTCCGTTCAAAAGTGGGAATTTTATGTTTCATTGTACTGGTCTTTATCTTGCACTAAGAAAGCAAATATGCATATACTAGTTTGTGCATAAATTATAGTCTTTGTAGGCTGGCCGAAAATTCTCATGTCTGTAATGAAACAAAAAAAGAAAGAAGAGGTTTGTTTCTTTCTGTGGGTGTTTCACGTTTTAATTTTATATGCGACATCTTAAAATACTACTACTACTACTATAGATCATTGCCATGTAGTATACGTGTGTTTGTTGGTTAGTTAAGAGTTTAGGTTTGCTATACTTAAACTACGTTTATTGTAATTAGGAGTTACGCTCCTACCTCGTTAACGTCACATCGGAGACTTACCCATCATTTTAATTCCACTCTTTACAATATCCATTGCCCCTCTCTGATATCAATTTGAACTTATTGAATGTTTAACTCACTAAATTAACGTTATTACAAACAATATTTTTGTCTTTTTGTTCGTCGTATATAATTTCTATTTTTAACACTATTTTTCGTCCAGTAATTTTTTTACACTTCTTTTCTCTTCTTTCAATATGTTCAATACATAAAATTTACATTAAAATACAATTACACTAGTTTCAATAGTTTCAGTAAACCGTAAAATTCACTGTAACTTTTATCGGTGTGAACTTAGCAGCCAATATCTGGCAGCCAACATTTTTAGCGACCATATCGTTTCGCTGTGAAGTTAGCTTTGGCAGCCATTTTCAAATAATAATTAATTTCTCTATGTTGGCGTCCGAGTTGCAAAATAAAACCTAGTGTATTTTATTCCTTTTGGATGCAGAAATAAGGGAAAAAGTTGCCAATCCCTTAGGTGCCGTCGAAGGGGCCGTCCAAGCCCTTGAACACTATTAAGAAAATAAATTCTTTTCTCCACGTTGGCGTCCGAGTGCAAAATAAAACCCGGTGCATTTTATTTCTTTTAGATGCAAAAATGAACAAAAAAATCGCCTACCCCTTCGAGGCCGTCGAAAGGGTTGTTTCAGCCATTACACACATTTAAAAAAATAATTAATTTTTCTATGATGGCGCTCGAGTTGCAAAATGAAACCAGGTGCATTTTACATCTTTCATATGTAGAAATGAGCGAAGAAAATGTCAATCCTTACGGTACAGTTGAAAGGGCTGATTCAAATATTGCACACATTTAAAGAATAATTAATTTCTCTATGTTGGCGTCCAAGTTGCAAAATAAAACCGGATGCATTTTACATACTTCAAATCTAGAAATGAAAAAAATCACAAATCCCTTCGGTGCCGTCGAAGGGGCCGATCCAGCCCTTACACATATTTAAGAAAATAATTAATTTCTCTATGTTGCAAAATAAAACCGGATGCATTTTACATATTTGAAATGTAGAAAAGAGGGAAAGAATCACCAATCCCTTCGGTGCCGTCGAAGTGGCCGATCCAGCCCTTGAACACTATTAAGAAAATATTATCTCTATGTTGGCATCAGAGTTGCAAAATAAAACCCGGTGCATTTTACTTCTTTTAGATGCAGAAATAAGGGAAAAAGTCGCCAATCCCTTCGGTGCCGTCGAAAGGTCTGATTCGGCCCTTTCACCCATTAAAAAACAATTTCAATTAAAATTAATTAAATATTACTTAGAAAAGAATTATATTAACAAAAACACTCTTTTTTATCAATGGTCATGTTTATTTTCACATCACATTTCTATAGTCTTTGAATCAACAAACAAAAGCGAAATTAACTTTTCGTCATTTTGAAAATACAAAAAAAAAATAAAAAATAAAAACAGAACCCAAACTTCAATATAACATTTATGTAAATAAAATTTGTAGGTACTATGATATCTACTTATAATCCATTCACATATTATTTTCCATCGTGTAGGATCATGATAGTTTTTCTAGAGTTTGTAAATCTGAAATCGCCGAGTTAAAATTAGGTTTCATAGTTCTGGCACCTCTCACAAATAAAATAACAATTATATGTGTACCAGCCGCTATAATACAAGTAAAATAGACCAGAAACGGCCTTTACTAGAAATAATTGACAAATATATAAACTATGGCCCATAGGCTACTTCAACCATCAAAATAAATATATCAAAAGTTTAAATTCCTGCCGCCCTCGAAAAGGTTGAATGGGGGTTTTAAGGAGGGCAAAAATCGTTTTTTCATATAACTTAGAAAATATTTTTTTTTTATTAAAAAAATGTTTCAAATGAAAGTTTTAAAAATACCTTCAATTTGAGACCCTACACGTTCTTCTAACGGCTTTAGATTCCAAGTAACGGAAACATAAAAAAATAGTCTTTGTCCACGACTATTTAATAATCTATACATTTTACGTATGTTTCCTCAAGTATAATGATGTATATTATTTACCAGTGAATAATAGCTGTGGGTAATGTTCATTATTCACAGGTCACACGTCACGGATAAATGCAACTTATTGAAGATTATTTTATATAACAAATGTTAAAACTGAAACAAAAATTACCGCGCGGGTGTCTCGAACCTCCTTCGACATGAAGAAACTGTTTGAATGTTGGTGCGTTAGCGGCTGCGACAGAAGGGAATATACTTTTACCTTGCGAGATATTGTAGATAAAATAAATATTGTACTAATTTTGAATCAAGTGTTCTGTGATATGTGTGTCAAACTACAAAACAAAAAAACTGACATTTCATATAAATAATAATTCTGATTATTATAGTGTAATATTCATAGTGGGATGATGAAAATTTAAAATGGAAAGTGAATCCGAAATTAATGGAACACCTTAAGAAATACTCCCATATATTTATAGTTATCTATTGGGCGAGACCGCGGATCGAACCATGAACTTAATTTGATTCCCTTTTCATATCCTACCCACTTACCAAGTTGGTTATCAGGTCGCACGTAAATATGCTGCAAGTGGTTGTGAATATGGTGTGTATATTTATATTATGGAGTCTGATTTAAAAAAATTAACTAATAATTAATACTCGTGAACAAAGTATAGTATTCTACTCGCATATAATGGCTATTATTATATGCTTGTTGAATAATGTACCATTTGTTTGCATGGGTTTGAAGGAAAAAGAAAGTGCATCAGTTTTAAGTTACCCTACGTCGAATTTTTTTGTTAACCAAAAATCAATCAACTTTACAAAAAAGAGCTTGAAATAAAAGTTGTTACTTAAGGCAATACCTTCCTTTTAAGACCTCCTATCGTCCTCTGGTGAATAGTTACGTCGGTCAAAAGGTTACAAAACCTTGTTTTTTTAGATTGGCTATAAAAAAAAAATTAAAAAAAAATTATTAAATCGGATAAAAAAATGTTTGTACAAAATTGATTTTTTTCCACAAATTTTTTACAGCCAATAATCTAAAAAAAAATATGGATCGGCCCCTTCGGGGGCATCGAAGCGGTTGGCGGTTTTTTTCCTTATTTTGGCATCTAGAAGGAGTGAAATACACCGGGTTTCATTTTGCAACTGTGACGCCAACATAGAGAAATTTATTTTTTTCTTAATAGCGTTCAAGGGCAGGATCGGCCCCTTCGACGGCACCGAAGGGGTTGGCGATTTTTCCCTCATTTCTTCATCTACAAGGAGTAAAATACACTGGGTTTCATTTTATACTCGGACGCCAACAGAGAAATTAATTATTTTCTTAAATGTGTGTGAGGGCTGGATCGGCCCCTTCGACGGCATCGCAGGGATTGGTGATTTTTTCCCTCATTTCTACATTTGAAATATGTAAAATTCACCCGGCTTTATTTTGCAACTCGGACGCCAACATAGAGAAATTAATTATTTTTTAAATGTGTAATATCTGAATCAGCCCCTTCAACGGCACCGTAGGGATCGACAATTTTTTCGCTCATTTCTACATATGAAAGATGTAAAATGCACCTGGTTTCATTTTACAACTCTGACGCCAACATGGAAAAATTAATTATTTTTTTAAATGTGTGTAATGGCTGAAACGACCCTTTCAACGGCCTCGAACGGGTAGACGATTTTTTTGTTCATTTCTGCATCTAAAAGAATGAAAATGCACCGGGTTTTATTTTGCAACTCGGACGCCAACATGGAAAAATGAATTTTTGTAATAGTGTTCAAGGGCTTGATCGGCCCCTTCGATGGCACAGAAGGGATTGGCGATTTTTTTCCTTATTTCTGCATCTAGAAGGAGTAAAATACACTGGGTTTCATTTTGTAACTCGGACGCCAACATAGAGAAATTAATTATTTTCTTAAATGTGTGTTAGGGCTGGATCGGCTCCTTCGACGGCACCGAAGGGATTGGTGATTTTTTCCCTCATTTCTACATTTGAAATATGTAAAATGCATCCGGCTTTATTTTGCAACTCGGACGCCAACATAGAGAAATCAGTTATTTTTTAAATGTGTGTAATATCTGAATCAGCCCCTTCAACGGCACCGTAGGGATCGACAATTTTTTCGCTCATTTCTACATATGAAAGATGTAAAATGCACTTGGTTTCATTTTACAATTCGGACGCCAACATGGAAAAATTAATTATTTTTTTAAATGTGTGTAACGACCCTTTCGACGGCCTCGAACGGGTAGGCGATTTTTTTGTTCATTTCTGCTTCTAAAAGAATTAAAATGCACCGGCTTTTATTTTGCAACTCGGACGCCAACATGGAAAAATGAATTATTTTTTTAATAGTGTTCAAGGGCTTGATCGGCCCCTTCGACGGCACAGAAGGGATTGGCGATTTTTTTCCTTATTTAGGCATCTAAAAGAAGTAGAATGCACCGGATTTTATTTTGCAACTCGGACGCCAACATGGAGAAATGAATTATTTTCTTAATAGTATTCAAGGGCTTGAACGGCCCCTTCGACGGCACCGAAGGGATTAGTGATTTTTTCCCTAATTTCTTCATCTAAAAGGAATAAAATACACTGGTTTTTATTTTGCAACTCGGGCGCCAACATAGAGAAATTAATTATTATTTGAAAATCGCTGCCAAAAATTGGCTGCTAACTTTACAGGGAAACGATATGGTCGCTAAAAATGTTGGCTGCCAGAAATTGGCTGCTAAGTTCACACCAGTGTAACTTTTCATAATAAATTTTCATTTCCATGCTTCATACCTTTGAATTAATTTATTCACGTATATTCATTTCTTTTAATATTCATTTATAATACTCATTTAGAATTGTTTATTTTCATGTAATTAGATCTATGTGTTATTCATATCTATCGGCAAGTGACCGAGAATAGTATGTCTAAGTCACTTCCTCATAAACAGAATGCTCTATATTTATTATTGATTTAATCTTATTTTCTGGAATTCCATATTTATTTATTGCCTCATTACCTAGTAAGTCACTTTTAGATATATGAATAATTAAATAATTTTGTATTTAATTTAAAAGAAATTTCTTCTTCCCCTTACTGAGGAGTATTTGGTACCCCTCAGATTCCTCGGGTATTTTCTTTTTACATAAATGTTCACCTTAGCAACACATCACCAGAAAAGGCTTTAAATTCTATATAAATCTGTGATTGGTTTTTTGAAATTTGATGGATGCGCTGTGAAGATATAGCTGCCAAATTAAAATGCATAGCTCCCTTTTAACTGCTTTCTGTATCGCCATGATTGCCAAGGTTATTGTTATTACCAAAATTCTTAAATTGACTAATTAATTAACTAATACTGGTAACACCGGTTATTCATTACACTATATCTCGTAATATGAATGTTACGGCATTTCTGGATTCCAATTGTGTTATTTTCGCCTTAAACGTGACACTGGCAGGTGCATTAGTGATTTGTTTTCAGTCGTCAATTCTGGATTGGAAACGGCTGGAATCTTCTTGTCCTGATCCACGATATTTAATTTTCTTATTTTCTAACAATCAGACCAAAAAGGCATTCCTTTGACCACCACCTAGGAACGCATGAGTTACAGACTTCCTTAAGACTATAATCGAATTTCTACAAGAAAACTAATAGTATTTGAATTTTGAATTGAATTAGAAGATTATGCTGGAAACTGAGGGCATGTCGACAGAGAATTCTAGGAATGATGTTACAATGTGATGTAGGGGTTCCAAGAGAAGGCGAACGTGAACATATAATTGGTGCTCAAGAATAAACTGAAAGTTTACAATTCAGTTTCGTGATTGATTCCACTCAAATATCTGCATTTTATAAACTATTACGATTTTAATTCCTTTCTTGTTTTAGTTTACCGCGACAATAGTAAATATGAAATATCTGACATCTTAGCATGTAGGAGTATAGGAGATATTGATTATGTTTTATGCAATCTTTATTCTACATGAAGTGAATATTATAAAATTAACAAATAAAACTCTACTAAGATTAATTCAGTACATTAATCTTTCGCATACATTCTACGAATACTTTCAGTTATTTGCTGATGTATTTTTGCTTACTAGACTTGAAAATAGCATTTTTTTACTTTAGTTCAGTTACGTATAAAGCTTTGCCAATTCGCTAAAGGCTAGACATTGCATGTCTGGGAATTATTAATAAAATTTGCGTTACTTAAATTAAAATTCTTTCCATTTCATGTTTATAAAAAATTATGCCATAAATCTGCAAAACATTTGGGTAAACTAAAACATTTTCAGAATATCTATGGAGTAAGTATACGCGCTTTGAATATATGAAATCCTAATGTCAACGTCACGACATGTTCTAGCCCACACAACAATTACTTACACAAAAGCGATTTGATGAAATATTCGTAATACATTCTTAAAATATTACAAAAAATATGATCATGAAGTTGTCTCTGCTATGCGTAAGTACTTACAATAAATAGAAAAGGATATATGACCCTACAATTCAAAAATATCTTATAGATTAAAATAAAATTTACTTTTGCAGATTGCGCAGGCATATGTAGGTATTAACAACCGTGTTTTATGTTCTATTATTCTATTGATAATTGGAAAAAACTATACTTAATTGGAGAAAAATATTATAGATAAGAAAAATTGTGATTTTGAGTCAATCGTGAATTAGGTATAGTTACTTTCAGCAAGTATCAATTTGGTTTTGCTGATTAAACCCACAGTAGGATTGCTTACCTTATGTGAATTTTTTATAAATTTGCATCTATTGGACTACGTGAACGATACAAGGTATCACAAACTTGACGCCCGGGCATTAAAATAAATTGAAAATTAAGAGCGGAAAATTTTTTGATTGTCCATCGTTTTAGGGTTATTGATAAAATACAAAAATGCAACATATTACCTTTAAAAACTATGTAGGTCCCTGCAATGCAAACATTCGCACGGTTATCGAAGCATGAACTCTGTGTAGTGTATTATCATCTATAAACGTGCCACGGCGGCGCCCAACACGCGCTACCACATCTAAATAATTCTGAATAACTTCGCGATAAACTCGTTATTTTAAATAGCTCTAACAGAAGTAATCCAACCCCCATGCTATAGACCCACCTCTTCCAAACTACCTGTCAGGAGTAGAGCATGGTCTAAACTCTCTTATAAGTACACTGAGTGGGAGTGAGATGGAAAATGGCGTCGGTGTCTCTTTTTCTCTCTCTCTCTTTCTCTCAGCGCGAGAATAGGGACATAACCTTCGCACATGCGGGTTAAGGTTAGGCCACGCCCCTTCCAGTTGACTGGTCGTACGCGCGCATACAGCCCCCCAAGCCGTGCGCTCTGATTGTAGGGCCTGAGGGTAGGTCACGCCCACTGGTTTCTGATTCTAATGATAATAATGAACGTTGGGTAAAATAAAACACAGCCCTATAGTTGCCTTATGAGATGAAATCGGTGGTAGTTTCAAATCACATGTGTATTATCAAAATTGGAAATGAAAGTCAACTTGTTTATTTGTCCCCAGGATATTGTCCATTTTCAGAAACGAAATAGTGCGTACAAGCTTGTTTATAAATCTAGGGCACCTTTTACCAGAGGTATTTCCGATAAGACAATCCTTGTATGTAAAATAATATAGTGGTCTGATTTCGTGTTTGGTTATATTCGTTATTGCATAGGCATTTTTACTAATTTAACTGTAAAACGTATTTTTATCACTGTATGCAAAACGCGGCAATAGTGTTACACGGTAATTTGTTGTTCGTGACAACAATGTCAAAGGCTATCTCATAAGACAGGCATAGAAGAGTGTACATGTGCATGCGTGCGCGTGCGTGCGTGCATGCATGAGTGTGCATGCGTGCGTGAGTGGGTATGTGTGTGCTTATATTTTTTTAAAGGTTGGTTTTTTGCACGCTGTAAATTAAATCAATTCGGTATTATTTAATTCAGAGTTGGCTTTGCAAGCTATAAGTTAAATCAATTTGGTATTTTTGAATTGTGGTTGGTTTTATCAAGTTGTAAGCTAAACCAAACCAGTTTTTTGTGAATTGTAAGCTGGTTTTAGCAAACTGTAAGTTATGATTTGATTGATTGATTTGGTTGATTGATTGCAAATTGGGGCCAAGACCAGAGATCAAGTTCCGGAATACTATACAGGGGGCGAAGACCCGTGAGCAAGTTCCGGAGGACTATACCTGTCTTCTGAGATTGCATGAGGGCTCCCGTATTAGAATACTGCTTTAAATTTCAAATTATGGCTCATAATTAAAAACAAAATGCTGGTACAATTTAATTATGACTCATAACTGGTTGAATTAAAAACAAAATAAGGAGGGTTCGTAACACAGGGACGAAGACCCTAGAACAAGTTCCGGTGCCCTACACCTATCTTATGAGATAGCATGAGGGCCCCCTTATTAGAATACAATTTCAAATTTCCCGCCAGTTACAAAAATAAAACAATCTTATTAAAATACTATTTCAAATTTCCCCGCCAAAACAAGAACTGCCCTCCTATAGTTTTGTTTTATCAAAAATTGGAAATGAAGGTCAACGTGTTTATCTTTACGTAATTTGGTAATTAGGGGTTTTTCCCAGACACGATAGAGGTATGTGAATAGCGAAAGTTTGTTATTGTTGGTTACATAACCGGGGAAATCCAAAAAATATATTACTTTATATTAATGAGTGGGAAAATCGATGAGTACTTTATATTGGCTATTTATAAGGAAAATACAGAAAGTGAATGTACCGTGACTATATATAAGTAACAGAAAACCAGATGTCATTAAAATGGCTGAGGAATTATGACGTCATAATTAAAAGAAAATGGCTGCACAATTTAAATTAACCCTTTTCAAATTTCCCGCCCAGGAGACGAAGTCCGGACAGGGGGCGAAGACCCTAGAACAAGTTCCGGTGTCCTAAACATGTCTTATAAGTATGAGGGCCCCCTTACTAGAATACTATTTCAAATTTACCGCCAAAATCAGAAATGGCCGGCAAATAAAATGAGGAATTTAATTATGACTCGTATAATTAAAATAAAAATAAGATGGGTCAGTAACAGAGAGGCGATAGCCCTATAACAAGTTCCGGAGTCATAAACCTATCTTATGAGATAGCACGAGGGCCCTCTTATTAGAATGAAATTTTATATTTCCCGCCAATTACAATAATAAAACAATCTTATTAGAATACTATTTCAAATTTGACGCCAAAACAAACACTGCAGAGGCTGGATGGAGTCTAAGGACCAATCAGAAACTAGCGGGTGTGGCCTACCCTCAGGCGGCCAATCAGAACGCACAACATGGGTCTGTATGCGCGCACGACCAATCAACTGGAAGGGGTGTGGCCTAACCTTAAACCGCATGCGCGAAGGTTTCGTCCCCATTCTCGTATCGAGAGAGAGACAGCCCGTTTTCTATCTCACTCCCACTCATTGCGCTTGTGAGAGAGTTTAGACCATGCTCCCCCTTCTACTGTCAGGGAATACTGTATTCAGGAAATTTCCCACTTGTACTCCATAATGTGCCGGTGCACCATCATTTTGGAACCAACAGTTTAATCTAACTGCCCAGGTACCCTATCTTGAGAAATGTAATTTAAACTTATTTGCAAGAATGCAAATTCAAAAACAAAACAATCGCTAAGTGATTTATCTTGACTTTACTGACAATAATGTTACTATTACTGAAATTAATTGCTTGCCTTACATTGACTTTCCTGGCATTAACTAAATTTTAGAATTTATGTACAAGTCTGATATTTAATTATTCACAAACCTCAAATCTGATCAAAAGAAATGGCCACCTAGTGATAGGTACGTTGTGCTATTTGACTGAGATAGGCTGGATGAGGTTAAATGTTGCATCATGCGGGGCAGGTAAACAATGAAACTACTCAAATTAAAATTAACGAGCTTTGCGCAATGATTACTCAACCCGTTAATGTACTATTGTGGGAAAGAACTACCAATAAAATTCACTTTATTCATAAATAAGTAATTGCACAAGTACATTAATAAATCAAAGAACAAAAAAAACACCATTAAATCAAGTTAAAGTACATACAAACTTATAACATTAAGAAAAAATAAATAACGAGCAGTCTAGCTACACATAAACACAATTAAAAAAAAACCATGTGGTCATACCCACAATTGTGTCATAAATAAATCAGAATACAAATTGTAATACCAAACATGTGGCCCTCTAAAACCAATCATACCGGTCTTTAAGTAAATAAGCAAGTAAAACAATAAGGCAAATTTCGGTACGTATAAAATATAACAGTAAGATTACACAGGTGATAATAAGGTAAATGTAAGAACAAACAAGAAAATAGGTGAGAAATTTACACATACACAATTGTTTAGTGACTAATAAAGCACAAAATACATACGTAACATTACAATAAATTACATATAAAAAGAAATCCGTTCGCAGGCAAACAACAATTCTACTTAAACTGACACAAAAAAAACCATTAAAACAAAGCCTTACAAGGGTAAGTTGTAAATAGATCATAACATAACATCGTGGGCGATATATAAGTTTGAGTGCGTTAGAAAAATACAGCGCCCCTTTCTTAGGTTACACGTTCATCTATACCACAATAAAAACAATAAAAATAAAATTCGAGGCGTTTAATGGTCATCTGGACCCAGGAGCATGTACACACTCGGCAATTGCCTATTTACAATTATAACCAAGCGGTATCCTGTACCCGTTCGCCAGACCCACCTCTACACAAATGTAAATATAAACAACAATACTAATTCACACAAATACATAAGTGAGGGAGCCCTGTACGGTCTTTTATTTTAACAGATTTCATCTTAATGAGCCCGCGTGCGAAAGAGACACATTTGCAGGGCAATGTTTAATTTTTAATACGTTACATAGGCTTGTAAAATTATTTGCTGCGAGCTTTCATTTATATAAAAATACCTACTTACACTTGAATATATTCCCTTTAGTTAGACACTTTACCACCAATCCGACGAGTTAAGATACGCGGTTTAAACGTGGCGATTAATTACAGATTAATTTTTGGAAAAATTTACATTAAAACATACACTACAAGAAAAAAACGAATTAGCGTTTTAGTTTTGCTAAAAGTTACACGATAAAATATTCTTAGACCGAACGATTTACAAAGGGAGTTTCTAATTAAAACAAATAAAAACAATCCGGCTCAATCAAAATTTCAACAGAAACTGTTTTTTTCTCCGATTCCATACTAACTATATTTACCCCCGAAAATCAACCCCTGTTATTGCGAGTAATAATAAAAAGAAACAATTATTAAACTAGTGCCATTTTTCATCAAGAATGTGCGCATAAGAATTTCCAATGATTCGTTACGCCCCTTCAGTAAATCAGTTTTTAAGCGTACACCTGCTAGTAAAACCCCAACATGTGTTTTTCAACCCTTAGCCAAATATCAGTTACATACATTCCCACACTTCTTACATAAAAATACCTCAAATAAAATATTCCCAAAACATTAGTAAATTACGACGTATTATCAAGATATTAAAAATCCACTAATTATCTTTTCTATCGCGGTAACAATGGCGGTTTGGCAATAATAGAATTTTTGTGGTACGCTAATGCTAATGGAACTTCATCGAGCAAGTAAAGGTTCATTAGAAATTCCAGATACGAAGTTGAATTAAGCCGGTTAGGTAGCATGTGTGGACCAATAACGTTATTATTTAATAACCCAGCCTAAATGTTAATTGACCATCATCTTTGATAAGATCTTTGGCGTATTAAATGAGAATTTTCATTCTTGCATTCATGCAGATTATGAGTATTTATGATACATGTCTGAGTTAATGTGGATTGATCACTCCATAGAATCTTTTCAATGAAATGCGGATTATTATTTACGCTATGCAACAAACATTGACTTGAACCTCCCTACCATCGTCATGCAGAACTTGAACTTTTTGAGCCCTAAATGGATGCAGACCATTTCTTAGTTAATAATCTGTGAATTGTGTCTTGTTGAATAGGAGTTTGGGACTACAATTCAAAGACTCATGCTTGGTTCTGCCTCAAAAAATTTAATAATTTGATTTGTTCGTGGATTTAAATTACTTGTTTCTAGTAATCCTTCTTTAGGATAGGGATAGGGCTATGAAAAGCTGCCATGACCTTTAAAACTTTAGTAGCTTCCATGCCCGAAGACCAATATGCGTTAAGCTTTGTACGTGCATCTCTCTAGTAATTTACTTGTATTTTGACTTGGTACATATTGAATATGTTTTCATTAGTTCTCAAAGGAAAATGCCAAAAGTACTGCCTCGACGGGAAAGAACTACACTTTATGGTTTTACATTGCTGGTCATTGTTTGGGGTCAATGATGTCCACAGGCTTTAATTATACATCAATTTAATTCGGAAAACGGTCAAAATATAATCTCTATCGGCAAGAACTAGAATTTATAGTTTTCCGATGTTAGTAATCATTTCCAACAGTGAAGTGCAAATGCTTATTAGGATATGCGTAGCATACTCATAATTTCATCATGTCGGTCGAGTGTGCCACATCTGTCCGAATACAGAAAAACTTGTTAACTTTTATCAAATCTGTATTTTCTCATAGCATACCCACTAAAGATGTTGACCTATTTTGACCTCCATTGGAATGCCCCTACTGGGTTAACAAAACCCTTAATGCCTAGTTTACTGCAATAATGGTGTCACTCAACAGAATTTTTCGTGCAGATTTGAAAACTGCATTTTATTGATCTAAGCACATGACCTATTCCCCAAATGATAGAACACAAATTACAAGATCCTTGTTTAACGTCAATCGGGTGACCTCTATTGGTTCCTTCAGAGAAAAGTTGTTTGAAGATTTCACATACATTTAATTCACCTTAAGTTATGAAAAATTGAGGTCAAGGTGAATAACGGGTTCGAAATTATAGGATAAACAGTGTTTGTACTAATTGATCGGATGCTAATTAAAGGTGTACACCTTCTATTTTGACCTCGATCGGGTAACTCTGACTAGGTCAATTAAATTGTTAGGGGAGACTTCAAGTATGAAATTCATGACCAATCCTCACAAAATGAGGTCAATGTAACACACGTCCAGTTAGACATCTAGTAAACGAAGCCGACGTGACTCTATTGCATAACATATTGTATCAAAATAGGATTGATTTATATCGTATTTCGTTGGGAAAGAATATATAAGAATGTTAAATATTTCTTGTTTGTTTAATACCATTCGGCAATGTTGCTTGTTCATCCGGCGTAAATAATACCTAAGTCTAACGGCATCAGAAAATTCGATCTCCTGACGGGCGCATTCACCACTGTACTTTTTATGAATGAGAAATATTTGAAAGAATATAAACATCAACTACTTGTATGTGAATACTTGGCTTTTAAGGGTTAAAATATTGTATTCTATATAATGTTTTTCAAAATGTATACATTTCAATAACAATTGCAGCAGGGGTCTTCAGTAATATATTAAATGTTAAATTGTTAATGTGACCCAAATTATTAGATATCAAAAAACGTGTAAACCTTAACATTTTGTAGGTACCAATTTATTACGTGAGATAAGTAAATATTAAAAACAGAGCTAAGAATTAACATATATATATATTTATTATATATATTTATATATATATAATATATATATAATATATATATTATATATATATTAATAATCTTGACCTCAATTTTCATAACTTAAGGTGAATTAAATGTATGTGAAATCTTCAAAAAACTTGTCTCTAAAGGAACCACCAATAGAGGTCACCCGATTGACGTCAAACAAGGAGGTGCACATCTTGTAATTTGCGTTCTATCATTTGAGAAATAGGTCATGTGCTTAGATCAACGAAATGCAGTTTTCAAATCTGCATGAAAAATTTTTATTTGTGACTATAGAGAATTTTTTTTGGCATCTTAATTATTGTAATACTTTACATAAAAAAATAAATTTACATAAAGTCAATTGTCCAAAAAAAAAAATTCTTTTAAAATTATATATTTTTTTACTAAAAATGAAATTTAATTTTAATCTATTAAAAATTAATTATAGTTTTAATTTAAAAATTTATATGTAAATTTTAAATATATTTTCTAATCATTTAATTATAAAATATTATTTTATTTTTCTATAATAAAATTTTCAATTGAGTAGAACATCCATCATTTATGCCCTAAACTAGGCAAAATTAAGGAGTTTGGTTAACCCAGTTAAAGATTGTAATACCAAGAAGTCAAAATGGGTACAACATCTTTAGTAGGTATGCTATGATACGATTTGATAAGTTATACCAGTTTTTAACGCTTTTATATCAACTCAGCTTTGTCTTGAATTAACGGTTCAAACCATGTAAATTCCCAATTTTCAACAATTCACTGTTATATCTCATTAGTGAAATTTGCATCGTAGCGTATTCTCTGATAAGACAAACTATACGAATATGTATATTTCTATACTGACACTTAATAATGCCAGGCCAAATTTGACCAAATGATAGTCGAAAGTTTCGTTTATAAAAGCTATGTAGAACCTTGAAATTCAGGACTGTAAGCTTTTATCATAAGACCATGCACAAAAATATACGTACAAGTTGAGTTCAACGATATCAGGGTGCTGCACCCGAAGCGTATCAAAAGAAATATTGTATTCGGTCATAAAACATCAAATATTTTCCGTATCTACGATCTGAGCTGAAATTCTGGCATACATGCATATTCTTGAAACTTGACCAATACACGAAATAATGTGTATATATATCCTTTGACTTCTGCCAAATTTGGCTAAAATGAAAATTCCGGTCTCCTGACGGCCCATCCACCACTGTATCTATTTAAATTGAATGAGAAATATTTGAAAGAATTTATAAACATCAACTACTTGTTATGTTGTAATTTATTACCTTGTGCTTTATAGGGTTTAAATATTGTATTCTATATAATGGTTTTTCAAAATGGTTAAATACATTTCAATAGCACTATTCCCATGCAGTGGTCTTCAGTAATATATTAAATGTTCAAATTTCGTTAATGTAAGTACCCAAATTATTAGATATCAAAAAACGTGTAAACCTTATCATTTTGTAGGTACCAATTCTATTGCGTGAGATAAGTAAATATTAAAAAAACACTTGCTAACAGCGCTAAGAATTAAATATCATATCTATATGTATAATATATATATATATATATATATATATATATATATATATATATGGGTGCGCCACTCGAGTTAAGTGAAATATGTGTCACATTCTCTATAATAATTGAACTACTTATATTTTTAGGTGTGATAAAGTTGACATTCTGATTATATCGCACATGTATTTTTCACGAAATATGCTATGATCGTTACCCACCTTTATCAAACTTGAAAAGAAATCTTGTAATCCCGTTATCAACTAAATCCGTAATAATATAGTGTTTCGAAATAACATTGAATTTAATTTCTTTGATTTCTTACGTGAAGAAGTAAATGTGTTTTTCCAGCCCTTTTATACACAAATTCTATTTAAGGCATATATGTGTCTACTGTAGAGTTTGGTAATCCTTGTCTGCATTGGTTATTTTAGTAAAAGCATTGATAATACTGTGTTACGTAATTAATGATACCTAAGTGTTTGTGTTAATGGTATTAGTGATATATCAGTCTCAAACAAATTTAAAATGTTCCTATAAACATATGTCCAAGGCTCTTTTATTTCCGAGGTGTAAGGAAAGTGTTAAAAAATATTGATTTATGTTTATTCTTCCGTTTCGTCGTTTTTTTTTGCAAGTAGGCTAAGAACACAAAGTTTTACATTATTGCTTGAAATGTCATTTATTGGCCTGTCATCGAACAAAAGTATGTAATCTTATTTTAACAAAACATATTTGAATGAAAAAAGATGCTTTAAATAGGATTCTGCATTATACAATAACAGTTAAGAAAATTGTCAAGAGGCAACTTTTGTAATACCTTGTACCTCGGAAATAAAGGGTTCTGGACATATGTTCATTTCTTGTTTGAGCTGCCAAATCACCTCTTGAAGTGCGACCCACATCACTTCGACCAGTGATATTGTCTTTTTCAAGCTTAGTCAAGAATAATGTAAAGGGTAAGAATGGAAAATATTAACAAAAGTGAAAATTATAAACTTGCGTGACATCCAAAAAGGTTAACAGTAATTATGAAATTGAAAGATAAGCAAATTTAAAAAACGTTAAAAGGCAATTTAAAAGGAAGGATAACCCGCGGTCTTCTCTGCCATCACAGCGAATTAATCATTGGCAAGTTCCATTAAACTCCTAAAGAAACAAGTGGTGAACAAACAGTCACTGCTGTGAGCGGAGGTCAGATTTTGGATTTTATTACTTGCTATTTGTACGTCCACTTGATCCTTCAACCGAAGTTGTTCGAGTGTTCAGATCGATGGCAATTCCAGCGGTTGTCCTTCCTTTTAAATTTCTTTTTTAACATTTTATAGATTTACTTTGGCCTTCAATTTCATAATTATTATTAGAATTTTTACAGTTATGCAAGTTTACAAATTTTACTTTTATTAATATTCATGATTTTTCATCTTTATTATAAGTGTTTTGTAACTGTGGTCACCTATCTGTTCGTTAGTTAGTATTAGTTGATCGTTCTATTTCTACAGTTTTTATTCGTGTGGCGAGACGTTTCGTCATTAGGCTTAATCCTAAGATGAACTGCCTTCATTGTGTGGTTTGATTTTCGTGTGAATTTGGAGCCAGTGCGTATCTTGCATTTGCTGCCTATCCTTCGTATTTTGTCCGAGGTCCCTAGAATGTATGGTAGTACCGCTGTGTATTTTGGTTCTTCTTTTTCGGTTACCTTTTCTGGTTTAGGTTAGGTGTTAGATCGGGGTAGCCAATTTCTTTAAGTGTCTTAGCGATAGTTTATTTTATTTTCTTCCTTTTGTTTCGAACATATTGCTTAAGCTCTATCATACAAGCATCTTGCCACGCCTAACTATACGCATGTAGGTACCTCTCCGTGTGGGTGGGTATCTTGTATACACTTGTCGTGAAAGTGTTCATTCATATGTACAAGTACATGCATGAATGGCAGTTTTTCTTCCGATTCCAATTCCATTGCGAATGTTATGGAGGGTGCGCGTCTATTTAGATGATTTAGGAATTCATCCAGTTTATGCTTGCCGTGTTGCTAAACTACGAAGGTATCGTCCATGTACCTAAGCCACATTGTTGGTGTTTCCGGGTATTCGAATATCGCTTGTTCTTCGAAGTCTTCCATGTATATATTGGTTACTATGGGCGATAGTGGAGAAGCCATCGCTATCCCAAACTCTTATTGGTAGCATTTTTCTTCTACTTGTAAGAATGTTGTTCTAATGCATATTGTCAGAAATTCCATTATTATATTTACCTTGAGTTGCGTGCGTTCGTCTAACTTTTGATCTTATGATAGATACACTTGTGAATAGAGTCACAATGCTGAAGCTTACCAGTATTTCTTCATGTTTGGGTAGGAAGTACTGTGTATTTCTTGACCACAGACTCGGTTTTCTCGCTAAGGGGGTGATGATGTCTAACAGATAGTGTGCTAGTGGATGACGAGGAGAATTTCTCGAGCTTACAATTGGTCTCAGAGGAATTACTTCCTTGTGGATATTTGGTAGGCGGTACACATGCGGAGGTTTATTGTAGTGAGGAGTGAGTTTAGTTCTCTGGTAATCAGAGAACTCCCCCATGTGTTTTGCCAGCGTCTGATATATCCGTCTTTCCGAGGGTGTGAGGTGTTTTCATAATGATTTGTATTCGCCCCTGTGCAGTTGTATCTTAACTGTTAAGTAAGTATGCAAGTAAGTCTCCATATCCATTACCACCGTCACGTTTCCTTTGAAACCTAATCGATGGGTCATCCTTAAGGAAAATGACCGCTCTCCTTTCTAGGTTTGAGAATTAGGTAATAATATGCTCGAGGTTCTAAAAAATACATATTGGATCACTTACTGGCAAAGGTGGCAGACCTGTAAGTTAAAGATTCCTAGTTCGGATCCAGGAGTAGTCAAGTGTTTGGGGAAAATTAAGAGTAAAAATGAATTTGGTTCAAGTAAGAAAGTCCTTCTCAGGACCAAGCCTGATGACGCTTCCGAAACGTTACGCTACACAAACAAAAACTGTGAAAATAGGCCGATCAACTCAACTAATGCATGATTCTTCCCATTTGCATGATTCTTGACCGGATAATGACAATATCACTTGTAGCGGAATAACATTAGTAATAAAGATATGAAGAAGATTTTAGATATCTAATTTATACCCATGACTTTTCTCCCACATTTTGAGTTTGAACTTTATAACACATAATTGTTAAAATAGATATTTAAGTAAACAACTATCTAATGTTTTTCGAATGTTAAAAAAATGAAGGATTAAATGTAATTCTTAACTTATACTTCTTAATTTCATTTATAATTCTTTTCTTCATCAATTTTTTTATAACAAGACATCTTTAATAATCGCTCATAAAAATTCTTGTTCTGTAACAAACATTGACATTTCGTAACATCTAACAAATGTAAAAGAATTTTATAAATTCGCAAGTCACTACAGTATAAGTGTAAGCTCTCTAAGACTACATCATAATTCAATTTAAAGCTTGTTTTATTACGAATACGCTTGAGTTCCCAAGCGTGCAGAATATTTTTTACATAATACCCACATCAAAATAATGCTCGAATTACAATAAAAAAGGTGCGCTAAGTTGAAAAGAATTTGTGAGATTTTGTTTTTTTTTGTACATAATTAAAGAATGAAGTAACGTTGATTTAATGTGTAAATCACGAATATTCTATTGCTTAAAGAAGGAATATACCTATAATAGTACTTAACGTTTAGTATTAACACCACTTTACTAAACCACAAATTGAATGTTTTAACGGTTGAATTGTTGTAGTAAGTACCTATTCATTATAAAATTTGGGCAATTTTTTATCACACCGTTTGCTATCAAATGTTCCTTGTTTTTACAAAGCATTTTCGTTTAATGAAATTAAGATTGTCATATTAAACTTTACCTATTAAAAATAAATTACTCTTGACCATGGCTCATCACATATACATACATAGGTAGGTACGTACTCAATTTAAACAATGACCTACTTCCTTCAATGCCAATATTGGTAAAAAAAAACGTTTAATATATTAAATAATTGATATATTCTGCCTTAAACACATAAATCTTTTTACACCTTGAAACTATTAAACTATAAATTGCAGAACTTTCGAATTTACAACAGCTGTTAAATATTTATGGTTTTTTATCGGGACCTTAGCACTGCATATTTATATTTTGCAAATTAGTTTGGATGAGATTTCAATGTTTTCAAGTCGTAGCTCATTTTAGAATAGTATATATAGTCCTTTTTTCGATAATGGTGATCAAACGCACACCATTTTTAGGCTAAACTAATAACTGCATTTATAGGAGAGAAAGACAGTATTATTATACCATAAACTCAGAACGCCACCGAGAGCCAAACACCTCTTATGAATGAAAATTTAATTTAAATGAAATTAAAAATGATTACACAAAACAATGAAAATAATGCAGTGTCCCAAGGTACCCTATCCTTGAAGGCGTATTTTAAAATTACTTAATTACAATAATTAAAAGAGCGTAATATTGCCCAATAATGCAAATTCAAGAAAAAACTTGCTAAGGTCTGTATCTTGACTTTACTGATAATGATACTCTTACTTAAATTATATACTTGCCTTACATTGACTTTCCTGGCAATAATTAAAACATTAGAATTTATTTTACGTCTGATATTGAATTACTCGCAAAACTCAAATCTGATAAAGAGAATTGGCCGTCTAGCTATGAGCTACGCTGCGTTAACTGAATTAGATTGGAACTGACGAGGTTAAGCGTTACATCATAGTTAGTGGGACAGGCAAAGAATGAAACTACTCAAATTAGAATTATCGAACTTTGCGTAGTGATGGTTCAACCCGTTAATTTGCGAAACTGGGAAAGAATCGCCAGAAAACCCAGTTTATTAATAAATAAGTAATTGCACAAGTACATTAATACATCAAAGAACAAAAAAAAACAAAGAAAAGGTTCAATAAACAAAACATCATTAAATGGTGTTAACGGCGTAAAAAATTATAAAATTAAAGAAGAAAAAAACGAAAAGCAGTTTAACTACACGTAAACACAAAAAACCCAGTGAAATCACGCCCACAATTGTGTCATAAATAAATCAGAAAAGAAAATAATAATATCAGGTTAAGGTGCATATAAAGGAATTTACACGTACACAATTTTATAGTGAATAAAGCACAAAAATACATACGTACAATTACAATAAATTACATATATAAAGAAATCAGTTCGTAAACAAACAATTCTAAATAAGCCGGCTGAATCAAAGACACTTAAAAAATCATTAACACAAAGCGAATAAATTAGTCACGTTAACAAATTGACCGATAGCCTACTCAGAAGCCATGGCCCAAAGGTTTGAGTGACCGCGTTAGAAACTACAGCATACCTTTCTCAGCTTACATTTTCATCTATACAAAACAATAAGAACGGGTTAGTTTAACAGTAAGGATGGAATTCGAGGTGGTTTTAATATCAACTGGGCCCGTGTCTGTAAACCCCGGTATTGTTTATAATAATTAACTGAGATTTATCGTATCGCGTTTGTCCACGCATTGTATTCTCTCGCGGCGGAAATATTAGTAAACAATCAATAATGCCAACTCATACAAGCAATGAGGGGGGGGGGCACTACACTGCCTGACGCGGAGTCCTTTTATTTTAACAAATTTCAACACAATGAACGTGCTTGCGAGATGGCGCATTGCAATTAGATTACTACCCTTTGTTATCAGATGACAATTCTGTGCGATTTAATATCTCGTGATAAGTAAATAGCAACTTCTTGCAGGGAAATGATTAATTTTTGATAGGTTACATAAGCTTGTTGAATTGCTTGCTGAGAGCTTTAATCTACATTCAAATACCTATTTACACTTGAATATTGCCGTTTAATTAATCACTTAATCTCGTACACAACGGATTAAGATACGCGGTTTAAACTCGAGGCGGTGGCGATTGTTTATAGATATGCTGTGTACAAGCCCGCTTCACGGATTAAAACTAAATTAAAAATTTTGTGAAAAACCTTAAAACCAACACAAAAAAGAAAGACAAATTGTAGTTTTAGTTTTTACTAAAATGGACACGTTAAAATGTTTATAGCCACAACGGTTTACAATGATGGTTTTTCTCTAAAAAAACAAGCAATATTACGTGGGAACGTTTTCATATTTATTGTTAGCAGAAGTATTAATTTTTAAAAGATTCACTCGTCCGTAGCAAACCCTATATGTCTCTAATTTCAAAGTAACAAAGCAAGACGTCTTTTGATTTTTCCGTATGTGCCGATGTAAGTAATTGCCAATGGGTGTCATTTCTATCCAAACTACGTATGTATTGAAATTTTCAACGATTCGTTACGGTCTTCGGTAAAGGCAGTTTCGAGAGAATACCTGTTTTCTACCCCAACATATGATTTTATTTTTCATTTCAACCCTTAGTTACATATATTCAAATATTAGTTACAGAAAATACATAAAATCCCGAAAAACATTACCAAATTACAACTTATTACCAAGATATTAAAACTCATAGTTATGTTTTCTTTCGCGGTAACAATGGCGATTTACAACACTTGATTTTTTTTATTACAATAATAACATTTTCTCGGTCAGCTACCTACAACAACAAAATAAAAAAAAAATGCACTTTATCACATAGTCAAGATTTTCTTTGTGGCTTGTGTGAGCAACAGATTTAAAGTGTCCCAAATGCAGAAATTCAAAGGATTTAAGTCTGGGGACCATAGGGAACAGACTTGAGGTGTCTCTTGATCAATCCCACGATTTGAATAGACCATTATCATATATGAACCATAACGGAGCTCTTATTTGAAGCATTACTCTTCAAGAAGGACAATAAGTTCTTTTCATGAAATGACAATCGGTCCCCATTTAACCACAGCGTACAAAAAATTTTAGAGGCTACCAAAGCATGTAGGGTATCTTCCTTAAAAATTTCTTGAACAAAATATTTATTATTAATTGGGAATTTTCTACAAGCACTTGATAAAATGTCTTTTGTGTGCAACCGTTCGTAAAATGTTATATTGCACCCCACGGTGCAACCGCAAAATACAATGTTGCGTCAGTTGCAAAATAGATTTATGTTTGTTGCCATGGTCAGCGAATGCAAAATAACTTTCTGTACGCTAAATTACTTCCAGCAGTGTGATGATGAGACTTTGTGCTGATTTTTGAGCAACTTTGTATATAAATAAATGTAGGTACATAACCGAATTCATCGAATTACAAAATGCAATTTGATAATTAATGTTGTTTATTTGACGTATCCGCGTTGCTCGGCAAATTTTATTCTGTCCCACATCGTGGCATACTGAGAATTTTAATACTGATTGTGTACATAAATAACTTGAATTTAATTGTGTATTCATGCATTTATTTAACGGTTGCACACAAAATTTTTTGTACTCCACGGACCAAAAGTTCGACGGTTTCAAGTTTGCCGGCCTCGGCCGCAAACGGCCTCGTCCAACAATTTTCCTTTCGACCGTTAAGGTAGCATTTTGCGTCCTTGGCATACAAATAACTATTTTTGTGAAAAATTATATGGTAATAGTATTTGCGCTCGTTGTTCCATTAATTCAAATCCTTAATTGTCAATTCAACTAAAATAAAGCAATTCCAGTGTGATTAGGGAATAACTGAATCATCATTTACAGTTGATTTAAGTGTATTTTATGGCGTTTTAAGTTTTATCGGTGCTGTTATGATGGAAGGCAACCAACAACGTAAACATTTAAGTTTAGCTCAAATAAATTGAGCTGTAGGTATCCTTGAAGCTGGCCGAAGACAACTTGATGTGGCAGGAGCTGTAAACACCTCTCAGAGTGTTATTAGCAGATTGTGGTGTAGATGTAGGACATCCGAAGATCCTAGCGTGGACGCATTACATCGCAGTTCAAGATCGCTACTTAACTTTGGAAGTTAGACGACGACCAACAATTACAGCTAAACAATTGCTTGCACAGCTTCAGACTACCCATAACGTAGTGTCCGACGTCCAATAACCGCCCCGTTAATTCGGTATGGTAATACTACACGCAGAGTAAAATGGGCTGAAGAGCATATACTATGGACAGAAGAGCAGTGGGTTTTGTTCATAGATGAATCTCGAAGAATTAGAGTGTGGAGACGACCTGGTAACTGGAATAGGCTTAGGAGGTCTATTCTTACAAGGGAGGCACCGTAATGATATGGGGTGGTGTCTGAATTGGCGGATAACAGATCTCGTTTTTATTGAGACGTTGTTAAATGCCGATGAGTATCTCAATAGAGTACTGCGACCTATAGTGCTTCCATTTCCGTTTTACCACGGCCTGCGTAGTCCCCACACTTAAACAATATTGAGTACGTGTGAAACATGTTGGGAAGCATTAAAAGTGAAGTGGATGCAATTCATACTTCAGCTTCGTGATACCCCCAGTGCCTAGAAGATGTAGAGCCGTTTTAAACCAAACAGGAGGCAATACTCACTACTAAATTTTATTAATGAATACTTTAAAAACTGACATTTCAATTTGTTGTGATTGTATAAAATCCACGTTTTGCTAATAAGTTTGAGTAAAGCTTTTTCAAATTGTATCCTTTTGTTGTAAACTAGAATTTTAATTTCGAATGTTGTAAAAGTGTTGAATTAATTTAATAAATATATATCCCTATACTTTTGTGATGTGTGTATGATAGAGGTTATTTATATTACCTACTTCTAATAGTCGGGGAGGAATTCAACACCATCCATAAGTAGTTTTTTCGTTAGTTCAAAGCATCCATCAAATGTTGTTTACCTAGATTGCTTAACTTTGAGAAAATAAATTTTACCTTTTCCCTACACTTTCGAGGAACTCAACACCTCGGAGAGAGCTCAGAGGAAACATTTTAATTTCGTATAAGGGATCACCTCCTAAAAGTGTTCGCAATAATTCTGAAATACTCTGTTTAGTACGTTGTGTACTGTAAATTAATTATTCGATTATGTTACAAAATTTGAGTGTTGACTGCTAATCAGCGTGTGGAGAGCGAAAAGTCTAAAAGGAGTAATCCGTTCTCAATTGCTCGGTAATTAGGCCCTAAATAAATAATGTTACTAACATCTCAAATTTAAGGGTCTATAAACAGCAAATCAAATTTCTATGATAAATTACGTAATTTAAGTTCAAATTATTATTAAACGAATCCAAATACTGTTAAAAGTACTATACTTGACTAAATTAAGTTCAATTCACGAAAAATAAATATTAATTGTTGAAAATTTCAGAAATAAGTGATAATGCTAGAATTACTTAATGTACCATATGTTCGTTGTTCAATTTGAACGGTACTTAAGCGGTTGTTAAAATTCACTAAATAATTTCTGAAAATTAATTATTAATAACTTAACAGCCCCTTGCTTCAGCTAATTAAATGAGGACTTAGCTTAATCAAGTTATACCTGTTTTTAAACTAGTGATCTAACTTTACTCAAAATATACTGTAAAATATAATACCTTATAACGAAAACATCTACACATATAGTATTACTCATTCTTAAATTTTGCTTAAAATATCTAATCTGTACCTTTCTAATTAAAAATGAAATAAAAAGTTAACATTTCTATCAAACGCTTACTTGTACTACTTTTGAAAAAAATCATAAATTTGAAATAATTAATATTGACTTCAACACAAGTTCAAGTGCCACAGACTCTTTTGTATAACACTCGTATGAGGTAAATTGACATAAAACATACATATTGAAGGACGATTCTATTTATGTATTTACACAAGAAAAGAAATTTTCGATAAGAAAAAAATAAAATATATTACAAATTATGTTTTATGTAGCCCGTTACATTCTTTTAACACAAAAATAGATGTTTTTAATAGTTTGCATAACTGACAGAATTAATATGGAATACTCTACACATTTTTGATAAACAAACGTGTTATTTTTTTTTCCAAGGATAATGTATTTCCAATAATTTACATAAATGGTGCATATAATAAAAGTATTTTGGGAATTTGCATAAATAAATAATTCTAATTGAAAAATTATAATCACAAAAATTTTATAATTTCTACTTGTTTTTTGCATTTTAAAGTAATTGCTTTATTCTGTAAGTTGTAATATTTTAGTTGGAAGTTGGAATATTATGTAATTTTACTCCTACTCCAAATGAGCAGTGGCGTCACGTGAAATACGTAAAATGAACAGCATAACGAATGCAAAAACATTGAAACACTACAGATAGCGTTTATTTACAACAAACAAGCAATTATTAACAGCATTATCGAAATGGGAGGCTTAACTGTTGAAATTTTTTTCGTGAAGGCCTTTTTCGTGAATCCCTAACACCACCTACCTCTAACCACGTCTTCTTCGTCCTGAAATTCAGTGTTACGCTAGATTTTTAATGTCGGTAACAAAATGTTCTACTGGTTCCTCTAATCCCCGATTTCTACTACAAAATTGAAATTAAATTTTTTTAGGGTTCGTATATTTGTGAAATTCTTCCGCTATAGTATTAAAGTTCTTCTTTCCTTCTTCACTTAGTTGAAAGTTGTTGAAGATGTCTATGTAATACTCACCCATAATATTTATTAGTAACGCTAGCGCAACCTTACTTCATCATCCTTCTCGTTATGACTCGCAGTTAATACGTAAGCATTGAACTGTTGCACAGATTTATTACGTCTCAATTCCGTAATATATTTCGTCAATTACAGCATTACAGACTGCATCATGTTTTATATTTTAATTATATTGTGTGCTCCACACAGCAGTCGCAAAATGGCCGCTCAATTACTTCTGACAGTGTGGTAGATGGCACTTTGAGCTGATTTTTCAACAATTTTATATACAAAAAATGTAGCTAACCTAAATGTTTTGTACCGAATTCAACGAATTATACTTAATTGCAAAATACAATTAGGTTAATTTTATTCTGCCCCACATCGTAGCTCATTAAAAATTTTAGTACTGATTGTGCACACCAATAACTTGAATTTAACTGTGTATTCATATTTATTTAATGGTTGCACACAAAATTCTGTGTACGCCACGGACGCAAAATGTCTTTGACGGCCTAACATTGTCGGGCTCAACCGTAATTGGCCTCGCCTGCCAACTTCCCTTTCTGCCGTCAAAGTAGCATTTTGCGTTATTGGCATACAAATAACTAATTTCAGGAGTGCTCTGTTTTAAATGACAATATTTTACCATCTAACTTAAGATACAGTCCGCGCGGCCAAAGAATGCCTGAACGTTGGATGCGCATTCGTCCAACTTCAAGTCTCTTAAGCGCGGCATGTCAGTGGCGTCGCCACCAAAAGCGCGTTCCGTTTATTATCATGTACTACTCTAATTAATTATTTATTTCTGTTATTAATTTACATACGTACTTGTTAATTTAACTTTATTACAATTATTGCAACAAAACGACAGTGAACCATTTTGTGTCCTATGTGAATTTTAAAGCTCTTAATACTCAAATTTATTAGACAAATATGTATAAACAACAAATACGTTCACAATACATAGTAAAATAAATAAGTAGTTTATTATCGCCGTTTGAGTAACTTTTCCCCAAAGTGTATGGAAGTATAAAAATTGATTACCTAAGAAATATCATAATTTTTTTTAATCCTGAATAATACTCTTAAAATACAGCCTATTCTGTTTCTATAATTAAAAATCGAACTTATACTTTTTTGATTTTCATAACCGATATAAAATTTATTACTTGTCAACATGGTTATTTTTTTATTTTATAAATGTTTAAACTATTACTGTTCATAAGTAATTCAAATAAATAAAATGTTTTAAAATTTCTTGTGGTTTGGTGACGAATAATTGAAAACGCGACACCGACGCCACTGGTAATGCTTTCAATTGCTATTGCGTTAACGAGTGCGGCCGAATGCACGAACACCCATAGCGCGACACGAGGCATTCTTTGGCCGCGCGGGCTGTACATTGCATTGAAACGAAGTGACATGTCGTTCTACCGAAGTGTCTCCGCTGACGTCATCCGGCCACTGCGTTGCCAACTCGACAACAAAATTAATGCCATCTCTTCATACTTAACCTAAGTGTTCTACTTTTTTTAAGTTCTTAGCTAGTTGACCCAAAAGTGGAAATTTAATGTATTCCTGTATATTATGCTTGAAATATATTTTTCTTAGAAAAAAAGTTTTAAAAATTTAAAGATATCCTAACCATAAAAAAATTGAAACTTTTTATTTATTAGATATGTGCGTTGTTCACAAACAGTAAACGACAAATACAAACAAATGTAGGTACATAACCTCAATCTTTTGTACCGAATTCATCGAATCATACTTAATTGCAAAATGCAATTTGATAATTAATGTTCTTTGTTATTTGACGTTCCGCGTTGCTAGGTAGGTATTATTCTGCCTCACTTCGTAGCACACTGATAATTTTAGTGCTGATTGTGCACATAAATAACTTGAATTTAACTGTGTATACATATTTATTAAAGATTACACACAAAATTTTATGTACGCCGCAGACGCAAATTGTCTTTGCCGGTCTCAAGATGTCGGCAAGCGGTTTCACTCGAAAATTTATTATTGTGAAAAATTATGTGGTAATAGTATTTGCGGTTGTTGAATATGGTATTTATATAATTAAGGCTCTCCTATATTTTTGTATGATTTCATGTAAAGTTTGGACAATTCTCCAAGTGCCTGTTTTGGGTTTTTCTTGGACTAAGTTTAGTACTTGCACTTCTAATGAAATAATTCTTTCTTTACAAGTACTGCCAGAATTGAATGTTGCGTGTCTCGGAGGCATTGATGGAGCCGTGCTTAATACATTCTTCATAAAAATTTCAATTTATAACAAATAATTAATGTCTTCCATTTTAATTTGACTGTAATTATTTATTTTGGGACACAAATAAATTCAACGCCAAAATTTAAATTTTGCACACAAAATGTTGTGTACGCCATGGACGCAAAATGTTTTTGACAGCCTCCAGATTGTCGCCAATTTTCCTTTCGGCCGTCAAAGTAGCATTTTTCATTCTTGGCATACAAATAACTAATTTCAAAACTAATGTGTTTTAAATGACAATATTTTACAATCTAACTTAATATACATTTCACCAGACAACTGCGTTACCAACTCGACAACGGATTGTCTAATTAAAGCCATCTCTTCATACTTTTCATAACTGTTCTACTTTTTTTAAGTTCTTAGCTAATTGGCCCAAAACTGGAAATTTATAGTATTCCTTTATCAATTATATTATTATTTAAAGTAGACATTCTAACCATAAACAAAATTAAAACCTTTATCTAAATATGTACGTTGTTCGCAAACAGTAAACGACAAATTAACGTTTAAATCACAAACATTTTCCATGTTCTATTAATTTTACTCTAAAATTTTATGACATTTTAAAAAGAAAACTTGCACGGAAATGTTAACTTTGAAAAGGTTGACACGGATATCTCCACATAACTAGATATAAAATCGCTAACTTCTTGATATTTTACTATACCGCAGATTTATCTTTTCCATGATGATTAAGGTTTGATCTACATTTCGAATTAGAAATTGCGTGTATAGAACTAAAGAAATATTGTTTTACCATAACAAGCATTGTAAGTTTATGTACAAGTACGTGTGATAAAACACAATTTTATTCTTTATTGCTACCTTATCATTGTATAAATAGAACAGTGAGAATAGGTAAATTAAGATACAACGTTTATCATGTTAAGAATTTTACCTATTTCCGCGATAATAATAGAATGATAAAATTGAATTTATTTTCATTAAACACCTACAATAACCCATTATGGCATGAAAGGGGATCAGAATTATCGTTACATAATCAATTTTACCTTATTGATTAGCTATTGAAATATGATTCTTTTGAATACGTTGCAATTTCAATTAATCATTGCATGTAACAGGTTTATTATTGAAGTGGAGGTGTATTAATAATTTTTAATAAGATCTGTGCAACACTTTTGAAGTTCCTGTTCTGCGGTAGAATCACGATCCAACTAAGCATTTGTTTAGGCATAGTAAATACATGAATAAAATGCTATTAATTTTGACAAAAATATTTACATTAATAAATAAATTTACATTGACATTAACCTTGGGGCTATTTGTATATAAAAGTAAATTGCCAATTAACTAGTTGGACCAACTCCTGAATGAATTTAAATACCATTGTTACTCTATTAATTATTGTAAATGAAAATTGCAATAAATTAACATAAAAATTTTTGTATTAAAAGAAAAGGAAATGACATTCTTAAAGTAGGACAATTTCGTTCCACGTGCCTAAGCTTTGCGTGTCTCGTATTGGGAATGCGTGCAGTATATAATTTCGCAGAGATTCTAAATTTGTCTTTTTTTCAAAATTTAAAAAATAAGTTAATGGATAGTTTATAGCTGAAATAGCTGAATTTGTAAAGTTTTAATTGGGTAATATTATGTAATCTATCTACACCTCATTATTTTGTTTCTATTTATTTATTCTAAACTGAATATTATTATAGTTAATTGTCATTAGCATAAGTTTACATACATTATAATAATTTTAATTTATTTGTTTACAGACGAGCAAGAAAGAGTGCAAAAAAACCTTTGTTAACTGGATTAATTCTTATCTAGCCAAGGTGAGTACATTTTACATTTAGTTCCTGAATTTTTTGTATTGCTTTCATCTTTGAATAATTGCAATTACTTCAGCTCTTTTAAAACTATTTAATCATTTAAACAACTATACGCAAATAAACTAACAAAAGATAATCGGGCTTAAATGAGTTCTTAAAAATTCCTTAAATCTAATTTCTTACTTAAAATTGTCCATAAATCCTTGGATTTTCTTTCTTCTTTCTTCCGTAAACCAATTATTTGTAGTCCATTGGTAATCCTTAAATTGCATGAACGCACATTACAAAGGCTCAACAAAACTTATTCCTCTGTGCACCGCGATTAGTTCACTACGCGAGGTTATTACTCCACAAACATGTAATAACGGTAAACCTTTGGTTGCCTCTTTAAAATTTCTAGCAACCTTACACCAATTTAGTCCCTTATACAAATAAACTTTCAATGTCACATAACGTTACTTAAACATTGGCTTAATATACAACGAGCGCTTCGTTCACTTAACAGGTGGTCTCATAAATACTTTTAGCTGAATCTCGTTACAAGAACACGCGCTAACTTGACACTTTAACGTTACAACTGTTAACTTTATTCAAATCTGCTTACGCACTATTATTTTCTTGAAAATAAACAAACTAATTTTATCTTCAACTTCAATTTTATTATCGTTTTATTTATGAATGTCTTTACGATTCATCCCCGGTTCGGGTTACGCAGTTGTTTAAACAATTACTGCCTCATTAAAATTCACAAATATACTCCAACATCATCCCATTCTATCCCACTACCTCCGCGCGCGTTTCTCACCAACAGCCAAAACGAAAAAGCTAACTCTCTAACTCTAATTAACTCGTCAATCTCTGACTTTCCTATTTATAACTTCAGTCATCCATCTTTAAACATGTCTTCCTTCCGCGTTATATTCTCCAATAATATTCATTCAAAATTCTAGTTCCAATAGATGCTTCCCTCTATACAAGCACGCGTGTAATTACAATACATCGCCATATTTGTTCTTACTTACAAATTTTACAATTACTTCATGAAGAAATCATTTTCGTCATTACATTCATTCAGTAGCCACTCTGGACCATTACACAACTTTTAACATTTATCTCCAACCTGCGCTCGATCTGCTCCGCAACATTTGCAAAAATAAGCACCGTCTAAGGTCTCAAATTCCATATACATACATTTATTCTCAAAACAATTGCACAACATTACAAAACTTTCGAAATTAACACTTAAACATACCCAATCTTTCTCTACATATTTTCTAAAACATTTTACACTTATACTCTCACATCTTCTGGCAAAGATTACTCATCTTATCTTCAAACATTCCATTCTTTATCAGCAGCAAACAGTAGCGATACAGTGGAAGCATTATCGTCCCATCGACAAATTTCTTTCACATTTACATTCATCAAAATCTAATTATTCCAACACTAAAGTCTCTATAACATTCAAATACACGTATCTACATACTGAATTATATTTCTCCTACATTTCCAGTGGCGTATCATACACCCACATACATTATACATATACAAAAAAAATTTTTTTCGTTCAAACTCAATACACTCGTGCTCAAAACACGTAATACACGTCATTATAACATCCTACATACAGGGTGCGTCAACGCAACCTGACACTGTATACATATTTATTAAAGATTACACACAAAATTTTATGTACGCCGCAGACGCAAATTGTCTTTGCCGGTCTCAAGATGTCGGCAAGCGGTTTCACTCGAAAATTTATTATTGTGAAAAATTATGTGGTAATAGTATTTGCGGTTGTTGAATATGGTATTTATATAATTAAGGCTCTCCTATATTTTTGTATGATTTCATGTAAAGTTTGGACAATTCTCCAAGTGCCTGTTTTGGGTTTTTCTTGGACTAAGTTTAGTACTTGCACTTCTAATGAAATAATTCTTTCTTTACAAGTTCTGCCAGAATCGAATGTTGCCTGTCTCGCGGAGGCATTGATGGAGCCGTGCAAATACATTCTTCATAAAGAGTTTCAATTTATAACAAATAATTAATGCCTTCCATTTTAATTTGACTGTAATTATTTATTTTGGGACACAAATAAATTCAACGCCAAAATTTAAATTTTGCACACAAAATGTTGTGTACGCCATGGACGCAAAATGTTTCTGTCGCCAATTTTCCTTTCGGCCGTCAAAGTAGCATTTTCATTCTTGGCATACAAATAACTAATTTCAAAACTAATGTGTTTTAAATGACAATATTTTACAATCTAACTTAATATACATTTCACCAGACAACTGCGTTACCAACTCGACAACGGATTGTCTAATTAAAGCCATCTCTTCATACTTTTCATAACTGTTCTACTTTTTTTAAGTTCTTAGCTAATTGGCCCAAAACTGGAAATTTATAGTATTCCTTTATCAATTATATTATTATTTAAAGTAGACATTCTAACCATAAACAAAATTAAAACCTTTATCTAAATATGTACGTTGTTCGCAAACAGTAAACGACAAATTAACGTTTAAATCACAAACATTTTCCATGTTCTATTAATTTTACTCTAAAATTTTATGACATTTTAAAAAGAAAACTTGCACGGAAATGTTAACTTTGAAAAGGTTGACACGGATATCTCCACATAACTAGATATAAAATCGCTAACTTCTTGATATTTTACTATACCGCAGATTTATCTTTTCCATGATGATTAAGGTTTGATCTACATTTCGAATTAGAAATTGCGTGTATAGAACTAAAGAAATATTGTTTTACCATAACAAGCATTGTAAGTTTATGTACAAGTACGTGTGATAAAACACAATTTTATTCTTTATTGCTACCTTATCATTGTATAAATAGAACACTGAGAATAGGTAAATTAAGATACAACGTTTATCATGTTAAGAATTTTACCTATTTCCGCGATAATAATAGAAAGATAAAATTGAATTTATTTTCATTAAACACCTACAATAATAACCCATTATGGCATGAAAGGGGATCAGAATTATCGTTACATAATCAATTTTACCTTATTGATTAGCTATTGAAATATGATTCTTTTGAATACGTTGCAATTTCAATTAATCATTGCATGTAACAGGTTTATTATTGAAGTGGAGGTGTATTAATAATTTTTTAATAAGATCTGTGCAACACTTAAAGATATCACTTTTTGAAGTTCCTGTGCTGCGGTAGAATCACGATCCAACTAAGCATTTGTTTAGGCATAGTAAATACATGAATAAAAATGCTATTAATTTTGACAAAAATATTTACATTAATAAATAAATTTACATTGACATTAACCTTGGGGGCTATTTGTATATAAAAAGCAAATTGCCAATTAACTAGTTGGACCAACTCTTGAATGAATTTAAATACCATTGTTACTTTATTAATTATTGTAAATGAAAATTGCTATAAATTAACATAAAAATTTTTTTATTAAAAAAGAGAAGGAAATGACATTCTTAAAGTAGGACAATTTCGTTCCACGTGCCTAAGCTTTGCGTGTCTCGTATTGGGAATGCGTGCAGTATATAATTTCGCAGAGATTCTAAATTTGTCTTTTTTTCAAAATTTAAAAAATAAGTTAATGGATAGTTTATAGCTGAAATAGCTGAATTTGTAAAGTTTTAATTGGGTAATATTATGTAATCTATCTACACCTCATTATTTTGTTTCTATTTATTTATTCTAAACTGAATATTATTATAGTTAATTGTCATTACCATAAGTTTACATATATTATAATAATTTTAATTTATTTGTTTACAGACGAGCAAGAAAGAGTGCAAAAGAAAACCTTTGTTAACTGGATTAATTCTTATCTAGCCAAGGTGAGTAAATTTTACATTTAGATATGTTCCTGAATTTTTTTAAGTATTGCTTTCATCTTTGAATAATTGCAATTACTTCAGCTCTTAAAACAAAATTTAAATTTGTAAATACTGAGATTTTTCTTCTCAGCTTTTGAACTAAGTGTGTTTATATCTCACAGTTTTTTGGCAGGTGAGGACTATAAAGATCATTGTATTCCATAAGTTCACAGTTTTGCTCATACATTACAGGCACGAATAAAAATTAAGGGAAAACAAGTACAAAACACACAAAGTGATAATGTACTCATTGCACTCGGGTGCCAGTTATTATACTGCAAGTTACTTGAACAATTTATGGCAAATGCATAATTATTTGCATTTCAAACAAAACAAAAACGTCATTTACTGATAACCTGAAGTACCTATCAGATAAACACCAATGTCTGCAGTTAAACACATGTACCCTCTATTTCGTTTGAATTAAAATAAAATTTCTGTATAAACACATACCTCGTATCTCATGGTTATTAAAAGTACATAAACGATTTTAATTGAAAATTTTATGGTTATATGGGCAAGTTTAATGTCCGAACATAAAGTATTTTAGGAACCTTGTTTGATATTTTAATTGTTTATCGTTAACAACGGATTTTGCCAAATGACAACTATATGTTGCCAAAAAATATTTGCAAAATGTCAATAGTGCACGATGATAAACGTTCAATGCAGGTCTTATTGATATATATATATATATATATATATATATATATATATATATATATATATATATATCAATAAAAAAATTAAACGAGTTAAGCGGAAGTTTGCCAAAATACTATTTTTTGGAAGTAACCTACTGTTTTTTATTATGGATAACTAAGGATATTGTTCTTGACTTGATATACATTTTGAATAGACTTTCTACTCACAAATCAAATATTTTGCTGCACTTCAACGAGGGCATTCCAAATTCTACCAAAGAAGCTGTGGTTTTCGCGTCCCTGTACTACTTTTTCATGAAACGAAAGATGGACTAAACAAAAATTCCATGGCACTCTTCATTTCTGGTATACAGGGCGAATTTAAAAATTTGTCATTTTGGAGCATCCCTCGTATCTCTGTTAACAAGTAACAAGAAATAAAGTGAGAACTGATACTGATACATATTTTAAGTACATTTTCTATAAATATTGCCGTTTCTTCTTATTCAAGGTACAATGGCTATCCAGTCCGGCCAACCATTAAAAAATTTAAATTTGTAATAACGTAAATTTTGAGCTTAATGTTAAAAAGAACTATAGAGCTTTATATATTTTTGGAATTCTAATTGTGATAAAACACACATTAAAAAAAAGGTAAGTTTGGTTTATTTTGAAAAAACGGCAATGATTATAGAAAAGATGCATACGCCATTTGATTCTACGTAGATACATCTATCAGTATCGGTTCTCACTTTATTTCCATGTTACTTGCTAACATGGATACGAGCGAGGTCCCAAAATGAAAAATATTCAAAATCGCCTTGTGTATCAGAAACGAAGCGTACCATGGACATTTCGTTTAGTTCATCTTTCATAAAAAGGTAACACAGGGACGCAAAAACCGCAACTTCCTCACTCACGCCGTTCTTGAGATACTCCGCAAAACCATTGAAATCGGGACACATGGTACATCCTGTGCACTGTACGACAAAGTAACAAAAATTTCCCCCTCAGAACACAAAATCTGATCCAAATATGACAACAATCATCTTACTATGCATATATACTAATGTATGTACGTGTGTATGTGTATCCATAATTGCAGCTGAATTAGATTTATTAGGAAAGTACTACATTAAAGCAGAGTTAGATTTTTAAGACTACAGAAATCTGCAAATTAATTTATCTCAGCAAACTTAGTTCTCACAATTACAAAATTTGAAAGCTGTCAAACTTAATATCAATAATTACAGAAATTCTTTTTAACAAAATCTAATTACGCTACTTTCAGTCATATACCATCTTTAAAGCTTTCGGCGCACTCTTGGAGCTGCAAAATCATTCCTCTATATCATACTTGTAACTTAGTATTGGGAAATATAGTAAATAAAGTTGTGGAAGATCTCCGCCGTATTGGCCAACCTTCAATACGGAGTTCTTAACAAAGCAGATGCATAACAAATATATTTATTGGGGACAAGAAATACTCCCATTTGAATTGTATTTACTATAGTTCAATATCCGGTCATTGACTTCATTCCTTAAGAAAGATACAGTAGGAACTGTGCCTCCAAAGACGTTTGGCAAAAGTCGTACCTATTTGGCCTTATGATTAGTTCTCCATTACTATAAAAGAAAACAGCCGATGCTTTGTTCCGAGTAGTCGTAAAGTTGTATATTTACGAAAGAAATGAAGTTCATCTAATTTCCCATCCGTGCGACATACGTTCCACTTGCTCCAAAATTAAACCCAATCTAAAAACCAAACGTATCATCATTAGTTTCACGTAATGGGTATCACATAACTTCATGAAGAGAATCATTTGTCTCGTTTTGATACTTTGTTTCTATTCCATGCTAAGCATCAACGCTAAGCTAAAGTACACATAAAAGTAGGTATAGCTGTGCATTAATAATCACCACAGATTTGATTACTAATTAAATTAATACGTTGATACTATTTGTAAGAGTGCTTATAAACTGGATTAATTTGTTTAATTCTCATTGTTATTAAAATATTATCTACAGTGTTGTAACAGGTACTTTTATTTCAAAACCTAGGTATATTGATGGGGGAGTACCTAGGTACAGGCGTAAAAGTACCTAAATATTGTAGTTACTTTAAAAGCGTTTAAAAAGTACTCTAGTAATATAAAATATAGAGTTCATTCGGAACTATTTAAATCAATGATAGTAATGACACTTTTTAAATGATTACTACAAACCCGCTTGGTTTCTTCAAAGAAGTAGCGTTTCAAAAGTTTGCTCGGAAAGTCGGTTTCTTTTAGGAGTTAATATTTGTCGTGCTTTACTGACTAATCTCCGTCAAATAAGGTAGAATAAGGTTCCGTAGCCTAACTCAGTTAACTTCAATAATGTATCAAGGTGCAGATGTAGATACACTTCTTTTTTGTACCTTTGCACGTGCTCAATACCAAGATAGATGTGTCTAGATTAGTCACAACACTAGCTATGTATTTGTTTGTTTCTATGTTAAATAAGTGCCACAGTCAATACTATACGGGTTTGTAATTCTACAGAACATTTAATTTAAGAATTATTTAAATGTTCTAATTTAATATTGGCATTTATTTTTTAATCACTAATAAAGGTTGGTAACAACACTGGAAAAATGATAATGTCTGAAATTAGAAAAAAGCTGTCATTCTTTAAATTATGTGGAAATACTGTACACTCTTTAAATTGCATAAATCTTCAAAGAAGATCAAATAATGATTGCATATAAATTGTTCAACTTCGTTTGTTAACAGGTTTGAAGACACCTCTACCACATTTTCTATCCAATGCCTATCTCCATGCCTACACTTATACTTACACATTTACTTATACTTATACCTATGCGTATACTTGTTGATACCTGTACTTGTACCTGTATCTATACCTATAACTATACCTCTACCTAAACCTGTACTCATACCCATATCCATACCCATACCTATGTCTATGCCTACACCTACACCTACACCAATAACTATATCTATACCTATACCTATACCTAGACGTATACCTATACTTATACCTATGCCTAGACCTATACCTATATCTATACCTATACCTATACCTATAACTATACCTATACCTATACCTATACCTATAATTATACCTACACCTATACCTATACCTACTATACTACTACTATACCATACTACCTATACCTATACTATACCCATACCTTATCCCATACCTTCATACCCTATACCCTATACCTATACCTACCATACCCATACTCCTATACCATACCCATACCCATACACCTAATACCCTATACCTATACCCTATACCCATACCTTACTATTCCTATACCTATACCTATACCTATATACTCATACCTATACCTATACCATACTATACCTATACCTACCTATACCATACCTATACCTACTCTACCTATACCTATACCTATACCTATACCATACCTATACCCTACTATACCATACATATCCTATACCCTATACCTATACCATACCATACCTATACCTATACCTATACCTATACCCTATACCTATACTCTACTACCTTCTTCCATACCCATACACTACCCATACCTATACTCCTATACCCTATACTACCCATACCCATCTATCCCATACATACCATACCTCATACCATACCTTATATACTCCTATACCTACTACCTATACCTATACCATACCTATACTACTCTAATACATACCATACCTACCTATACCTCTTACTACTCCTATCTATACCTATACCTACCTATACCTATACCTATACCTACTACCTCCATACATACCTACCTATACCTATCTATACCATTATACCTACATACCTACTACCATACCTACCATTCTACTACTTCACCTATACCACTATACCTCTATACCTATCATACCTATACCTATACCTATACCCATACCCCATACCTATACCTATACCTACAACATACCTATACCTCACCTATACTATACCTATACCTATACCATATACCTATACTCCTATACCTATACCACCTATCACATCCATACCTATACCCTATACCTATACACCATATACCTATACCTATACCTATACTTATCTGCCTAGTCATCTACCCTATACTATACCATACCTATAACTTATACCTATACCTATACCTATACCTCCTATACCTATACCTATACCTATACTATACCTATACCTATACTCATTTATCTCAATCCATACCTACACCTATACCTAATACCATACCTATACCTATACCTACCATTCCATCCATCATACCATAACCTATACCATTACCTATACCTATACCTATACCTATACCTGCACTATACCTATACTCTATACCTACCCACTATCCATCCCATACCATCTACACACCTATACCTACCTATTTTTTTTTTTTTTTTTTTTTTTTTTTTTTTTTTTTTTTTTTTTTTTTTTTTTTTTTTTTTTTTTTTTTTTTTTTTTTTTTTTTTTTTTTTTTTTTTTTTTTTTTTTTTTTTTTTTTTTTTTTTTTTTTCCCCCCCCCCCCCCCCCCCCCCCCCCCCCCCCCCCCCCCCCCCCCCCCCCCCCCCCCCCCCCCCCCCCCCCCCCCCCCCCCCCCCCCCCCCCCCCCCCCCCCCCCCCCCCCCCCCCCCCCCCCCCCCCCCCCCCCCCCCCCCCCCCCCCCCCCCCCCCCCTATACCTATACCTATCCTATACCTATACCTATACCATACCCATACTTCATACCTACACATACCATTACCCATATCTTCTACCATACCCATACCACACCTTACATACACCATACCTATACCATACCTATACCACCCATACCTATACCATACCTATACTCTATCCTGTGCCTATACTTACCTATACCTATACCTATACCTATACTCATACCATACCTATACCTATACCTACCTATGCCTATACCTCATACCTATACTTATACCTATACCTATACCTATTATACCTATACCTATACCTATACCTATACCTATACCTACACCTATACCTATACCTATACTCCTATACCTACCTACCATACACCATACCCATACCATCCTATACCTATACCTCATACCTATACCTATACCTACACCATCACCTACACCTACTACCTATACCTATACCTATACCTATACCTATACCTATACCTATACCTATACCTATACTATACCTATAAGTTAAATTTTTATGTAAGACTGATCTAAAATTAGTTCTTCTTATTTTAAATCATATTGTTTAAGATTGTGTAGTTGCATCATAGTGTGAATTTTTGCTGTTGATTTCTGATATTCGAAAGGTAGGCACAAAAGTTAATGAATTGATGACATAGTACTTTAACATACATTGTTCCCTAACTAAATACATGGTCCTCATAGGGGGTTGACTGGGTCGGCTCCAAACAGGAGTCACGAGCCCGAGAGGGCCTGGGCGCCTGATTATCAACCGAACCTATTTCCCAAAATAATGACAATAATCACACACGTGGTAGTTTTCTTTTATACCTATTCCATTACTGTTTAGTTTAGCATATAACCATGATGACAAATTCTATATACTTCATAGTGGTTCTATGTATGTCAAGTAGTGTAGAGCAGAAAAATCAGAAAAAAAGGAAAAGTCAACGTGTTTCATTCCCTCCCTAAGGGGGAGGGTGGCCTTCTTGAGCTCTCCAAGCTCCTTTAGCTACAGTAACATTCATACATTAAGTATGTATGTATGTATGGTGTGATTAAAGGTAGGCGCGGTCAGGATAGGAAGGAAAGGAACGGAGTTCGGGGTTCTGAGGGGAAGCATTCGAGTAAAAAGTCACACATAATGTGCGAATACGCAGTGATCTTGCCGCTATATGTGTATGTGAAAACCCCTTGAAAAAACTTCATACAAGCTAGACGGCAACGGGAATCGAATCCGTTACCTCCCGAATGCTAAGCAGATCGTGTTACCACTGACCTACCAGATAGGTGAAAAAATTAGTACTAGCGCTGTATAAAAAGGCCTGTCGATATGCATATGACCAAGGAGCCGACTTAAGATGTAGCGATCATGAGCTGTGGACCTTGTATAATGACTAATAACTAGCCAAAATATATCAAACAAAATACAGATATTTCTTAACAAACTTAACCCTCTATTGCATGAATTAATTTCAGTTTTCAAAACTGCTTCAAAAAATGAAAATTTGCTCTTTTCGGTTTAGAAAATAAGAAAATAACCTAACTGATACTATTTTTTATTTGGAACATCCCTACTTCCTCCATTTTTTTTCTGTTCCCGATTGGGCACATTATGCATACAAACATAAAAACAATTTGGTATTTTAAGTTATATTTAAATTGTAAATAGGTAATACAAAACTATATTTATTGGTGAAATCGCACTAAACAATTTTTTTTTTATTAAAACATAAATGAATTAGGCACTTTTGGCATTTTACACGAGATTTTCCTTTGCATCCAAGTAATTTACATCGTTCCCTTTCAACTGTATGCTACATGACCTACGCCGTAGCTGTACAAAGATTCGGTCTAGGTTCTCATTCCTTCACTGTGGCTCGAATTACGGACTTGGTCGACCTCGCTTTGAAATGGCCTTTTTGCTCAATTCTCGCTAACATGGTTTTGAAGTAGAAGTGTTACTTTATCTTTTACTCAACTTTATTCTTCTATGTAATACCAGCTTATACGCGACCTATCATGTGATACCATTTTCTACTTTTTAATTTTATTGGGTAAAGCGCTAGTAGCGAGTCCTGTAAGTCAACGCCACCCAAGTGGCGATTATATTGTTTGACTATGTCAGGACATTCAATCTCCTTCTTGGTATTTTCAGACTTGAAAAATCTTTTTACTTTTATGGCGGGATTAGTTCCACAATATTCAGATATGAGTGTAACAATTTTTTTGTCGTACCATTGCATACTATGTATATCAATATCACCACATGTAATAGTCTTCTCATTTATTGCGACGGACGGTAGCAACAGAATGGATTTTACGTTTTGCCAGGTGCGCCAATGAAGAGAAGTAGTTATCATAAAAAAGTTTATGGTGTCTGTCAGATGGAATAGGTCTACTCAAACGAAGAACCACATTACTTGAAGCACCCAAATCAGGTTCATTTTCGTCCACTATATAACTTTGTTTTCCAGCAATTAACTCGAAAGTATATGACATACCAGAAACTCCACTAAGAACCCACATCTTATAACCCCATTTACGGGGTTTTTTAGGGTTGTGTTTTTAATCTTGTTCTGTCCTTAAATGGAATTATTTGTTCATCACATGAAAGGTGTTCTTCGAAAGGCAGATACAAGCAAGCTTTCCTGACAGTTTCTATCACTGGCATAATTTTATCCAAGCTGCTTTTATTTTCAGCGCTGTCCCTAAAATGTAAAAAACTTTTAATCAGCTCGAAACGATTTATGGCATAACATCGGCAACTTATGGATGTCGGGTTTGTGGAGACCAAAATGGATTGTCTAATTAAGGACATCCAAAGAATAACTCCTACAAATTTTTGAATTTCTGCAACACTAATACGCATTGGTCTATTGGGTCGTATCTGAGTACTGTATATACAAGTTTGGCGAACAACTTCAGTAAAAAATTCATTCGACAGAAAGTATGAAAATAATTTATAGGGAGTATTCAACAAAATTTCTTCCGAAAGTAACTCACTTCCTTCAAATGTATAGTTTGCCTCAACCCTTTCCGGTATTGACTTTTTCCATTTTAGCTTGACTCTATTAGTTGGTGCTTGTCTTCTACGACATGCTTAATTTTTTTTGCGGAGCTTGGGTTTTTGGAGATGCTTGGATCCTTCGCTGTATTTGGGTTTCCAAATGTGTCGAAGTATTTTCATCCTCGGAAGACGTATCACCTTCACTGGACATTGGAGGATCCTGAATCAATATTTCCTCAGCAAAAGTCTCTCCATCTGACAGCTCACTATCTTCACTATCAGAAGGAATTTCTCGAAGTCGAAAGTTGTCCGTAGAGATTTTAACCCCGTAAAACATTTTTGAATCCATATCCTGAAAAAATACGGGCCTGTTCACCAACAATAATTATAGTCATCTATTTCTTTCAATGCATATTGTTCCCAGTGGGCACATATATTTAGGTAACATTTTTCATATACATTCATATACATAATAGCCATTTCAAATTGTATACATACAGTACATAGATAAGGTGCCTTTGGGTAATACCGCCCACCTAACTTATTGCTGTTGTCAAAAGAAAAAAAAAGGGTTTAAACAGAAAATTTAAAAACAACTTTCAAACTAATACTTTATTCTTTGATAACCTTTAAACAGAATTAAAAAAAAACTTTATTTAATACACGTGATACTCACTTAAAACAAAAACTACAAATGAGCGATATTTCACACCATAACTGAAATTCCGCCCATATGGTCTGAAATGTCGCCCACAATAGAGAAACTATGGCGAACAGTCTGGACACTGAAAGTCTTCTAAATCTTCAATCGTTAGACCGACACAATCCTCATGCACCCAGGTTTTGCATTGTGAACATTGTCTCATGCCATGCTGGTAATCTTCATGACATATGGAACATAGCCAACTTTCTTTGTAGGTCTTATTTTTCTGTTTCTTGGATGTGACACGATCCTTACCAAATAAGTCCCTTTTTAGTAATTGCGCCTTGTAGTTAATGGCTTTTTTTCTTGGCTTTACAGTTTTTTTTGCAAAATCTGGTGTTGGAATACAAGTGCCAAATGTGGAGGAGTCATTAGAAACTTTAGTAGCAATTGGTTCATTGGGTTTGATTATTGTAACATCTAATATTTTTATCTTGTTATTCGGTATTGTATTGATATGGAGTTGAGGAGAATCATCTTGCTGTTTAGGAGAATCAGTCTTGTTTATAAGGAAACTCAGAGGAAGATCATCATCAGAAGACTCTACTTCTTTATTTATCGGTGAAGATTGAGGATAGTTTTCCCACTTGGAACAACCGGGCCTCGAAAGAAGTGTAGAAGACGCCTGAACTTGATCAGTTTTGTTTCTGATAGAACTCAGAGGAAGATTGTCGTCATCATGAGAATCTACTTTTCGATTGGTCAGCAAAGATGGTGCATAGGCAAACTCTGGAATAACCGACGGATCAAATGGATAAATGCCAGTAGATTTAAATCCGTTTTGAATAGTAGACATTGTTAGAGACTTTTGCCAAACAGGTTGAAATACTTTTCCAAAGTGACTTTTTGTAAGCCTTCTGTTTGCGGAAGGATTCTGTTCCCAATATTTGAGCAACTCGCTGTCCCAGTAGTGTTCAAAGGATCTAAAGACGGCTTTATCCAGTGGTTGTAGCTCGTGAGTTGTGTTTGAAGGTAGACACAAAATAAACACATCGTAGGTTTCCGCTAGATCACAGACAGCTATGTCCATATGGCAAGATGCACCATCGACAATCAGTAGCACAGATCCTGCTGGCTTGAATTTTGCAAAATGATCCAACCATTTAAGAAATAACTCCTTTGTCATACTGCCCTTATTAGCCATTTGTACGACAGATCCTGGAGGTAAGTTATCACCGAATGTGTCTTGTTTTCTCATCCCTTTGTAAATTACCATCGGAGGGATTGATTGTCCTGTAGCGCTTACACATGCAACAACTGTTACATTCTCTGCATGCTCATTAGAAATGAGATGAACACGCTTTGAGCCCTTTGCAGCTAAAACTGACTGTGAATGGTGTAGTGTAAGCCGGCAACCTTTTTCATCTAAATTCAAAATTTTGTGTGGGAGTTTTTAACATCCAATTGGTCCATAATATTTGAGAGCTTGGTAAAGTAATCTTTAACAATAAAGGGTTTAATTTTGCGCCCTTGCCCAGTTCATTGCTTGAGACTTTCGTTTAGAAAGTTCAGGGTGTCTTCGCATGAAAGCTTTATACCAGCTATAACCTGCCATTTCATTTTCGTCGTTGAATTTGTTGGGAAAGCCATTTTTCTTACAATATGTGAAAACACTTCTTCTAACAGATTTTGGTGTAAGCGGAACTCCCATATTAGAAAGCCTTACTATGCGACCAGAAAGTTCCTGTTCTTGTGCACTTGTCAAAACAGGTTTTCTACCGAGTCGTCTTTCACCACTACCATTTTTAGATGATCACACAACGTGGTTCGTGGAATTCCACAATTTTTTTCTACATACCTTTGACTTCTACCTTGCTTAAGTAACCTGAGCGCTTCTTCCATCATTTCTGTAGTCCAATTGGCTCTAATACCCCTGCATTTTTTACCCATTTTGCTGAAAAACGGTTGAATTTACAATTTGCGTAATTTACAACACAAGACCGAAATATCGCCCATGCTGGGCGGTATTTGTGTCTATGCACATTCCTGATTTAGAGGTTATTTTTTCACGTTGTGCATTATAAACAAACAAATAAGTATAGTCATTATTGTCAATTAGCTTGCATACATCTGTATGATATATTAATTACCTCAGGAAGATACAAATTGGTGAACTTATAAGAGACGTTTAAGTGAACACCTGTTGCCGGTTGCCACTAAACTACGCATATTTCATCAGCACCCTTGTATTGGTCATAACCCAGGCGGTATTTCAAACTAGTTCTCGCATTGGCTGACAGCAATGGAGCAACCAGGCGCCAAATTTAAAAGCTGGCGATATTTCAGACCGGGCGGTATTACCCTAAGGCACCTTATATGTAGGTACCTAACCCATATTTTTTATTAGTCGAAATCTTATCTGCAATAGAGGGTTAACACGTTTTATTAAGGACTGAAATTTCGTTTTCTTAAAAATTAATTTTGTTTGTAAACTTTTCTTCTGAAATAAACAAACTCCACAAAAAATAATTTCAATGATGACACAGTGCGGTAGATAAATGAACAACAGTTGTTAGTTCATAAATAATGGGAACTATATCACAATCTCTTCTTCTTCCGTTCGCCTTAATATATAATACCATTAGGTACTAATTTGAAGATTATGAGTGCAGTTTGAACGCTCCTTACTACAGAACCTATACGTGATACATTCGGTCGTTATAGTGCTTACCGCAATTTAAAAAATGCCTCAACCATTAACGCACATCTGCCGTTTTGTATCGCTTTATTCATTTTTATGAACAGATGCGTAATTATACCTATTAGTTTTGCTTATCGTTAATATACAAAAGGTTAGTTTTTTGGTATAATTTGCATGTTTAATTATTCGTCCACTTGACTGAAAATCTGTTACTTTTTCTTACAGGTTAGTCATATGAACTCCTTTGTATCATTTCAAAGAAAAACTATTAAGGAATGAGAATGTAACATTTCCTGTCTCATAAAAATTGCTATTTATGTTGCCATATAATCATCATTTAAATATTCTCGATGCATGAATAACGATAAAAGTTTAATTTGATAAAACATGTACCTATTGCATCCGTATTAACAATCCAATTATTCCAAAAAATTAACCACATGCAAAAGCATAATAAACTGGTCACTATTTAAATAAACTTACATACTTTATTCCTGTCATTGATAATGAAAATAAACTTTCTGTTTGACAAGTATAAATAATCGTGTTAAAGTACTTCTACGTAAAGTCAAAGTACACTAATAAACTTTTCTCATTATAAAATTAACCATCTTGATTACTTGGTGTTGTTACCAATGACGGTACCTAGTACGCTTGCACTAATTTCGTTGTACAACATTGATCTGTAACATTAACAGTTTTTTTTTTCATTTAACAGCGAGTTCCACCGCTTAGGGTAGAAGATTTAATTGAAGATTTAAAAGATGGAACAAAACTTCTTGCACTTCTTGAAGTATTATCTGGAGAAACACTGGTAAATTTCACATATATTTCTAGGATATTTTTATATAAAACATTATTGTAGCCTATGGAGAGAGGCAGAGTTCTTCGGAGACCGCATTTTCTCAGTAATGCAAATACAGCGCTGCAATTTCTTGCAAGTAAAAGAATTAAACTAGTAAACATAAATGCAACTGATTTAGTGGATGGACGCCCTCCTGTTGTTCTTGGACTTATTTGGACCATTATTTTATACTTTCAGGTGAGTAACTTCATTATTAAATTGCGTAAATGCAATTTACATTTGAAATCCTACTTTTTAAAGCTACGAAATAAGGATTTTGGATTTTTTGTGGTAAGCTACAATATATGAATGATTAAAATGTAGTATTGTGTGTAATTTGGGTTTTATTTTTCCTAGATTGAAGAAAATAGCAGGGTTTTGGAATATCTTGGTCCGTGGGGAAGTACAAGTAGCTTGGAAAGTGCAGGAACTACATCTTCAGCGACGAAAGATAAATGGAAACAAGGTGCTAGAAAAACTCTTCTACAATGGGTTGCTAATGCGCTTCCAAGGTTAGTATAATTTATAGTGCCTTAAATAATACCTTGACATATTACACATTATTTAATTTTTTTCACCGTAAATAAAACGAGACGTTTATGTACGTTCTAACCTAAATACACCACACGACAACATTAATCAATATTTATTCCGACCTTTATTCGTGGCTATAAACTAACTTGAGGGGTGATTCACCCTCATCTGATTAAAGTTAGATAGTTTTTGCAATAGTGTTTTAACTAAAACTAGCTAAAATGTTACATTCAAATATAATTCGAATTTGTTGTTGTTCTCATTGTGTGTTGTAACATCTATTGAATTATTAATGAGATGATGGCATTCTGGGTATTATAAATTTATATAATCGAGACTTAAAAACAAGTCCGAATATAAAACTTTTAAGGCAAACAACTTTTACTATTTGCATCTATATATGCGATAACATCGATATCTAGTCAAAGGGCGTGATCTAAAATTAATTTTAATTTTGTATTGGCGATAAAAGCATGTAATTAGAAAATATCTTAAGTGATGTTAGCTCAATGTATGATTGATTGTCTCTACTCATCAGCAGGGTTATTTATAGAATATTATATTTTCAAGTTACAAGCAACGAGATGGGGTATATTTATTATTGCGTGAATTCGTGACAAAAGTGCCTACTTGATAATTATATCTCGTTGTTACACATGTTAAAACAGAGGCTTCTAGCGGTCAACTTGCATATTATACAATTCATCACTTGCTTAAAGTAGATATAAGGTAACCATTCGTCCCGTATTATACGGGACAGTCCCTGTTTAAACACATCATTTCGTATATGTAATTATTTTAATAAATTACGCAAATGTTTTATATATATCAAGTAGACCCTTTTTTATCCCGTTTCTGACGTTTCATTGTTTAGAAGGAATTAATCAATGTCTAGAAAGTACGAAAAGATAGAGCAACCTTTAAATAAGACACAATAAGATGATATCAAAAGTCCTAGCACTTGGGTTGACTTAAATAAATAGCGCGCGATCCCGCTTATAAGGCACCGAGCTGGTAGTCCAGAAGTTATTTCAGGAGGTTTTCCTCATACACTTGTAGCGGCACGGTCTATATGCAAACCATTTGCGGCTACTTAGGCGAATACTGGGGTAGTATTTCCCCTCTCAAAACCCTAACTCCGTTCCTTCCTGACCACACCCATCCTTAATCCCACCATGCATATATACGCAATGTATGTATGCTGGGAATCGATGATTGTGGCTGACGGAGTTTTGAAAGCTCAAACAGCCCACCCTCCCCCTTGAGGAGGGAATGAAATACGTGACCTTTCCTTTCCTGCTTATGAAGCAATATTAAATATCAAGTCTAACGCTTACGACCGCGTCTTGTACGTGTGGAAAATAAATATACCGGCGAGTGTAAATAAATATAGTGTAAATAGTTCGTTAGTTAAGATTAAGTGTATCGTGGTGTGTATCTAGGATGGTAGAAAATCAGAAAATGCCAAAAAGAAAGTGTTCATCCGTTTATTAAAAAGATAACCTAAAATAGTGATGTATAGTGCTTAAAATCTTGTGCAGCTTTCTCTTGCACATGGTAGGAAGGCGGATATTGTCCAGCACATATCGACAGTTAAGCATAAAAGGGTAGATATTGCTGCTTCTAATAGTAGCAAAGTGCCGTCTTTTTTCCTAGGGACACATTTGGAAATAAAGAACAAAAGCTAGCTGCGATTGAATGTATCTTGGTCATACCACAATGTGATCCACAATCAGTCCTTTGGGTCGCACTAGTAAGCTAATATGCACTGACAACACAAATTGCAATTTTGGAGCGGCAGCATGACTTGGCCAAAACAACGTCTTTCCTAAAGTTCTTACTTAAAAGACCTTTAGTTGAGGTGAACTGTGCTGCTCATACCCTTTATAACCGTATCAAAACAAGAAAAAAGAATTGTGTAAGTTTGTTACTGTTGAATACCAAAAAATGTTGGAATACAATAAAACCAAATATTATTATTAATTTTATTAAATATATAAATAAAAAGTTTACCTCGAGTAGGATTTGAACCTACGACCTGTACTTTACTAGAGTACCGCGCTAACCAACTGCGCCATCAAGGTTCAAGCCCCAATCGATGTAATTTTGTCTTTATGTCTTATTATATTTAGAATTTACATCAGTTCTACCTACATAAAGACAAAATTTACATCGATTGGGGCTTGAACCTGATGGCGCAGTTGGTTAGCGCGGTACACTAGCAGTGTTAGTAAAACCAAATGGTTAGCGTTATTACCTTAAATTAAAAATGTTCAAACCGTGACAGGGTTACGTTCTCTCTAAAGAAAAATATCTCACATTGATTCTTAATTTTGAAGTTTGGCTATGGTTTCTTCACTCACAAGCTGCTATATTTCATAAATGTGTGCTTCAAGTGGAATATGAAAAATGGTAGAAGTATACATGGTTCTATCAAATTTAAAGCAACAATTAATAGAATGGAAAAATGAAGTCTTTTTGCCAAACCAAGTTAACACTATGCTAGTAGCTCTTTGGTAAATGAAGGAGAAGACCTAGCCGTAACTCAGTTTGAAACGTCAGTGACCATGTTTTATTCTACTTTTGTAGTTTATTTGAATAGATGAACGCAAGCGTTTCGTTGAGTATTGCTAAAAAAGAAATTCCGTGGTCAGATGTTGGAAAAGCGGTCAAGAGTGAAGATATACCACACAACAACATATTAAAAATTGTTTAAATGTGCATGTGTTCACCGGGATCTAACACCGCCCCCTAAATGATTTTTTCTGAATTAAATTTAAAATGAGCAAAGATATCAATTTGCGGTTTTTACGTTTTTCTTGCAATGTAATCTACTTTTCGAATACGATGTCAAAAATATACCGTGTGAGTAAAATGGAAAAAACTGATATAACAAATTGCGCCCTCTATTACTTTTATTAGGAACTATTGTTTAATAATGGGAACGGCAATTTAAAATACCTACATTTGTCTTCCAAACACGCTTTCTTTTAATAAAATTGAATAAGTGGTTTAAAATTTACAGCAATTTTAATGATTAACTTCCAATAGCTTCACCCACTCTTATTATGGTCAGTACGCCAGCGAACCTTAAACCAAAATTATTTAGAAGTTTCTAGACTTTCTAACGATGTAAGGAAAGGAAAAAAAAGGAAAGGGCCACGTATTTCATTCCCCCCAAAGGGGAGGGCGGGCTGCTCGAGCTTTCCGAGCTCGTTCAGCCACAATCATGGATTCCCAGCATACATCCATACATTACATATATATGCACGGTGAGATTAAGGGTGGGTGTAGTCAGGATAGGATCGGAATGAACGGAGTTAGGATTCTAAGGGGGAAAATACTACCCCAGCATTCGCCTAAGTAGCCGCACATGGTGTGCATTACGCAGTGTCCATGCCGCTACATGCGTATCAAGAAAACCTCCTGAAAAAACCTCTTATAAGGTAGACGGTAACGTGAATCGAACCCACCAACCGAATGTTAAGCAGATCGTGTCACCACTGCTCTACCAGCGCGATAACAATGTAAGCAAAGGTGTATCTTTATATAAAAGTTTTGGGAGAAATTTAGAATTTTATTATTTAATTTTGAATTGCGCCCGCTAGTGGTGAAATACGGAACTTCAAAATAATGTCCAGCATTTTCTCATGGCTACATTAATAATAATAAAAATGTTACTCATTGCCGTCAGATAGACACAGCGGCTTACCTCGCTTATTTGCCCATCCGGTACAATAACAGTTACAATTATTAGGTAACCAAAAACTATTTTTTTGTTAGATCTTTAATTGGTACCTACCTCCAGTTTCTATTTGTGAATACTTTCATCAGTTTCAAATTAAAGTTTTTCACAACTTGACATTTATATCTTAACTTGATTAAATTTTGTTAAATTTTTCACATTTCTCAATATTAGCCTTATCCTTTGCAGGGTGTTCTGGTTTGTCATCTTTAAGGCAGTTTAATAATATTTAATTTATTAAGAATCTAGTTATTCAAATAAGTCTTAAGGATATTACCATTTACTGTGAACGAATTGTCATCGAAAAGTATAAATTTATATAAAGATACATAAAACGTATGCGATTTAATACCTAAAAGATAAGTATTTTAATTACTGTAATTACACTTATTGGCAGTTAAAATCATAGTGAATGCATTTTTCATCAAAAAGTCACAAAACGTTATAAAAACTAATACACACTTCGTGCATATTTATACAATAATGAACATATGCGGACACCATTGGTATGACGAGCAAATGATATGGTAGCTTAGCAGACATGCCAAACGATTGATTTAATTGTCAGTACAGGTATGAATGTTAACGTAAGTGTGGCGTACGCCTGTGATATGCTGAATTCTGCTTGAATTGGAATTTTTGGAATGTGGAGTGACTGTTAAAAAAGATTATACGATTTAATACATACAGAGAGATGACAGATGAGATCTATCTGCATACATATTAGAAAGTAATCAGTTTTGCGCACTGAACTATACTATAAGTATAGCTCAGTCGTTTTGCGAGAGCGCTCAATGTTTTGTTTAAATTTTATACATGGTTTGTTTTATATTTACTTTTTAATTAATAGCTACATTACAATTCTATGCAAATCAGAAAAATTAGGTTTTTTGCAGAAATAAGCATTTCGACGTGTTAATAATACTTTGGCTAACATTTTATGTTATACATTCGTGAATTTTGCTTTTGATTTGTAAAAAATCGCTGGTTCACTCAGCTGAATAAGGTTTATTTATTTGTGATAGATGAATAACACATTAATATATTTATACAAATATATATTGTAGACTCTTGTAGGACACCTAAGTTCAAGTGAGGGAAACTTTTTTAAAAATAAACATGTGTAGGTGTGATATGTGATCGTGATGCGTTTTCTCATCTTTTAATTGCATAGCCCGTATTTTGATAAACACTTTACTCGTAGATATACGAGGTATGGCTATAAAATAACGAGACTAATGCTTCCACAGAAGAAGTACGCATGCGCCAAACGAAAACGACCAACAGCTGTGTAGCATGAAGCCTTTTCTTTTGAATGCGGCGCCTTCCGCGTCTGTAAACAAATTAGTCTGGCTGTGGCCTTCGTTTCTATAACGGCTGTTGTTTTGTTTTGCCGGAAAAATGATAAGTGTAATAATAAAGCGACGTGTCGTCGTGAAATTTCACATGAAACTTGGAAACCGAAACTTATCGTTTATTAAAAGAAGTGTATGACAATGAATGTTTATCACGTGCGCGAGTTTTTGAGTGGTTTAAGCGTTTTCAAGATGGCCGAGAAAGCGTTGAAGATTAGTCACGCCCGTGTCGCCCTTCCACGTCATCTTGAAAAAGTCGGTAATCTAATTCGATCTGACCGTCGATTAACTATTCGTGCGATTGCTGAAACTGTAGGAATGGAGGAAGCATGCGCAAATTTTTCATAGGTAACAATTTTATCATCGCAAAAAGTGAGTCCGAAAATTGTGCCTAAAATTCTCGCGATTGAACAAAAAGGAACTCGAGAAAATGTTTGTTCTGACACTTTGAATGCCATTAAAAATGACCAGAACTCCTTGGAAAAACTGATAACATGTCACGAATCTGGGTTTTTCATTTATGATCTTGAAACTAAGCGCCAATCCATGCATTGGGTACCCAACTTCATCGAGAACTAAAAAAGCTCGAATAAGCTAGATTCAAAGCGATGATGATTGTGTTTTTCGATTTTCACGGGATTGTGTGCCGTGACTGGATTCCAGCGCAAGTCAAACTCTTAATCAACATCTACCTTAGGTTCTGGATCAACTCTGTGAAATAATAAGAAAAAAAACAACCCGAATTGTGAAAGAACAAGTCATGGGTCCTCCATCAAGACAACGCGCCGGCTCATTCTGCATTGTCTGACAAGACGTTTCTAGCTAAGTACAACGTCCCGGTATTCGACCATCCGCCTTATTCGCCAGACCTTGTACTATGCGACTTTTATCTGCATTAAAAGGAACAAGATTTCAGTCCGTTAAAGCTGTGAAAGAAAAAAACGGCATGCATCATGAAGGACTCGCCAAAGAAGATTTCCAGCACTGTTTTGAACAATGGAAAACTAGCATGGAACGTTGTAAGGATAGAGGAGGGGTGTGTATTGAAGGTGATAATAACTAAAAATGTATGAATTCAAAATAAAATGTTTTGCATCAATAGCCTCGTTATTTTATAGCCAGACCTCGTAAGTGGTCCATGTTTTTATTACCCTTCCACTATAATACAGACATAAGGGAGAAATAATTTAGCGAAGTTAATGTGTAACTGGAATAATCAATCAAAAAAGCGAGAAACCGACAAACTTCAACTCTAGAATCAATTTTACGTTTGATCATCTTAAAATTTATTAAAATGAAAATTTTCGCTGTAAATCCTTAAATCAAAATGATTATATTTACATTTCATAGTTCCTCCATATAATAAGCAATGTGTTGGTATTGTATTGTATACAATATTGTCTGTCCTCGGGTACATTCAACATTTTAAACGAACTTTAAACTTATTTTAATTAATTATGTTGTTATGTTATCCCGAACTGACATTTTGTATTTATTTGTATAGAAAAACGTTATTATCGGTCCACGGCAAGCAACGTAGTAAGAGTGGTCACGTAACAAAATGTTTTAATAAAAGCTAAAATAAAAAAATGGTTTGAACTACAAAAAAAAAATGAAACAAACTATATTTTAAAGTGGTTTGCGAAAAAATAAGTTTATAAAAATTTCTTTTTACTGGTATTGCCTTCAGTTGTGGGTAATACCGGCCATGATAGTTGACAATGACGGTCTCGAACAATAATGGGGAACCAACTGAGCAATACCATACCACATTCATACAGAGAGCCCAATGGGCATCATTATTTTCGTTGCAAATAATTATTTTAATGTCTAATTCAGATGATGTTGAATCTGATCTTGACTGTTTTATTTTCAATATTCCTTCAGTTGCGCTTTTTGTGCGCATCCTATTGGATCTGTCAATATCAACTTTTCCTTCTCCTCTTTCTTCTAGCTAATCTTTAAATGAAGTGGAGGTTAGAATTGTCATTTCTTGTTTAGTTCTTGTTACAGAAGACATTTTCTTGGGCTTCGAAGTATCATTTGAGCTAGAAGGAATAGAATTCTCTTTTTCTGCAGTATACATTTGTTTTGATGTAATTGTATGAACACGAGCTTCCAGGTTATGGCTTCTTCGAAAAACCTTCTGAAGCCAACAAATTTTCTTTGAATACAGATTGATCAATGGGATAGATTCCTGTTGTTCTAAATCTAAATTCGGTTTTACCCAGTGAGGCGACATTAGCAAAGACCTTTCGAAATAGAGAGGCGGTCATAAAGGATCATCTTTTTCTAAGAAAGAAGAATGTTCTGAACAGTAGAAATACCTATCTTGTCTACGTTGTATATGTTTCTCGGAACAAAACTGCGTTGCCCATAATTGCCTGCAGAAATCTAATAACCTTTTAACTCTACCTTTGTTGAAGACGTCCTTTTTAGAACTAGTGGCTTCAAACTGGTCGCTTGAAAATATTGATAGCCATTCTCCACCTACCATTTTTAATTCACGGTTAATATTGTGCTTTATATCGTTGGCCAACGGTGGTTTATTTCTAGACTACGAGTCGCAGAGAGCATGGATTTTAGAGTGGTTTTATGCTATGTAAAGTATATAATTGTGTGTAAGACATATATATATATATATATATATATATATATATATATATATCCCTTAACTATAACATTTTCTATATTGAGAAGTGCAATGTGCTTAAAAGTTGGTGTTTTACTTCTGATGCGGACGCCATCTGTACGCTGTGGTTCAGAAATATCCCACCGTTGAGCTACTTATAAAGTATATACGATTATATTACCTCAATTTGCACATTTCTGCCAAAACTTTGCAAATATTGATTTGTATTACGAGGAAAATTATTAAAAGTCTTCCTATTTTTAAATTTGAAAAATGATGGCATAAAAGGACAAATGTATCATGAAATAACAATCAAATCGCAACACTCTTTCTTATGATTTAACCAACGATATGGTTATACGTAATTGCCAGTTCCAGAAATGCAATAATATACACGGAGTTCTTGCTAAAATGAGAAAGTTAACAGCTAGTTTTGGTACAACAGACATTACCTGAAAGTATTTATATTCCTTAGGGATCAAGTAACTATGGTCATTAATGTGGTTGACCTATTGCACCCCAAGGGGGTTAAATGTTTCCTTTAAAATATTTCGTTGAAAAACGTCCAAACGTATTACCTCAATGTTGAATAAATAAGTGAATTTCGCGCATTTTTGGGACTCACATGTATTTTTACAAGAAACTTCAGAATCTCTATTTATGCACCAATTCCGATGGGAAACATCCAAATGCATTATCTCAATACTAGAGAAGTGCATTTAACGCATTTCTGGTGTCACATGGATTCTGACCAGAGATCTCAAAATCGTCATTATGGTTGACCTACCTCTCCTGAGAGGGATCAAATGTCACGTTCGGTGTAAAAGGGTGGGGTTTGCAACACATTACTACATCCGATTAAAAACTGTTAATCATGCTGGATCTATAGCATCTAATAGACACCATCCTATGATTTTCTCTCATATGAATTTGATTTTTCGAATTTTTAATGCATTTTCCTCAAGAGACAAAGCTGTTATCTGAGACCCGGCCATCTATTCCTCTGTTCGTCTGTATAAATACGTACTATTCCTCCAGTTTAGGTTTTTTGTTTGATATTTTTTGCTCATATGATGCCGATTAGCGCTAATTTAAATTTGTTTTATAATTTAACATAGGATTTTTTGTGTTCAATTCATTATTTTATATTTTATTTAAGGGCAAAGTACTTCAATTATACACCGTGTTTCAAAATTACGGGAATATATAAACATTTGCAATATCCGTTTTGAAAATATATCATCTATAAGAACTATAAAGATTAATTTCACTACATGAATAACAGTAATTAACAAAAAAATTACCTAAGTAATCGAAATAAGTATCAAAATCAAGTGCACGACCTAATTAAGTCATTCCCTTTGAAACATTTAGTAGATAGAAGATTTTCTCAATTTCTCAAACTATATTCTTTCCTTATTGCCACCCTTTTAGCTAAATGTACTGTATGTAGCACGTCGATACAAGATGTGTTTTAGTTGCAATTACACGATTAAGTTAATGTACGGAAAACCTATGGAAAACTAACTAGGATTAAAACCATATACTTATTATTTTTTTGAAAGCAGCCGTACCCGTCACGCGTTGCGCGATCTCAAAATTTGGGGGGGGGGGCGATAATAAAATTTTATGATACACGTGTCTGATATACAGGTATGGAAAAATATTATTAATGTGACTTATAATAAGTAAAACAAAGACAGTACAATCAGTTCACGTTCTAAGTGAGATAGAATACACAACAAACTAAAAGCGCTGATGCCATATATGAGTCTTTTGAGTAGGCCAGTATCAATGACATATTTAATTGCTACTGTGAACGAGAATTGAAAATTAAGTGTTTTTGCAAGTCCGGCACAATACTCATGTATTCCGCTGAAGAAAAAATACAGATTATTAAGTGGTATTATTCAAGAAGCACTGCACAAGAAATAATGGGCAGGTTTGCTTTTTGCTTTGAAAGCAGGCCAATTCCATCAGAAAGTACGATTATGCGTACTGTTTGGAAATTTGAAAGATGCGGATGTTTAAATAATTGTAGAAAATGCAGTAGTATTGATGGTACTGAAGGTGAGCATCCTAGTCGTAACTTAAACGAAGAGCGCAAACTCCAAGAAATTGCAGTGTGTAGTTTAGCAGAAACTAATTTCCCGTGCAATAGTACAAAAATTGCTGAAGAAATGAATATTGAACCAAGAACAGTCGCAATATCTTGAAAAGGAATAAATGCCGTTGCTATAAGTTGAAAACTACACAAAGAAATTTTTCTAGAAGATCATTGAAAGCGTATGGAATTTTGTGAAGATATGATGAATCGGGCTAGTGAAAACGAAAGATTTATTGAAAATATTTTGTTTGCCGACGAGTGTTCTTTTAACTTACATGACTATCACAATCCGTCTGTCGCTGTTGGTTACTCTCGAGAAAACAAACACATTAGTATTCCTTACCGGACACAGAACCTTCAAAAAGTTAATGTGGGAGCAGGAATTTTAGGCAATTACATAATTGGTCCATTTTTTATCAACGGAAACTTGAATGCGGACAAATATTTAGAGCTGTTGAGAAACCAGATAGTTCCAACTGTCCAACGCCTCAATATAAATTTTTATGGCATTTGGTATCAAGGAGATGGCTTTCCTGCTCATACTGTAATAAGAGTTCAACAGTTTTTGGAAACCACGTTCCCTAACCGTATTATTAGTGGAAAAGGTACTATTAAATATCTTCCTCGCTCACCTGATATCGCGCCAAACGACTTTTTGTTTGGTGATACGTATCCCAGAAAATTTATGGGCACAGACATGAAAATGCTAACAATTTGGACGAACAGCATCACCCAAGAAATGTTAGAAAACACCCGAATTAAATTTTATCACAGATTGGGTTATTACCTTGCGCAAAGTGGAGGTCTTTTCGAAAATCTTATAAAGTAGAGTTTTGAAAAAAGTATATTCTGTTCATTTTTAAAAATGGTTGGTTTTTCAATAAGAATTATAATGCTAAAGTTAAACCTTAACTTAAGTTATACTATCAATGTAAATGTTAATGTTCTTAGTTGTAACTCTCGTAAGTTTCTTCTTACGAGTAGTAATCGAACCATGTCATAAATTTGCAATTACAATAAACTTCGATGTTTTATATCACACATATCATCACAGTTCGGGTAATTATAGTAACTTTTGTTTCTTCTAAAAAATGTTATTGTATAGTGTCGTCAGCATCAGACACTGACAAAATTTTTCCAATGAAGTGCTTCATAGTCTTTTTTATTGCAAAACGAACAACACATGTTCCTTCTTCTAAATGATATGGGCTAAATTCGTTATTATAAAATACTTATCTTTTTTGGGATTTTTTAATGGTGTACTTTAAATTATACAATCTAAACGTTTCGATAACACTTACAGTTATCTTCGTCAGTAGTAATGTTTATTAAAAATTGTTAAAGATGATACGCCTTGATTTTAATTTGTTTTCAACTTTTGGTATGTCTAGGTTTTTTGCTGTGTTTTTCCTAGACCTTGAAGCAAATGCTTTACCAATTATATGTTAAATTTCCACAGCACTATAATTTAACATAAGTAGTTGAAATTAAATTGAAATTAAAAATTACAAAGAACGTTCTGCATTGTGCTTTTCATTGTTAATAACACTTCCAATTATTGATAAAGATATCTCTTTGTTAGATTTAACTGGGTTATTTTTTGATGTAATGTTTGGATTTGTGAATGCTTCTATCATTTTAAAAATTGAAGTTTTTCACAACTTTACACTTACATCATAACTCGATTAAATTTTGTTAAATGTGTTTTTTGGCTGGCAAATTTCATTGTTAGCTTTCGTCGTAGAGAGTGTTCTGGTTTGTCATCTTTGAGGCAGTTTAACAATATTTAATTTGAATGACCTAGTTATTCTTTACTACAATTTTATAGTTGGCTTATACGTTTCTCAAACTGTTATATTAATAGCAGGCTTTTGTTTATGTTTGAATTTTTCAAATTTGACAAAATTGTTTACTACATCTTTAACAATTTTTAATAAACATTACTACTGACGAAGATAACTGTAAGTGTTATCGAAACGTTTAGATTGTATAATTTAAAGTACACCATTAAAAAATCCCAAAAAAGATAAGTATTTTATTATGAGTGTTAATGGTGAAAGTTTACATTTTCAAAATTCGTTATTAGGTTCAGGTTCACATTTGCCTACTTCTACTGATGTGTGCGCTTCTTCCTCTTCTTCGATTATTTCGTAGTGTCTTCTTCATCATCGTCTTGAATATTGACTTTGGTTGATGTATGCGCTACTGGCTCCTCTTCGTCTATTTCAATGTTTTCTTCTTCAATTCCATTTTCGTCTCTTTCATTTTCGTTATTATTCAGATCCTCGAATCTGACCGATTCTCCAGGTTTTATTTTCAATGTTGTTTTCTTCCCTTTTCTTAAAGTTGGCCCTATTTACTTTTTCGATCTTTAAGATAACCCAATAAGGCATTGTCGATCTTCCCGCTAACGTGTTGCTTAAATCTTTCGTTTGGCATCTTTTTTAAAACTTCGTGAGAATTATATGGAAAAATTCGTATTGCCCGGAAACCGCTTTGTATTACCTTTTTGGCATTAATTTTTATTTTATGCATTAATTGCGTTAGCAGTTGCGTAAAAATGATTTTCTCAACACAATTAATTGACGGCTGTTTTAATTTTATATCTGTCAATAAGGACCTTCAAGCTTGCTTTACTGGCCTGAATAAACTGACATCCAACTGCTGGATTATTTGCGTCGAATTCGGTGGAAGATGATGTTGTCTTTGACAGGCTCGAAGAATGTCAACAATGATATGTGAAGATAAATTGTCTCCAATTACCACTTTTGGACAATTGTCTATTTTTGCCCAAGGGACAATTATTTTCTTGGACCAATATTCGGAAGTGCATGAGTCAAACCACCCCGACTTACTTCTATTGTAAACTGTTTGTCGTGGTCCTCCAGATACCCACGTATCGTAAAGACGCTCTGATTTATACACAACGTATAAAGGTTACAGTTCACCAATATTGCAGCAAACATAAGAGAAACGGCGCTTTTGGTGGAATTCATGTACCTTTCAGGATATGATTTTTTGAGTACCGGGATTGTCGCTTAAGTTGCTTTCATCATAGTTGACTATATGTTCACCCTTAACTCCATCTACTGTAATTCCGAGGTGCTTAAAGTAATCTTCCATTTCTTCTTCAGTATTTTCAGCTCTAGAGCGTTTTCAATTTTGGCAATATCTTTTAGTCAAAAGGTGTTTGTGTCTGGGAATAAAACTTTCCTGCAAAACTTTTCCAGGAATATTATCTGGAAAGATTTAGTTCATCATGCCTTTACCATCCAAATAGGTTTTAATTAGCATCCTAATTTCTATCATTGTCAATGAGGAACCAAATTCTGCACATGCTATAAGAACATCTACTAAGTGGCGTTCCTCGATCTTTGTAAGCGCTCTTGGATGGCCAACATTTTGGCGGTGTTGTTCTTTAACCTTGTTAAGAAGGGTTTTGCATGGAACGTTAAAATGTTTTTCGGGTTCCTTAGGGCTCATAGCTCCACTCTTCAGAGCTTTAATACCTTGTAATAGTGTTTCTTCTGTATAATTTTTATAATGCCGCGCCCCCAACTTTCTTCTGTTACCACGTGCCATATGTGCTGTAAAAAAATATAAAACGCACGTTTTTAGGATTTTAATTATTACTATAATACTATTATTATTTTTATTATTATTGTTACTATTTTGCGTAAGGAAAGCACCAAAAACAAAAAATTAGCTAATCTATATAAAAAAACACCGGAAATTTGGGTGACATCATTGCCCATTTCTTTCTATCGCCAATATGGGCTTTCTAATAAATGCAACTCAAATTAAACAAAATTACGTTGGTAAGGAAACATCAAAGTATACTTATAGCAAATTTCGTTAAATAATATTGAGTAACAAACTCACAGCATACCTTAGCTTTTCATGTTAAAAACCGCCAAAAACTTACGTAAATTTCCTTACCTGATTCTGAAGAGCACCTACTAAGCACGCGTTTAAATCAGTACTGAACATCGAAGTAACTTGCTCAAAAACGTTCGCGACACTTGCGACAATTTTACAGTGTTGCCGAAGTTATATATAAAATATTGTTCACGATTTTGCGTCTGGGCAAAGTTGTAAGATTTTACGGTATATATATATATATATATATATATATATATATATATATATATATATATATATATATATATAGGTTAATGACAGAATTAGCTGTAGTCATAAAGGGATAAACTTCGATTATCATCATTTTCGTCAGGTACAAAATTATTAGGTATATTCATGATTTTAATCAACGGTAATATTTGATATTACTTAATGATTTTCGATAAATTTGTTCGGTTACCAAATTTACAATAAGCATTAAACTGAATTAATAGATCCAAATTTAGAAATGAAGTCAATCTAAATTAGCAGTATCATTGCAGCAAATAACACTGGAATTATTAAATCGCAATTAAAGATAACGTAATAATGACCATAAAATTATAAATGATATTATGTTTGTAGTGATTATAATCATTGACCGTACATCCTGGTCCAGAAAATTCTATATATATCCTATAAATATATATTGAAACAACTATTTCAATGCTGCGTAATTATTTATATATTTAGTGCAATCTAATGAATCCCACCGGATTTGTATATACTTACCATTAGCATTATTTCCACATCGTGATTCTAACAAATGTTCATTTTAATTATAGTGACGCTGGTGTAGAAATAAAAGATTTCGGTTCAAGTTGGAGGGATGGAGTAGCTTTCCTTGCAATAATCGATGCCATAAAAGCCAATTTAATTAATTTAGCAGAGCTTCGCCAAGAAACCAATAAAGTACGCTTAGAAACAGCTTTTGATGTGGCTGAAAGAGATTTAGGTATAACAAAATTGTTAGATCCTGAAGATGTAGACGTTCCAAAACCTGACGAGAGGTCAATTATGACTTATGTAGCGCAATTTTTGCATAAGTATCCAGAACCGAAAAGTACAGGACCTGATGCCATCGCAGCTATTCAGGATGAATTTAATGAATTAATGTCTTGGTTGTTAAAGAAAACTCAATACTTAGAACACCTTCAACAAACCAATACATTACCACTTGATTACAACGAATACTTAAAACTTGTAGATGAAGTGAATGAAAAAGCGATTGTATATAATAAGTTAAGAACATTGATCGAATCGCAGAGTATCATCTCAATTACAAGAGAATCGTGGTGGGACGTTAGTAGACTCTGGAATCAATTAGAAATGCAGATGCGTTATTGGCTGTGGTTATTAGATTCTAAATTACCTGGAGATTTTAAATATGTCGGTGAGTGGTTAGCTAAAGCAGAAAAGTTAATTTACACTGACGATATACCCACTATTATGAATGAAGAGACTGCAACTATTATTAGTAGAAAATTAGAGGAACACAAGTCATTTTTTGCCGACCTACCTAATGTACAAACAAAATTTCAACAGGCTTGTAACAGTCCTCTAGCGAAAGAAGTGCCTTCTGCCCAATTAAATAACATGGCTTTGAGACTGAATGAAATTGGACATAAAGCTGCCCAAAGACGTATTAGACTTAAGTTCCTTGAACACAAGGTAATAAGGCCAACTTCAATGTCACATTAATAAAAGTTGTATTTCTAGTGCTGCCTTATTGCCTTTTTGCAACTAACGGAAACCAAACTTAGAGGATGGACAATTAAATATGGACCTGTTGAGAAAGTAATTCAGCTTTTAGATCAGTACAGAAATTTTGTATCCAAAAATCATATTTTTCAAGAATTTAATAAAGCGTTTATTGATATGCAAGCCGTTATTGAAGAATACCAACGTGATGGGAATATAGGTATCACATTACATTTCGATACTCATTTTTCTAATTACTCTTTTTTAGATAAAAACGAACGACAAGAAATTGATAAATTCCTTCGTGACACCGCCGAAAAATGGAAAAACGTTTCAATGGAACTGAGATGTGTGCAAAGTATGCTCGAGGAAGTAGTCGCGTATTGGCGAAGATGGCATTCTCTATCAGGTGAATTTGATAGATGGTTAGATAAAGCAGAAGAAGCGATAAAACTACCGGAAGAAGAACGGATGGAGTTTTTCCAGGATATAAGTGTTTGGAGAGATAATTATCAACTATTAGGAGATACAGTTAGCTTTTTAATTGCCACATGTGAAGATAAAATAGCTTCAGATTTAAGAGAGCATTTCTCAAAGATGACATTAAGATGGGACAAATTGTATCCAGTTGTAAGCAAATATAGCCATGCAGGTGATATACTGCGGAATCGAAAAGAGTTTAGAGCTGGTGTCGAAGTTTTATCAAACTGGCTACGAAAAGCTGAATTAGTATTAAATTCTCAGCAATTAGGCTCATTAGATAAAATACGCGCTCATGGAGAAAATTTACTACAGCTACAAAGCGAAGTAAAAGGAATTGAAGAATTATTCAAAAGTATTAGCAAAACGTTTCAAACGTTAATCCAAGACTTATCTCGAGACGAAGTTGATAAAATGATGAGCACACTTAAAAATGAAAAAGAATCTCTTGTCAGAATCCGTGCTTTAATTCCGGCACAAATACACTTATTTAATCAGCTTTTAGTACAACAAGAATCGTTAGAATCGGGACAACGTGAAATCAGTAAATGGTTAGATGACGCCGAAACACTTCTAAGTCAATTAACGCTTGGGGGTGGGCAAGAAAATTTGCACAATCAACTTGAAAAGCATAAACAGTTCTTTATCCGAACACTTTATTACCAGTCCATGTTAGATAGCAAAAACAAGGTTTTAAAAACTATTGAAAAGGCCATCGATCTGCAGGCAAATTCAGATATACAAGAGATGAATGAGAAAATGCAGAAATTGAACGATCGTTTCGAGTACGTAAACAAAAACGCGCACCTTTGGGAACAGAAAATGCAAGAAGCTATTCGCAATTGGTTTAATTTTAACGAATGCGAACGCGTTACATCAAGTTGGCTCTCTAAAGCTGAACAATTGATATCTGAAAAGCATATCGATACAAGAAAAACGGTAGAATTCCACAAAACCTTCTTCGAAAGCGTAAATGAGCGTTGGATTCACGATTTGGTTCAAACTAGTCAAGATTTGAAAAATTGTCTTCCAAGTGATGAACAAAAACCTATTACTCAATCTGTCGAACGTCTTCAATCAAAATGGAAAGAAATTTTATCGTTTGCCCCCCTTCATTTAATGCGTTTAGAATTTCGATTGGACGAAACTGCATTTAGTCACTATATAAAAGAAATAGAAAGAGAAATAATAACTGAACAACAAGCATTCAACAAACAAGAAAATGTTGAGTCCATAATTACTAGAAATAAAGTGTTTTTTGCTCCGCACGGCCACTTAGCTGAAACGAAGCGATGTTTAGACAATTTAGAGAAAATAGCAACAACATATTCACAATATCACCCTGAAGATCAAAAATTAAAAGAATCTTGTGCCAAAGCCCTCCACCAATGGGAAAATATTAATTTCAAAGTTGAAAAGTTACGCGAGCAACTAGACAGAATACCAGAAAAATGGAGCTACTATCACGATCGTTTCCAAAATATAATACAGTGGATGGACGAAGTCGACAAAGCAGTTCAAAGTGTTTTTACTAATATTACAAGTATGGAGGATTTTGATAGGGAAAAGTCTCTTTTCCAAGTAAGTATCATCTTTCACTCTGCTTGTGACCAATTTATCTATTTACAGAAAATCTGTCAAGATGCCGATGCCAAACGTGAGGACATGAAATGGTTGGTTCAAACGCTCGATTCACTAGTAAGTCACTGTCCTGAAACTCAAGCAATTGAAGAGCAACAAAAATTAGAGGCATTAATCACGCGATATAAAAATTTGATACCCACTCTAGAAGTGACTATGACGAAAACGGAAACGTTGACAAAATGTTACACATATAAAAAAGAAGTTCAGGAGGTTTGCGAATTATTGAAAAAAGTAAAAGAGCAATCAAAACACGATCATCAACCAGAAACGCTAGAAAACGTAAACCAATTAATTCAACAGCAAGAAATTGCGGTATCGCAATTAGATTTACAACGACCCAACATTATGACAATGCTGCAACGTGGTAAAGAACTTGCAAAGGAGTCCACTGCACCTGATTTTGTACACGATGAAGTTAAAGCGTTAGAAACAGGATGGAATGATGCTTATCAAGAAACCGTCGACAAACTTAACAAACTAAGAACGACTCAAAGCATTTGGTCGAATTTCAACGAACACAAAACTGAAATTCTGGAATTGCTGACAAGAGCGCACCGAGAATTACAACGTATACCATTAGGACAATACACGTCATCAAATATTCCAGCTGATTTACAGGCAAAACAAGAAATGTGCATTTACTTAAGACAAACGACTGAGGAAATATTGAAGAGATTGCGAGATTTATGTACTAAATTAGGAGAGCACGCTGCACCTACAAAACGATCTATGTTTGAAAAGGAAATAGAAAACATAGAAGAACATCTTGAAAGTACTATAGAAACTGTTCAAGAACGTGTTGTATACTTACAACAACTAAGTGATAAATGGTGTCAGTACCATGACCGAATTGGTGAACTTCAGAATTGGACAATACAAGAAGCGCCAAAACTGTTGAATGCAATTGAAGATAACGTCGCTCCAGAAGATCGCATACTTAAAGCTAATGAGTTGAAAAGTGAAATTTTGCAAAAAGTTAGTTTAACTGACCAATTAAAAGCAATCGCGAGAGATCTAGTTATAGATGAGTCGAATCCAGAATCTCAGAGAGTAAAGGCAGATATGGCTTCACTACAAGATAAAATGAACGCCATACATGGTAACGTTGATAAACAATCGGTAGCCATAGTTCAAGATTTAGAAAACTGGAAAAAATATCAAAATGCTGTTCAAGAAATTAAACCTTGGGTAGATCAAGCAGAGATAAAAATCCAATCCGGTCTACCAAAACCAGCTACTTTAGAAGAAGCAATTTTATTACAAACCCAATCCAAACGATTTGCAAACGAATGTAATGCTCAATTAAAAAATTTGCAAGGAGTTGCAGGTATTAGCCAACAAATTATTACAAAAACTCACGCTCCGGATGAAATTGATGCAATTCATTCTCGCTGGACAGTTATTGAAGACAACGCAGTTCAACATGCTAACAAACTAGATAAGCTTGTAAAAAATTGGAACGAGTTTGACACTAATGCAAAATCTTTAGAAACTTGGATAATAGATAGTGAAAACGCTTTAGGTGCGGAAATAATTAATTTAGACGCACCTGATGTCGAAAAACTAGAAAAACAACTAGCATACTTAAAATCATTGAACAAGGAAATATCAGAGCAACAAGCAAAATTAATCAATCTAACACAACATTCTGACACAATTAGTCACGGATTAGTTCCAGAAGGTGCAACGGCTGTTAAAGGGCGCGTTCAAGAAATAAAAGGCAAAATCACACATCTCTCAGAGGGTCTTCGCGCAAAGATTAACGAAGTATCTGACGCAATTTTGGCAAGACACGAATTTAAGGGTAAAATGGCAGAATTTTCTAATTGGGCGGAGAATCTTCAAGGTAACATTGCCCAAACTGATGAAGTAAGAGCAGATAAAGTGGACGCGGCTTTAATCAACGTTCATGCTTTACTTCAAGAGCATTCGGAAAAACAACCGGCCTTTAATGCAATTTATGAAGACGTTAAAGCGTTGACATTGAAAAACACCCCACAGGAAAATAAATCTCTGACCAAAGAATACAGTACTTTAGTCGATAATTACCAAAATTTGGAAAATCAGTTACAACAAAAGAAAGCGGCGTTAGAAAAATGGACTGATTTGCTCAACTGGCATGATGAAACTGGACGTCAGCTATCCCATATTAAATACCAAATTGATAGCCAAAAAGCTAAACCAGCAGATTTACAAGTTTTGGTGAACGAAACTGATACTATTATAACAAAATTAATGACGTGGAAGCAAAAAGCGCCTGAAATTGACAAAACTCCTGGTGTAACCATTTTAGATAAGCAAACAGGTTTGCCAAGCAGTGGTGAAAAATTAGTCCGCGATATTGAAGTTAAAACTATCAATCTAAAAAGCCAGCTTATAGATAGATTAAAAACATTAGAAACATTACAAGAGCATTGGGTAGGTTTTCAAAACTTACAACAGCAAATTGTTGACAAATTAGATGAAGTTCAAACAGAATTAACACAAATTAACAATCGCGTTAACAATCCAGCAGATTTACAAACAGCTGTTACCGAAATCGACCATTTACTAGAGAACCAAATCCACATAGCACCACTTAGAGAAAATTTGCAAAAACAAGGTGAACAACTTATGAAAGAAGATTTACCCAACGCATCAGCGATTCAAAGTACCATTTCAGCCCTTGATACAAAATGGGACTCTGTTCAAGACGCAATAAAAACTGAGAAACTTAAATACGGAGATATAATTTTTGCCTGGAAAGAATTCCAGGATATGAAAAATAGGACTGAAAAAGAGATTGAAAAAGTAGAACAAGTGGGTGATTCTATAGAGGCACCTTCGGATTATATTCAAGCAAACGCTAATAATGAAAAAGCAAAAAAATCTTTGGATGCTTTAAATAAAACAAAAACATTGTTAAATAAATTAGAATCAAAGGTTGAAGCGATTGCCAAAAAGGCACATTTTATTCCGAAAATGGAGTCTGAGGTAAAAACAGAATTAAAAGAGACACAACAACATTGGTCTAGTGTTTACGAGAAAATATTGAAACTTGTACAAAGTGCAGAAGCTCAAAGCATTATTTGGCAACATCTGGAAGAAACAAAAACAAAATTATTACAATGGGTTGGAGAACAGAACACCAGCTTAAATGCTGCAGCCGAGAAACCTAATGAAGTGGAGGTTGCACAAGCAAAACTTGTAAAGTATAAAGAGGATCTTCCTGCATACGTAAGTTTGAAACAAAGTATAGCCCAAAAACACCAGCAATTAGCAAATCTAAACAATAACCAAGAAATACCTATGATCGCAACTTTGCAAAATCTTTTAGATGAACAATTTACCGAGATACAAGATAGAGCTGATAAACTCCAAAAGGTAACATCGGTATACGGTGACAAGGAGAAGGTAATTCGTAAAGACATCAAAGATACTGGAAACACAATTTCGGCAATTCGTGAAGAAATAATAAAATGTGAAGATTTGTCTGGTGATAACGCTAAAATATTAGAACGGCTGTTACACTGTCAAAAATTAAAAGGTGAATTAGTAAACTGTGATGCTGGTCTTAAGAAAATTGAGCAACAAATTATTGGCATGAAGACAATATATCCTTCATTTTCCGAAAGTAATTTACCAAAGGAACAACAGTTACTCAAAAAAAGATATGATGGGGTCTTAACTCACTGCAACAAAATAGAAAATACGTTAATATCTTTCCTGAAAAAATATCATAATGAAAAATACGGAGCCTTGCAAAGAATTATCGCAACTCAAAAAGAAAAAGTGCAATGGTGTCATCCAGAGCCTGCAAGTGATCGATACAATCTCGAAGTAAAGCTTAACGCGATCACTTCTGTTCAATCCGGAATTCAAGATTGCGAAAATCGTAAAGTAGAATTACAAAAGTCCCTAAAATTGTTAGAACCAATTGAAACACCAGAGAGTTACAAATTAATGACAGCTGAAAAAGACCATTTAGAAGTCGAATTAGAAAACTTAAAACATGTACATAATGCAACCAAAGAATTACTTGAACACAATATAAACCAACATCAAAATTATGATGCGCTCTCAGATTCAATTTCATCATGGTTAAAAGATATTGAGAATAAAGTACGATCTGAAAGTGTTACACAATTAGATTTAAACAACATAGATGCTAAGGTTGAGGAAATTAATGTTCTACAAAAGGAAGTGTCTGGTTACGAAGGAGAAATTAAAAAACTAATCGAATTAAGCGATGGTATGATTAAAGAAACGCCAGAATCAAGAGTCGGACAATTTGCACAACATTTAAATACAAGGTATCAAGCAATCGTTAAATTTCTTTCGAACTATTTAGAAAAATTAAAGGAGCTGAATAAGTACAAAGAACTATACAACAATAGTATTAAAGACGTCGAAAATTGGCTTGAGCAAGCTGAACAAAAAGTTAAAACGTTTGGGGAGTACACAACCCGTGGCTCGAAACCGAACGAAGCTACTTTGGATGAATTAAAGAATTTTGCAAGTGAACGAGAATTAGGACAAACACTTTTAAATACCGCAATCGAACATGGAGAAGCTTTATTTTCTGGTATTACACCAGAAAATAAAGAAGCCATTCGCACGGAATTAAGAAATTTGCGGGGTAAATCCGAAGCACTTATAGATAAGGTTAATACAATTTATAAGCGAGTGGAAGGTATTTTGATGCAAAGACATTCATTCGAAGACAGTTTACGCCAAGTTAAATTATGGATTGCCGATGCCGAACAAAAGCTTGGTGATACTATGCGATTAAAAGCAACACTTTCGGAAAAGAAAGATACCTTGCACAAGTATAAGACTTTAGCTCAGGATGTTAATTTGCATAAGAATATCTTACAGCAATTAAAAGATAAAATAGCTCAAATAGAAGATGCAGAAGGAGATTCTGGTTTCCATGATAGCTTAGAAAAGTATAAGAAGCTTTCGGAAGATGTAAATTCAAGGGTAGCGGCATTTGAAACGTATGCTAATAACCATGAAAACTATAATCAAAGCATTGAAAAATGCAGAAGCTGGTTAAGCGCTTTGGTTGCTGAAGCCACCTCACTAATTTACGGTGCATCCATAGAAAATACAGAAACTAAACTGGCGATTTTAGAGAATTTGCTTGGACAAAAAGAAGAAGGCGATAAAATGTTGCATGAATGCAAACAACAATTAGATACAGTCCTTAGCGAAACGGCACCTGAAGGGCATCCTGCCTTAACAAACAGCTATGATACTCAAGTCCAAGCTTGGAACACATTCCTAACCTTGTGCTTTAACGGAAAGCAAGAAGTCAGTGCAATTTACAGCAAACATAAGGAATTTGGCAAATTAGTGGAAGATTTAGAAGGATGGCTTAAACAGAAAGAAGCTCAAGTGAAGGATCAAAGTCTACGAAGCACCGAAGAAACAAAGAAAGCTCATTTAGACAAACTTATGGGTTTACAATCAGACATCAATGCAAAAGATGAAGACTTTAAACGTCTTGCTCAACAAACCGAAGATGTTGACGCAAAGTCAGAGCTACACACTCATGCTTCGCAGATGATAACGCGATATGAATCCCTCAAAAACGCCGTTAAAGAAGGAATAAATAAGTACAATACATTTGTAGATGAACACAAAACATTTAATAATAATTACGCATCATTTGTGATGTGGCTTTCAGAGAAGCAAGACGATTTACATAGTTTGGGACACATTATAGGAGACATTGAAGCAATACAAGATCGTCAAAGAAAGTTGAAAGACCTTATTGATGAAAGAAATCGTCAAAGTGAAAGATTTGAAAATTTAATTGAGGAAGGAGAAAAACTTTACGCTCACACTTCTCCAGATGGTAGAGAAATAATTAGGCAGCAATTGAGAAACTTGCGTACAATATGGGACGGTTTCTCTGATGACTTACAAAATGCCTCTAATAAACTCGATCAATGCCTAGTGCAATTTTCCGATTTTACAACAGCGCAAGAACAGTTGACGAAATGGTTAAAAAATGTCGAAAAAGCTATGTACGCACAGACTGAATTAAAATCAACACTTCAAGAAAAAAGAGCTCAACTGCAAAATCATAAAATTATGCATCAAGAAATTACTTCACACCAACAACTTGTAGATTCCGTATGCGACAAAGCCCAGCAATTAGTTGACCAAACAAAGGATAAATCTCTCAACGTTTATCTTCAGTCCATTAAGCAACTATTTAAAGAAATTGTTAATAAATCTGAAGGTCTGCTAACAAACTTAGGTGAATGTGTTGACACCCATGTTCAATATAATCAACAAGTCAACGCGTTTAAAGATTGGTTAGCAACGGAAACGGAAAAATTGCAAGAATACAATGACGTAACTGGCGAAAAATCTGACATTTCTAAAAGATTGGATGCTATGCAAGCATTAAAATGCAACAAAATTGAAGGTCAGAACTTACTAGATAAATTAGAGCAGATGGCCAGCGCATTGAACCAAAGTACATCACCTAAAGGTATTGAAGAAATTGAAAGGGAATTAAGAGATTGCCATACTTTATTAGATCAACATATGAATGCAATTGGTAAGTATATGTCATTATCTGATGTTAGCCTTCTACGTAATTACAATATTTTTAGATAAAGAAATGGATAAACAAGCAAATGCACTAAAACAATGGGATAAATTTGAAGATGATCTTAAAAAATTAAACGAATGGTTCGTTGAATATGAAACTAAATTTAGAGATCAACAATTGTGCTCAACCTTAGCGGAGAAAGAAGCTCAACTTAAAAACTTCAAAAACGTGAAGGAAGTAATTAGTAAGAAGGAACGTGAAATCGATACTTTTATTGATAATGGACACATCCTCTTACAAACAAGTGATATGCAACGTATTAAACCAATTATATCCCAAATAAGTAATCGTTATCAAACATTGCACGCTCAAAGTAAGGAAGTAATAAATAAATGGCAAAAAGTAGTAGATGATCATCGTAATTACCAAGACAAATTGGAAGAAGTTTCAACCTGGCTTACTCCTTTAGAAGAACATCTATCCACATTACAACATGGAGAACTTGCAAATAATGCTGAAGCGAAATCAAACCGGCTACAAGTATTGCTTTCTGAAAAAGAACAAGGTGATCATAAGTTAAACGCTGTTACACTTCAAGGAGAAAAATTATATCAAGATACAGCAGCTGTTGGAAGAGAGTTCATAAGAAATGAGCTTAGAGATATTAAGGATAGATGGGATGCTTTACAAGAAGGAATATTAGAGCAACAAAAATTGCAGGATATGCAAACTCAACAATTATCAAGTTATCAAGATATGCTTCAACAAACATTAGCTTGGTTAAGTACTATGGAAAAAGCTATACAAATTGACTCTTCTGCTTGGAACAGCATACAAGAGGTTCGATCTAAATTACTGAAACATAAAACAGCAATGCAGGAAATTGGATCTTATAAACGAATAATTGAGGGTGAGTAGGAAAAACTATTTTAACACTATATAACTTTTACATCTTAGGTATAACGGAAAAAGCAAAGAATTTAGCTCAATTGGCAAGTGGAAAAGAAGATGATGTTGAAGAAAGCATAAAGTCTATTAACGATCGCTACCAATCTTTAGGGAAAAATGCCCAATCTGGGATTAAACAGTTAGAACAATTCTTAGATGTGTACCAACAGTTTTACGATCTACAAAAAACCCACCAAGATTTCCATAAACAGTTGTGGGATAAACTGGAAAGCTATTCTGATTATAACGGCAACAAGCAAATCTTACAAGAACGATTAAACAAAGTTAATGATCTACAAGATCGCATACCTTCCAGTACCATTACACTTCAGGAATTAGAAAACCATGTTAATAACAAAATTTCCATTTTACCTGCTAGAGCACAAGAATCAATGCAAAGAGATGTTACAAATATGAAGTTTGATATGGATAAATACATTACAGCTGTTAATGATACCAAATTTGCTTTAGAAGATCGATTAAAACAATGGACTGATTACGAAACATGTTTAGAAAGGTTGCTCTCGTGGTTAACCGATACAGAAGCTTCTCTTAAAAATTATTCATTGAAAGCAACAATCGAAGAAAAGCAAGAACAATTAGAAAAATATCAAGTAAGTTCTTTCAATAATTCTTTTACTGTTATTTTTCCTGGATAGCTTTGAATATGCATATTATTATGATCTTAGGATCTAACTAAACTGGCAAATATGCGGCAACATTCCATAAAGGAGGTTTTAGCTATGTCTGACCATCTTCAACAAGTAAGCAACTGTCGTAAATCTTCGATGTCTGTTGCATTGTCGTGCAAATATAGGACAGGGTTTAATTGCTTTTGTAGATTTTTACTAGGAAACATTCAAATTTTGCATTTCATTGTTAAGATATAATTTATTTTTGAATCATGTACTTATTCTATTTTTCGCCTAGGCGTTACTAACAAGCCTGAAGCATAATGAAGCAGAATTCGATAGACTATCGGATCAGTCGACCGAACTCATACAGAACAGCGGTGAGACTCGCATCTCTGTTAATGTCCAGCAAATTACCTCTCGATTCCAAGCTGTACAAGCAACTGCAAAAGAAATAGTTAAAAAATGTGAACGATCATTAAACGACCATAAATTGTATAACGAAAAATACCGGCAGTGCTCAGATTGGATAGCCGCTGCGCAGTCGAGGTATCTTTAAACCATATTTAAATTTTTTTATTATAATCGCACTTGTTTACACAGATTTGATTCGTGTCGACAAAAAATTAAGACAGGGGCGCGTACCGTTCTCATAGAAAGTAGCAAGGTTTTAGAGGAATTATTGGCACAACAGCCTAGTGCTACACTTCTACTTAACAACACCATGGAAGTTGGAGAGAAACTTTATCCTACTACATCAACTGAAGGACGAGAAGCGATAAACGCACAATTACAGGAATTACAACAAACATTAGAAGCTCTTTACGATAGTATCGGCAGTACTTCTAGAGATCTTAAAACGAAACTACACAGGTAAGTTTGATTTTTTGAAAACTACCATTTTAACTGTAATGTAGGTGGAGCTCCTTTGAAGATTGTGTTGACCAAATCAAGACATGGTTAAAACAGGCAGAACAACAACTGCCACAAGAACTAGAATTAAAAGCTACCTTAGATGAGAAGCGGGCTCAGCTACAAATTTACCGCACTTTGTTGCACGATGCATTAGCGCACCAGCAGGACATACTCAACCTACGCGATAAGATCGATAATTTACCAGAACGCAATGAAAATGTCGATCAACAGTTAGCAACGCTTGTTGAACAACACGGTAAAATATTAAACCGAGCTCAACAGTTTGTCGAACGTTACGAAGCTATCGTTAGTAATCATCAACAATATAGCAAAGCAGTGTTGGATGCTCACGAATGGATGGATGCTACAAATAACACAATTACATTATGGGCAGATACTGATCTTGAAAGAGTTACATTACATTCCAACCTAAAACGATTAAAGAATTTACAAGAAAGTCTTCCGGAAGAAGAGGCTCGTATCGTTAGAATTCAGGAATTAGGTGATAAAGTTATACCAGGAACAATTGAATATGGACAAGGTAATATTAGATCACAAATAGACAGTTCACGACAAGAATGGGCCGCTCTTCTTTCTTCTGTTTCCAATACAATTAAAGCACTCGAAAGCAGGCTACAAGGTTGGGCAGAATACGAATCTTTAAAAGACCAAATCTCGACTTGGATTAGAGACACCGACACTAAATTACACTTGGTAGACCTGCAACCAACGGCTAAAACGAAAAAAGAAGAATATGATAAATTAAAAGAGTTGCAAGGTGAAATTCGCGCCAAAGAATTAGAAATCGATGCCGTTACTGAGAGATCTCAGCAACTTATTAAAACAGTTGGTTCAAGAGGATCTGGATCTCAAGTATCAGAACTGGGAATCAAATATCAACAAGTGTCGCACAAAATTAAAGAACTGGTTTCAAAATGGCACCAATATTATACTACTCATGAAGATTTCGACTCAAAAGTAACCGAATGCGTTGAATGGTTAGACGACATAAAGAACAAGATTAATTACTGTTCAGACTTAAGCGCGCCTTCTCAAAAAGATCTAGAAGCAAAATTGGAAACTATACAAGATTTACTGCTAAACAAAGAAGAAGGTTCTGCTCGAATCCAAAGTTTGGTTGAATTAGCCCAAAGTGTCTTAGCAAATACTGCTCCAAGCGGACACGAATTAATTAATCAAACTCTTGCTAATTTACAAGAAGAGTGGTCAAATTTGGCATCAAAAATGATAGAAACTAAAGCGATGATAGATGATTCGATTACAAAATGGGCTGGATTACTAGAACAAATACAAGGATTGGATAAAATTATTAATTGGATGGAAACACAACTCTCTGAACTTTCGCAGTTTCAAAGTTCGATTCCTGAAAAGAGAGCGCAGTTAGATCGGATTAAAGTAGTTGAAGAAAAAGTAAGATGTGAAAAGATTGAGGTAGACAATTTAACCGCAAAAGCAATTGAAATGTTAGCAAGTGGACAACAAAGTCAAGCAGCAACTCAAGCAAAATCAATTCTTGATAAATTTAACAACTTAGCAGAAAAAATAGGGGTAAGTTCTATATTGGTAGTTTTGCATTGTTTATCATTCGTAATGTCTTTTTAGAAACTCTTGTCCGAACGCGAAAATCAGTACAAGGATCATAAAACTTATAAAGACGCATATGATGAGTTACAGCGTTGGCTTATTAGAGCTCAAGAAAAAATGCCTCAAATTAAACAGCGTCCACTCAGTGATAAATTAGCAGTAGAAAATTTATCTGCACCCCTTGATGCATTACTCAACAAACAAGCACAAGGAGAAGTACTCTTAGATCATCTGGAACACAGTGCCGAAGTAATTTTGCCTACTACAAGCCCAGCGGGACAAGAAATAATCAAAAATGACAACAGAGCACTTCGCGAAAGTTTTGAGAGACTTTTCAAAGGTATTAAGATCAAGTTCTTTTCTGCTTATTAACCTTATCATTTTAGACCTTAAAGAGCAAAAAGATCAGTTGGAAGTGGTTTTGGTACACTGGCGAGACTATAAAGATGAATACGAACGGTTATCTGACTGGCTTCAACAGATCGCAATCTTAACCAAAAATCAAAAAATAGCATTATCAGCAACTTTACCTGAAAAAGAAAAACAAGTGGAAGATGTCCAGGATATTTTGCAGAGGTTGGAAACGGGAAAAGAACAAATCGACAAATTTAACCAATCTGCTCAAATATTACTCAATTCTCATCTAGATACTTATGTTAACAATCAACTGCAGCACCTCAACTCTCGATACCAAGTAGAATTAAATTTGGCAAAGGACGTACTAAAGAAGGTCGAAACCAATTTAGAACAACATCAACAATATTTGGAAAGTTTAGAAAGTAGCCGAGCTTGGATTGATAATGCTCGTGAATTAATACGTAACTGTTCAGAATCTTCACCAAACACAAGCAAAGAAGTTCTGCAAGCACGCTTAGATCAAATACAAGAACTTTTGCAAAAACGAGAGGAAGGGCAAAATTTGATACACGCAACTGTAAATATCGGAGAAAAAGTATTGCGCAATACAAGATCGGATGGACGTGAAGTTATTAATAATGACCTTAAACAATTGCAAAGTGATTGGGATAAATTGGTGAAGAAAATGTCTACTGCAAAAGTTCATCTCGAAACTGCTTTGCTGCAATGGGCCGATTATGACAGCTCGTATTCACAGTTACAACAATGGATTATTGATCGAGAAGCGAAACTGCAACAAGTTTCAGAGCAAAAAGTTGAACGAACTAAAGGTCCAACTGGATTAAATTCGTTACCAATTGTAGAACGAAAAGCAACTTTGCGAGAAACTAACAGCATCGTACAGGATATTGTTTCATTTGAACCAGTTATACAATCCGTTGCCTCGAAAGCAGAAGATCTTATGCAAGCTGCTCCAGCATCTGAAATCTCCAACAAATATGAGAGTTTATCAAAACAAGCTAAGGAGTTGTACGAGAAACAAAAAGAGACCGTTGAACAACACCAAGCGTTTATTGATGCAGGTGAGTAATCAGTGAACTTTAGTCTAAATCTTTTATTAAAGTTATTTTTTAAATTAGGTAATGATTTTGTGCAATGGCTGAGAATTGCAAAGGAAAGGCTTAGTAAGTGCTCCGAACCAACTGGAGACAAAGAAGGTCTTGGAAGTAAATTGTCACAATTAAAGGTACTTCACAGTGAAGTTGCGGAAGGAAAGAAGAAATTAGAAACTGTATTAGAAACAGGAGAGGCTGCATGTCAAGATGCGGATGAGGAAGATAAGGAAATAATCGAGGAAGAAGTTGCGCTCTTACAAGACGATTTTGATAATTACGTTGAAATGCTTAACAATACCAAAAATCTGTTAGAAGTAGGAATTGTGAAATGGGCCGAATACGAAAGTCAGTATCAAGACGCATTGGAATGGTTAGCAAAAACTGAGAAACTTGTTCAATCATATAACAAACTACAAAACAGTCTGGAAGATAAACGATTGGTTCTTGAACAGTTCCAAGGTCATTTACAAACTCTGTTTGATTGGCAGAAAGATTTAGACAAGCTTAACATGAAAGCTCAAGTTTTACTAGAAACTTGTGCTGATACTAGAATCAGTAATGCTGTTACTCAACTAGCCACCAAATACAACGCAATTCTGTCATTAGCAAAAGAAATAATGAGACGACTAGAATTACACTATCAAGAACATCAGCAACATAACGCTTTATACCAGGAATGTCAAGATTGGGTGGAAAGAACGCGAGAAAAATTAAACGAATGCCAAGGCATTCCTAGTACTTTACAAGAGGTTAACACTAAACTGCATATTGTTAAAGGAATTCGAACATCATTAGAGCAAGGCCAAAATAAGCTAAGATACGTACTTGAACTTAAAGAAAAAATTATTATAAACACTGAACAAACTGGAGCTGCTAAAATTGAAGAAGATACAGAAAATTTAAAACAAGACATGGAAAAACTTTTAAACGACGTTAATGATATAAGAACTAAATTAAACAATCGTGTAGCACAACTGGAAGAAATTGCAAAACTACACAAACTTTTGCAAGATTGCTTAAGTGACATTGAGCAACAACTTCAAGGTGAGCAAGAATACTTAAATGATTTAAGCGAGAAAAAATCAAAATTAGAAAAATTCAAAGCAATTCTAAAAGAGTTAGGGGCACAAAATGATCTAGTGGACAAATTAAAAGCTAAGTTAGCGGAAGATAATACTTTGAAAACTGACGAATACGATGTTACATTTAGCAAATATGCTGATCTACAACAACAAATTTCCGATGCTATACAGAGTTTAGAAAACCAAGTAGAAAGGCACAGTCAATATAGACAATCATTTGACAATACTATGGATTGGATTCGTAAAATACGTTTAGAAGTTCAAAAATGCTCTGATTTGCACGAAGAACGGGATAAAGTTATTGAAAAACAAAATAATATACAAAAAATTGTTGAAAAACTTCCAGAAGGTGATGCTTTTGTGCATAAAACGATAGAGCTCAGTATTGACGTCATGAAGAGTACGGCAGATGAAGGAAGATATGTGATAAAACAAGATGTGGAACAACTAAACAATGATTGGGAAGGACTTCAAGCTGTTTGTGTAGATACCGAAAAAGCAATTTCGCATTGCTTAAATGCCTGGGAATGTTATACAGATAATTACGAAGAGTTAAATAAATGGCTAGATAAACATCAACAGTTGGTGGTAGTAGAACAGCAAGCCGAAAATAAAACACCTGAAGATTTAGAACGTTGTCGTAAATTGTTGAATGAAATTGTATCACAAAAACCTAAAATGGAAGATTTAAACGATTATTGCGAATCGTTGATGGAGCTAAGTTCTTGTGCTTGGGTACGTGATCATACAGTTCAATTGCAAGGTTCTTACACAAATTTACTTACTAATGCACAAGGGTTGGTGTCTAAACTAGAAAAGAACTTATCTGATCATACTGAATTTATCAAAGCCAAGAAAGATCTTGAAAATTGGTTATATACTGCTCACGGCAGTGTACAAGATTGCATAGGAATCGGTGATGAAAATAGCATTAAAGATAAATTAGAAACAATTCGATTAGTATCCATACGAATGACAGAAGGACAACATTTACTAGCGGTGCTTCAAGATGCGTTTACGAAAGTTATAGATACAACACCAGCCAACAAACAAGAAGGGTTAAGAGAAGATATGACCACATTAAGAAATAGCTGGGACCAATTAACAATTGATATAACTTCCATTCAAGCACAACTTAAAGCGGATTTAGCAAGATGGGAATCTTATAATGACACGAAAAAGCAATTTGAAAATTGGATATCCGACTCGGAACAAATTTTGAGCGAAACGCCAAGAACTAAAGGAGAATTGGGTGAAATGAAAACTTTACTGGAACGTTACAAAAATTTGCTATTAGAAATTGAAACTAAAAGAATTGATTTAGATCGTTTAATATCCGAAGCAACCGAATTAAGTTCCTGGGCCAAAAAACCGACAGTTCTAGATGAAATTAAAGAAGTTGAACAACGATATCTTCAACTACTTGATTTATGCAATTCTCGCAAAGAAAAACTTGAAAGTGAACTTCAGGATCATAACGCCTACCACCAAGGACTGCAAGAAATTGAAAAATGGCTTCTGCAAGTATCTTTCCAGCTTATGGCGCATAATTCTCTTTATATTACAAATCGCGAACAAACCGAACAACAAATAGCTCAACACAAAGTTTTATTGGATGAAATTGAAAATTACCAAGCCAACATTGATGATATCAAAGCAAAAGGTAAAACTCAAGTTGATCTTTACTCTTCTGAAGCTCCCGGATTCAAAGAATCTGTTGATAAACAATTAAATAATGTGCAAGATAGTTATAATTCTCTGTTACAAACTGCAATTCAAATTCGTAATCGCCTTCTTGAATCTCTGGCTAAATTCAAAGAATATGAAAACACATTGGAGAGCATAATGTCCAATTTAGATACATACGAACCCATTATTAATGAAGAACTGGATCAATCTGTCGGTAATTTAAAAGAAGCACATAATCAATTGGAAATCGCAAAAGTAAGTACTACCCATTAGTTAATAAAAAAAAATTCTCAATAATCTTCTTTTAGACTATTCATGGAAAATTGCAAGCGGAGAAATCCAGGCTTGCTGTTGCAGTGCAAGCATGTGAAGCCGCAACGGCTTGCATAAGTCGCCCGAGTAGTCCAAGGGATACTTTGCCTCCTCCGATTCCTCATCGTGAATTGGAAGTGAGGGCTCGACTTGAAGATCTTATTGACCAGGTAAATTACGCTATAAAATATTGTAACTGTAGTTTGCTCATTAACATGTTTTGAGTTTTGTTTAACACATGTTGCACGATTTTGCTTATTGCTAGAAACACAAGAATCTGACCGTGCCCGAAGCTGGTGAAAATCGACTTAAAGTTCTACTAGATCACCTAGAAGCACATGGCTTTATTAAAAAATTGCACGATCAATTTGAAAAGGTTTGTAATTTTGAGTGTTTGCTTTTCGTTTAAAGCTTCTACCTACGTACAAATCGTACATATCTCTTTAATTATAGGTTCAGTCCCATCTTGGCAATCTATCGACATCAGTTGCAGAATTTGAAGAACAACAAAAACAACGTTCTGCGTTAAAGGATTGGATAATTTCGCAAAAGTCGGTTGTTAATGATTGGAAACTACGCCCAACAAAACTACGCGCAGATGCTGCCAAGCAAGAGTTGAGCAATATGAACGATTTGTTGGCCACAATTACTCAAAAGAGAACTCAGCTTGTCACTGAATTTCCTGCAGCTGATGAAGAAAACCAAGAACTGGAACAATTATTAGACAGCCTTGAAGAAGATCTCACCATGGCAATTGCGCAAAAACAATCTAATCAAGATTTAATTGATGCTTTCAGACAAAATGTGCAAAGTGTAAATAGTTGGTTTGATAATCTTGTAAAACGCATTGATGCCATCGATAAAGGCTCGGGACTGAACTGTGTTCAAAAACAATCAGCCATATCAGAAGTTGAACACGAGTTTAATGATCAAGGACCTAAACGTATTGACGAAGTTAAACGTCTAGGTACTCAAGTTATAGATGTTGTTAGTAATTTAGATTCACAGCAAGTAGAAGAACAACTCAAAACTGTGGAACGCCGTTATGGTGACATCGGTAAGCGTCTTCAGCGCAAAGCTCAAATTCTAGAAATGACAAAGAAAGGTATTGAAGATACGAGAAACGAAATAGAACAAGCTAGAGAATGGGTAAAGCAAAAGTCTATACAACTTCAAAAACAAACTCCATTAGGATTCGAAGGTAGAAAAGTAGATGATAAACTCAACTCACTAAAATCACTACTAAAAGAAGCAGAAAATAAGAAAATATTACAAGAAACTTTGCTTAAACGAGTTAATAGTATGACAAACGAATTGGAACCATCTGAACAGAATCAATTAGAGTCCGCTTTGAAGAACCTTGGAAATGAGCAAGAGGAATTGGTAGAGAAAATTAAGGTCGAAATTGACCGTGTACAAGGTGCAGCAAATACAAGGCGTACTTTTGAAATCAATTTGGAGAGAGCAAGAGCTTGGCTCAAAGCAAAGAATAGCGAAATTCGTAAACTCAGCGGTTATTTGCCGTTGAAATCTATACAAGTCGAACAAGAAATTTACCAACATAAATTGCATGAAGCTGAAATAAAGCATTTTAACGCAGGTGATCTGAACGATGTCTTAAAGTTAGGTAGTAGCATTTTAAAGGAATGCGACGAAAATGAAAAGGACCGCCTGCAAGCTCTACTTGATGAGGTGCAAGAAGAATATGAGAATTTACAGCAAGAATCGCAACAGAAAATTTCAGCATTGGATGATTTACTTCAAGGACGTAAGCAATTCGAAAGCGAAATTGATAAATGCAATAATTGGTTGAAAGAAGCTGAAGTGGCAATATCAGCAGAAATACGTGCACCCAACTTGGAAGTTCTAGAAGAACAGTTAGCAAAATATGAGAAATTGGAACAAGAGTCTAAAAAGGTCAAAGATGATATTGAAAAAATTACGGAACAAGGCAAGGCGATTCTACCTACAATTACAGAAAGTGATAAAATTGCGTTGAATGAACTGGTAAATACTTTAAAGAATAGACACTCGGCAATAGCCGCTGTAATTCAAGAACGAACCAACGCATTAAAACAAAATATACAGCAGCAAAAAGAAGCGGCAGCTCGCCTAGCCGAAAGCCTTCAATACTTGCAAGATATCCAGAATCAATTAAAAGAATTAAACAGACCTATTGGGAGTAAAGTAGAAGATGTGCAAAGCATAATCTCGGAATATGAGCGAATTTTGAACGATCTCAAAGCAAATAAAGTGAAATTAGCGGACGCGCCTGGTGCAAGTACTCCCGAGTTACAGGCTGTTCTTAATCAAGAGGATGACTTAATTAAAACAATTGAAGATCAAATAGCGCGCCTCAAACAATTACTCTTATTACGCGAGCAATTCATTTCCTTAATCACAGATATCATGACATTCATAACAAAATATACAGGAGTTGTTCGTGACATCGAGAAATCGGGAAAAACGGTGGAAGAAAGAATCAAACAATATGATGATATAATTCTAAAAATACAAACTTGCGAAGCCATGTTGGCATCAGCAGAAGATAAAGGTCAACAAATTGCAGCTGACGGTACCGCGCAAGATAGAAACAATGTTACAGAGCAAATCCAATCCGTAAAGCAATCGCTTCAAAATTTACGACGTGCTGTTGAAAAACAAAGACGAGAACACGAACATACAGCTGCGGAACACAGAAAATTGGCATCGGAGTTAGAAGATATTTTGGATTGGCTTCATGCTAATGAAGCTGTTGTACGTTCGCGTCCTCTTTTACGCCGAGACATTAAAAGTGTTGAAAAAGAATTGGAAAATCATTACGAATTGAGTACTAACGTTAACAAATACCTCGATCGCATTAGAGAAGTGCAGGAATCAACAAAACATGATGATGGTATGCCCGGTTCCTTACTCGAACAACTTTCAGAAGCCAACTCCTTGCTTACGTCGTTACCTCGTGAATTAGAAGAACGAGAGAAGTACTTATTAAACAATAAAGAATTACGAGAATATTACGCTTCTGTTAAACAAAAACTTTTCGATTGGGTAAAAGAAGCTGAATTACGACTACAATCGCATAAAAATGGAGTTGATTTTGAAAATATACTTACTGATCTTGAAGAACATAAAGTTTACTTTAGCAGTGAAGTGCCCATTAAAGAGCTGGTCTCACAAACTATTCAACAAGCTGCTGATAGGATTTGGCCCAGTTTAACACCTAATGAACAAGAAGAGCTCAGTAGAGAACAGCAACAACATACACAACTGCTCAAAAATACGTTAAATTCAGCAAAATCGCAACAAGCACTTATGGAGCAAAATGCTGAAATCTGGAAAGATTATTGTCAAACTTTGGATAAAGTTAAAACTGCGATTGGTCGTACAAAATTTGTTGATGAACCTGTATCTACTCTGGCCGGCCTTCACTTTAACCTACAGAAAATTACTCATGCATTAAATGATATACAGGTGAGTGCTTTCTTTTAAACCCATTAAATTTGTTTTAATTCTGTTTTCTTGGTTTCTGGAACTAAAATAAGGTACAACTGTTGAGAATTTTCTGATGTTTGGTGAATTATGCACTTGACTAAATGATGAACAAAAAGATAATGTCTTGCTGTACAACATTTTTACATCTTTGTACCTAGTTTTGGCTTTAATTATACTATTGCTAATTAAAACTCATGCCCCTTCAGTTTCAACATGTAAAAGTTATTGCAAGTAAAATTTCATATTTTTAAATTCTACAGCCATAATATTTTGCATTTGACCAATGCCAGATATCCTAAAAAAGTTCATATATTGGCAGATAATAAATACATTCATCAAAGGTAAACAGCTTAATATAATAAAGCTGATGTCATAGCTTACCTAAAAAAACCAAAATATATCCAACTATGACATCATGACACAGATTAAACTTGAGATTTAAATTCAAGGTTGTAATATATTCAATTTAAACATTCATTTTATACCGGCTAGTTCTCAATGCGTTTTTAACGAAGCTAGTCATTTTAATGTGTGATATATTTAGTGCAAATATAAGTAGATAAATAAAGTTAAAAACTGATAAAATTATATATTAAAAAATAATAAAGTGAACAAGATTAGTTAATCAGTTTTTAATTACAGAATCAACAAATAGAACTAGATTTGCTTTTGGAACGAGTTAATGAAATCATTAGTCAAGCAGATCAACGTAATAAGGATAAAATAGAACAGCAAAGCTCCGAAGTGTCAGAAGAATGGGCAACTCTTATTTCCGATCTTGAGAATCGACGTGATACACTAACGAAGTTATCACAAATTTGGGAATCGTTTGAAGGGCGTTGGCAAAACTTGGAAAGCTTAATTAATAGTATTGAAGAAAAAATTAAACATGTTGACACAATTGTAAGAAATAAACAACATGTGATTGAAACCATCAAATATATTGAGGTAACACACCCTATTTTTCTATTTATGCTCAGTTTTACATAATTTTGGTTTAAGGAACTGCAATCGGAAGCAGACTCCTTGGCCAAATTTAAAGACGAAGTTAATCAATTGTCTGATACCGTACTGATATATTTGGAGGCATCATCCAGTGTGTCAGCTAAGGCCTTATCTGAAAAACTGCAAAATCTAAATCAGACTTATCAAGAGTAAGTTTTTATTTATATGCCTGCTTAATTTGTAGTTAAAAATTACCCATTCACCTACTAACATTTTGAAGCCTTGATCAAGGTCTATTACCTTATATTAAAATAAATTAATTATTTGTTTTTTGTGTTATTAATTATGTGGATAAAACAATTTTGAGCTTTAATTTGTAAATTTGTCATGAGATCTGAAGCAAGGTTTAATCTAAATCACGTTTTCAAAGTGACATTATAAACTAGTTAATTATCTTCTATAGTGGTAGGTAAATTAATATTATACCTATTGTTTTCTTTTAATGTTATTTTTCAAATTAGTAATAATGAGTAGGTATTTTTTTCAAATACATGCTTGATGTGATCTCTATTGCACCCACTAATTAGGACCAAGGGTTGCACATGGAAAAACAATTATCCCATCTACTATTTTACTAAAGTCCAATATTTAATATTTTAACGCATTTAGGACATGCTTATCTTGTGAATTCTTAAATACTCCTTTACTTCTTGTAATTTGTGATTCATGATTTGAGTACAAAAATGTAAAGGAAAAAGGATGAATGAATTTACATCCTTTAATAATTTACACTTTTTAACTTTAAATCTAGGTATGAAAAGGTCAGATTGGATACTTTGAACAAACTACTTAATATTACTCAAATGTTGCATTAAAATTAAGTTTTATAATTTAGAATCGCCAAAATCCTGGTTCTTTTGAATTTTTTCAAAGCAAGATTAGAGTTAAATTCATTTTAATTACTTTTATTAAATATTTTCTAATTAGAGCAAGATTCAGATGTGAGCGAAATTACACCATTGTAAATAGTAATACTCGAATAGTAGTACTAATGTAATTATATATATATATATATATATATATATATATATATATATATATATTCAGGGTGATTTTTAAGTTGATGCTTTTTTTTAAACTGTGTATAGAACTGACTAAAATAAACAACTTTTTCAAATAACATTTTTTAATTAACTCAAAAATGAAAGAGATATTTCGTTTTAAAGGAATAAGCAATCAAGTTCTATTTCACATGACATGTTCAATATTGTCAGCATTCTGTTCTACACAACGCTGTGCGCGATGTAACCACTGTTCGGTGACAGCGCGTAATAACGAATTTGTTTTGTTTTAATTGTTGCTGCTGCCTGTTCTATGCGCCCAATTAATTCTTCCCGCGTGTTTACCGGTGTTTTAAAACTAACGCTTTCATCTAACCCCACAGAAAAAAATCGCAAGTATAATCCAAGAACTCCCGCACTTCTCGTCTAAAATGAGGAGGTGCTCCGTCTTGTAGAAGCCACATGTTTTGCCTTATATCCAATGGCAATTCTTCCAGCAGATTAGGTAGATGATTTTCCAAAAATTCAGACAATTCTCGCCCGTTAAACGGTATTGCGGAAATTGTTGATTCCATTTCTGGTGAATATTATTTTGAATTAAAACAAAACGAATTTCGTTATTACGCGCTGTCACCGAACAGTGGTTACATCGCGCACAGCATTGTATAGAATAGAATGGTGACAACATTGAACATGTCATTTGAAATAGAACTTGACTGCTTATTCCTTTAAAACGAAATATCTCTTTTATTTTTGAGTTAATTAAAAAATGTTATTTGAAAAAGTTGTTTATTTTAATTAGTTCTATACACAGTTTAAAAAAAAGCATCAACTTAAAATCACCCTGTATATATATATATATATATATATATATATATATATATATATATATATATATATATATATATATACAGGGTGAGTCAGTTTTTGTAGACAAACTTTAACAGGAGATATAACACTCTAAAAAGAAAAGTTCCTATAAACATATGTCGTAGAAGGCTTCGTTTCCGAGATACAGGGTGTTGAATATAATTTTTTTTTCTCAAATTTTCATTATAACTCATAAACGAATGCTTAGATTTTTTCATGTTGGGGGATAATGTCTATTAATTAAGGGGCATAAAACAAGCGATAAGAATGTTCACAAACTTGCACAGTGGCGGAGTGGAGGGGGTGCTCAACCCCTTTCATAAACAGAACTTCTACGCAATGACTATTTAAAAAAAAACTGTTATTTTCATTATCTACATACAGTTTAACAAAAATAATGTACCTTCTTCTGTTTCGAAATTCCTGTGCGTTTCCGAGTTATTTTGATTTCTAGTGTTTGATGTGGTACTAAGTTAAGTAATGTGCTTTATGTGAATAATTGAATATAAAGTTTTTAATAAAAAAGATATAATAAAACATTTAGAGCCATTTTAGTACCTAACGATCGTTTCTTTAAAATTTTAAATACATTTTCATTTATAAATAGGTAGGTTATCGGTTTTTTTTAGTATCCATTGTTATTATCCTCGTATAAAAAGAAATGCATAATTATTATTGTTATGCGGTCAATACTTTCTGTATAATTATGTATGTATCAATTTCGCCATAAACATGTATGTAGTTTTTAAGCGAGATTCTAATAAGTTATAGACCGCTGCTCACTTGCTCTCATTAAAGAGCCGCCACTGTATCAAGCCATACTCAAATACAAGACTTTTGTAAATTGAAATCTATTTAGTACACTAATTTTAACAATCCTTATTTATTATTGTAACAATACTTAATTAATAATTGTGAAATTAATAAGAATTCTTAGCAATAACGATTTATAAATAAATAACAATAACACTAGTATAATGAAATTAGACACTTTGTTCATAATGTAAACCGTTCTTTTCAATACACATTTCACAGCGACGTACAATAGAAAATAACATTTTTTTAAATAGTCATTGCGTATAAGTTCTGTTTATGAAAGGGGTTGAGCACCCCCTCCACTCCGCCACTGTGCAAGTTTGTGAACATTCTTATCGCTTGTTTTATGCCCCTTAATTAATAGACATTATCCCCCAACATGAAAAAAATCTAACCATTAGTTTATGAATTATAATGAAAATTTGAGAAAAAAAAATTATATTCAACACCCTGTATCTCGGAAACGAAGCCTTCTACGACATATGTTTATAGGAACTTTTCTTTTTAGAAACATGTGCTCTATCTCCTGTTAAAGTTTGTCTACAAAAAACTGACTCACCCTGTATATAATTAGTTCTTCACAAAATTGAAAGTGAATCATTTTAAAATTTTACAAAAATGCTTTTTTTTCAAAATTTGATTTTTAAACATGCGATGGTCGATGCGTAAATTGTCGTTTTTTAAAATGAAATTTTCTTAAATGCGTTTTTTAAAACTCATGCGAATATCGAAAATGCGATTTCATAAATGAGATTTTCAAAAAGGCGATAATCAAAAATGCGATTATCCAACATGCGATTTTGTAAAATGTGATTGTCTAAATTTCCATTTTATAAAATGGTTTAATACCCATAATGATGTGGTTATCCAAAATACGATTTTCGAAAATGCCATAATTAAAAATGCGATTTTGTGAAATAGGACGTTGTCAAAACTGCCATTTTCTAAAATACGATTTTCATAAATTAGATTTTCCAAAATTTGTTTCCAATCACGCGATTATCCAAAACTCTATCTTCCAACATACTATTTTCAAAAAGACGATTATCCAAAATGCGATTTTCCAACATGCGATTTGGAAATTTTCTAAAACGCGCCTTTTAATAACTCAATTTTTAAAAACGCGTTTTCCAACATTCGATTTTGTAAAATAGGTACGTTATTAAAAAATTGTCATTTTCCAAAATCCAGTTTTCATAAATGAGATTTTAAAAATGCTTTTTTTTTAACTTGATTTTCAAAAAATGCGATAATCCTAAATACGGTAATCCAAAATGCGATTTTCCAGCATACGATTTTGTAAAATGAAATTTTGTGAAATGCGATGTCAAAATTGTCATTTTGTAATATGCGATTTTCATACATGAATTTTCAAAAATTGACATTTTCTGAAATGCAACTTTGTAAAATGAAATTGTCATAATTATGACATTGTGGATTACGATTTTCTTAAATGAGAGATTCAGTAACTCGATTTTCTCCAATGCGATTTGGAAAAATTCGATTTTCAAAAATTTGATTTTCAGAAATACGATTTTGTAAGATCATTTTCAAAAATTCGATTCTCAAACATAAGTAGAAGATTCGCAGCGCGTAGCTTCAAAGGACCTCTTGCGTACGTCATTTAGAACTTGAGTTGATTCTGAAGTTAGATACAGGTGGACGCACTGAGAAGCGCCCTGTGTAGTTTTTAATTCCAGCCCCTAGAGGGTAGGCAACCACAGACACGTGTAATGGATCTTAACCGGGGGATTCTTTTCAGGCGCCATTTTCAATCCTCGCCCTGTAATTAGGGCCCTTTTTGGCAGTATTAAGAGCCTTTTTGGCAGTCCAGCACCTGGGGGGTAAGCCTTCTTGATTTTCAGCCCTTGGTGACGTATTTATGATCCTCATCCCGTAATTAGGGCCCTTTTCTCAGTATCAATAGTTTGGCACTTCAGCATCTTACTTCATCTGGCACTTGGGTATCCCCCTGCTTTCTGATTGGTCCATAGACACCGTCCCAGACTACGTGCTCTGGACAATCAAATCAAATCAGTCTCAAGTACCACAAAACAAAAATGATTTTATTTATTAAACCAATCTCATTATCACCATTACATATAATTATAATAAAACCGTTTTTCTAAATGAATATTAATTGATTGTTTTACCTATTATTCCTAAAGAACGCATTGAAACACCTTTACTGTTCAACCGCTCGTTAAACTGTTGTATACGATGGTCCGCAAACTCAAAGAACTTATGGAAACGCTGGGGTAGCACACACATTTAAATTTCTCCAGTTCCACAACCACCCTCTCATCGTACTTTGTTGATATAATGATTGAGTATCTTGTATTCTACTCCAGGCTCTAATTCCTTAACGTTTTTAACAGGTTTAAAATATGTTGATTCATTTAGAGTAGATAAACCCATATCTGTAATTGTAACATAACATTAAAAATCTATACCCATATTTTATTGGCTACGTCAATCTCTTAGTCTGTCTGGTGTTGAATTTATTCAGATACGTCTTTTTCAACCTTCTTTGAACCGCATAAATGTCCAGATCCCATTTGAAACTTTTTATCTTTAACAGTAATTGGTCTATTTGTGTAGCTGTTTTAGACATGGCAACGCGGGGGTATAACTACAGGTTTTTGCTGCTTATATCTGTATAGGCATGCTACATTAACTTTTCTGTACTTTGTTTATATATGGACAATACAAAGTACTTAACGGTTTTCCCCACAATCATTAATATAAAGTTATTTTGTGGGTTTACCCCGGTTATGTAACCTCAATAACAAACTTTCACTATTCAAATACCTCTAGGGAAAACCTATTTACGTGAAAGGCAAACAAGTTGACCTTCATTTCCAATGTTGGTGTTGACGTTCAAGAAAACAAAAAGTAACAAACGTTCACTATTAAAATTCATCTAACGTGTCTGGGAAAAACCCACTAATTAGAAAATTACGTGAAAGGAAAACAAGTTGACCTTCCTTTCTAATTTTGGTAATACTCTTTATCTTTTATATAACGTTTGTTTGAGAAACTGTTATGGCGGGAAATTTGAAATAATATGGTAACCGCATAGGGATTCTGAACCCCTTGGCTGCTCGTAACAGCTGTTTTCAAATCAGCATCAGACTTGCGTCTTCTTTTCTGTATCTAGGTCCCTCTAGCTGAAACAAATTTCAAGCTAGAATCACACGTTACAGTCACCCTAAGCCGTAATTAAAACCACTAAAGTACTAAAATTCTTTTTATTTGTTAGAGTAGAATTCTAGAAAAATAAGCAATATACAGTAACCAGATTATTTCATCATTTATAATTAAACATGTAGTGAAAAAGTTATTTACAAAATCAAGCATTGGTAAATTATCTAATCTAAAATACAGAAACATTATCGTATAAAGGCCACACACATCCGAATGGTAATCTTGCAGCGTTGTTTTGTTGTAATGGAACCATCTAGTGTTTGTGCTTGTTTGTGTTTGTGTTTGTGTTTGTGTTTGTGTTTGTGTTTGTGTTTGTGTTTGTGTTTGTGTTTGTGTTTGTGTTTGTGCTTGTGCTTGTGCTTGTGCTTGTACTTGTGCTTGTGATTGTGATTGTGCCTGTGCGTGCGCGTGTGCGTGTGCGTGCGCGCGCTGTTTTTGAAATATATATTATGCGGTACTCAAATAGAGAATTAAGAGACAGATTCAGCTATATATGACAATATAAGGTTTTCTTGCACGTTTTCAGACTTGGTTTTTGCAACAGGTCACCATTGTAATGTTTTGAATAATTAATTATTACTTACCAGTGTTCATGTAGGAAAGCATGAGGGTTTCATTTACTACCTTGTAGTTTTTCTCGGCCACCCAGTTGGAAAATTTGTCGCATTTTTTGCTATACGCTTCTTTAGATTTCTCAAGAATTAATCTCTGCTCAGCTTGTTCGGATAACATTTTAATCTCCCATGAAATATCCTCATTTTCAATCATTTTGTAATTCACGAAATAAACTTCACGAAAGTTGACCTTCATTTCCAATTTTGGTGTTTACGTTCTAGAAAACAAAAAATAACAAACGTTCACTATTCAAATTCATCTAACGTGTCTGGGAAAACTCCTCTAATTAGCTAAGTACGTGAAAGGAAAACAAGTTGACCTTCATTTCCAATTTTGGTAATACACTTTATCTTTTATATAACGTTTGTTTGAGAAACTATTATGGCGGGGAATTTGAAATAGTATGATAACCGCATAGGAATTCTGAACCCCTCGGTTGCTCGTAGAAACTGTTTTCAAATCAGCATCTTGTTTTCTGTATCTAGGTCCCTCTAGCTCAAACAAGTTTCAAGCTAGAATCACACGTTACAGTCAACCTAAGCCATAAATAAAACTACTAAGGTACTATAATTCTTTTTATTTATTAGAGTAGAATTGTAAAAATAAGCAATATACAGTAACTTCATTATTTCAGCATTTATAATTAAACATGTAGCGAAAAACTTATTTATAAATCAATCATTAGTAAATTATTTAATCTAAAATACAAAAACATTATGTTTAATCGAAAATTAAATAATTAATTTACGGATTTTTGTAAGGATTTCTGGATCTTTGCACCCTCTCCTCGTCTGGAGAAGCGGACTATGGCTGGAGATGTACGTCGGTGACTTCGTTGCCCTTATATATCCATCGTCGCGTGGTCCCTTTTTTTTTGCTCGGACTCATCGGGGCGCGTATCTTAGGTGTCCTTCAGGTGTTTGACGTGAGCTTACCCCACAGATTTCTTTGTGGTAGAGTCGGGAAGTTCTACTATGACGAGTGATAGAACGCGGTGTATCTGATATGGTTCGGTGCTAATTTCGCTGAAAATTTTTAGGTTTGTAGGATGCCATATGAGACTTACGATATACTAAATCTCCGGCTTGGGGCCGGTATGGTCGTCGGCGGAGGTTATAATGGTACCACTGAACTTCAAAATCTTGGGCGAGTGCCGTTCTGGCAAGCTTCCTTAGATTTTCCATTACTTCATATGTTGTTCTTGCTCTTTCGAGGTAACAGCGGGAATTTCGTCTTCTGGGTGACTTTGTGCGTACAGAGCGCGGGGAGGAGGATCGAGTTCGCGTTCCAATTTCTCTGGTCAACTTGGGTCAATCGAGCAATCAGCGTCCCTTCGGCGGGGTTCGCCTGAGGGGAGTGGGGAGGCGTCCACCGTTGTTGTATTCCGTGATCTTGTGTAAAGCAACGGAAAATGCTGATATACTGGGGACCATTGTCTGGAATCATGCGTTTAAGGTTACCGAAACGATATATTACCTCTTCCCTGAGTGCTGTGTAATGTATTTACTGGCGGCTTCAACTCAATCCACTTGGTTAACCTATCTTGGAAGATTACCAGGAAGTTATGGGCCTATCAGATCGGTACTGACATCCCGCCACAGGTGTTCGAGTTTGGAGAAATACATTTCACTTGGCGGTTTCTGGGTGGTGTATTTATATGATTGATAGGTGGCGCGGGACTTAAATGTGTTTGACGACGTCCCGGCCAATAATGGTTTCAGTACACTCGTCAGAGGGTCTTGGCAATTCCGAAATTCCCGGCGGCCGGGGAGTCGTGGCATTGCCTTAGTATAGCTCGTCGCTGCGGTTTCGGTACGTAGAGCTTCCAACTGGGATGGCTACCCATTTCCACTTCTGGACACATTGCGGGGAAGGATCGGTACAGGCGGTTTCCTTAGATTTTATACCGTGGATGTGGTCCAGGTTAGGTTTTTACTTGTTCCATGGTTCGCTGGTACCACCACATTTTGGTCTTTCGGTACCTTCCCTTTCTAGCGTAGATACGCCGAGTTCGGGTTTAGGGTCTACGTGCAGTAACCAGAGTGCGTCGGCCACTTGATTTAGCATCCTCTTCCCGTAATCTATTTTAAAATCAAACTACTGGAGTTCCATGATCCATCGTGCCAGTTGGGAGGTGGGTTTTTCCAACGTTTGGAGCCATTTGAGACTCCGGTGGTCCGTCAACACCGTGTAAGATCTGCTCCTCTGCCGGTCGAACTGGAGTCCGTTTGTAACACAAAGGGTCGGAAGAAATCTGGACATGCTAAGACAGGAGGGACGGTGAGGGCTTCTTTGATCTTTGAGAAAGCTTTGTGTTGAGGTGTAAACCATTCATATTTAACCCTCTTCTTCAGCACGTGTGTCAGGGGTTAACTTAACTGAACAAACCCAATGACGAATTTGCGGTACCAGGCTGCTAGTCCCAGAAACTGGGGTAATTGTTTCACGTTTCTGGATGGCTCCAGCTGAGTGATCGCCTCTATCTTCTCCGTGTTAGATTGAATGACGTGGGCAGTCACTACGTGGCCCAGATATTTCAGTTGGGTACGGCGGAAACAACGTTTCTTCGGTTGTAACTGCAGTCCGTGCTTGCGTAATCTTTGGAACACTTCCCGCAGGTTCTCGAGGTGTTCGTCCAAAGATTTACCCAAACAATAATATCGTCCAGATATGCAAACGCCTTTCCAGTCATTTCGGGGTCTATAGTGGTGTCAAGGAATCATTGAAATGTTGCTCGTGCGAAATCGAGTCCAATTGGATGAACCTTGAATCGAAATAATACTCTCCCCGTAACGGTGAAGGCGGTTGTCGGTTTGCTACTTTCGTCCAGGGAATCTGTCAATAACCTCGTTTTAGGTCTAGCGTATGGCTTCTCGCAACTGGTCTAATATCCCGTGTATGTACGGTAAAGAGTGTACATCCTTGACGATTACACGATTAAATTTTCGGTAGTCGATGCAGAAACGGTAGGAGCCGGGAGGTTCCTTCACAAGGACGACTGCGGAACTCCACGCACTGTGGGCTGGTTCTATAACGTCGTCTTTTATCACCTCTTTATTGATAATTTCTTGCATCGCGGAATTGCGCGGGTAATATCTTTGTTTCACCGGGGTCGCTTCTGGCAGTAGCGTAATACGGTGCGTGATATCTTTAGTTCATCCTGATATCCGTTGGTAGTGGTTTAGTTCATTTTCTAGGAAAGCATTCAGCGCGGGAAGTTGTTCTTCATCGGGGCTATGTGTTCCGCCCTAACCGGCGTTGACGTGTGATTGCAATGGAAAATTTTCTCCTGCTACTTCTCTTCGTAAGCATATGGATCGTAACTTGTACATGTTGCAAAAAAATCTAACCCTAGGACTATGTCGGTGAATAGCTGTGGTAGGTAGTATTCCGGTATCTCGTAAATATTTTCGTCTAAGGTTGCTGGAAAATTATGTAAGCCTGGAGTTTCCCCGATAGCACTGTCTTCTAAACGAATACTAATCGCATTTAGTGATTCTGGACATATTTGATTTTTTATTAGTAATTTTTTTACGTTTTGTCCTACGTACGTAGGACAAAATCTGTCAACGGAATTTATAGCAAGTGGTGATTTGGGATCTCGCGAGGAAAAGTTCTCGACTTTCTCTAACAAAGCTTTCCAATCATCTGTTGGTTTTTTTCGGATTCTTGGCTTTTCAAAGCGTCCTGGCCGGAGGTTGTAAAGGTCGATTCGAGAAATAATTTTTTCAATCAATAATGTTATTTACTGCGTTACCACGGAAGCAGCACCTACATATTCATGAAAACAAACCTACCGACTTGACAATCGCGTTTAATTTAACGAACGCTAATAATATCCCTTAAAAACCTATCATTAAAAATTAATGTTTTGTGTAAATTTTCGGAAGTTTGTAGAAAAAATAGCATATTTTATTTGGATGAGAAGTTAGTTTCCATGGCTTGCCTTCTATTCTAAAGACAGGCACGCCATAAAAAGTAATACTTATCCACATAAAATAATCTACTATTCTTACAATTACAATTAAAGCACTGCTCAGTTAAAAGGCACTGGGCTTCGCCTCGTGGTTTTAAACCCGTCGCGCGTTCTTTAAAGGCTTTCTTATACACGTGTATTATAATATACTATTTAAGGTTAATTATTTATTACACGTTGTCATTCATTTTTTTTTTTTTAATTTTAATGTCAATTATTTAATTTTTTTTTTTAGAAATATTCTATTACTTATTCATTTATTACGTAATGCTATACTATTGTTTATTCATTTGTCATATATGTACATGAAACAAGAGCTTGAAGGAAGATATCACAATATTATTTTTCACAATTAACATTTCTTACTTAAAACTTTTGACAAATTTAAAAAAAATCATACGTGTCCACAACAATGTCGAATTTTGACGTTTCCCCAATCAAATCACACAATATTACATCATATTCTTCCAAAAATATTTAACAATTTTTTTAATACATAATATAATAATTTAATCAACTGTTTATTTAATTTTGTTTAATCTAAACCTAATTGTACTCCATTAGACAATTTAATGGGAACTTAATGCAGCAAAAGTATAATTTAGTTGAACACAACAAACTATTATCCATGTAGGTACTAATTTAGATTTACATAATTACTTTGCCAATGTGCTGAATTTTAATAATTAATAATTAATAATTAAAATACTAATTTATTTTAATATATATTTTAGTTAATTCATAAAGTTGAAAGTATTTTTATAAAACATATTATTAATTTAGCTCATTAATTTTTTGTAAAGAGGTGATTGAACTAATTATTTTTTAATTTTTTGGCACATGCACAATCTGAAAATTTCACAGTATTGAATAAACCCGCGCTTTTAATTGTATTAATTAAAATAATTCTTTAAGCAAGGTAACTGAAGTCACTTACGTAAAATTTTGTGTAAAAAATTTCAAATCCAAGCGAAATTACTAGATATTACATTAAAATTACTGAGAATTAGGTATTATTTAATTGTGATAACAATCAAGCATTGGTTTCTAGTTCCGAAAATTATCATGAATGATTTAGCGTTATAGAAGCATATAATTAAATATTTCTAATGAATGTAGTTTAATTTATATTACAATTTTATTTAATCTACAATAAATACCTATGATTAGTTTTTATTAATTAATTTGATTAATTTATTCATGTTGAGTTCCATGAAGATATTTGCTGCTACTCCAAATTATCTCGACTAAAGTTGTATAAAATCACCCAAAATTATAATTACGTAACAAATGATCAAGAACGTAGAAGATTTGTTCAAAGACGATTCTGTTTACAATTTCTCAATTAAAATTGAAATGAATGTAGGTGCATACTGTGTGGTACAGAAATTAATACTAATATTACCATTTGTTACGAGTAATTTTCACGTAATTCTATTCGAGTTTGAACATTATGCAGAGGAAATTGAGAATTGAAAGACATTTCTTAAATAACATAGTTAAATCCGTACTAAAAACTCTACTATACGGAATTACTTGAAACTTTAAATAATTATATATTAATAATTAAGAATTAACTGCATTGATAACGTTTTTGGTAATTCAACAAAATTGCTCAAATAAAATTATAATTACTCCCAAATGTATTACTTGATTTTTTACTTTGATGTAAGTTAAACTAAATTTTTTTAATTTATTTATAATTTGGCGAAATTGTTGCTGTATTTTTATTTTATTTTATTCCAGTATATGCAACTTTTTAAAATTCAAAATTCAAACTTACCTTAATTTGGGGTACATTCATTACTCACAACTTTCGATACTAATTGCAATTATAACAAATTAAATATAACATTAATTATATATATAATAAATAAATATACACAAAGAAAAATGAAGGTGCAACTGTTAAAATTAAATCACTATGCAATATTTTAAGATAAGCATATATTTTTTCTATCACTGTTATACGGGGTGAGTCACGAGGAACTGTACATACTTCTACCATAAGTAGAGGCACCTTAGGGGATTATCAAATGACCATTAAAAAATGTTTTCTTGTTTTGTTTATTAATATACAGGGTGAATTATGGATCTTCACCAAAACAATGTTTCGTCATATCTTTTCAATGATTAAGTCGATTTGTCTCATTTCTTTGAACTTTGTTAAATAATTCAAATGAATCGCCCCATATTTCCTAAATGTTGCAACATAAATCGTATCTATGGAGACATCATGTTTAACAATGCTAGTTTTATTAATATCAATATTATAAATCAAAAAGAATAGTTACATATTTGTATTACAGTTTGGAATATTAGTAGTAGTATTGGTAAAATAAACTATTTTATCTTACTTAGTATTTGTTAGTTTTCGTTAAATTAAAAGTATCATTATGGGCACCACTGGACATCAACTTGTCAAACGACTCGAATGTGTACAACAACTGTCAGAAAATGTTCATATGTGGAAAATCAGTGGTGCCAACTAAAATTTTGAACGTTTTTCCAGTCTAGGGCAGCAGCAATGAGTTTCTGGACGATTGTTTTTAACCGGATGAAAGCACAAGAAAATTTTGCAGTTAAGCAATTGCATGTTTAATCAATTTTTGGTCTGATACTACAAGCATATCACTGTAGGTTTTAAACTATCAAATGTTATAACAAATAAAAATTGGGGTTTGATTGATTTTCAGGTGTGAGAGATGCAGAGGTTTATCCATAGAGATAACCAGTATTAGCATTTTGTTTGTTGTCGGACGCCACTCAATTTATACGTTTAATAATTAAAATACAACAAAAATTGAGAAAGTTGTACCTTATTAACATAGGTAATCTAAATAACAGTACACTATTGTATTATATGTATATTTAAGTAAACAAAATGTCTGAATAATTTCGGCATAAAATAACTCAAGCTATATTTCTCGCCACGATTTACGATTTTAAATAATTACTAAATCAATACAACTGTATAAACTTATCACCTACAGCCCGCGCGGCCAAAGAATGCATACGTTGGATGCGCATTCGTCCAACTTCAAGTCTCTTAAGCGCGGCATGTCAGTGGCGTCGCCACCAAAAGCGCGTTCCGTTTATTATCATGTATTACACTAATTAATTATTTATTGCTGTTATTAATTTACATACGTACTTGTTAATGTAACCTTATTACAATTATTGCTACAAAATGACAGTGAACCATTTTGTGTCCTATGTGAATTTTAAAGCTCATAATACTCAAATTTATTAGACAAATATGTATAAACAACAAATACTTACACAATACATAGTAAAATAAATAAGTAGTTTTGCGGCGCATGTAATGCGAATGGCATTTGCTTAAATTCTCATTAAAGAAATCCTAATAGTTGACATTCCTTAGTATCATTAACAACAGATTAGCAAATATTCAAAAATGTTTTTATTAGTTAGTTGGTTTTTAACTGTGAATTAAAAGCGAGTGTAGAAATATGAGTTCTACATTGGGAAAAAGTGACCAAGTAATAAGTGATCAAACGCGTGAGGTGATATATAATGTGTACAGTTATTTGAAAAACTTACACCCTACATATACCTTGAAACATTTAAAAGAAACCGTGTCTGAAGTAACAAAAGTGTTTGTTAGATCAGTGGAAAATATTATTAAAGAGGGTGAAGGTCCAACAGAAGAGGGAAAACCAAGATTTTCAACTCCAGGCAAGAAACGCGCACGTCCGTCTCCTGTGACCGACTTGGAAGATTTCGAAAAGAGCCTTTTTCGCAATATAGTATATAATTTTCACAAGACCAAGGGTGTACGGGTGACAATTCCTGCTCTACGCGAGAAACTCCACAATGACTTAGGTTGGCACGGTGATGCTACATCTTTACGTGTTATATTAAAAGACCTGGGATTTCAATGGCATTGAACTGAGAATAATAGAAAACTTTTAATAATGTAATATTATTATAGTAGGTAATGATCGCCGTTTGAGTAACTTTTCCTCAAAGTGTATGGAAATATAAAAATTGATTACCTAAGAAATATCATAATTTTTTTAAATCCTGAATAATACTCTTAAAATATAGCCTATTCTGTTTCTATAATTAATAATCGAACTTATACTTTTTTGATTTTCATAAACGATTTAAACTGTTGTATTCATTTGTAATTCAAATATAAAATTTATTACTTGTCAACATGGTTATTTTTTTATTTTATAAATGTTTAAACTATTACTGTCCATATGTAATTCAAATAAATAAAATATTTTAAAATTTCTTGTGGTTTGGTGACGAATAATTGAAAACGCGACACCGACGCCACTGGTAATGCTTTCAGTCGCTATTGCGTTAACGAGTGCGGCCGAATGCACGAAGATCCATGCACGACACGAGGAATTCTTTGGCCGCGCGGACTGTACTTTTACTTAAAATTCGAAATGTAATATGATCAACACAGTATTCAATCATAAAACGTACTGACCTATGTCAACACATATTACCGTATGATAGGTTATGAACTCAAATGTTTTTATCTTAGAACAGAAATCAGCTGTTCTTTTATAACCGTATCAAAACAAAACTACACTGATTTGTTATTTACTTAAACTGCACTAAAAGGATAAGTACTTACTTGTACAAAATAAATATATTAATCTTGTCTTAAAACGAACTGTAGCTTGAGAATTTTCATTTCCATTCACAAGACAAACATACGATAATGTAAAGGTAATTTCCATTTGTGTTCAACGTACAAATAAACGAACTGTAGCATATATTAACGTAAGGTAATTTTCATAAAATGTTCCACCTACAATAATGGAAATGTAGATTAAACAACTAACGCAGATTCGAACGACTAAAGCGGCAGATATTGACGACGAATGCAGAATTAATATATATATATATATATATATATATATATATATATATATATATATATATATATATATATATATATATATATATATATATATATATTACAGCATGTGTGATCTATGCAAAACAAAGGTATATCCATTTATACTCGTGAAGATGACATGCATCATCATGCGCCATTTTATTCATTTTCCGTGACGTCATGCAGCACGCTTTTTGCAACGATACGAAATTATTACCATATTGGGGACCTTCCCAATTCCATGGCCTTCCTACTGCCAAGGGATTGCCCTTATAAAAGGGAAGCAAAACTTAAAAAAGATAATGTAACGAACGATACGGTAGAAGAAACAGAAAGAAAGTGAATTAAGCGTGTTCAATACGCGTTTGCGCATAAAACAACTAAAATAGATATTACTAAATATACACAGGGACGTTTGTAATTATGTAGACTAAAGAGAAAATATTGACATATACTAAAATTTAATGATTGAAAGAAAAAATATGCTTAAAGATACTAATGTAATGTAAATATATTTATGAATAATAGTGCATATTTCGAAACTTAATTGAGGTAACGTAAGTTGAAAACAAATTAAGGTAATAATAGCCAAAAATTGGCACGTTACAATGTAATCTATTTGCTTAGTAATTTTCTTCATCGGTACGTATGCCCAGTAAATTATTCGTCTTATTTTTGTAGCTCGAAATACTCAGCTTCACACAAATTAATAATATAAATCAGTAATATAATAAAATCCATTAAACGTTGGTAACGCTACAGCACAGTACCAATTCTCACTCTTTTACACAAGGCTTAACTAAAAACTAACCCGTACATAGAATGAAATTTTGAGCATTTCTCGGCATATAATTTTGTTTGGTGTACCTACTGGTTTTAATTATATTACTGATTTTAGAGCTTTTCGTCCTATGTAACACAATTCTTAATCAAATTTTAATTTGAGGTTATTTATTGGTCCTAGCAAATATAGGTCCTCACATTTAGGTAGATGATCAAGACTATTTCCAAAAAGTTAAAACTTTGCTTATTATTAACCTTGCCAGTTTGAGATTAACATAAACTATCGGGCACTATCCTACGTATGTATGTTGGAAAATAGTTCTAAGGTAACCAACACAAAATATGGTTTATACTTTATACTTGAGAGTTGCGTTTTTTTTTAGCAACCTTAATATTTAGATTTTCTGATACTCCAATAAATAATGAATCACATGGGTTACAGCATTTTATTAATACTATGTGAATTATGATTATAGTTGCTTATCTTTTATAAGAATTAAAACTCTAAACAAATTAATTGGTATACTATTTGTTATACTTATACTAAAATTCTTTAAATTAATATCAGACTTTAAAATCAATTTTTTTATAGATGGTTTAGAATGTTCAATTGTAAATAACCTCCAATTGGATCAACGAAAAGTTTAAAAAGTTTGATTAGATACTTTTTCTAGAATGTAATTAGAAGGGCCCCATAATAAGTGTAATTATTAATATATAATTGGATAATTAATAATAATTATATAATTTAGAGTTAATAAGCCTGATTTTAAATTTTTAAGTTTAATTAATAGGGGAATTCCAAGATTTCATCCGTATGTTTCATTTGAATATTTGTGGTCTGCACTTCCTATTCTAAGCATTGGTATTTCGGAGTATCATGTTTTTTAATGAAATTAAAATTTATTTTTGATATTTATAAACTCTCTTTTTTAAAATCTTTTTAGGAAAATAAGGTTACTCTTTATGACAACGCAAACTTTTATGATTACCATTCATAATTGAGATGCTTATCTTTTGGATTTTAATCGTGTATTTTTATTTGTTTTATACAAGTTTAAGAGTTATGTGCTTCAGTTTTAAGTTTTAAAAACAAATTAATTAATTGTTTAAAAATGTTATCATGTTGTCGAAACGTTAAAATTTGTATTTGTATAAAACATAAATGAAAATAAACGATTACAACTCAAAAAATGTGCCTTAATAAGTACTCTGAAGTTTTATTATGATAAACTTACATTATGAGCTTACAAGTTTCAAAATAGTTGTACAAATAAATGTTCACATATATCCGGAAAATGAGTAATAGCTATAGTCATTAAATTATGCACCGGTGTAAAAAGAACGGCCACTTCTAGCGGACAGTTTTCCGATGATTACCGAAGTCACAGTAACGTATAAATGAATTAATTTGTATCCCACGCATAGTATCAAGATGACACTTTCAGATTATATTACTATCTAACTAATAATGAAGGTAAAACAATAATATGTGATGGAGCTGCCGTCTAAGGGGATGAAAATTGAGATCAACCCCCTATCTTCGATCTCGAAAACCGAGCTTTATTTAGGAAAAATGGTATAATTGTTTATATATTTATTTGTTGGCAAGCTGTAATTAAAACATCAAATGGAGAAATTTTCAATTCTTACAACTAGATAATTAATCCATTAATTAACTAACAATGTCTAACCAAGTGTTACTTTCTTAGATTCCATACTAGTGCGGTTTGCAAAATCCAGGTTAAATGGACGGCCTTAATTTTTAACCCCTTGGGTGGCAGCTCCATTACATATTATGTTTTCAGCTTCATCATTAATTAGGTAGTAATATAATCTGAAAATGTCAACTTGATACTATGTACGGTTTTCGAGATCGAGGATGAAGGGTTGGTCTCGATGGTCGATCTCGAAAACCGTGCACAGTAACCAACTGGCATTTTCAGATTATATTACAAAATTAATTAATTAATAATAAAGATAAAAAATAATATGTGATGTAGCTGCCGTCTAAGGGGTTGAAAATGCATACCAACCCTTCATCCTCGATCTCGAATACCTAATTAATGATGAAACTGAAAAAATAATATGTAATGGAGCTGCCGCCCAAGGGGTTAAAAATTAAGGCAGTCCATTTAACCTGGATGTTGCAAACCACACTAGTATGGAATCTAATAAAGTAACACTTGGTTACACTTTGTTAGTTAATTAATGGATTAATTAACTAGTTGTAAGAATTGAAAATTTCTTGCCAACAAATAAATATATAAACAATTATACCATTTTTCCTAAATAAAGCTCTGTTTTCGAGATCGAAGATAGGAGGTTGATCTCAATTTTCATCCCCTTAGACGGCAGCTCCATCACATATTATTTTTTTATCTTTGTTACTAATTAGATAGTAATATAGTCTTTAAAGTGTCAAATTGATGCTATGCAATGTTTTCGAGATGTCAACTTGATAATGTGCACGGGTTTCGCGATCGAGGATTAAGGGTTGGTCTGAATTTTCACCCCCTTAGACGGCAGCTCCATCACATAATATTTTTTTAGATTTATTATTATGTAGTAATATATTCTGAAAATTTCGACTTGCTACTATGCACGGTTTTCGAGATCGAAGATAGGGGGTTTGTCTCAATTTTTACCCCCTTAGACGGCAGTTCATCACATATTATTGTTTTACCTTCATTATTAATTAGATATTAGATATAATCTGAAATTGTCATCTTAATACTACGCGCGGGCTACAAATTAGTTCATTTATACGTTACGGTGACTTCGGTAATCATTGAAAAAATTGGCCGCTCTTTTCGCACCGGTAAATTGTGTGCACCCAACCACCAATATAACACAGAAATAAATTCACATGTAATTCTGTGCATTATTTTATTTGTAACATTTTTTTTATAATATGGTTTCCTTCCGGACAAAACTATTTTCTGGGGAACGATCTGAAGTGTGCCTTTTTGGAGTATAATTCGGGTGACTAAGGTTATCTTCGTCATACGCGCTTATACGGGCGATTTGGGGCATCGAGCGGTGCGTCTCCATCACCAGTAAATGAGTAAACGTCTTGTTTTCATAGAGCATACCGCGCGTGCATTTATATATCAAAACTTAAAACATTTTAGCTTTCAATTTATATTAATTAGCGGAGATTCTTGTATTGTATTTTATATTTTTTCAGGTTTTCAAATAATCTACAAAGAAATGATAATGTGAGTTAAGAAACTCAAATTAGCTTAAAACATGCATTATTTCGGAATAAATAGTGATTAAATGAATTGTCCTAAACCTTTTGAAATTGCATCGAAATACCGTGCAGAAAAAAGTTATAAACTCACATTTGTAGCTAATTGTTTTTTTAATTGTTTAAACAATAAAAGCCGTTTTTTGAAGGTAAATTTGAAATATCTCCACGAGTTTTAAAGTAATTTTGTTCAAATTAATAATGTAGCGGTTTTTGAGGTCTCTGAACAAAAATATGATGTTAAAAAATTAAATTGAAAACGGCTAATCCAATATGGCCGACTTTTGTAAACAATCTATTAAAATATGACGATTTTAAAAGTAATTTTACTAAAATTGATATTATAGGGGTTTTTGAGGTCCATTTTTTACACTAAAATAATTATTGGCACAGTAAGTTTAAAAAAAAAAAATAGTCTTAAAATATTTCGTAAAAACTCTACGTCAAACAGACGTTTAAAACTTCATGACAAACAGAGGTTAATACACATCTAGATACTAACTTAAAAAATTAAAAGAAATAAAATAATTTTTATTATAATTGTTTAGGGTAACTATGCAACCACTTTCATACGTTCAAAACAAAAACAGGCAACAGTGTAAAAACAAAAACAATAATCTATGTCAGAATGACGTTTTTAATACTTCATGTCTGATGGAAATTATTCTCCGTTTAACGAACAGATTCAGTAAGTGCTCCTCCCACGAGTTAGCGCCAAATTTAAATGGCACATTTCTATTTGTTAGCCGGGTTCACACAACCACGAAAAATTTTGTATTATAAATGACAAAGTAATTTGTCATTTAGCATTTGTGTTTTCATTCTTTATTTTGGTTAAAGCTTTTGCTCTAATACTTTTCATTTTCAAAAACAGTATTTTTCAATACTAGCTACAATTTTGTAGCCTATTAGCAAATAATTACATCTATTACGGATCAACGAAATCTTTCGCCCCGAAAAAACGCCCGGCCAGGCATTTTTCCGTTGACGAAAAGGAGCGAATCTTAGAGATTTTCAAAGTTTGTGTTTAAGAAAACCCGAACAACAACAAGACTGAAAATGTTACATTTACAGCAAAAGCAGCAGGTAACATAATAACTTTATAAAAACATATTTAATTCATTGCTTTATCATTTTAGGTATTACAGATAAAAGTGTGTACAACATTCTACGTGAGTACAAGCAAACACATGTATTACATCCTCCGAGTGTGTACCACCGACAACAAGCAATTTTGCCTATTTTGGACAATATTGACGACGAAACTAAGAGTAATCTTAGGCTATTCCTTCTTTGAACAAAACGATACACCTACTCTCAATAAAATTGTGGCCGCTACTGGTGAGCACGATGAGATGCCTCAATTAAAAATGAGTACATTAAGAACCTTGTTGAATGAAATTGGCTTTAAGTGTGTAAAGGAATAAGTTATCTCTAACATAAATGATACTTTATTTTGAAATATAGGTATTCCAAGAGGTCAAGAAATAGTTTCCTTAAAGAAAAATCCGAGATAATTGCGTGGAGGCGATGTTATCTACGACAAATTAGAAAATACAGAGAAGAAGGAAAAAAGGTATGTTTCTAGGACGAGACTTGGGTTAATGCTGGCCATACAGTAAGCAAAGTATGGAAAGATACAACCATCTTGACTCCAAGGCAAGCGTTCGTTAATGGATTAACAACGGAACCCATCGGAAAAGGAAAACGCCTTATCGTTCTCCACATTGGTTCCGTGGACGGTTTTGTTGACGATGGTTTGCTGTTGCTTGAGTCCAAAAAATCTGGCGATTATCGTGAAGAAATGGCAGCTGCTGTTTTTGGAGAATGGTTTCGCAACGTTCTTGGTCGTTTAGACAAAAACGCTGTTATAGTGTTAGATAACGCTTCCTATCATAGTAGAAAGATCTACAAAAATACAAATTCAGGATCAAAAAAAGCTGACATTCAGGCATGGCTAACCAGTAAATCCATTGATTACGAACCAGATATGATCAAAAATGAACTCGACATTGTCAGAAAAGCTGCTATTGCTCCTAAATTAGTTGTCGATGAGATAGCAAAAACACAGAATCATACTGTATTGCGTTTACCTCCATATCATTGCGAATTAAACCCAATTGAACTGATATGGACACGAATCAAGGGTGAAGTTGCGAGAAACAATAGAACATCTAAAATCGGTGCACCAATTAATTTGCACCGCTGTTGGAAAAATGTTATTAGACACGTGCAAAGTGTGGAAGAAAATATGTAGCAATTGGATATCACTATAGAAGTTAAAGTGGAGCCGTTGATCATCCAGTTAGGCGATGACTCTTCTTCATCAGACTCCGAATAAGACTGGCCTGCTGTGCTGTATTTACAGACTTAGTAAAAAATACAAATGCAGCTACAGGAAGAATTGTGAATTGAGGCACTACTTATGATTAAGTGTTTGTGGCAATTATTAAAGAATAAAGGGTTTTTCTCAACTGTAACATAATTGCATTTTGCAGTTTGTTGAGATAAACAAACACTTGTGACATCAACAAGGAGTTGACTTGTAAATTCCTATAAAAATAAAATGTAAGCTTAAAGTTCTATTCATTTACTACAGGGTGGGCGGAAAGTAACTCCCTATTATAAATTGTCAATAACTTTTTTAATAATTGGTGCATTGTAATGCAACAAGTTTTGTGGTGAACGTTACAATGGTAGAAATGGTGCAAATCCATTCACTGCACTTAAAACTCCACATATGCACCAGCATTTTCCACAAGTTTCTGTAACCTCCTAAGGGATAGCTTCAACTGAGTTGAGCAGGTACTCCCGTAGTACATTATTGAGAACATGGCGAATGCGATCCTCCAATTCATCCAATGTTTTTGGCTTGGTGCGGTAAACCTCGTCCTTCGCCCAACCCCACAGGAAGAAGTCACACGGAGTGAGATCGGGGCTACTGCCGGCCATTCATGCGGACCACGGCGACCCAACCAACGTCCTTGGAACTGTTCATCAAGCCAGTCACGGACGTTGAATTCAAAGTGTGGTGGAGCACCATCTTGCATGAAAATTAGGTTATTGAAGTTATGCCAGTTGGAGATGATAGGCGAAACGTCATTTCTTAACATGGTTAGGTAGCATTCTACATTCATGGTGTCTCTAAGAGTGAATGAGCCCACAACTTTGTTGTACGTTATGCCACACCACACTGTGACCTTAGGACGACTTTGCGACTTTTCTATTGTGGCCTTCGGATCATGCTGTGCCCAGTAATGGCAGTTGTGCCAGTTAACAACCCCCCCCCCCCCCCCAAGATGAAAAACTGCTTCGTCGCTCCAAATGATGTTCTTGAACAACTCGGTCCAGTCTTCATACCATCCAACCATGATCTCATCAAACTCCATGCGATGGTCACAGTCTTCCATCGATAACTCTTGGCAGTAGTGTGGTTTCCACGGACGGAAACTTAATTCCTTTTTCAGAACAGTTCTGATTGTGTGGCGGGTAAGACCACTTTCACGGCTGTCTTCTCGTTCTGTGGACTTCTGGTGAACATATCCAGCACCATTTGCACGTTTTCCTCTGTCCTGGATGTCGAGGGGCGTCCACTTCTGTGCATATCCTTCACAGATCCTGTGTTCATCAATTTGGTATGGCAATTTTTGATAGTCTTTGCATCCAGTGTAGCGCGAGGTCCATGGACTGTCCGCCACCATCCCTGCACTCTCACAACAGAATGCCAGACTTCATAACGGGAGGCCACTTGAGCTCTCTCCTGCACTGTGATGCGATGTGCCATTATGGATGAAGTCCTACACCTGTAAGGAAAACGTATGTCAAGTTTCGTAAAAATATTTTAATACATCTAAACGTTATAAGCATTTTACAATAGGGAGTTACTTTCCGTCCACAGTGTATTTACCAGCCCGACTTATGGCCTTTTACAAACAAATAAATTAATGTTATTTTTCGATTTCCAAAATACGTGCCCTGACAATTTGACTTGACTTCATATGAGATTTGACAGATTAGTAAACATTAACGAGTTATGTACAGCATGTCAACATTCCCATAGAATAAAGATACTTAGTTTCAAACCGTATTAAAACCGATTCATTGGTGACCGAGAATTTTGATTCGTAAAAATATGTGACTTTAAAATATTTATATTTCTAAATATGTTTATTATTTGATTACTGTTAAAACTACATACAGTAGCCGGCGTGTAAGAAAACGAGCCCGCCTATGCGCGAAAGACGACTTTATGATGTTGTTCAAATTCCCGCGTTCGTTTACCTCAGAGGCGTCACATGGTGCATAATGTATATTTTAATGGTATATTAAAAGCTGTACTGGAAGTAATACTATAATTAAATTAATAAAATCAATATGTTATTACATTACACATAATTGATACCTATTACTAAAATAATATTGTCTAAAATGTTTCATTTTCACTGCCACTCAAATCACTAAACTGATAATCACTGTCACTATCTTCACCCATATTTATAACTAACTTCTCAGTCTCTATATCCAAAATTTGTTCACTTTCAAGATATTTGTCTTGTATATTAATTACTTTATTACATCGGCTTTTCCAATCTTCTGTAGTTGTCGTTTCAAATGCTCTGTTGGCCAATTCCATGACATCATTTAACTTAAATGTAACGTTTTTCTGTGCTACTTCGCTTTTTATCTTTGCCCAAATTAATTCTATGGGATTTAGATCCGCATGATACGGCGGAAGCCGTAACGCAATGTGTCCACGATCATTCATTAATTTGGCAAATTTATATGTCTTATACCGATTTTTATTTTCTAGTACAATTTTGTCAAGTTGTGGTTTATATAGGTTCGCAGGAACTTGAATTCCTTTTTGGTGTAACCACTCTAACATTTCGCTTTTCCTACTATTCGACGTTGGTGCAGGATCTAGTAGAACACTGTGGTACGGGGCGTTATCAATAACAATGACGGAGTTGTTTGGCAAATTCGGTAGAAGACGTTCTTTGACCCACTTTTCATAATTGGCACCATTCATGTCGTCGTGGTAATCTCCACTTTTTGTGCCAGATTTAAATGTTAATAAACAGTTAGGTATAAAACCCATGTCGCCCCCTGCGTGAACCATAATTACCCGCTGGCCCTTTGAAATAGGAGCAAATAATCCTTCGTTACTGTTGTCATTCCAGCTTCGTGAACTGGTATGTCCGCTGTGAATATAGCTTTCATCCAAAAAGACGATCGGTCTGTTTTCAGTACGGTAACGTTTAATGTTTTGAAGGTACACTATTCTTTTTTCTCGAATATCGCTTTTCTCTATTAAAATTCTTCTGTTGTCCACTGTTTTCCTCCACTTAAAATTAAGTTTTTTAAGGATTATTCTCAGCGATTTTTCTGAATCACTCCAACCCAAATCTTCCATTAATTTCTGTCGTAAGGATTTAACATACACACTACTCTCTTCTGTTTTATGGAAGTTATAAATGATGTGTCTTATTATGTTAAGATCATATTCTGCAACATTCGTAACTGGATGTTTTTTTTTGGCGCTTCTTCTCCGGAGATCTCAGTATAATTGTACCATTATTTTTTGCGGACGATTCCTTGGCTTCCTTTATGATTCGTTCTATTGTTGTGAATGATACTTTTGTTGCATTTGAAGTTTTTTCCTTGATGCTCCGTAAGGTTTCGGTTTCTTCTTCTTGTGTTAAAAAGTATTGAAACACGTTATGCACTATTTCTCGCGTTTGACCGTTTAAGATTTTTCCAGACTTAGACATTTTTTAAAACCGATTACGAATCAGTAAATGTTGACACCGTATAATCAATTTTCAAAAACTAATATGCATATGTACCAAGAATCCGGATATTTATATATCAAACCTCTAATTGCTGTCATTATGTTAACTGCTTATAAATTTATTATTTAGATAAGTATGTTTTTCCCCTCTAATCGTCTTTAAGACAATGTTCTAATGGGTACCTAATGCTTTCATTATTTCATTTTTATTAGTGTATATTAAGAATACATTCAAAATTACCTATTAGACAAATGGGAGAGATGCCTACATACTTTCAGGGATAGATGCCTATTATGCAAACATGAAAAACCAAATGTTAAAAAAAACGCGTCACCAATGGAAATATTGGATTTATTCATCTTCATACGCATTCTTCCAATATACATATAATTAAACATATAAATGTGATACGCCACTGCTTAGTATTTTTATTATAAGTGGCAACCGCCGTAGTTCTTCGCGATGCGCCGGCTCCTCGTCTTCTTATACGTCGCCCACTGTAATTATACATTTTAAGGACTACAATAATTCATATGCATACATTAAAGTGCCGTTGAATGTAATTCAACCACTGTATTACCCAGAAAGTAATTTTTTGAGGTTGTAAGCAAGGCCTATGCGCAGTTAGTAGCACGCACCTACAAATTTGTAGGAGGAGCATTTACTATTTTACTGTATCTGTTCGTTAAACGCATTCCTCAATGGTTAAACGTAATAGACATAAATATATACATGTTAACTTAAAAAAAATTCCAAAGCCACCCGCTTCTATAAAATATCAATAATACAGTTTAACCATTTTCATCCATATTTAATTACTTTTTTGACTTACCTTGCGTTGTATTAAGAAACTTTTAAAGAAAAGCTATATAAAATTAAATTTTGTGTGAAAATATATCTGCATTTTTTTAATAAAATTTATCGTTATTCAAATATTGAAAAAAACTTGAACTAAAACTTAAATTCTACCTTAGGAATTTTTTTGTCGTTTAACTACGTGTCGCAAAAAACATTGCATAGAACATAATCGATATGTTCAAGTTCTATATTTACGTATTTTGATATCTTTGAAATATGCAGTTGTTTTAGAAACATTTGATAAAACCAAAAACTGCCACTAATAATCCTCTCCCCTCTCCGCCGCTGGATTTCTCCCAAAATCTAATCAGCTCCAAGCCAAATGAAAACAAGCTTAAATACAACATTTTAAGTACGTCTGTATTTAACACACAAAATCTCTAAAATTTAAGTAATTCGATAGATCACCTTTTGAAAAACTCATAGATCTTTAAAATAATTAAATTAAATGTCGCATTTTCATGAGGTTTAAGGTTACCTGGATTATGTTTATTTTGTTATAAATAATAGTATAAATATTACATAACTCAAACTTTTCTTATACATGTAATTCATCAACTTTTTGGACGAGCTCCAAGTAGTACCAAGCCATTACTATCACTGCCAACAATTAGAACCAGTTTATTTTTACACCGAATTGACTTCTAATTTGCAAAACATCCTCTTGATTTATATGTCTAAAATATCTTTTAGGACAATTCATGAAAAGTAAAACCGCAGCTGTTCTAAAAACAAGAATTTAAAATGTTTGAGATATTTCTGTATTTTGAGTCATGTTAAACTACATGCAAATACTTTGTAAATGACATAAAGTTTATATTGCATCCTATATGTAAATATAACTGCCTAGAACTCATCAAACTTAAAATTAGGCTATAAGTATATCAATATTTTTGAATGACTTATGGTATGAATACAAAATGAGTCACGATTATAGCAAGGAATCGAATTATTTTTGACATATGAAAATAATGAAAAAATATTTTTATCGCATGCGCATGAGTTTTAAAAACGCATCGTGACGGTGTAACCGAAATTAAATTTGTCGAATCTCATTTTAAAATCGTACGAAACACGAGACAGTAAAGCTGGATGGCTGGAGTGTTCACTGCCTGGCACGATTGACGCATTTTATTGTGCTACATTACCCTAGAATTTTAATTTACCCATACGCAAGTGAATTAAAAAATTATTGTTTTAGTGATTTGTGAAAAAAAGCACGTGGTTTTACGTAATCGACGCGTATAATCCAACGTTGCATATTTTTGGATATCTTGAACTTAGTTTTCTATTCGTATGAATAAATTTGTTTTTCGTACGTTTTAGAAGCAAAGGTGAAAAGGTGCAATTTAAAGTTTTTATTATATTGGACTGCATTATAAATAAGCTTTACCTACATTTCCCGCAACTTGTAGCTGTTTTTAGTTACGAAAGGTTATTTTGACGCACTCTTATTTTGCTACGTTTAAAAATAGTGCGCAAAATTAAAGTGGATCTTAATAGAAATCTAACTTCTTTAATATTTTTAGGCTTCTCGACACTTTACAAGAAAAACACTCGAAGGCAAATAAAGATTTAGAAGAAATAAATCGAGCCTTTTTGGATATTTTCAAGTTCAAGGATTCCCTTTCCTTACTTCTTAAAGAAATAAAAGATTTTTATACGTTTGACGAAAATATCAATAAAACTGAAAGCGATTTGAAAACATTATCCGACAAAGTTTCGTTGCAAATTACAGAAGTAAAAGATTTTATTTCCGAAATTCGCAAAACGTATAATAAATCGCAGCAATTGGTACCTATTGACGTATCACAAGAACTAACAAACCTCGAACTATTAACCGAAACGCTTGTAAACGCAATGGATGAAAAGAATCGCGAATTCAAAAAAGCACGCACCATCCGTACCGATTACACTAGAGATGTTGATGAAATTCAGAATTGGATTAAAAATGCCGAACTCAAAATTCAAGATCGATCTACCGAACCACATATTCTAAACGAATATCTTCAAGAAATCCAATCTGAAATAGCGGGAGTGTTTGATCGTTACGAAAAATTGGTAAAGAATGGAAAAATAATTATTGCGAAAACACGAGATAATGAAGAAAAAACAATTATACAAACCACCATGGATAACGTGAACGATCAATTACAACAGTTGCGCTCTCTACTCGAAGAGAAAAAACAGCAAGTTGGAGAAACCTTAGATGCTTGGCAACGTTTCCTTGCATTATATCAAGCTGTTCTAACGTGGGTAGAAGAAAAGAAGATTTTCTTACAAGAACCTTTGCAAATCAGCACCCTCCACGAAGCTCGACAAAAACTACACGATTATTCAGTAAAACCTTCGATAATATTTTTTTTTATTCATAACTAAATTTTTATTTTTGCAGAATGCTGCTAAAACTTGCAAAGTTGCTTCGAAAAATTTGAGCGAAATGGCTAAAGAGCTTGATTATATCAGCTCAGTTACGAGTGTTGGCGATCTACCTCAGAAGATGGAGCATGCAGAAGAAGCTAAAACTGGAGTTGAAGCTAAAATTCTAGAACGAGTAACTTCTATTACTTTTTTTATTTCTAATATTAATACACTGTCTATTTATAGAATGCTCTTTTGCAAGAAACGGCCGAAGAATGGGAGCAATGTGAAAAGAAAATGAAAGATGTCAAGAATTGGATGGAAAAATCAAGAACTTCTCTTGATTCACCTCAAAATAAGAAACGTCCACTTCGTGATCAACACGCAATTCGAGAGAAAATGTTAGGAGATATTGCAATTCAAAAAGCTAAAATAGCCATTTCTGTAGAAAAACTAGAGGTACCTTTGTTAGTTTTAATTTGCCTGCTTTAATCCATAACATATTTCTAGCTTCATTTCCGCTCGGGTATCGGGGGCGATTCTAAAGTTACCGAAGCAGCAGAAGACTTAATGAAAGAGTTAGACATCTTTCTAGAATTAGTTCGTAACCAAACTTACCACCTCGAAAAGGCTTTCGTGCAAGTCGAACAATACCAAATGGAAGTGCAGCAACTTCGTCAGCAAATAGTTCAATTAGAGCAGCAACTACGTACTGTTTTAGCACCCACATATCTACCTCACGACCGCGATCACGCAGCACGAGATCAACAGGTAGGATTTGTTTTTTATTAGTGTGATAAACCATGGAGGTGACATGTGCTTTATGTTAGATTTAGTCACGTGCTTGTCGTTCTAAACTATGTTTTAGTTTATTTAGTAAAGTTACTCCTTTTTTGGATCCTAATGGAGTTTTTTATGTTGGATGACCTGTTGTGACTAAATCTAATCATGCGTACTCCATTAGCCCGAGCCGCATCGCAATAGCTAGCGAGAGCACCAAAACAACTTCTCTATTCTAAACAGTTAAAAGGATAGGATCAAAATTGCACATTAACTTTTGGAAACAAATTTGAAGTTGAAGTTAACTAAGAGGGGACGCTGCAGAGGTGGCTGTGACTTTCGTCAAAGGTGTTTCCACCGCCCCTCTCCTGCAGCTGGGAATTGTGTTTGTTTGGTTTCGGGCTCTATTTTTTGCTTTACTTTTCTTTTTCATCACATTGCTGGTAAATAGGCTGCTTTAAGTTCACCTGGTTTTCATTATTTATCATAAGCATAAGCACAAAATCATCTAACATAATCTTAATCATATACGTTTACTAACATTGTTTGGTATTTCCAAATACATTGTTTATTGGAAGTATCAAACAAATTACATGTATACTATTATTTCTTCTACTAGTTTATGATTGTTTCTCACGAAAGCATTTTATTTATCATTTTGCTGCATCCTTCCTATCCTCCTTTACTTGACATATGTAGGCTTATCGAGACCGAGTGCATGCGCTACAAAAGAAAGTTGCAGCTCGTAATGAGCGTATAAAAGTAATCGTACAGCGGGGCACTCCGGACTCGGAACCCCTCGATACCTAACTCTTTCCTCTTTTACAATATCACGCCGACTGACTGACTTTGACAAAATCGCAGCCACCATCCTGCAGTGCGTGATTCGATTACTAAATATATTATTGTTGCGCGATTACTGATTACATTGTTACTCTACATGGATAGGCTCAGGCTGAGAGTTACCGGCAGCAAATCGACATCCTGTTAATCAAGATTCATGAATTGGACCCCAATTACGTCCAGCCAATAATTTCGGAAGCTGCCTTACTTGGGGTTACATATGCTGATATAGCAGCCGGCCGCTCTAGTCCATGCAGTTTTGATAGTCCTTCTTCAGAAGAACGCGATTCTTTGAACACCATTATTCAAAAATTAGAACCAACTTCCACGAAGATGGTTCTGGACTACGTTCCTGAGACCAGAGTTCAAATTTCAATAGAACCAGAAGTAAATTTTACCGAATACGAAAATGAAATAAAAACCATCGTTCTCGATACGGCTGAGAAAGCTAAAACAAATCGACGGGGCCGATCTCCCAGAAGACGCGAGGAATTGCCTAAACCTATTACACCGCCTACACCCCCTGTCGTAAAACAATCACTAGAAGTTCTAAAACCTGAGGAAACACAAAGAGGTCGATCTCCTAGTCCAATGTGGGCTCCTGGCTCCACTACTTATTCGCAAGTTTTAAGAGGCTTGTATCGCGATAACTGTGATACCTCTAGTGATAATCAACCACCACCACAAATAAGCCCAAACATTCAAGTCCCACCATTAAAAGATCATCCGAATTGGACGGAAATTTCTATGCACTATCAACCTGAACAATATGTGTTTCAGCCCACAATGAATCAGACATATTATCCACAGTTTGAATACATACAACCTCTTCCTGATGTAGTGGGCTTTATTGCTTCAGGACAGCAACTGATTAATTCCGGTTTGGGAACATACCATCACACTAATCAGTATACACCACCAGAATTAGCTACTCAATTCAACGCGCCTTATAATTCACAATTCCAGCAACAGACCGAACCGAAAGAAACAAAAAGTAAATCTAAGCGTACACACAAAAAAACAGCAAAACCCTTATCAGAAACGTATGACACTGCGTCATTTTCGTATTTAGATAAACAGTCTCAGGAACTTAGTGAGAAGCATCTTCAGCCATCCAGTGAAGAGACAATGTCATCTCAAATACGATCTGAATCGCGAAACGATACATCGAAGAAAGAATTAGAGAAAAAAGCTGATATTTCTATAATATCAGCACGAAACGACACCTTAAACGAAGAGGCACACCAACATGATGGTGATTCCTCTCAAATTAGTATTCAAATGTCCAGTCACCTTGGAGAGCCCGTTGTTGAAACAACAGGTGGTGACGAAATAATTGATGTAATTCCAAAAGACTTAATAGTTAGTAATTCTAGTGAAATTAGTGTTGTTTCCTCAAGTGCAGATAAGCAAAAGAAAAAGAAAAAACAAAAAAAGACTAAAATAGATGATAAACAGGAAGATGAAATTGATAAAGCGTTGAAAGAAATAAATTCAACAAATCAAAAACAAATGAAGACCAAAACAGAAACAACCCAGAGGGGTAACATGGTAAGATTACCAATAGCTACCGAATATACCCCTATTATTATAGAACCTGTTGATAACACTGTTAAAAAAGGTAAAAAGAAAACTAAAAAAGATATCATTACACCTTCAAGTATAGAAACTAAAATAGATGGTAAACCCAAGCAAAAGAAAGGTAATACTATGAAAAATGATGATGAAGTAATTAGTGAGAATGTGCAAATCGTAACAGATTCGGCATCAATCTCCTTAATTTCGCAAGAATCGGAAATAGTCAAATCTATTCAAACAAAAGACTTAATCGTAACATCAGATTTGGCCAAAGATAAAGGAAAAAAACTAGCGAAAGGTAAAATTAAACAAACAAAAGAAAAAGTTAAAATAGAAACAATTCACACTCCTGTAAACACTGGTGAACAATTAAAAAGTAGTACAAGTGAAAATACAATGTTTAAGAAAAGTACGTCGCCACCAACAACAAACAAAATAATTTTAATAACTCACGAAGAAGTTAGATTAACGCCTGTGCTTACACTAAAGATGGAACTACCCGAGCAAACAATAGAACAATGGGAAGAAACGTGCGAATTAACTAAAAGCGATGTGTTTGTGTCTGAACCACAATCACTCGAATCAAATGCAACTGATTCTGGTGTTAATTCCACAGACACTATAAGTGAAGAAATAGAATTAGAACATGTAATTTTTGGGTCTGTTAAAGAAAGACCAAGTATGCGAATTCTTCATCAAACCTTACAAAGTACGGACGATAAAAATGATACGGATCAAGATGGTGACCAAACATCTGATACACTATTAGAAAATATGACACATCAATCAAAATTGTCAAATACTAGTTCAAACATTGATTTAGAAATTAGTACTTTAAATATTCCTCTAGAAACTAAAATTGATACATGTAGCGAAACACAAATCGAGCAACAAGAAAAAATCATCGAAAAAAATACAATGGAAGGTAAATTAGATAACTTACAATTAAATGAACCTTGCGATATTCCAGATGACGATGAAAAGAAACAATCAAAGAAATCAAAAAAGGATAAAACAAAAAAGGAGAAACCGATCGTTAAACAAACGGTTTCAGAGAGTTTGGAGTCAATCGAACGTAAGCCTCACAAAAAGAAACACAAAAAGACAAAATTAAGTCATGAAACAGAAATTGATGATAAAAGCAAGGATTCGGTAAAAGAAGAAATCGATGTCCAAGATCAAGGTAGCTTGAAAATTATACAATCGGATGTAACATCACAAGAAATTACCAAAACTGAGGATTCTAGTGTACCATCCGAGAGTGCACCTGTCGCCAATACTATGCAAAAGAAGCAAAAGAAACATAAAAAACGTGAAAATATTGAATCCGAAATCCCTTCTCAATCAAAAAAAGCAGATGCGGCAATTGAACGTAATCAGACTAACCAACCTGTATCCACTACAACAAAGTTTACTATCGAAATAAGTCGAGAATCACCAGAAGCCGAGAAGAAGAAGAAGAAAAGTAAGAAAGGAGATTCAACACATATTCAACCAGAAATTTATGAATCGCCAATTCAAGACGGTACTAAAACACCGGAAGAAATAAAAAAAGAAAAAAGAAAAAAATTTAAAAAAATTAAATCCGTATCCTTCGAAGAAGTACCTCAAATCATCAATATTACTAAAAAAACAGAAATTATGCGGAAACCTGTGGAAATCACCACAGACTCTAAAATAGAGATTTTGGATGGTGATGAAGAAAAAATATTGAAGATTATAGATGTAAAATCTGACACAAACGCGGTGGAATATAAAGGGTTACCTCTTGATGATACAACTAATTTTTGGATGGAGTCTGAAATTGTGCTTTCAGATGAAGAAGAAACTGTAAGTATCGATCTTGTACCATCATTAGAAGAGGATCCTAAATCAATTAAAGATACAGAAAAGCAGCAATCATCAACGATCGTAACGGAAATAACCCAAAAAGAAGTTAAATATATCGGGTTACCTATACATGATAACAGTAATTTAAGGATGGAAATAGTTCTTTCGGACGAAGAAGAATCTGTCAGTAAATCCTCTCAGTCGCCTTCAAACGAATCTTCAGCCAAATTTAAATCAAACGAAACTAAAAGCGATTACAAGGGGTCATTTATGGATGATACAACGGATTTATGGACAGAATCTGAAATTGTGCTTCCTGATAAAGAGGTGGGCATGCAGTCTTCAAAAGAAACCGCGAATAAATCTAAATCGATTGGGTTGAAAAGCGAATATAAAGGTTTACCTATTGATGATACAATGGATTTATGGATGGAATCAGAAATCGTGCTTCCGGATGAACAGGTTGATATTCATTCTTCAAAAGAAACCACGGATAATTCTCAATCAATTGATGTATCAAACGAATATAAAGGTTTACCTATTGATGATACAATGGATTTATGGATGGAATCAGAAATCGTGCTTCCGGATGAACAGGTTGATATTCATTCTTCAAAAGAAACCACGGATAATTCTCAATCAATTGATATGTCAAACGAATATAAAGGTTTACCTATTGATAATACAATGGATTTATGGATGGAATCCGAAATCGTGCTTCCGGAAGAACAGGTTGATATTCATGCTTCAAAAGAAACCACGGATAATTCTCAATCGACTGATGTGGCAAACGAATATAAAGGTTTACCTATTGATGATACAATGGATTTATGGATGGAATCAGAAATCGTGCTTCCAAATGACGATGTAGAGCTTTCAAAAGAATCTACGAACAAATTTAAATCCAATGAAATTAAAAGCGAATATAAAGGTTTACCTATTGATGACACAATTGATTTATGGATGGATTCAGAAATTGTGCTTCCAGATGAAGAGGTAGACATTCAACCTTCAACAGAAGAAACGCATAAACCTAAATCGACTGACATGAAAACGCAATTGCCTATTGAAGATACAACCGATTTATGGATGGAACCAGAGATTTTACTGCCAGATGAAGAGGCAGAACTTCAACGTTCGAAAGAATCTACGACTGAAATGAAAATCAAATACAAGGATTTGCCTATTGATGACACGACTAATTTATGGATGCATTCAGAAATTGTACTTCCAGATAATGAGGGATCGTTAACTGTCCATGAAGCAGTTTCATCAAATGACGAAGTCCTTAGTGAAATTCTTCCAACAACTTCGCAACATAGTCAACAAGAAACTACTATCACCACAATTACATTACATAATACACCTAGACTAGAGCAATCTCTAGACAATATATCCAAAGCGATGACCACAAATGATCTTTTAGAAGAACAAAATATTAATCTTTCATCAGCTAGAGTTAAAGCGACCTTAGAACAAAAAGTTCAAGATTCAGATTTAGGTAATAGCACGGATGACCAAAAGCAAAAAGAATTTGTTAAGGAATTTCCCGAAAATGTAACAGAAGAATACGAAGTTATACAATACTCTGAAATTGCAACTCTTACCGATTCAGTAAACACAATAGAAGCAGCAATGCAAACAAGAGACTATCTTCCTTCAGAAAAAAATTTCCGAGATTTTGATATTACTGCGGATGTAAAACGACAAAATCAAGATCCCATTGTGGTAGAGCATTATTACGAATTAATTCCTAACTATAATTCCAGTTTATTTAGAGATGTTGAACGAAAACGATATGATGATCTTTCCAAAAAAGATTCATCTTGCTTTGTTACGTCTGATGATGAACTTTTAGACATAGAACCTCTCTACTTATCAAAAGTAGATATGCTCGAACCTATTATAAACGAAAATAAATCAGAAGTTACAGTTCCAAGACCTTTGAAAAACGATGGTTTATTATCAGAAATGCCCAAATATGACGTACTTGGAATGCAGGAAGCTGAATCTATATGGAATCAACGTAAAACTGAAGAAAATGATATTAATGAAACGCAAGAGACACTGAATCTTCAACCATTGAAACAATTAGCAATATTAAGGCTTATGTCAGAAATATCTACGCATAATATTATTAGACTGTATGAAGCAGAAATGAACTGGGAATTAAATAAAGTGCGAAATGCCGAAAAACTATCGAAAATAGAATGCGATGCAGTGCCAGTAGTAGCAAACAAGAAAGAAGAAGAAATAGAAAGCGACATACAAGAAGAAAAAATAAAAATTGATAAGCATGGAGCAGACATTAATAAAGAGCAGGATACACAGATTAAGAACTCGTCAGAGGAATTCGATGTGGAAATAAGCGTAACTGAAAGACCATTCCATTCGAATTTGAACCCTAATGCTAAAGTATTCATACCTGGTGATCAAACTTATCTTTCACAATTTACAACTTACACTGTGAACTACAAACCAAAATCAACATACAACGAATCATGGGAATTTCAACCCAATACAACAGAAGATACTGTGTTTGAAATTCCACCTGATCATGCAAGCAATGTTTGGATTAACAATATGCTTGAGGAAACTAATGAAGATATTTTAGAAGAGACAGTGCAAAATTCGGAAGATTTACCAAAATTGTCAGGTGCAGACATTTTCGGTTCACAAAAACCTGTAACTGAACATCGTGGTAAATCGAAATCACCTAAGCCAGAAAGCAATCTCTCTCCTAAACGCATTACCGAAGCACTTAAGGAGCCAATAGAAACAGTCATGGACAGTGAAGTTCGTGAAAATAAAGACGAAGAAATACCGAAACCGATAAGGAACACACATCGTAAAGCCAAATCATCTAAATCAAAAGAACGAGAATCCGACCAATCTACATGGAAGCAAGTTAGTGAGCATCAAACTTATGTGGAACCAGTTGATAAAAAATCTATTATAAAAGATTCAAGTGCAATAGAAATGATTGAAAACAAAGATACAAGTCCTAAAAATTCAGATTTACAATTTACAGAGTACATGAATAAACATCATTTAGAAAATCAAGAAAATCCAGACGAAGAATCCTTGGAAAGCATTGAAATACCACCGGATCACGATAGTAATCGGTGGGTTAATAGTATGTTACAAGAACCATCTGATGAACTCACACTTGACGGAGATGAATCTAATAAAACATACAGGCTCCCAGACGTTTCTATAAATGAAAATAAATCGCAAGAATTATTACATACCACAAACTTAACAGTTCCGAAACATAAAAAACACAAATCAAAATCTCCAAGACGTAAGTCAAAAGAAAAACAGTTGAAAGAAAGGGACCAGTATGCGCCATCAGCGTGGATTCAACGGGATGATGGAAAGACTTATGCAGAGATCGTAGCTTCACACTGCGACCTAAGAAAACGAGATGACATAGATCAGCAAATGAGTGAAGATTTTAGACAAATTGTTAGTGAAGAAATGACAACCGAAGCAACACTTAATACAATTTCTCCATCTATACAAGAAGTTAAGATAGATCCAAGTCAAAGCATGGATTTGGAAACGATGCAAAATATAACTGATAATCTACCAATTGAAGAAAATGATCAAACATATGATATTGACGTTAGATTTTCGGTTGATTCATACCCATCAGTTGGGGATATTAATTCAATAGAACTTAAATCGTACTCAGAAGTAACTGGATCGCAAATGGAAAATATAGAAGAACATTTGGATGTGTATCAAGAGAACCAACCTTCCAATAAGGAAGATGTGAAAATAATTACAGAGCAATATGAGGAAGACTACTTAAAATTCGATTCTACAGCATCAACTGAAGCTTCTACTGATGAACTACCAAATTTGGTACGGGAACTTAAAAAAGAACGTTTACTTTTTAAACACAAGCGGAAAATTCCAAAAACTCCTGAGAATTCCGAAACTTCAGAAATAATTTCATCTGCAAAAATCAATATCCCAAGTTCAGATACCTCAGATTTTGATATTAGGGACTGTACTTCAGAAGGTTCCGTAAGAGAGACCATGCCATGTGAATTTGCAGAAACCCTAGAAGATCAAACAGCTGCAGCTCAGTGGTCAAAAACCGATTCACAATACACATTGAACTCACCCCTATTTTCTGAATTTAGTGATATTCCTGAAGAAGTTGAAACTGAAAATACTTCGACAAAATCGGGCAAACTAAATAAATTATTTAAAACGTATGCCGATATTGCAGCATCCGCTCGAGATCGAGAAGATAGTGTAGTAGCACAGATTGAGGAAAACAAACCACCAAGAGAACCAATACACGTACGAATTGAAGTTGTTGGAGAAACAAATTTAGAGCATCAGTTGCCAATTACAGATTCAGAAGGGTTTACCGAATTTTTAACTCGTAAAGATAAAAGGTCACGTTCACGTTCGTGCAGTAAATCTGAAACACAAGACTTGCACAATGAAGAAAGCGATAGATATTTTTCAGATTACAAAGCACAAGAAAAGGATGAGGAAAGCACAAGCGATACACAAACTAGTACTGCAGATAATCTAGAAGTACCCAAAATGCATAAGAAGAAAAAGCATAAGCATGCTAGAAATGTTGAAAATACGTTTGAAGAATCAGAAGAAACAACTACCGTCACACTTGCAAAAGAAAAACGTCACAAGAAAAAGAACCATAAGAAATCCGAACCGACCCTAAATCTAAAACCTGAAAATATGGAGCTAGAAGAAAAAGACGTACCTATTAATGTTGAAACTACTACAAAAGAAATCAATGAACATCCTATTAAACAGAGTACTTCGAAATCTACTGAAAATACTTTAAGTGTAAGTACAGAAGTCAAACCAAAACGCTCACGCTCTAAGAAAAAACATACAGCTCGCGTGACTACTGAAAATGAAATTGTTAGTGAACCTATATCCATAAACAAAGAGATTATAATGGTAGTAACAGAAACGCCACCTGAAATTCCACAAGTAGAAAATAAAGTACTTGAAGAAATAACGCCTTTAAAAAAAGACGTTTCTAGCAGAGATGTAAATGAAGAGAAACTTAAAGACACTATAATTGAAGCAATTGCTCCTGTATCCGACACTTTAGAAGTGAGTGCTACAGAAAAAAGGAAACGTTCGCGTTCTAGAAAGAAACATAAGCAGGAGTCATCACCTGACATGAAAAAAGACGGTACATCGGACTGTTCTGAAATAATTAAGCAAGAGAAAACCCCAGTAAACCTCGAGGAGAAAACTGAAATTCCTAAACAAAATGAAGGTTGTGAGATGGTCGAACAACGTATTACCTCTGTAACAGATGCTTCGATTGTATCATGTTACACGCAAGAACCTATAGTTGCTGGAAACAAACATCAAGAAAAAATTATCACAATTACAAGTCATGCAATTACGTTGGCATCAGATAGCCCGGACTCCCGTATAGAGTCAGCACCTCCTCCCTTTACTAAAGATGCTTCAACCGGAGTAATTACCGAAACTACAGATGGCGAAACTAAATTCAAACAAAAGGTGAAAAAAGGTAAAGAGAAGCAATTTTATTTTAAGGAAAAAGAGCAGGAACCATCTAAACAAAAAGAAACTGAAGTAACGGGAATTGTTAAAGAAAAGACTACTGCTATAGCAGATTCTCTAGCCGCGCCATCTTACAAACTATACCAAATGGTATCTACCACTAGTGAAAATACAGAACAAAATGAAGCCATCCCGATTATAAGCGAAACTTTGACTGAAAGTCCTGAATTACATATAGAACCAAGAATAGAAACAGAAATTATTTCTACTAAGCGAGACACTTCTAATGAAGCCATAGTTGGTGAAAATAAGACTAGATCCAAACAGAAAAATAACAAAGAGAAACGTTCATACTCTGAGGAAAAAGAACAGAAGTTGACTAAAGAAGAAATTCCAAAACAAACAGAAATTGTGAAACATACCAGTACAATAAATTATCCAGCTGTATCACTTTGCAATGAAGAAGGACCTGCAGACTACAAGCATCAAAACACTATTATAAGTGAAACTATAGTTTTAACTAGCAATCCACAATTAGATGCAGAAACAATATCTACATATACTACAGGTAAAGTTACAACCGAGGTAATCGTCGAAAGTACACACGATAAGGCAAGTAAAATACTTACCAACGAAAAAGAATCTGTAGGCGATGATGGTATTTCTAAGCCCAAACAGAAAGCTGTAAAGATAGACAATGAGAGTAATTCGTGCTCTGAAAAACGGGATTCACTTAAACAAGAAATTTCTGAACAAACAAAAACTAAAACCTTGGGAAATGTTGCAAATAACGAAGTTTCGATTATATACAAAACACTTATAACTGATCCTCCAGAATTACATGTACACACAAATATTGAAGCGCTACGTGCTACTACTGAAGGAGATATTGCAATCGAAACTGAACTACCACAAAAAGATGAATCAGATGATAAAAAAGCTATATCTAAACCAAGAAAGAAAAAGCAAAGCAAAGAGAAGCGCTCGGATTCTATGGAAAGAGAACAGAAACCATTGAAGGAGAAGACTTCAGAAGAAATTGAAAGTGAAGTTATCGATATTGCAAATGAACGTATTACTGCATATTGTCCTGAGGTATCGTCCTACAGTCCAGAAGAAGCTGAATCTGCTGTTGTTGAAGATAAACAACAAACACAAGTTACGGATATAAATGAAACGGTTACTTTAATAATTAATCAACCTGAATTAGACGTAAGAAATGTTATTGAAAATAAACAGAAAGAACCTAATCAACTAAAAGGAGTAAGTGTACATGAAGAAGGCGAAACGGTTGCATTGCAAGTATCAACATTACAAAAGAAAAAACATTCACGTTCTAAGAAAAATAAAGAAAATGAAGTAAGACCAATTTCTACTGAAGATGATGGTAAGAAACCCGACGAAGTTGTAGATTCAAATAAAATTTTGGACCAAAAGAAAAAAGAAGAAGAAGCAAAAGTGTTCGATACAATGGTAATCAAGAACGATCGAATTGATGCCGTAGATGATACATTGAAAGAATCCGAAGATGATTGGGAAATTATCAATAAAGCAATTATTATTACTACAGAAATTCAAGAAACACCTGAGCAAGAAACCACCAGGTCACGTCCACATAAAAAAGTGGAAACGCAAGTATGTCCGGGAATTACTGCTAAAACAGTTGAAATTGAAAAGGTTAGTATAGTGAGTGAGACTCCAATCAACACAGAACAATATCAAAGTGTTAATGATATCTCTATGGAAGAAATAAGTAAATTACGTGAACAAAAAGAAACCGTTGAACAAATCCAGACAGAGAAGAAAAGGCAGTCTAAAAGTAAAGAGGAAAAGCAAGCGGAAACCATTCCGACAAATGAACTAAACCAAGTTACGACTCAAAGTAGTTTACAAACTTCAGAAAAACCCAAAAAGAAAAGATCTAGGTCAAAACGTAAAGACAATCCTACTGAAGCTGTGCATGTAGATGAATCAGTAGAAATTGTACAAACCCAAATGGTTATTGACAATGAAAGCGAACGAACTAAGGATGAAATTGATAGAAATAAGAAATATATTACTTATGCAGACATTGCTGCAACACATAGAGTGACGCAACCACAAAAAGAAGAAATTATATCGGTTCCATCTAATGAGCATATAACTGTACGAATTGAAGTTGTTGGTCCGGATGAAGCTCCTATTGAATCTGTGCCTGTTGATTCCGAAGGATTTATTGAAATAATTAACAAAAAGCAACGTAGATCTCGCTCTCGTTCTTTGAATAAAACACCTGCTTGCGAACAACCAGAAGAGTTACCATTAGCACCTGTTGAAAAAACGTCAATATATCAAGAACCTGAAACAGGCGTTACCTCCGAGTCTGAAAGCCAAATAGAAGATAGTGTAACAATCGGTAAACAAAAGAAAAAGCGATCTCGTCGAAAGAAAAAAGAACTTGAACATGTTGAAAGTGTTCAACCAAACGTAGAGTTAGCTAAAGGTAATATTTCTGAAGAAGTTCAAGACAAAAATTATACTAAACCAGAAGAAATAGTAGCATCGGAAAATAATGTATTTTCGCATACATTTGATAATCTGAATGTGTCAACTCAGAAAATTGTGGACGTTGAGCCAATAACAACAATAGTAATAGATAAAGAAACTCACACAACCTACGCAGACATAGCTGCATCTCAAAAGTCTTATAAACCTAAAAAACAAGAAGTTCAAGTTCAAAATGTCCCTCAGAAAGATCCAATTCAAATTAGAATTGAAGTAGTAAATGAACCTCACATAGAACATGAAACTCCCCCAACAGATTTCGAAGGATTTACTGAGTTCCTTACAAGAAAAGAACGCAGATCGCGTTCAAGATCGCGTACTAAACCAATTACAGAAACTATTCCTACCGAAGAAATAGTTGAAATTGCTGCGGATCAAGTAGATGCCACACAGTTAGTTGCCAAAGAGGAATCTGATTCTGAAGTGGCTACAACAGGCGATGATAAAAGTAAGCCTAAACCAAAAAGGAAGACGCCAAAGCAACCACAATATCAAGATAATATACCGTCAGAACAAATTTCGATTTCTACAACAATGTCAGAGCAAAAAGAAACAATTTCTCGTGGTATATCTAAAGAAGCTAGCGGAATTGAAGTATTATCCAGAAAACTACAACCCAAAATTATTAATGTTACTAAAGAAGGCCAACTAACTACTCCCCAGCAACAGAAAAGTAAAAAAGTGAACGAGTTGGATAAATTAACACCAGATTCGGTTACCGATGACCTGCCACAAATTGCATTAGACGTAGAACAAGGTGCTAGACCAAAATCTAATAAAAAGAATAAAAAGAAGCGTAGAAGTAAATCTAAAGAGTCGGCTGAAAAAAGTGGAATAATGAGTGTAATTAACTCAATGAAAAACGCTTTTACAAGTTCTAAACATTCAGAAGCCACCACACTTGAGAATTCTACGTCACCTGCAAAGGCACCCAAAGGAGAAGAGAAGACTAACGAGGATTTAATTTCAGACACATCGCTTAATATTCTATTACAACCATTAGAAATAACAGACAATTCCTCTACAATTATAGCAGGAGTATTATCGACTTCAGTAATAAAACCTGAAACCGATCTGCAAACGTTCTTAGATAACGAAAGAAGCATGTCTTTACCAGATAAATTTAAAGATGTGGTGGTAGAACCGATTCCAGAAAAACGTTCCAGTTTCTTAGGTAACTTACTTTCAAAAGTTACTAAACATGAGTCCAAAAAGAAAGGACAGACTATAAAAGAAGTAACTCCCCAAATCCAATCTCCGGATAAAAATAAACCAAATAAAGATGAAATTAAAAGGAAACAACGTAAAAGTACTTCCGAAACCGACGATGATAAAGAGCGTAAACACTCTGGCATATTTGAAACATTATGTGCAAAAGTGGTAGACGTACTAAAACGCAAATCAGAATCACCAGAAAAGATTCCAAATATTTTATGTCAAAATCTGAAAGAAGATGGTCCATTTTGGCTCGATAAACACATCTATGACGATGCCGAAGAAAATTACCAGTTATACTTAGCTCAGTTAAATAAACCAAAATTGTTACAACAAAACAGTACTACTTCACGTGATAATCCTCGTGACAGAGATGGTGATTCTGATAGTTCAAGCGGGTGCAGTTCGCCTAAGTCTCCACAATTTGAGCGTTCGTCAAATATTCCTTATACGAATACGCAATATACAAGTGCAGATTTACCTGGTGGAATAGGCAGATGGAAAGATGAAAGTACTTACTTGTCAGAAATATTAGAATCGCCTCATTATGATATTTTAACAATGTTAAAGGCCGAAGAAGATTGGTATGAAAGAAAAGTTGCCGAAAATCAAGTGAAAATGCAAGTTAGTGATAGTGCGGTTAAACTAAAAAAATTCGATACATTTAACGTGAGTGATTATTTCACTACCGATAAACTTTCGAAACGTGTTACGGCGGGCAGTCTCAAAGACACTGACGACACGGACAGTTACCATAAACCTATACCCACCTTAGGGCCTCTTGACCATACCATCATCATCGCACCAGTTGGTGAAGCATCCGGGGACACCAGAAACATCAACTACTCTGTTAAGAAGGTGAAATGTGGTTGCGTGTTATTGGGCTCAATATGTGCTATTAAACATACTCTGCTTGTTGTCAAATAAAATACTAACATTAAACCTTATTTGTTGTCTTCAAAGCATGATGTATTTATTGTGTAATTGTTATTGCATGTTATTAGCTTGTGCACGTTCTCTTTATTCAATATGTTGGGGATTGTATTGATAGCAATTGCGAGTAACACAAAGGCAGTAACCATCAGGTAGGTAATAACCAACCTTTTGCTTAAGCTTTGTGTTCATATTAAGAAAGTGTTTTGTTAAAGTAAACAAAGCAGTTGAAGATTTGGTTACTCGCGGATACTTTAGCTTAATAAAACAGATTTTTCGTCGATGTTAACTTTTTTTACTGATTTCATTTTAAAAACCGTTTAAAGATCGCAAATTATCGGTCGACGAAAAAGCGCTGTTTTGTGTAATTAGTGTGTCTTATAGTAAACTAAATTTCTTTTATTTTCAAATTATGAAATTAGATACATTTTTGATCTAAAAATTCAGTTTCAAAATTAAATAGTTGAGTTTACTATTCGTATACTTTGTGCTTTCGGTATGTTTGCTACGATGTTATGATATAGACTTTATTTTATATACTGTTTAATGCCAATACACAGAAAGTTTTTTCATGTACTTAATCCATTGTCAAACAAATGAAAAACTGGCGTAACTAGAGTTAAGATTGTTTAATTAATGGTTATTAGTAAATATTAAAAAGCAACAATTAATTATTGTGAAAAGTTTGTTTAAACGATATCGCTTGCTGTAATAACTAGCTAACACAAATATATATATATATATATATATATATATATATATATATATATATATATATATATATATATATGTATAATATACGTGTACGTATAAACGTTTTTCGCAAAATTCTTGAAGATCATCAATATCAAAGAATAGGTACTTTATTTGAACACTCAGTTATCGAGAACTCAAACAAAAATAAATTGACATACAGGTAGTAATTACTACTGCTAAGAGTATTGTTTAAACTGACATTATCTACCAAAGACAAATTCGAGAGATAGGGTAGATCTAAACATAACTATCAATTCAATGCTGGCTAATAATCATCAGAGAGGAGCATCTTTGTCAGTTGATAATGCAACTTTTCAATCTCCAAATTTTGTCACAAACGTACAATAGTCATTTTCCCCAAGTAGTAACTAACTAACTTCACAGCCGTGAACTTACGCATAAATCAATTTTTGTTATGCAGTAATTAGCCGCGGCTAAAATAGAATTTTGCGTCCTTATAGGAAATAAGCCATTGCAAAATTTCATCGACGCGGCTAATTACACATTCGTGAACTTCTGCATAAATCATTTTTTTCTCATGCAGTAATTGGGCGTCAATTATGCCCCTATAGGAAATAAGTTACTGCAAAAGTTACATTGACAAGAGTAACATTATGCACCGTTTTGCGCCGTTAAATTTTGCTGAAAAATGAAATTTTGTGCCCCTATAGGAAATAAGTTGGTGAAAACATTACATGGAGAAGGTTGACTTCATAATTGTATGAAGTCACCTAATTATCGTCCAAGAAAACATTAATTCATTCATAGGTTCACAGCTATGAAGTTAGTCGATGTAATAATCTCTGCAATAACTTTCTTAAAAAGGGCAAAATTATATTTTGCATCATTGGCGCCTAATTACTGTGCAAAAAGGAATTTATTTATGCATAAGCTAATGGCTGTGTGAAGTTAGCCGTGTAGATGTAATTTTTACAATAATTTGTTTCTTATAGCGGCACAAACTTTAACCTTAACGGTGCGCGTGACGTTGCATAAAAAAGATTTACTCCCAAGTTCGGGGTCGTAAAGTTAACCGTATCGATGTGGTTTTACAATAAAAGGCATAATTTCTTATTATCGCCCAAGGAAAGATTAATTTACTCATAAGGATATGAAGTTAGCTTTCTTAATGTAATTTTTTACAATTCTTTCCTATGGGGGCGTCAAATTGTATGAAAAACAGCGCATAATTGACGCCTAGTTACTGCATAAGAAGAAATTCTTTTATGCAAAAAGCTCACGGCTGTGAAGTTAGTCGTGCTGATATAATTTTCACAATAACTTGTTTGCTACAGAGGGAGCAAAATTTAACTTAAACAGCGCATAACGGATCACTAATTGTGGAACAAGAGAAGATTAATGTATATATAATGATATGAAGTTAGTCTTGTCGATAGAACTTTTGCAATAATTTATTTTACTTTAGCGGCGCAAAACGGCGCATAAGTGGTGCCTAATTATTGCATAATACAAAATTACTTTGTGCCGAAGTTCACGGCTATGAAGTTAGTCGCATCGTATAATAACTTGTTTCCGATAGCGACGCAAAATTTAACGTTAACGGCGTACAACAGCGCACAATAGGTGCCTAATTAGAGCGCAAGAAAAGATTCATTTATTCCTAAGGCTATGAAATTAACCGTGTTGTCATTTTTTGGAATAACGTATTTCCTATGGGGGCGCAACATTAATTTTAGCGACGCAAAACGGCGCATAATTGGAGCCTAATTACTGCATAAAAATAAATTGATTTGCGCGGAAGTTCGCGACTACGAAATTGGCCGTGTCAATGTAATTTTACATTAACTTCCTTACTGAATGGCCCGGAATTTTATTTTAATGGCGCAAATTTGACGCATAATTAGCGCGTAATTACAATTAAACAAAAATCGATTTATGCGTAAGTCTCTAATTATCGCGCAAGAAAATATTAATTTATTCACTAGGTTATGAAGTTAGCTTTGTCGATGAAACTTTTGGAATAACTTTTAGCGGCACAAAGCGACGCATAATGGGCGCCTAATTACTGCATAAGAGAAAATTGATTTATGCAGAAGTTAGCCATGTCAGTATAATTTTATAATAACTTCTTTCTTGTAAGGGCGAAAATTTTGTATTAACGGCGCAAAATGTCGCTTAATTACTGTATAAGAAAAAATTATTTATCCAAGTTTGCGGCTCCGTGAAGTTAGCCGTGTTTATAGAATTTTTGCTTCAACTTATTTTCTTTTGGGGGACATATTGATTAAACCGCTATGGGGTAGCAACTCCAGCTTTAAAAATTCAAATTACAAAGTACACCTTGCAATATCTCGATTAGTAGATCTTTTTGTATTAAATGCAACAGAAAAATTGTCAAAATCAGTTGATTAATAACGGAAATTTTTACCAAAATGTATTCAAACAAGAAATTGATGAAACGACAAAATTTAAAGGTAAGTTTATAAAAAATAACAATGGGAAATTATTAAAAAGGACACACTAAATCCACTAAATTGTGTTTGACAGTAAAAAACAAGTTGCAATTGTTTCTACGACATTACTATGACTAGTTCAACAACGCCTGCTCGAATATTAGTACTTTTATTTGCATACAATTTGGCAAAAATCTTCGTATTTATCAACTGATTTTGACAATGTTTTATTTGTATTCAGTAAACAAAACCTATCAATCGGAGTATTGCAAGGGGTATGGTGCCATTCGAATTTTTAAAGTTCGGGTTGCTACCCCGTAGGGTAGCAACCCGAACATATGGGTGTGGGGTTCAAAATTGCATGCTTGAGTAGCAATATAAATATAAAAATTGACGTATGCGGACATTTTTCTGAAATATTTTTGTCAATGACATTGTAGAATGTATCCGGGTATCCCTTGCCTACAGAATAAGTAAGAACGAAATTAAATAACAGCATTTTAAGAATTGGAAGTATCATTAAATAGACATCTCAAGAGTTGTTCATAAATAAGTAGGTTGTGATATCGTAAATATTTCCAGCTCCACTCTTGAGTTCTTGTGTAATAAAAATTTATCTAAGATGTCACTTAGAGATATCTATAGTTTTCCTGTTTGTATTATAATTATATATATATATATTATATATATATATATATATATATATATATATATATATATATATATACAGTCTGATTGATTTTACGTGTCCAAGCATATAAATATTTTATCATAAAAGATAGAAAAAAAGTTTAAGAAGTAAAAATACTCTACATTCAATTATTAATAATGGTGCATATTCAGAAAAACAAATTACATACAAATAACAGAGCATCGCAAGACAAATGCTTTTTTTTTTAATGGAACGGGCACTTTTAATATTCTGAAAGAGCTTTAAGTTCTCTTTACAATGGTGCCAAATAAGTTATTATTTTGGCAATTATACTTACAATATTTTTTTAAGTTTGTTTTCTGTATTCCTATAAATACGAACAAAAACAACCAAATTGGAAAAGTACTCTTGGGAAACATCATCGATCATGCATAATCTCTTACGTAATATAAACCACAATTCGGTATGGTAGACGTACCTACAGAATAAGTAAGAACGAAATAGGTGCAGATTACAATAGGTGCTATTTTTAAATAACAGCATTTAAAGAATTGGAAGTAACATTAAATAAAGCCATCTCAAGAGTTGTTCATAAATAATTAGGTAGTGATATCGTAAATATTTCCAGTTACACTCTTGAGTTCTTGCGTAATAAGAATTTATCTAAGATATCACTTAACTTAGAGATATGTATAGTTTTCCTGTTTATATTAATGTACATATAATATATATAATATATATATATATATATAATATATATATATATATAATATATATATATATTTATATATATAAGACAGTCTGATTGATTTTACGTGTCCAAGCATATAGATATTTTATCATAAAAGATAGAAAAAAAGTTTAAGAAGCAAAAATACTCTACATTCAATTATTAATAATGCTACATACTCAGAAAAACAAATTACACAAAAACAAAAGAGCATCGCAAGACAAATAATTTTTTTTAAATGGAACGGACACTTTTTTTTTAATATTCTGAAAGAGCTTTAAATTCTCTTTACAATGGTGGCAAATAAGTTATTATTATTTTGGCAATTATAGTCACAATATTTTTTTACAGTTTGTTTTCTGTATTCCTATAAATACGAACAAAAACAACAAAATTGGAACAGTAGTCTTTGGAAAGAAATGAAAAACAATTGTCAATTTTAGAGCATTGTTTGTGACAGTTAAATTATTTTTCAGTGCTCGTAATACTACCTGTCACAATGCAAGCAAATAATAATTACACAAATGAAGAACAAATGGATATGTTAAGAGTTTTTATTCGGTGCAATGATAATACGCTGGAGGCAAGTGCAATGTATTTAAATTTGTATCCCGAGCGACGACAACCACATCCTCGAATTTTACTAGACTGGAAGCAAATGTACGCAGAACTGGCGGTTTTAGTGCAAAACCAGTGCACCAAAGACATCGGCGAGGTGTTATGGAAAATGATGAAATAGTTGTTTTGGCGTACTTTCGAGCGCATCCTCGGAATTCCATACGCGAAGCAGTGGTTGATTTAGGATTTACCTACTACAAGATATTTTCAATACTTAAAAGGAACAAAATGAAGCCTTACAAAATTAATTAGTACAAGGACTAAATGACGAAGACCAGCAACGGCGAATAACATTTTGTGAATGGCTGATTAATCACGAGTCATAGTTTAGAGCGATGAGTCATGCTTTACAAGAAATGGTATATCCAATAGGAAAAACGACCGCTACTGGAATGACATAAATCCTAGACAATTACGACCATGCAAATATCAAGATAAATTAACGTATAGCTCGGCGTTGTGAATGATTTTGTAATGGGTCCTTATTTTTATGAGGAACTCTTATAGGTGAAAGGTACAGGAACTTTCTTATAAATGAATTTCATGACTTGCTGGGTGACGTACCAGTAGCTATTCGGCGTGATATGTGGTTTCAACAAGATGGGGCACCTCCACATAATTCAAGATTTGTTAAAGATGTTTTACGTCAAATGTTTAGAAATAATTGGATAGCGAATGGTGGTCCAGTACCTTGGCCGCCCAGGTCGCCCGATCTTTCGATTTTGGATTTCTTCGTTTGGGGATACGTTAAACAAAAAGTTTATGTCACAGCTCCCGAAAACCTTGAGAATCTCAAAAATCTAATTACTGAAGTCTGCCGTCAAATAACTCCGCACATGTTACAAAAGGCTTGCAGAAATTTACTAAGAAGAGCCCGACTATGTGTTCTAAATAATGGGGGACACTTCGAACATCCCATCTAATTCATGTTTTTGTCTTTTTTCACGTGATTCTAAGTTATAATGTAGTGATGTAGTTTGTATCTGTTTTGTTTCCCAAGACTACTGTTCCAATTTGGTTGTTTTTGTTCGTATTTATAGGAATACAGAAAACAAACTTTAAAAAAATATTGTGACTATAATTGCCAAAATAATAATAACTTATTTGGTACCATTGTAATGAGAATTGAAACCTCTTTCAAAATATTAAAAAAAAGTGTCCGTTCCATTTAAAAAAAATCATGTCTTGCGATGCTCTTTTGTTTTTCTGAGTATGTAGCATTATTAATAATTGAATGTAGAGTATTTTTTATATATATATATATATATATATATATATATATATATATATATATATATATATATATATATATATATATATATATATATATATATATATATATATATATATATATATATATATATTATATATATATTATAACCTGTGCTTAATTGCACCATAATTTGCCCCGTCCACAAATCGTTGAATGTTACGTGCTGTCTCCTTTTTATTTTTAAAGGAAGAAAATATTTTTGACTATAAGGACAAATAAAGTGATTGTTCTACGTAATCTCCCTTGACTTCAACACACTTGGTCCAGCGTTTCTCCAACATCAATATTCCTCCCCCTTCAAGTTTGGGAACAGATGAAAGTCTGAGGGTGCCGTTCTTCAAGGCCTCTACTCGCGAATTTTGGCATCCAGCTGGTCAACTAGGTTGGAGTAATATTCGCCTGTAATTGTTCTCCATTTTACTAGGTAATCAATTACCAGGATCACTTTCGCACACCTAAAAACGCTGGTCATGAGCTTTCCGGCAAATGCGATCGATTTCGCTTTCTTTGGCGCTGAACGACCCACTGCTAGGACTACTGTTTCGTTTCTGTAGTGGACCCATGTCTCATCCATGGTGACAAATCGTCGCATAAAATCGATTAGACCCCTATTGAATCTGCCCACAGATTGCTACGAAAATCGTTTGCGCATTTGCTTTTGATCGGCATTCAGAAGAGCTTTCGCATCCCTAATTCTTTGTGCAAGATCTCGCCTATCGTCCAACACGATATCATGCACTTTTTCAATGGTTTCTGGTGTGGTTGCGGTTTTTGGCCGTCTTTCACGTGGGTCAACTTCGAGGGATGTGCGATCACGTTTAAATTCAGTTGCCCACTTTTTAACGGTTGACATGGAAGGGGCCCCCGTAAACTTTTGTCAACTTCGGATGAATTTCTTAAGGGTTAATCCATCCAAAACCAAGAATTTTATGACCGCACGATATATATAAATATATATGTATATATATATATATATATATATATATATATATATATATATATATATATATCCTTTAAGAAAATTTACGAATTTGCATTCTCGATTATAATGTATAAATTTAGAATTTAAATAAGCAATTTACATGTCAATAAACCTTATTTAAAAACATATTTTTATTATATTATCAGAAAAAAACTGATTTTCATAAGAATGTAAAAACAAACATCATCCAGTTAGTTGAACTTAAATAAAGAAACGTGGAACGCATAATAATTGTTATGCAGAGCAACGTAAAATCTAAACTTGTTACAGGACTGATACGCACTAGGCGCGGTAAGAAGATTTATCCTGCAAGTTGCGCAGGTTGCAATTACTTTGGGAACCGAAGACTTTTATGCATACCCAACTTTTTGAGTACTGCATTTTCTACGGTTGTAGAAAACAAAAAAAATTACGTTAATGTTAAGTATGTAGCGGTTCTGTCATAAATTCTTGTATCTTATGTAAACATGATAACCAAACCCTCAGGGATGACAGTAAAAATTCGGAATTTGTAAGTTTTAGTTTGTCACTGCAATGACAATTTACCACATTTTTAATATCATTCATAGTCAAATCGAACGTTCAACAAGGGGCATCCCTGATTGGTCAGATATCGACTTTTTTCTCCCGGGTCGAGCGGTAAACAAAAGAGATACGATCCTTCAAAATTTGACAGTGTTTACGAGGTCGCAGATCGCTCTCTGCGTGTTTTGGCGATATTTCTGGAACGGTAAGCCGATATCGACGAGATAGGTATTTTTCGATTCGTCTCGACCTTTTAAACATCTCGTAATCATAAAGCTTTGGGCAAGGTCGGGGTGGGGTTTTAAGGAGGGAACCTGTACTACCTCTGTTAAAATTTCCATGTGCTTTATTAATTTTTCAATGTATATTTACATTAGTAAATTTGCAACCAAACATTTGCTTTAAAATGACGGATTTCTTAAACATTACTTCTTTTCGAATAGAAAGTACAACCGTAGGTCCTGTGTCTGTGCGATGTTCGGTACGTTAGATCCCATGTTTGGGGGTAGAATTCTCTTACCGCAATATACTAGTAAGGATAGTACTAACAATCATCATAGTTAATGCGCATAAAGGGGCTTGGAAGTCGGCTATGGCCCACAATACAATACTACTTAATTACGAGGGTGTATGAAGTGAGCACCCCAACATAAACATTACGTAGATCTGATTAGAGTTCCATCCTTTTTTAAAAGGTTTAAAGGTTTTAAAAGTTTAAAGAGTTCCGGCAATTAACCGTTCCAAAATTGAGCCTGAAGAATAAATGATAACTGCACACTCGATCTTAAGATCGAATAGTTCTGAATAATTCATTTGCTTTGCTTTTGTAAGTACTAGAGTTCCTGATATATAAAAAGGTTTTTTGATTTCGAAAGAATTTTCAAATATATTTTTTCAATGCAAGCTTGGAAAAGTAATTTTGGAAAAGGTACTGATATATTCCGAAATAATATAATTTTTGAGAGTTTCAGTAGTTCTGGCACGAGTGCTAGGTAGTATTCGCCGAGTTCTAAAGAAAACCATTAAGAACAAAAGCGATCCCATCGGTTATTAAAAAGTTATAGAACTTTACACTAGGTTGATTGAAAATTTTTAGAAGTTCGGACAAAATTATTTTTTTGTAGTTGCAGTATTCTAGTACGAGTTCTGGGTAGTATTCCTCATGTTCGAAAGAAAACTTTTATGGACAAAAGCAATCTGATCGTTCATTAAAAAAGTATTCCACCTAAAAGTATGCTTTTGAAGTTCTAAAGAAAGCGGTTACGAACAAAAGCGATCCGATCGCGTATTAAAGTTACAATACTGTAAAGGACGTTTGGATAAAGATTGTTTTTTGAGAGTTCCAGTAGTTCTGTCCGGAGTTCTAGCTGATTAGTATCCTTAGGGTTCTAAAAAGAACTATTATATACGAAAGTAATCCGATCGTGTATTAAAAAGTTATTCGACCTCAAACTTATTGATTTTGAAGTTTTGCTAGGTTCGAATGAAAATTATTTTTCTAAAGTTCCAGTAGTTCTGGCACGAGTTCTAGTTAGTAGTACTTCCTGAGCTCGAAAGACCATTAAGAACCAAAGCGATATTATCGTGCATTAAAAAGTTATAGGACTTTAAACAACGTTGATTCGAAATTTTGCGTAGTTCGGGCATGAGTTCTAGCTATTGTTCTTAGAGTTATGGAAGAAAGCAATCCGATGGTGCGTTAAAAAGTTATTCGACCAAAAAGTATATTGAATTCGAAGGTTTGGTAAGTTTGGACGAAACTGAAGTGTAGTACATATATAGGTAATGAACTGTATAAGATGTAAACCTACCTAATTATTCTTAATCTTTCGAATATATCTTATAATATTTAGTGTGTTAAAAATATAAAATAATACGCCAATATATAAAAGTACAGTACTTATACAAGGTATGCGTGTAATATATAAAAAAAAATTAAATAAATTTATATTATAACTAGCATGGATCTTCGCCCCGCGCTATGGTCATAACACGCGTCAATAACCGTTTACGATATTTATTTAAAGGTAAAATTTTTCTTATAAAAAAATATAAAACATAGCGGATGCCCTATTTAAAAATATAAATTTTAAAAATTTCAAAATTCGGGAAAATCAAAATCATGAATGAGTCGAATGTGCCTATCTTATTAGTCTAGAACCATCTTCGCATTATGGCCTTTCTAATGAAATCTTTTTTGAGCACATCGGTTGGATGGTTTCAAGGTCTATAACGGACATAGGTGGAAACAATTTTTGTGTTTTATAGGTATAGATATCGAGGTTACGAAAAATATAAAAAGATTAATGACCTATTTGGACAGGAATTTTGTTACCATTTTGCAAAATTGGCTCTACGATTATGACCTTCTCTAGCGTTTCTGTTATTTAGATCATATAGATGGACGTGGAGATATGCTGGATCCGATTGCTTTCGTCCATAATAGTTTTCTGTAGAACCCTAAGAATAATGGCCAGAAGTACAGAAACTCTCAAAAAATTATTTTTACCCAAACTTCGAAAAGTTTGGATCAACGTTGTTTAAAGTCCTATAACTTTTAAAAAGTATTGTTTTTGTACATAATGGTTTTCTTTAAAACTCGACAAATACTACCCAGAACTCGTGCCGTAACTATTGTAACTCTCAAAAATTTTTTTGCGTAATTTATCCGTACTTTTCCAACATTACTTTTTCAAACTCATACATTGAAAAAAAAATTGTTTTACTATCAGGAACTTTTTATTATGTGTCGAAATGTAATAATTAATTATCTCAGAATCGAGTTTCAAAATTTTTGAGAAATATTTTTTTGTATCAGAAATTAACTATTAAGAATTATTCGATCTTACGATCAAGTGTAAAGTTAGCACCCATTCTTTAAACTCAAATTTGGAAATGTTAATCGCCGGAACTCTTTAAACCTTTAATAGACTGAAAGTCTTTAAAAGAAAACTGGAACTCTAATCAGAACTGCGAAATTAGTATGTGCTCACTTCACACGCCGTAATTACGATATGATCATGAAAATTCGTCTACAATAGGCTTTGAATTTTTTTTTAAATACTTAATTCGATTTGCATCACAGGTAAACCTACCATACTAACAGAATAAGATCCATTATACCAAACAATATATATTTGGGTACTCAACCATGACTCTAAAATTAGTACCTACTTTAGATACATTTTCTAATAGGGGAAAATATTTTTAATTGCTTCACTGCATTTTTTTATTTTTATCCAAATCTTGTTTCGCACTCACTATGCCCCCTGTTTGAATGAGAGGGAAATAAAAATGGAATGGTTACGTAAGGCTAATTCACTCGTTTTCACGTTTTTGAAATCTTTTTGTAGTTATATTAACATTTTCTTTAATAGCTTTTAAGTTTTCTTTATAAAACGTTTTATAATTGGCTTAACCAATTGGGGAAAATGAATAATAGTCCAAGAAAATAGACCTCTAAATGCGAATTCTGTGATAAGTTCAGGAATTTTTGATATAAGTCACTCTGAAGTATTTAAAAAATGATAGTGAATAAATTTTTTTTCAACCCCGGGTAGGGTTGAAAAAAATTAAACAAAGGAGTTAAAAATTGTTAATAAAAATTGTAGAACTGTAAATTTTGCACAAAAATGGTCTTTTATTTTTTTTGCTATTATTAAAATTAACAGAGTTAGGGAGGCTAGAAGCTAGGGGATGGTAGTTACAAGCTTCAAAAAAACATAACTCGCTAAAAAAAATGAAGATATTCTAAACATCTGTTTCCGTATTTGTTTAAAAAATTATAAACTTTTATTTCAGAGATTAATTTTTATTTTTTTATTTTTTATAACAGTTATAACAATTGAAAATTTCAAATTGTTATTTTAAACCACTCAAAAATTTTTTTATTGTTATTTTATTTACTATTTTATAAATTGCTTTGTAGCTTTGGAATTTTTTTTTACCTTTCATTTCCAGGCAGGTATAAATTAATTTACCTGGTGCAATATTTGTTTGCTTTTACTACAGAGCTGCGTACCAACTGCGCATGCGACGATTTACTGAATGGGCCCTTACGTGTGTTGCTCTTTACGTATATTCAGTTTTATGTATAGGGTGTCATATGATCCTATGAGGCTCAATAGTTGATAGATGACAAATAAATTCTAGAGTACAGGAAAAAGGTGAGAGAGACAGAAAAAAATTAACCTTTTATTTAGCTTTGTTATCCTTTTTTTTGGTCCTATGCTAAAAAAAGTGTATATACGTGGACAAATATCATTGAACAAACATATTTTCAAAATATTGGATTACAGTACATGCTATCCATACAAATATATTTTGTATTATTTTACATATAAATATTTTTGGTTCTTAAATTTTTTAAATCCATTAAATATTTTAAAACTTTTCACAGTTCAGGTCTATTTCATCAGATGAACTAGTATTTCGGACAACTACTTCTTATTCTTATTCTTCTTCTTCTTCTTTATTTTCAGCATCATCTTCGAGAGCAGAGTGAGTTTTTGACATATTTTCACAACTATTACCGCGGCAAGTTTTACAAAATTTATTACATTGTAACCCATTTTTTCGACAACTGCATCTTGCTGATACACAATTATTTTTACAGGCGCAAACAATCTGTAAAAATTAACATAAAAAATTAATATACCTTCAGTGTCACTATATCATGTTGGAAGAAAACAAAATAAGCTCTTACTTTTTTTTTGGAAGCCTCAGAACTGGTGTTTTTAACAGCCAATCTTGTATTTGTCATGTAGAGGCTTCAACGTCATCATATTCACCACCTTCATTACCGTCTTCTTCTTTATCTTCGTCATCATCATTATCATCATCTTCTTCTTCATCTACATTTTGGTCTTTCTCAAGAACGAATAATGATTTGAAGCATTATCGCAGTTTTGGCCCTGACAACTTTTACAATGTTGATTACATTTTATACCACTTTTCTTACAACTGCACTTAGCTGATGAACAATTAGTTTTACAGCTACAAAAAACACGGAACAAATACAATAAAAAATTAATAATATATTTCCATTCATATTATAAATTAACATCATATAATTTAATGAGAACAACAATATACTTTTCCAGTCAATTCCTTTTGGAGCTGGTTCAGCAGTTGACATAATTGGTATCACCATGAAGGCGGTTTTTTTCCAACCCCAATCTTTAGGATGTTACCTAACCATTGTTGAATTTGAAAATATACTCTCTTAGTATGTTCTCGTAGGACTGACTCCGTTGGTGGCAATGAAGCCAAGACATTTTCTTTTAAGTCACTAATTGTTAGCTTTTCTTGATAGTTTTGGCCGTATAAATGTAAAATCATCTTTTCAGCCACAGTGTGCAATTCATTTATCGAACATAGAACATAGAACTGAATGTACGTAAAGAGCAACACATGTAAGAGCCCATTATGTATATCTCCGCATGCGCAGTTGGTACGCAGCTCTATAGTAAAAGCAAAGTCAACAACAAATATTGCACCAGGTAAATTATATTTATATCTGTCTGGAAATGAAAGGTAAAAAAAAATTTCCAAAGCTACAAAGCAATTTATAAAATAGTAAATAAAATAACAATTTAAAAAAAAATGTTATTGAGTCGAGTGGTTTAAAATAACAATTTGAAATTTTCAATTGTTATAACTTTGTTATAAAAAATTAAAAAATAAAAAATTAATCTCTGAAATAAAAGTTTATAATTTTTTTAATTTTAATATCTTCATTTTTTAGCGAGTTATGATTTTTTGAAGCTGTAACTATCATCCCCTAGCTTCTAGCCTCCCTAACTCTGTTAATTTTAATAATAGCAAAAAATAAATAAAGGACCATTTATGTGTAAAATTTACAGTTCTACAACTTTTATTAACAATTTTTTTTTCTAGCTCTTACCGTTTTTTCAAAATTTAGAAAAAACCCTTTTGTTTAATTTGTTTCAAACCTCCCCGGGGGTTGAAAAAAAAATTTCTTCACTATCATTTTTTAAATACTTCATAGTGACATATCAAAAATTCCTGAACTTATCTCAAAATTCGCATATAAGGTCTACTATTTTCTTGGACTGTAATAACCATTAAAAAATTAATCAAATAAAAAATAACCAATAGGACAAAAACACAATGAATGTTATTTAAAAAAAATAAATTTGAAATTGATTACAAAAATCGAAAATAAACAATAAATGTTATAATACAGAAAAAACAATCTGGAGTATTGCGCAATTCACATTTAAAATGTCATGCACGTTTTCTTGTTTATAATTGATGGAGATAAGACGAAGTCTAAGTAAGTTTAAATATTACGTGATGTTTATTAGTAATGAAGGATGGTCAATCAATTAAAAATTCTGACAAATTTCAGACTGTTACTGAAGAGCTACAGCAGCTTGGAGATGCAGTTCAATTAACCGAGACCCACGCATCTAATTTACCTACTGAAGATTTACAATCGATATTAATCGCATTAACGGTAAGATTTTTTTTAATTATTAGAATATGTTGATGCAGGTTGCGCATAACCGGATTGTTGTATAAGTAAAAAGTTGCAAACGGATAACTAATCTATTACATCATGCTTCTATTTTTATCCATGACCTCTTCTTTGGCACTCGTAGACTATATACCCATCACTATTTATAAACATTATACAGTCAACAGCTGTGTATAAAAAAATAATACCTTGTACTATCTTATTATGATTAAATGGTCGTATATTTAGTCCTGATTAGAGAATGCATTATTTGTGTAAAGCTTAGATTTATCACCATTATTTACTTTCCTTGATATTTAATCGCGATTTTTACCAGTTGTGCGACACTAACCGCACCTATCAATTTTTATCAATTAATAAATACATCAATTTTATATCAACTTCTGTTAGAAATTTGCAAATTTGTAACTTCTTTTATTGGTATATCTAAACACTGGAAGGGGGCGTATTACTTAATTCAAGATGTATAATGATCTCATCAGTTAGTTGTTTTACCTTGTGGTGTTTAGTCGTGTTAAAATTCACCAAAGTGCCGGTTTTTTTCTAATTAATTATTTATTTCCAGAGTGTCAGTAGTGATTTGAAGAAACACGCAACCGAAGCAATTCGCTTGGAAAATTTAGTTCTTCAGTTGCCTTCAGATAACGATGCTCAAGTTCTTGCCGCTCACTTAGCAGGCATTCGAACTAGAATTGCAACACTTCTATCACAAGCTGAAAATGGAACAATTACAATTGAGGTAAGAATTTTCCTTAATATGAAGTCATATAACTAATTTTAAGTAAACTTACGTAACTTTTTTTTAATAGAACGTTCTATTACAGGATGCACGAAAAGTACAAATAAAAAGACAAGACCAACTGACCCAATACCACCAATTACTTTTAGAAATAGAACTTTGGCTACAAACGACGCGTGATATATTAACAAAAGAAACTAAAAGCACATCAATTTCAGAAATTAACAACGAAATTACTACGTGTAAACAATTAAACGACAATTTAACGGAAAGAGAAAGGCAATTATCAGACTTAGCAGCATGTTGCGAAGAATTTAAAAATTACACCGATTTAAAACAAGTATCCGAGCGGCTTCTTGAACACCTCCGTACGATATATGTAATTTTTAACGAACAGAAAACAATAATTTCCACCAAACTTAACTTATTGACCACCCATTTGATTAAAATTCAAGAAGAAAGGCAATCTCCCGACTCGTCTCTGCAAGAAAGTACATTAGACTCTAGTTCTATGCCATTTGAGGAAATACCTGTGCATTATGATACTCGTACATTTATATCAACTGAACCAGTTGGTGTGAGCATAGAAACTCAAACAGGTCAAAGTTTATCCTCACCATCCCCTGTTATAACTCAAGAAACCCAACATCCAATAGATGTAGAAGTACAAACTCATAGTGAAATTCCAACTGAAAAAGAAACGATAAAAATTTGTAAAACTATTATTGGGGACCAAGAAACCATTCATATAGCTACAAAACCAGTGTCAAAAACTTTAGATGTTTCTGGAGATTTATTAGTTGAAGCTGATTATCGAACAAAACCAGATATGGGCGATAAAAGTGAAGAAAAAACAACGGAGCTTCATATACTCCACTCAAAATCTGACAAACCGTTCGAAACGGTTATGGTAGAGCCTGATGAAACTACCACGGAGGTAATTGTGGATTCAGACGGAACAAAACGGATAATCGTGAAAAAACTTCAACGCACTGTTGTTTCTCGGCAACAGCTTGTGCAACAACAACATTTAACTACAATGAGTACGCTTACTGAAGGTGAAGTACCTGTTTCTCAATCGTTTTCGCAAGTTACTCTTCAGGGACAACAAAGCAGTACAGCACTTGCCAGAGGTGACGGACATAAAGAAATTTTAACGACTCAAAATTACGGCGGTAAAATTGTATCGGGAGTACCTGGCGGGGAGGTTGACGTGCAAGAATTTCAATCCGAACCTGAACATCATTATACTGTAGTGCACAGTAGTCAACCTAGCGAAGCTGAATTGCAGGATCTCACTGCATTACACAAAGGCGATATTGCATTAATCGACAATGAAAGCACATTTGACCCACAATTTATTCCACAAGGTGAAGAAATTCATACTTCAAGTTCTACTGTACGAGCTGTAGTACAACAAGTAACCAGAAAAATAATTAGAAAAACTAGAAGAATAATTAGACGAATCGTTATAGTAGATGGAAAGGAGCAGGTAACTGAAGAAGTTGTGGAAGAACCAGAAGAAATTGAAATAACAGAAGAAGGAATACCAAGAGTTAGTATTAACGTAATTCGAACACATGATGGTCAAATAGTACAAGAACAACAATTCGGGGAACCGACCACCTGTGTACAAACTGAACCGCAGATAACCGTTACGAAAACTGTTACAAAAATAACACTTGATGCAGATGGAAATCCGATTGAAGATCCTCCTGAAAATGTAATTGTAGATGAGAACGAGAGGTACGTTTTTGAACAAGTCTATGCACAAAAATCACCAGCACCATTTATTGCTGAATCAATGCCTTCGCCAACTGTTCAATCAGCTAGTAGCGTAATCGAATTTATTGAAAAAGAAAAATCTGCACCTAGCGCTGTTTTAAGTACACGTAAAGTTGATCGGGCACCTAGCATTGATGATGCACGTACCAATAGAGATTCAGATTCGACAATATTAGCTAGTATTGAAATTGCACAAGAAACACCAAAAGAAATTACATTTTCATTAGCTGCTTCCTCGAACAGAGCCGAAAAGGAAATAGAACAAATTTCTGGCACAGAGCCTCCTATTTCGAGCTCTATTAAATCTACTTCTCAAGAAAAAACCCTTCCAGAAATAAAAACTATTGAATCAATCTTAATTAGCAGCCAACCTGGTTCCAAACATGGTCAAGAGTCAGTACCAGATACACAAGAATCTATTTCAACCGAAGAAACCGTTATTATTTTACCTACGATACAAAAATCGCAACCACAATCGCCTATTTCAGTAGAATTATGTCCCACTAACACAGTAACTGAAGAAGTATCCACAGCTTTGCCTGGCTTAGTAACAGTAGAATACACTGAATCTCCTACAAATCAATATAAAGAAGTAACTATTGCAGTCACTGAAAAACCCACCAGCACACCAACAACAGAAGTAACCATACGTGACGAAACTAAACCGGAAGTGACCATAGTAGAAGAAGCAACTAAACCTGGTAGTACAACAAAACGAGCCGATTCACCAACAAAACCAAAACAGAGCAAAAAGTCCAAAGAATCTACTACACCAACACCCTCACAAGTTTCTACTACAATCAATAACGCCGAGCTATCTAAACCTCAAACGCCATTCGTTGAAAAATCTTTGAAAGAAACCGAATCGCCATCAAAATCAAAACACAAGAAAAAACCCAAAAAACCTGGTATTGAACCAGCTCCTACTGCACCTCATTCTTCAGAAAATGTGGAACCATTACAGTTAAAGCCTATAGATGTGAATACCCAATTTATTGTAACCGAACAACAAAGCTTATACCAACAAGCTCCCAATAAAAATGAAATTACATTACACCTGTCTGAAGCACAGTTTCAGATCCCTACAATTGTATCAAACAAACAACTAATAAGAGGACAACGAGAAGAAAAAATTAAACCTAGTCATGAAGTTGAATTTATGCTCGCTGTTGAAGAGAAGCAGCTTGATCCCAACCTTCCCTCTCCTAAAATTTCTGTCTCGATGAAAATAGAAGAAGATGGCAGTTGTCCAGTAGATTATCTACAAAAAGACATTTATGTAAATCTTCCTAATCAACAAAGCAAAAAGATTGAGACATGTCCCATTGCCCCTAACTTCGAGGTTTTGGAAGAGGAAGTTTCTCTTGCTAGTGAAATTGATCACGGAGGAACAAAGGGTAAAAAGAAAAAAAAGCATAAAGACACAAGTAAAAGTACCACACCTGAAGAAATTCGTTCTCAAAGCGCTACAAGTAGCCATCAAGGAGAAGAGAAGCCAATTTCCATTGAAACATCTTTGGCGGAGTCCACGGATATTATAATCCCAGACGAATCACAAAAATCCCAGGATACACCAAAATACACTGAAGAATTTCTAGTTGCAACTACACCAGAAAATGTTAATCTGTCTGACGAAATAGCTAAAGATACTGGATACGAACCAGATGATAAAACTACAGTCGACGAAAATCTTGACGACGACGATCTGGAGAAAAGGAAGAAACGCAAAAAACGTAAAAAACAAAAAATTAAAGGTATTGAATCTGAAGAGTCTTTAGTACCTAAATCAGTAGACGAATCATCGCCTTTGGGTGAATCCGTTCAGTTTTCAGATGAGGAAGATATAAAATATGTTAAGCCTGAAGAACCGAAAAAGGACAAAAAGCGCAGACGTGGCAAACATGGTATTGAAAGAAAATCTGAATCGGAAGTTGAGCCTGAATCCGAATCTAACATAGTTGAAGCACACTCAGAAGAACTATATTCTCCGAATGACTCGTATAAAACACTTCCAACTCCTTCTGAAGCTGGTTCGGTTAAAATTATACAAGAAGGTTTCCCTACTCCTCCGGATAGCGAGTCAGTGGATTCCATTACAAGCAAAATTGTGACTACGGTTCCTGTTATAGAGGCTGTAATTACTCAAGAAGTTACAATGCAGACATCCCCTGAAGTATCTGAAATTCTGGAAGATAGTAAGCGTATAATAACAAAAGAACCAGAACAATTAGTAGAAGTAGAACAAGTTTCAATTCAAACTTCGCCTGAGGTTCCAATAGAAACGTCCGATATTTCTATGCAAACTATTGAAGATATAGTGCTAGAGGATATTGTACAAATTAAACCAGAAACAATAGAAAGCTCAAGTCAAGTAGAAATTACAACAGTTGACTTAGTAACACAGACATCAACCCCCGAATATGATTTACCTATAGCAGACAAACCTGAAATTATAGCTGTAGATGTATCCATGCAAACTATCAGTCCTATTAAAACTGAACTTATTGAAGAAATTGTTCAAACGATAACACCCGAAGAAATGGAACCTATGAGAAGCGATTCACAAATGCAAACAACCGAAATACCCTCACAAGAAGAATACGTACAAACCATAACACCTGATGTTGCAGAAGTACAAATAAAAGAAACATCAGAATTTTCAACACAAATTCATCCTTATGACATATCAAAACCAATGGAAGTATACGCACAAACATCCCCTATTCCTTCTGCTCCTTCATTAGACGAAATTACCCAAACGTCTATTCCAGATCAAGAAAGTCCTACACATTTTGAACCTATAATGTCTAATATCGAAACTATCGAAACTACCTCTCAAACACACCCAGTTATTATTAAGGATATTGGAGAACAAATGCAGGCACCTTCCGGCACAATTGAAGAACCTTATGAAGTGCACGTTCAAGCAATTCTTACTGTCCCATCAGATGCATCAGACTCACCTACGAAAAGTATTAATCAACTAGAGTACGAAATAACACAAACTTCTTCAAATGATGTAATTGATGATGATACGATTTCGTTATCAGATCTCTCTTTAAGTGACTCGGAGGTAGATATTGAAGTAACCGTAGATGAAAAACAAATTAAATCTTCACAAAAACGCCACCGCAAAAAACATAAAAGAAAAGGAAAACCAGAAGAAAATCAAATGGAGAAGACTCATATTGAAAAAGACTTGTTTGGACAATTTAAACGTACAGACGATACTGATTTACTGGATCCTAACACACTTTACTCAGACGTGGTAAAACGAGGTTCGCGTTCATCATCTCCAGTTCCTGAACAAGATCAATTGGAACAAATAGTTACCTCTAAAGTTATTACGGATATAGATATTACAAAACTAAAATCAATGGAAACAATTCAAAAACAACAACATGAACAGGAAGTAACACCCAAACCAGTAGTACAGGTATCATTAACGTTCCTTGCTGATTCATCTGATTCACCTGTTTCGTCCCTTGACGAGAAACAAATTGTAACCCCGATAACCACTATTGAGGTGCAACCATCTGAAGTTCTAGTGACAGAATTAAGCATTGACACAGGTGATGTCCCCACAGTTTTATCATCCAAGGATAAAAAACCTGCAAAGCCAAAAGGCAAAAGCAAGTACAAGAGTTCTGTAACAATTGAAGAAGTACTCTCACCAACAGAAGTTATCGATACACCTTTAACTCCTGGTGTGGACGAAATACCTCACGTTTGGGCTGCACCTATCACTACTATGAGTATACCAAGTACTGATTTAATTGAAGCTGAAAAGCGAATAGGTGATTTGACCGCAGTAAAAATGCCCTCCCAAATTGTAGTGAAATGGAATCAAGTACAACCATTAGAACGAATTAGAAATTTACAAAACGCTCAAAAAGTTACGCAATTAAGTGAGGTATTGTTTTTAGCTAGTTTAACAGAACCTATCACAGATGAGACAATAGAAGAGAAGAACACAACAGTGCAACAAAATTTAAATACTTTAAAATCTGCAATTCGCACAGGTGATGTTATTGAAATTCAAAATACAATGATCACAACCGTCGAAACAATTACAACGTGGTTGCACACGATTGAATATCGTATTTACATGCAGAGGCAACAAACTAGTGACGGACCTTCACAAGAGAAAATAGAAGAATTTAATAATCTCAAAGGTGAAATTTCAAATATTGAAAACAATGTCAGAGAACTCCAAATAGCTTTAGTGGATGCTAGAGATATATACAATGAAGATGAACGAAATCGTATGAAAAATTATGTGCAATCACTTGAAAGTCAGTTAAAACTTATCGAAGAAGTAACTCAAGAAAACGAAAAAATCGTTGTAGAGGATTATGCTCGTTGGCAACAATTCATCAATGGTCTTGAAAACATTAGTCAACTCGTCAATGACGTTAAGAAACAATTTAATCTTTTAGTTGAATCGGATGCTTCGCCACAATCTAAATTACAAGAGTTAGAAGAATTAGAGACCCTTAATCGTTCACATATGTTAAAAACTGTACATTTAATTTCAGCTGCTCGTGGTCTTATGAGAGATTTCCCTAATAGAGAGATTCCATTAGAAGTTTATACAATGCATGATGTTACCAAACAAATTGATTATCATATATCGGTGCAACGTGAAAAAGCACTGCACTTACTTGCACTTGCAGACGAATACGTCCAGACTCTTAAGGAATTTGAACAAATTATCGAAATCGCAGATGCACTAGTGGACAGTCCCATTACTGTTCGGAACTTAGAACATTTAGAAGAAGAAGTTCAAAATCATCGTAAATTCTTTATTAATTTAAGCCATTGTCGTGCCATATTGGAATCGCTTGAGGAAAATCTTGATTCAGAAACTCGTACTCTTCATTCTAAATTACATCAAAAACTTTATGAACGTGCCAGTGGTATATTAGATAAGGCAGCAGGAAGAATGCAACAAATGTCATTGGCAGCTTCACGTTGGACGGTTTTAGAGCAAGGGATGAAAGAAGAACAGCGTTGGTTAGAAGTAGCAAGGGGTAGAGTTCCTGATTTAACTAATGTCACATCTGTTGATTACGATCGATATATAAATTTATACCAATCTTTGTCTATGGATATTGCCCACCATCATACAAAACTCTCGCATTTTAATAACAACGCACAGAAACTACAAGAGCTAATAACGTGCACAAATTTGGAACAGACTTATACTTTACCTTTAGAAATAATAATGGAACTCCATGAAGATGTGAGTAATAAATTGAAGCATTTGTTATTATTCCGAGATTCGTGGACACACTATAATCTTCTTACGGATCAACTGGAGTATTGGTTAAAGTTGGCAGAGCAAGATTTGGATACACTTGAAAAATTACCAAATTCAAATATACCAACACCAGGTCATATGAGACAGTTCTGGGTAAGTAACACCTATTTAAAAGTGTAATTAATTGCTAATGGTTATGTCTTTAGGAAATAAAAGCACAACACGAAGTTAACAATAATACTAGAATGGAATGGGCAAATGCATTAGAAAAATCTATGCAAATCATTCCAGTAGCCGATGAAATGATACAAAGAAAATTCCATTTAGATCTACAAAATCACTGGCAAAATATTTCCGAGGAAATTGATGATATACAAAAAGCAATTACTGAAAACATATCTGCTCCAGATGTCCCAGTTAATGACAAGATTTTGTTACTGGAACAAGAACTAGAAGAACTTAAATCAGTAATTGAAGGATTGGGTGGTGTGATAAAAAATGAAGAAGAATTGAATTTATATGTTGAACGACTGCAAATAATGGAAGGAAGAATTGAAACCATCCAGAATGAACTGGGTCGATTAGGTTTACTATCGGCGGACGAATGTGAAAAAGTTGGTAATTTACTAGCTTTATCTAAAAATGTCGAAATACAAATAGCGGAAGAATTAGAGGGAAGCTTGACATTAAGAGATCGTTTACAAGCAATCCAAAGTGGTTTAGCACGAGTTCGTAAAAATCACTCCAGATTAAAAGAATCATTAGATCAGTGTGAAACTTGTGAAAAACTTGGAAGTGATGTAGTTGAAAAAGCAGTGATTGATTGCCGTGAAGTGGGAGAAGAATTAGTTACTCTTTGGCAAGACTTAATGATTCTTAGACAATTGCTTCATACATTACCAATGCGTTTACGAGTCACTGTATCACCAACTAAAGTAGAGCGAGATATATCACAATTGCAAGATGAACATACTGCATTGGAAAAGAGATGTGGACAATTGCTGGCGATGTTGAGAAGTAGACTAGCCTTATGGCAACGTTTTGAAAAGCAACTGGAATTGGTGCAACAAAATGTACAGGAAGCAGATTTTATGATGGAATTGTTGACAGTTCAAGGACAAGTTGATTATGAAAGATTATTAAAAGCAACTGAACGACTTGAGGTAAGATTTGTGTTACTTCTTTTAAATCGTAGCATAATAATAATTAATTAACGCAAATATGCCAACATGAAAAACGTAACATTTTCACAAATCATGGCCATAATCTCAAAACTAGTAAATACATAAAATGTGACAATAATGACAACTTTTGAATTTTTTGACATTTTATTTAAAATAGGAACTTACGGAAATTAAATTTGACTAATCAGATCAATCCAAATTACTATAGCAAGAATTATTGCAACAACAACCTCTATGATGATCCTTAATCTGATTTAATTTTCGTAAAACTAAATTGTTTTGAATTTGAAGAACAAATATGTTGTGAGCCTATTACGTTTTTTCTAATATATTTTGTTTTATTTATTGACTTCTGTACAATATGTAACTTCTTTTGTGTGTTTATCAATTATGGTGAAGAGCTTACAGTTCGAACAAATTTAGCTGCGGATATGTATTTAGTTTTTATGTCTAATTTCCTCAATTTAATGTGAATGGTATAAGCATTCACTAATATGTAGCTTTAGTTTGAATAACTTTGAGTACTTAATGAGTTTACAACATCTCAACGATGATGACCAGAAATAACGTGAATAATTATTTTCTGGTAGCATGATTTGTAAGTTCATAGGTCACCAGCAGATCAAATCTAAAGATACTGGATGTTTACCTGTCTCAATAGTATTAAAATACTAAAACGTTCTATCTATTTTTAAAATAAATAGAAAATTCAATAATTAAGTGAAATTTTATATTATAGATTTTTCAATCCCAGAGTACGTACCTGATAATTTATAAAAGTTGGCAACCAATATCACAGTATAGTACTCGTATTTTTGCGTTTTAGAAAATGAGTTTTACAAAATATTAATTAGCTTTCACAGAAATCGAAAGGTATTAGAATACTACCCTTTTATCCAAGAGATCAAACTTAAATATTTTGATGGTTTCAAATGACATGGTTTCTTTTGTGATATTTCATTTTTAGTAAAATTATCCATTTTTTTAATTCATTGTTTTTTCTTATTCAAAAGACTTACACAATGAATGTTAAGCGTAGAGGAGAAGCTAATCATTGGAAACGTTAAAGATTTTAAATTTTTCTATAAATCACCCACAAAAATTAACAAAAAATATGTTTAAATTATAAGCATCTAAATATTTAGGACACATTTGAATTCTGATAATTTTGTTTTCGAGAAATATACAATATAAATTTAACATTATGTAGGTCTAAACTCCAAACTATAAAAATCATGTTTATAAAGAAGTACTTACGCGGAGATACTTGTAACACTTATTACCATTGATATACTTACATAATCAATGTTATTACTTATTACTAGATACTACGCCACTGTAATCATTTACGGAGTTGTAGAGGAACAAATTCTAAATCGATACTAACTTTCAAAATTCAAGAATTTATTTTTTCCATCATTTCTGAGGTTGTTTTAATTTTCTTTGACGATTCTTGAAAATTTGGTTTTAGGATTGGAAAATGTATTCATGATATCTAAAATGTTGCCACGAAGAAGGTGTGCGAAATAATTTCACATTCTATATTCTCTTGGCACAACGTTTTTCAAACTGTCCTTTTAAATAATTCACCCGGCTGTAGTTCTTTTGACAACCAATCATCAGTTCAAGACAAACATATACCAATAAAATATTACGAATACTATCACATACAACGCATTGGTATGTAATATGACTCATCTGAAGCTCTATATACTAAATAAACAAATCTATTAGGTTTGGTCGCTATCACCTAAAATGGCCTTGGCCTAAATAATTCGCGGGATACAATAATATTGCCGTGAATGAATTAAGCGCTCCGACTATACTTGTTCCAGGGCGCCAAATATCTAGCTTGGTTATTAATATTTTAAACACTTGCAATTTCAAATGGTATGCGAATACTGTAAAAAATAAATACGTCATGGATGCTTTTGTATTAGGTTACTCTGATAATCCTTTGTAACAATTTAACCCTTAACCGGAGTTGAGGTGTCTGTGAAACACTGCTTAACACACTATTGGATATATACCCTTTATGTTAGCGCTTAGCAGTTCCATGTAATTTCAAGTGGGGATACCATTACCAATACACGTGATTTCAACGTAATCCAGCGTGTTCAGTGCGAGTTATATATTTGCAAAGTATAGTCAGTGTCTCACGGACCACTCCACTCTGCTAGTGTAACTTTATCCTTTTTAAATTGAGTAATCAACCGGGTGCCAGTAAATAACTCATACGTTCTGGGGATCCTGGATATGAGGAAACTCTAAGAGAATGGTTTGATGAAATTGGTAGTGGTAGTGAAGTGGACTGTGAACACGATGCGTATGAACAAAGTGATCATGAAAGTCAATCGGAGCTAGAAGTAGAGGAAGATGGCGTTCTGGGAGAAACACATAATGAAAGTGAAGAAGATGAATTATTAGAAGCCCACAGAGAGTTTTTATGGTAGACACAGTTACAAGTGGATGAAGCAAACCAATGGAAGGTAGAGGTCGTACACAACGTCATAATATAATGGTGCAATTACCAGGTGTAGAGTCTGCAGCTAAAGAGAAACTGAGAACATCTACAAAAGCTAGAAACATGGAGATTATTATTTCAAGAAAATATGCTCGACCAGATTTTAAAGTGGAAGAAAAGCAAATTTTTTGACAAAGATCGGAGCGAAATAAAGAATATTGACAGTGACGAATTGAAAGCCTTTTTGGGCCTTCTTTTCTTTACAAGTATTTTTAAGTCAAATCACGAAAGTATTGAGTTGCTATTCGCAACTGCGAACTGGGCGAGGCATATTTCGTGTTGTGATGGACCAAAAACGATTTTCATTTATTCTAGCTTGACGTTTTGACAACCCTAAGGCCCGAAACGAAAGGCGAAAAAACGATACTGCAGCTTACATTTCAGAATTGTTTGGAAAATTTATTGAAAATTGTCAGGCAGACTATAGTCCAGGTGCTTCCATATGCATTGATGAGATGCTGATTGGTTTTCAAGGAAGATGTCAATTCAAGATTTATATGCCTATGAAACCAGTGAAATATGGTATACAAATTTTATATGCAACCGATGCACGTAATAATTACTTCTTCAATGTATATATATATATATATATATATATATATATATATATATATATATATATATATATATATTCTTATACACTGGTAGGAATTCAGATGGAAACGATTTACCGGAAAATGACAGATCTTCACAGTCCGTTTTACGTTTGTGTCAGCCCATTTACAATTCAAATAGAAATGTGACGGCTGACAATTGGTTCAGTATTCCATTCCATTATTGGATGTTTTACGTCAACGGGGACTGACATATGTAGGTACTCTTAGGAAAACAAACGAGAAATTCCTAAGGAGTTTTTTCCAATAAAATCGAAAAAAGTTGGATCTTCTATGTATGGCTTTGCGAAAAATACCACTTTACTATTTTCCATGCATCACTCTGTACTGATTGATATGGATTCCAATAAACCAGAGATCGTAGCATATTACAATCTTACAAAAGGAGGCATCGATACTTTGGATGGAAAGTGTTGTATTTACAGTTGCAATCGCCGTACACAAAGGTGGTCTATGGCAATTTTTTTAAATGTTGAACATAAGTGCTGTAAATGCGTTTATCATACATCAGTGTCTTGTAGACCGCGAAGAGATTTCTCTGGTGGAAGCGCATATGCAAAATGGTTACAAGGCTCGAGACTCAAAGAGTGCAAACTGATACGTATGTCATGGGGCGACTTCGAAAAGGTGCTTTCTGTATCTGTGGTTTGTTAATTGTTTTCTATCTGTATTCATTTGCTCGCTAACATTCAATTGTCAATTTTTGCCTCTTTCTAAAGATAACTCGCTTATTTGACGAGATAGAGAAACAATACTATTTATATTGTTCATGTAATTTTAGCGAGATTACGATGATATAGTCAAAAATGAAATATAGTGCAAGTTTTTTTATTTATGGCATAAACTTGTTTTTTAAAATAGGAAACATGTTATTTTTGGACATTAAAAAGTCTTCATTGTGCTTTTCAAAAATGTAAACACGATAATATTATTTTCAATAATTAACAAGTTACAGAATGCAATAATTGATATATTTTAGGGCGGCCTAGACAGTATTCTGTGTTGTCCATATACGGTGTTGTCAAATCTAACAAAAGGGATTTTTTTTTGTATTTGTGAGCCGAGATCTAGACACAAACGTAAATATCAGACATCTCTATGTGCATCAACTGCTAGTGGTTATTAGTACTACCCGTCACTAGAATTTTACCTACTAAAGGAATTCCACCTTTAGTATGGGATCTTTAAAAAGTCAAAAATGGTATTGCCACGGGAACTAAGGTATTAGTAGGCAGTTCAAAAGGGTCCTTATAGAAAATATCAATTTATATTCCATTTAAAACTTTTTCAAAATCATTCCTTGTAATTGTAACGGGTGCCTATTACAGATTCAAGCTGACGTCATGTTGCAAATTTTAGTTAGGTTGGTACCACTACACTTCATTTCGGTCGCAACGATTGACATTAGCGTCCCATGGGGTAATCACCTTTGATGTAATTATAAACACTTTGTTAAAATTAAACAGAATACCCCTACTTTTGGAAATGTTTATTGCCAATATTTGCTAATTACAATTATTTAACAAAATAAATGTTGAAAATGATGACCCTGATGCTGTAGACATAAATTAATTCTCCGCTTCATGTTTTCAAAAACATGCTGAAGTTCTTCCCGTGTAATAGCCTGAATCTCGTGTTCAACTGCTTCCATTAATTCATCTAAATTATGCAATCTATTTCTATAAATATTGTCTTTAATCTTTCCAAACAAAAAGTAATCTGGAGTTATGAAAATAACTGATTGTGAATATAACGAAAAATTAATACAGGAATGAAGAATGAACGGAAAAATTATAATAAAAGCTAATGAAAAACAGACACGTGCGACTATGGCAAAAAAGGTAGAAACCGATTGATTTTACAATATAATTCTCAGTGTTGCAAATACTAATCAAAGAAATTTCCAAGATTTGACATGACGTCAGCTTCAATCATTAATAGACACGTGTTAGTAATAGTATATTACATTACACGGCATGAAAATGGCATTTTGTTGGACGAGGAGGCTTGCTCGGGAAACTACGTGTTTCTTATATTTCAAATGCATATCATAAATTTTTCTCTTAACCAAGTTATTTATGTAGGCATCTACATCAATGCTGCGTTTCTTTTGATGTTGTCTTTTCTTTTGAAGTGTGGTAGGAACACCCGGTTTCATTACGCAATATCTTGTATACGGGCACTTTTTTGCAAAACTAACAATGTTGTGACTAAAACTCATTCAATACCTACTTAGCTTTTGGGTATGAGATGGTGTGTTTTTTATTAATTTTTTACAAATTTAAACCTTTCGATAACAATTATAGTTATCTTCTTCACTAAATGATATTTATTTTTGAACATTACTTAAGATATAAAATAAATAGTTTTGAAAAATTATCATTTACTGAAGAAAATAACTGCAATTGTTATTGGAACGTTTAAATTTGTAAAAAAAATACACGATTACATACCCAAAAGCCAAGTGTGTTAATTATTTTTTGGCTTACCATTTTAGTCCGTTGCTCAGAATATTACAAAGAAACTACCAATATATATCATGCCTCCAGTCTGTTCACTAAGACAGTAACACAAATATCAATAAACTACACGCTGGTGTTATGAGACAGACAATTATTGCTATCTGTAGTTCACGTAGACTAATGTCGAAGTTTGATAATTCATTTTGAAGTCTTCTACCTTTTTTGTAAATTTTTACTAATTGTTGATAGAATATGTAAATTTCGTATGATTAAACCGTCGCAACGTTGAAATTCTCTTCCAAAAAGTATCTTCTCTTTCTTAATATTTTCTGGTTAAACCAAACTTTAATTAAACACTGCTCTAAAATTGAGTTAGAAAAATTGTTGTTTTGATCTCAGTATGTGTAGTCCATATTTTTCATAAATTAAAAAAGTCAAGTTTTAAAAAGTTAAGGTACCCTCCTCGTAAAAACAAAGTTCGATCTTCTTCAAAAGTGCTCCACTTAATATATGAATGAATATGCCGGATTCAAAATGTTGCCTGACGATTTAAACAACAAATTTTAGTTTTTGCACATCAAAAGAACATCGACATTGAAAATTGCACATTTGTGCAAGTGTTAAAAGGAAAGTGTTGGGAAAAATATTGGAAAGAATTGAATTCGAGAACACTTTTTTTAATGGTTTATTTGGCAAGTAACTATATGTAGTAGAACAAAACTTATTCTATGCGTCAGCACAAGTGGACGCTAAGAAGAATGGCTACAGCCTTACTTGCGTGAACACAAAGTCTTAAATCAAAGGAGAGCACATGCGCAAAAAAAAAATTTGTTACACGCTCAATCCACACCAGGTGTCGTGTTGGCTAATTAAAAAATAGTAGGTTGCGTACTAAACTCGCCGATGAAGATTGTGGGTTTTAGCAAGACGTAAAATATGTGAAATATTGCTTCAAAAGTCACACTTACTCTCAAATAAAACTTAAAAATTGAACACTTATGTCATAAGGTGACACTACGATCGGAATTTATCAGTAAAAGGGGGTGTTAAAAATCTTTAATGATCGTATAAACAAGATAGGAGCCCACTTGGTAAACTACCAACTCAATTTTTAAACACAAATTACGCATTAGGTACTCATTTTAAATTTCAAAAAGTACATTAAGGTTTGTTTAATAAGCTCATTAAACTCAGTTCAATCCAAAATATTGAATAAAAAAACGTTAAATAAATGTTGTAAACATCACAGGTTAAACATATTACCATCGCTGCTTAATAGTTGCATGAATAAATAATTCTTGAAATGAAATCTCTTTTCGCCCTCATATATTTTACATAAGGGCTAACTTACTTTAAAATGGGTCCCGGTTAATGACCAAACAAACATTAATTATTGTTTTCAAAAGTACAATCTTGAACCACCTGTACATATTAACATATTTAAATCGTGAATGGAATGTAGACTATACTGCCATTCAAATCTTTCAACGTCAAATTCTTTGTATGAAATACCCTGTACTTCATCAACTTGCAAATGATTAATAACTGAAAATTTCTTCATTAGATTTGACTAGGTCTTTAATTGGTATGTCAAGCTTCTATTTGTGAATGGTGTTATAAATTTCAAATTAAACTTTTTCACAACTTTACACTTACACCATAACTTGATTAAATGTCATCAAAGTTGTTCTTTGATTATTCATCGTTAGCCTTCGTCCGTTAGAGTGGTCTGATTTGTGAATCTGCACCTATTTAATTTTTTAAAGCCTTAGCTATTATTTACTAAAATAAAATTAGATTCCGAAGTTGGCTTTTAAGTACGTTTATCAAACTTTAGCAAGCTTATGTTTGCGTTTTCATATTTCAGAAATTTACTTTGACATCTCAATTAGTTTTTAAAGCTATTATCATTTACTGAGGACAATAACTGTAATTGTTATCGAAACGTTTAAAAAAAGATAAATAAAAAATACACGATAAGTATTTTAAATATTTAATTGATTTACAAAAAAAATTATTCGCATAGAACTGTAGGTAAATGGTTAACATTAATTGAGTTAATCACTTTAGAATATTCATCAAGCGATTTATATCAAACAAAGTTGACATAATGTTATATCAGTTATAATGTTTGAGTTTTTAACAGGAATGTAATTAATGTATAATCCAGAGAATTAAGATAATTATTATCCAACTAATGAATAATTAATTGTGTGCGTTAGTAAAAAAAAAAGAAATAAGTAACATTTAAATGTATTTCCAGAGAAAAATTGTCAAAACTACTTATTTCAAATTGGAAAATCAAGTAAACAAAAACTACCCTTAGTATCTACAGTGTGAATATTTTAAAGTATTACAAAAGGATATGTTGAAAACCGTTTGACTATTAAAAATGGAATTTTAGGATTTTAACATGCTACAAGGAAAACATATTTTGATGTCTTAATTAAAATTTTTTGCACACAATTTGATAAGGGGTGGGGGTGTCATTAACATTTCAAATAGAATGATATAATTTTTTTAGCAAAAATTGATACTTACCGTAGAGTCAGTTATATATTATTACACAAAAGCTTCAAATTTGTTTGAATGGTTTTTACAATAATTAAAGTGAAACTCAGTAGAAGCTAATACGGCATTTTTAATCAAGGTAGGCCCATACAGTGTATTTTTATAATAATTACGACAACAGAATGTCAAAAACTGTTAGTTTCAAGCTTGAAATAATCAGTTACCATGGAAACGACGACACTTGTTTCCATTTGTTGCATGTATGGGCGTACTTTGATTAAAAATGTCATATTAGCTTCTACTGCGTATCATTTTAATTATTGTAAAATCCATTCAAACAAATTTGATGATTTTTTTGTAGTAATTCATAACTCACAGTATCAATTTTTACCAAAAAAATTTTTAAAATCAAACAACTGAACTAGATAACGCCGGAAAAAAGTTTTATACCCGAAAGTTTACGTGATCAAGATGGCTAAGATTTTTCGCTCCAAGTTGACAATTAACCTATCATACATTTATTCATAATTTATTCACGAAACCCGAACACTATCGGTCGGCTTCATCCTTCTTGTAGATGAAGAAAAAATCAATAATCTCAAGGGACGTCAAATCTATAACAACCAATTTTACTAATCCATCTTAAATTCCATCATGAGAGGGCTTATTTCAGAATTCTGAAAGTTTCCTCATAGTATAAAGGCTTATTTCGTAATAATTTGGAATTCGGTACTATCGATTGAATGCTTTATAAATGTAAGAGCATTAACATTATAAAACACCAGAGTCGTCATATTGCTTACTAAAGGAAAATTAACAAATATTTCCCGAAACTTCAATTTAGATCGTCATTTTCAATCAACGTTACAATGAAACAGTAACTAAACTTTTTATCTTACTACCGCGAATGGGCATACATACATACATACATAGAGTCCGAGAAGTTATGTCTATATTCATTTACAGTTCAAGGCTCTGGAAAAACGTTCGGACACGTCGACTTTTATTTTTGACTGCAGTTTTTCTGGTGGTAAAATTTTGTATATAGGGTGACCCAAAAATTAATTACGACCACCAACTTGATTTTGTCAAATGGAAACACCTGTCTGCTTTGAATTCTAAGTAAATGGCATGTACCATGTCCTATATCTATAGTCAACAGATCTCGAAATATTTACAAAAAAAAAATATTGTCTTTATAAAACTATTAAGAACACTTGCAAAATAACCGTATCCAAGGTGATCCATAAACAATAGATGCATGTTTTCATTTCGTTGTGTAAGTCAATTTATTTCTAACGTCGAATTTCAACATTTGTCCTTTCCGAAATGGTGCATTTAAGGATGATACATTTCCTAATAGATGGATACGAAGGAGAGGATCTATCGAATGGCCTGCCAGGTCACCCGACCTCAACCCGTTGGATTTCTTTCTGTGGAGTTATCTCAAATTAAAAGTATATGTTGACAGGCCAAACAATATGGAGACATTGAAAGAGAAAATCAGAAGAGAAGTGCGTGCCATAACTCCAGAAGTGGTTGAAAAGTGCAGAGAGTTTAGTCATCGCCTTAGCTATTATCAAGCCACATTTGTACACATTTTGAACATTTGATTTGATTCGTTGTTGTGTTCGCATGGTAAGTTGTTTGCGAATGCGGCAGACCATACATAGGAGAGAGCAGTACACCAATCAAAGCGAGAACGCAGAAACATAAGAACAACGTCCGCAAGCGCGAAACAGAAAGATCAAGAATCGCCGAACATGTTTGGAACGAAGACCACCGCGTCCAATGGGATAACATACAGATACTGGAAAAAGACGAGAACACAACTCGTCGAAAACTCACAGAAACCACATACATCACACTAGCAGAAAATCCAATAAGCCAAGCTAGTGTAGAAATAAAACCCATATGGATTCCAATAATGCGTGAGGAGCTTAAGCGCAATACACCTGCGCAAGAAGTTACGGCGCAACATGCGCAATAAACTTCTGCGTAACCACGAAAAAAGTGTTATATATATATATATATATATATATATATATATATATATATATATATATATAAGTTCTGAAAATATATATCCGATTACTCAGTGGCTCAGCGGTAAAAGTGTCAGACTAGTAAGTGAAAGGTACCAAGTTCGTATCTGAGAATAGTCAAGTGCTTCGGAAAAAATTATATTGTAACATATGAATTCGACTTAAGTGCGAAAACAGTCCTTCTCAGGATTAAGCCTGATGACCGAAGCAGAGTCCGCTTCCGAAACGTCGCGCCAAAACAAAAACTGTGGAAATAGGCCGATCAACTCCACTAATAGGAAACCACAGTTACATATATATATATATATATATATATATATATATATATATATATATATATAAGTTCTGAAAAATATATATCCGATTACTCAGTGGCTCAGCGGTAAAAGTGTCAGACTAGTAAGTGAAAGGTACCAAGTTCGAATCTGAGAATAGTCAAGTGCTTCGGAAAAAATTATATTGTAACATATGAATTCGACTTAAGTGCGAAAACAGTCCTTCTCAGGATTAAGCCTGATGACCGAAGCAGAGTCCGCTTCCGAAACGTCGCGCTCCAAAAACAAAAACTGTGGAAATAGGCCGATCAACTCCACTAATAGAAACCACAGTTACAAAACACTTATAATACAGATTTTGTTCAATCGCTAAAAGTCGTAAAATTAAAATTATGTTTACATTGGAAACAGTGAGTCGCGAACGCTGTTTTGTCTTTTTTATTTTTGTTTCGATCAAAGCAATCCTGTCTGTGGTTTTGTATCCGTCTAGATAAATACTGTTTTGTCTGACCTATGTAGATACCCTCGCAGTTATTACATCCAATCTTGTAAACCAAATTAAAAACGAAGGTAGATATTAATAATAATTTAAAAAATCATTTGCAGTCAAATTTCCCCCAAAAAAGAAAGGGCCAATAATTCTACCCTTTAGTATACCGCACCAAATGTTAATTTTTTGTGAATACTGTCTCTTTGCGTTTATGACGAATTTTGAATTCTCAGCTGACCAGTAACGGCAATTTTGACTTGAAACCACCCCATTGTTATTAAATATAGCTTTAGCACTAAATAAGATTTCATTAAAAATTTACATTATTAAGATATTCTCCCTGTAGCCAATAACAAAACTCCAATCTTCTTTCATCTCGCACTTCTAAAGTCTGCAAAATTTTGGACTTAAAAGCCTTCGTTTTTTCAAGACACCTAATACTTTCTCTGGGAATGCCCATTCTAATACTCGTCCGGGGGTTGTCGTTAAAATGTTGTAAAATTTGGCCGTTATGTCTAAAAATTCCACGGCGACCATTAATACCTGGTTCTAAGCAAATATTTTGAAACAGACCCTGTCTCATTGAAGACGTTATTCATTTGTTGTACGGTACTCAGACTTACTCTTCTATCTGGGTATCTGCGATTAAATTCTCTTGCAGTTTCTCTTATCGAACGCACATTATCGCCAGGAAGACGAACTATTTCTATTTTGTCTCTTAAAGATAGATTTTCCATAATTCTATATATTAAGGTAATCGGCTGATTTAGTTCACGCAGATTGCGAGACAACCGCTTGGCGGATTTCGATGTTTTTTTTTATATGAAGGTAATTTTGCATAGAAAGAAATAACGGAGGTGGGAAAGAACCACAAAGAAAATTCAGTTTATTAATAAATAAGCAATTTTACAAGTACGCTAATAAAACAAAGAAAAGAAAAGGTTTAGCATGCAGATATAACAAATTATCATTGAATCAGGTTAAAGTGCTTACAAAATTATAAAATCAAGTAACAAAAAAATGAAAACATTTTAACTACATAAAAAAAATAGAGAAATCACACCCACACTTGTGTTCAGAATAAAATTTGTGATCCCAAACATGTGGCCATTATACAACCAACCATGCCGGTAATTAACAGTAAGGGGGAAAGGGAACAGGCCACGTGTTTCATTCCTTCCCCAAGGGGGAGGGCGGGCTGCTTGAGCTTTCCAAGCTCTTCAGCCACAATCATGGATTCCCAACGTACATTAAGTATGTATGAATGGTGGGATTAAGTATAGGTGCGGTTGGGATAGGATCGGAAGGAACGGAGTTAGGATTCTGAGGGGGAAAATACTACCCCAGCATTCGCCTAAATAGCTGCACATGGTGTGCGTGCACGCAGTGACCATGCCGCTATCTGTGTATGCGAAAACCCCCTGAAAAAACCTTATACAGGGTAGACGGTAACGTAAATCGAACCCAATACTTCCTTGATCGGTTTGCATATATTATCCTCGCCAGGAGTGTTTATCGCTATAAACGCAAAATCAATTTGTTTTTTATGCATATGAATTTAATTCTCATTTGACTAATACTACATAACCTCCATTTGCTTGTTTATCATTTAACTGTTTCCTCACTTCCTACATTTTCTTCTTTTAATCATCATTTATTTCAAGGATATTGTTTTTCAACAGATCATTACGATAATCAACGTTCTCCAATTTTTACAAAATAAATCACAATAGATAAGTAATTTTATTTTGGAATTCTGCAGTTTTAAATGCTGCCATCTCGAGGTATATTTTGTAATCAGAATTTATTATAACGAAAATAATTGACTCATGTTTTTCATATTACACCATATGATTGTATGTGATGACGTAGCGGTAAACACTCCTGGCGAGGATAGTATATTTGTATCGTGAATAAATGTATCATTTCACCTATTCCTAAAAATACGTTGGTACAATTGCAATAAATCACATATATGAAGAAATCAGTTGGTAGACAAACAATTCTAAATAAGCTAGCTGAATCAAATACACCTGAAAAATCATTACAACAAAATCGTACAAGGATAAACTGAAAATAAAACACTTAGGTTATCAAAGTGATCGATAATCTACCCGCAAGCAATGGCGCCAAAGTTTGAGTGAATACTCTAGAAACTACAAAATTCCTTTCTCAACTTCCACGTTCATCTATAGATGTCTTTGCATTTAAAACCAATACAAATGGGTTATTTTAACGGCTAACGCCGTGGGCGACCAGTTTCTACTTGCAAAATTGCGTAAAGATGCAATTGTGATGCTTTCTTAACGGCATCTAGCCACGTTTCTGTACACCCCGGTATTGTTAACAATAATAATTGAACTGAGGTTTATCGTGCCACATCTGTCCACGCATTAAGTCCTTTACGCGGATGAAAATGTTGTTCAGTCCAATAATGAGAGGGACACTACTGTCTGACGCGGTTCTTTAACAAATTTCAACTTAATAAGCGTACTTGCCAGATGGTGTATTGGCAATTAAATTACTTCAGCATTAGTACTCTTTGTTATCAAGAGAATCTGTGCGATTAAATATCTCGTGATAATAAAATAGTAACTCCTTGCAAGCCAGTGACCGATTTTTAACAGGTTACACCAGCTTGTTAAATTGCTTGCTGCGAGATTTAATATACATTTGCATACCTACTTACGCTTGAATATAATCCTTTAATTAATCACTTAATCACCAATACATTGAGGATTAAACTGAAAACGGGGTGATTATTTATCGACATAAGTTGGTTTACACGATCACTTTCTTTTTGTAAAAAACTCACATTAAAACAAATACAAAAACGATTCGCGTTTTTAGTTTTTACCTATATGACATCTTAAAATTATTAGTGCCGTAACATAAGTCACGTTTCGTAAAATATGCATAAAAAATCTTTTCGCGCGTAATATTCATTTACGTGATTAAAATGGTTCGTCACATACACAATATTGTACAAAAATGCAATAGTCGCAAAATATTCTTACAATTGAAATTTTACAAAAAACTCAAAACCTTTACTACGATAGTAGGTTTGCAGTGAACTACCGGAGAGTGTTCTTATAGAACTGATAATTCGTCTTTTATGGTAATCGATGTACTATTTTTTAATGTAGCATTATATGCGTGTCCCATAACAGAAACTTGCAGTTTGTGTTTTGCCGTTTTAGTGAAGGATCTAGATACATCATACGTTTTGATAGTTTTCTTGTTGTAATATTTTATAATTTTCTAATAAATAAATAAACAAATAAATTTATAATTTAAGTTTATAATTATTAATACTTATTTTATGGGTTGCATCGTTTATTACAAGCTTTACACGTTATAACAGCAATTGCAGCTATTGTCGTCAGTATAGAGTAACTGACACCTTTTATTAATGAAACGTTTATCCCATTACTAGCGACAGCTGTAGTTGCTATTGAAACGCATAAAGTTTGTAAAATGTATGTTTATATACACGATTTAAATCCAAAAGATGAGTATTTACAATTATCATTGAAATATAGTTCTTAATTACTACGTTGTTACTTCGGTAATACACAATGCAAAGTGAAAATGAAATACGAGCAGAACAGGACAGTTCCGAGTCAGATGTAGAAGCAAAACGGGGTCAGACGAAGTTAAGAACGAAAAGCCAACAATAAGAAGTAACACTACCAGAAAGTGTAATTACTAATGATAGAAATATGAAACAGAATGATATAGATTTAGACGAGGAGTTAGACCTATCATGATATTTCACAATAAAAAACGTTTCATCACTAACAAATATTTTTAATTATATATCCAACTAAATAAACATTTTTAGCCCTAACTTCTAGCGAGTCCCGATCCCCTTAATATACGTGTTGAGGGTGATAAAAATTTTATTCAAAATAATTTGTTAATATAGCTCTAAATATTCCAGAAAATTTTTTTATGCAAGGACACAAAGGGAGGTTTCCAGAATTTAGGATACCCATTTTCTACTTAAGAAGGCCGTTCCAGAAATACTATGACCTACTACGATAAATAAATATCCTTTTTCAAAGAGATCATTCAATTATAATTTTGTTGGTTTGAATTATGACCGGTTAACAACAATTTCACCAATTAGTATCTGAGAGTAAATATTTAATATCTTTTAAGGTACAGGTACTGATTAGTATTCATCATAAGTAATTTAATAAATAAACCTTGAAATTCAAAATTTTAAATGCATAAATAATTACACACATTAGAAAAATAACTAAAGAAACCATATCTGTTTGTGTGTGTTGATACATGATGATAACATTAATCTCATTTTCTCTTTCCACTTTAGTATTGAAGCGGATACGAACGTGTGTATAACCCATTTTCTTAACTTGTTGTTTCCTATCGGCATAAATAATAATAAACGATTTCTTCAAATACCGTGGTTAATTTTATTACTGCAACGATTTTTAAATTAACGCATTTAAAGGAAAGTGAATAAAGTTTAATTTTAGAAATGATCTTAGTTATTTATAGTTTTTTATGATGTTTGAACTTGTTTCTCTTCACCTTTCTTATCAATTTTGAAAGTTATTAATTACTCTCTCTCTCTGTTCAGTTAATATTATTGTTTTAACATATAATCTTCCTTAGGGTCTTTCGGGTGATTTGGTAAATCGTGAAACTCTACTAGCGGAATTACGTTCTTGTGCTGAACCTTTGGCAAGCAGTTGTACACCAGAAGTTTCTGCGCACGTTGAAGCAGCCGTCACCGAAGCGGTTACTGCATGGGAAGACACTTGCACGAACTTGAGGGAGCTTTGCACCAGGTACCAAACCGCCGCAGACCTCTGGAAACAATACCGAGACGCTAGCGAACTTATTCGCGAATGGTGTGATATTCAAATGGAAAGTGTTAACGGTCTTGAACCGGAGGAAGCAGTTAAAACAGTTAAGGTAAGAATAGTACTTGGTCGGTTTTTAATTTTTTTTTCGTCCTGTCATATCTGAATGCGCTTTAAGAATTTATTTTAAAAAAAACCACGCGTGCATGGCAACATAATCAAACGTGGCGCGTGGAATTTGTTATATATAAAATTGTTGTAAATTACTCTAAGTGCAATAACTGTTCATTAAACATAATTAAATACGTCAGCGTTCTGTATATTTTTGGTTGAGAATAGCGTCTGTGTATTTATAGTTATGATTATATGTGAAATTTTATAAATAACTACGGGACATCCTGAATGTTTTGTTTCGAAATGGAAATAAAAGTGAAACTGTAAATTTTTACGTTAATAGGAATAAATGTATTCAACTGGGAAGTGAAGGTATTCATATAATGGTAGTTTAATTACTTTCATTACTCTTAAAATAATGCACTTCTAAAAATTAATGTTAGTATAAAATTTCTGCATATCACTAAATTGTTATTACAGCCGTGCACGCAAACGCAAAATTTCTAACATTATGAAATTTATTGCATCTTTAATTGCATAGTTCCTTTTGCTTGCTTTTTTTTTACTTATCACTCGATGTTCTAATTTCCTGATTTGGATAAGAACAATTTTATTTCCGGCGGAAATTTTTCCATTCCTTATTTTATGGAAGTTATAATAGAGAATGAAAGTGATTAAAACTCGCGTGCTGCAATAAATTATTTCAAGTTCGATTTTAGTGTGATTTTAAACCAATTTAATTGAAGTGGGTTATAACAGTCAAGGTTAATGATTTAATTTTGAGTAATTAGCTACCATGTAGGTAAAATGAGATTTATAAAGATAATGCAATTATCACAAGAAGAATTTTATCGTTAAATCATACAATATGAAATTCAAACGCATCAAAATCATTGTGCCTACTTTAAAATAAGGAACTACTCTAGAATGTGTGCTTTTTATTGCGGATTGCATTAACGGAATTAATAGGTTTTGTTTGTTCACGATGTTAAATTATTTAAAATACATAATAGAACAGTGCTTAACACTGCATAATTTTCTAGGTCAGTTGTGCATTAACAAGATTACGAAACATTTCAGATTTTTTCAACGTTTTTGTTATTTTATTTAATTCATTTGGTCAAGACGAGTTCTGCATTACACCTTCGAAAATGTCTCTCAGTGTTACAATCTATCATTATTCCTCTGTGGTATTACTTAACCTACGGATGTCGATTACTTTCCTTCCATTACGAAACAAAATATATGTGTACATAACAATTCAAATTTACTTATACAAAACAATTTAGGTATGTGAGGACGCATTAGCAGCTCATTCATCACGATTAGCAGAACTTCGTAGTTTAGTATCTGAAATAGCCTCTGCTGTTGGATTAGATGGTGCAGCACTTCTTGGTGGTGAAGTTGAAGCTCTTGGTCGTCGATTACAAGATGTACGAGAATCACTCACAGTTTTGGCGGATGTTGCCGAAGATCAAGCAAAATCCAAAAATGGAGTTCAAGAAGAACTTGTTAAAGCAAAAAATTACTTAACATCTGTACAAAAGGTAGTAAACAATAATTTTAATTATAGTAATTTGAATAATATAAACTTATTTCTATAAACAGAGCGTTACAGCAATTCAGTCTACTCCCGAGAATGAGGTTGAACAAAAATTGGAAACCCTTAGAAATCATCTGTTGGAATTAAGCAAGACAGAAAATAAAATTCAAAAAATGAAAGATAAAAGTTTAGAAACGTGTAAACAGTTAAAAACGGAATCTTCGGTGTTAGAAATTTTACAATTGTGGCAGCAGGTGTTCCGGGAAACCTTCCAACAATATCATCGTTTGAGTACAAGATTAATCAAAAACGAAGATAGTATAGCCGCGTTAAGACTTTGGCAGGAATATTTGTTACATTTACAACAATTTCTTCTAGGTTCAATTCCAAATGAATATAACAGTTTAGCTGAACATCAACGTTTACTTGAAGTTCACCAAAATCTGTTAAGTACCCAACAAAGTATTCTCCAACCTCTTACCGAGCGTGATAATAAACTATACGAGTTAAACCTGCTGGAACAATTTAATACACTAACAAATCTTCACAATGAAACGTTATCAAAGATAATTGACAGACATACCGAAGTTAGAAATCGATTGAATGCCTGGGATCGTTACAGGTACGATCAAAATCGTTTATTAGGGTGGTTAAAAGATATGGAAAAAGAAAGACAGCGTTTGCAACTTCGATACATCAGTATTCGTCGTGTGACAAAGGTTTTATTAAAAATACAGACATTATTGAATCAAATACCTCAAGGTGAAGACCAAGCAAATCAATTAGAAAAACAACAACCCAAATTATTGCAGTATTCTGATGATGCTTTTAGAGCTTCCATCCGTATGGAACATGTCGCTATTGTACAAAGAATATCAAATCTTCAAGCCGGTTTAGACACATGGAAACATTTTTTGGAAAGAATCAGCGCTCTCGTTAAAGTTTACGAAGACAAAGTCACGAAAATTCAAAATTTGTTTGATAGCTTCCAAGAAACTATTAATACTAGTTCTAAAGATATTCCCGGCACTCATTCTGTTATTGTGCACAAATTAGAAACTCTTCGACAAATACGTAATCAACTCAATGATGTAACAAAAGACTTAGAGCAGTTAGGTATCACACAAGAGGAATTGAAAGAATGTGTTAGCCCAATGGATATGAAAACCATTAGTCAAAGAATGTGGTTACTGTGGCACCAGCAGGGTGACATAGACCATCAATTAACTATATTGTGCCATCAATTGGAAGAAAAGTTAGGATTGAGAAGTGCATTTGAGACACGGCAATCCAGATTTATAGTTTGGGCAGATAATTTAGAAAAGAGGTTAGAACAAGAGCAGGAGAAAGGTGATCCAAGTGAAGTACTCAAAAGACTTGAAACAGAACTTCAAACTGAAATGTCTTTAAAGAATCATGAATATACATGGTTAGTAAACACAGGGACAGGACTAGTAAGTGCATGTGGTGAAGATTATAGTGACGTAGTGGCTAAGCAAAATTTACAAGTGAAAACAGATGAGGTTAATAAACGATGGGAACGTTTACATAAATTGGGACAAAATAAGGTAACTAAAATTCAAGACATGACACAAACAATGTTACAATTAGAACTTAAAATAGCAGAAATAAAATCGTGGTTACATCAAACCGAAATAAAATTAAGTAAACCTTTAGTTTTTGAAAGTTCAAATAAAAGTGTTATTGATAAATTACTCCAAGAACATGAAGCATTAAGGAAATCAATTGAAAAAGAAAGTGGTATTATTGCAGAAGTCATTAATTTATGGGAACTTCTCCTAAGCGATGCTGATGTTTGGAAAATATACTTTACAACTGAAAACATGACACTAGATATACAAAATATTGAGAAACGATGGAAAATTGTATGTGGAAAATCGGTAGATAGAAAACAAAAACTGGTGTCTACATGGAAATTATTGGCTGAATTACTTAAAATGTACTCAGAACAAGAGAATTGGTTAACCACGCAAGATAATCACTTAAAAGAATTAGATAAACCTACAAATAAATTAACCAAAGAGCAAATTTCCGAAAGAATTGCTAAATTAGAGGCTTTAATTAAAGAAATAGAATCTCGTACTCCCACTTTCGAAATATTCGAGCAAATATATTCAAAAATTGTCAAGACAAGCGGTTTGGATCCACAGAATATAAGAAAAATAACATCACAAGCACGTCAATTAATTATAAAATGGCACGATACTCTACCAAACGCTCACAACATCCTGCAAAACCTGCAGAGAGAACTGGCTTTGTATAAAGAATTCGTTGCTGCACATGGTAATGCCATCATGGGTTTAACACGTATTGATGCACAGTTAACAGAATTACAGCATTTAGTTTCTCCGGAAATGGAAACATCTGCCGCGGGACGTTTAGAAAAATTAGAAAAAATCGATCAGTCGCTTACTGATCAGAACACAGTATTGGAAAATGCTGATAAATTAGGTCTTTTACTCATGCAAAAAAGGCCTAAACAAGAAAGTGAAAAAATACAAGAAATGATTGACGAATATCAAGTGCTATGGAAAGATATTCAAGAAAGAATAATTACTCTTAAATCAAGTCTTAAAACTCAACGAAGAGAAATAGATGAAAGCGTTCAAGTTGAAACTCTCAAATTTGAACAAGATACTGCGGTACAAGTTAACACCCTTCCACCACATCTACAACGGATGACTTCTATTACACCTAAAGACGCGTACATGGTTGAATTGGCATCTGCAATTGGAGAATGTGCTAGTAATGTAAATAGTATAAAGAGTATTATTGACAAAGATATACCACAACAAGGATCAACTGAACTTCACTTAATAGCAAAAAGGATTTCAAAATTATTAGTGACATGCCAATCTTCCGTGGAATTAATGAACCATTTACATGATGTTTTAATTGAAGAATGTGACGCCACTGAAGATGAAGCGAGAAGTGAAGAAGTTAAAAATATAACTGACCAATACCATAATTTAATTCCTAAAGCCAAAGAAAAAGAAATACAAATTCGAGAAATGAGGTATGTTGTTCTTCAAAAAATGAATTTTTTATTTTATTTTTTTGCATTATTAATAGCAATAACAGTAGTTTGGTTTTGTGGTATTACCTATACTAATATTTAACTTTTTCATAGGTCTTCCGTACGTGATGCTTATAGCTTTTTATGCGAACAGTGAGTTTATTATTTATTTCCTTAAAGTCTAAATTAAATTTTTTTGTCAAAATAATGCTTAGAGCACCACAGTAACATTTACTAATGATATTTAATTTTTTGCTAATCTTGAAAGTTCCAAAAGATAAAACTAATTCATATCTGCATTTAATCAGGAAAAGGGGCATTTTAGTCCAGAAGGTAGTGGTTTGTCTCGGACAAAGGGGAATACATTTTATCATGTGCTTAATAGAAAACATTTTACTAAGATAATTATGGCCCTTTGCAATCACTAAACATTGTATATTTGTGAAAATTGAGTTTCAAAAATGTATTAATGCTAAGAATAATTTTTTAATTTTAATTTGTGAAACAGAAACTTGCTTGTTTTCATCCATGTTAGTGAATAATTGAAATTTAGAATGGGGAATTGGTTTTAACTACTTTTCTAGAGTAACCTAGAGCATACCACAACATGAATAATCGAAATAAACCGGAAATGGATTTTTAAATATGTTTGCAACATAGCTTTTTGACTTCATGGTTTTGTCAAAATGTAAATAACTCAATTACTCTGTGAGCATTTCTTTAGCAATTACATACCTACCTACATGTGGAATCAGAAATAAGATTTGTATGATAATTGCTCACTGCAAACGAAAATAATTAATAGTAACACTACTTAATATTTTGTAACAGTCACAAATCTACATCTGGTTAACATTGATGGCTATGTCTTTAACTATATTATTAATTTTTCGGATTGTTTAATGGTAAAAATGATCTTTGTTTGATGAATAGAACACCATTTACAGAGATAAACTCAAATTTATTGCTGTATTCCAATTTAACCGAGAAAATACCTTACTTGGACGAAACAAAGTGTATCTTGTTGAAACAAAAGTAATTTACGTAAAATTTATAATTATTCACAGTGAGGCTGGTCGTTTATTCTGTCCATTATGCACGAAACGTAACTGGGCTCAACTTGACAATGATTTATGGCGATTAGAGCAATGGTTGCAAGCTGCTGAAGGTATTCAAAGTTCACAGCATTCACCCCCCACAAACATAGAATTATTAGAAGATGTGATACAAGATCATAGAGAATTTTTACTGGATTTAGATAGTCATAAAAGTATTATAAGGTCTCTTAATATAGTAGGTACACATTTGGCTGATCACTCAGAAGATACTGAAAAAGCGGATGAGTTAAGAGAACGATTGGTGACTGATAACAAACGATGGGATAGTATATGTCTTAATGCGGCTCATTGGCAAACAGTTTTACAAAAAGCCCTATTGGATGTAAGCATTCTTTCTTAAAAACATTACACATAACATAATTATTTCTATTTTAGAATCGGCAGTTCCATGCTACTGTGGAAGAATTATGTGCATGGTTGGAGAAAACAGAAAATCAAATTAAAGCCTCAGAACCAGTAGACCTAACAGTTGATACCCAAAGTATTAATAACAAGTTCGAAAGATTCTGTTTATTAAAAGCTGAATTAGAACATTGCGAACCCAGGGTATTAAGTTTGCAAGAAAATGCTAATCAGTTACTTAGGCATGAAGAAGCTCCTGAAAATGCAATAACAATTTGTACCCGATTAAATGAATTAAGACTCAAACTACACTCACTTATAAGACTAACGAGAATATACGTACTCAAATTAGGTGCAGTGTTGGGCAGAGATCCTAATGAATTAGGACTAGAATTTGTATCACCATCTTTTGCTGCTGGTCCCAGCCTCAGTTACAATGTAAGTTTAATAAACAGATGTACTATTTTGTAAGTATTAAATTTTTATTTTAATTATAAATTTGCGATGTTATCGAATTTAAAATAATTTATTAATGATGCGTAATTTTATTGTATGGAAATATACTGGAATTTGTATCTACAAAAATTGTAATTCGAAAACTATAATGCATGCTTTACAAAGATGTATCTAGCAAAGTGAGTTTGTAGCATGTTTGTAGCTATTGTATAGAACAGTGTGTTTATAGTTCAGTAGTTGGATGACTTTTCAAACATCCATTTTTATTGTATTTTTATATTTAAGTAGCACTGTATTTAAAGTATATTAGAGTAAGAATTAACGGCACAATTTCACCTTTATTTTGCGTTTGGACAGCTTCTGGACCAAGCAACTGGTGCACCAGAGTCATCCACTGCACAAGACGACAGCACAGACACGTAAATATTTTCTTTTTTTTTTATTTCAAATGCTTAAGCACAATAGTACTTTTGAAGGCTTTTACAATACATTGAGTTACTAATAAAATATTTTGCACTTATATAGTAGTATTTACTGTGACGATTTTGCTAAAATTTTAAATATACTAAACAAAATTGATAGTAATTGTGGTTGCATATCTTAGACACTTTTAATTGCCTTCAATAAGAACTTGCACTGCTTCAGTTTGTTTACTTATAATTTCTTAAATTAACTTTGTTACAGTGGCAATACAGATGACTTAAAAATAAACACAACAATTTTAAGAAGAGGGTACCGATTCCTGGGTAGAGTAATCAGAGCATCTCTACCAATTCAAGCAATTATGCTGCTGCTATTGGGAGTAGCATCTCTAGTTCCATATACGGAAGAAGATTATGCATGTTCACTAGTCAACAATTTTGCCAATAGTTTTCATCCAATATTACGTTACCCTGACGGTCCTCCACCTATATAATTATATCATTTAGTGGGCTATTACTTATATTTCATCATTCCATTAGACTTTTCCCTTAATTGTTTTAGATAGTTTGATAGTAAAGTAATTTTTTAACAGTGTTACTTAAGTATAGGTTCCTTTATTTTTATACTATAAATTTTTCTTCAAGTGATTATTCAATTTTATAATTCAATCTAACAGACGACAAATGTTGTTTTCATTAACAAATGAAAACAATAATTTTATATGTAAAACAGCGAGATCCTTAAATGACCACTTATCTGTATATTGGGAAGACGCACAGAGTAATTTTTAATATATATATTTATATATATTTTGTATTGTTGTTTCTAGAGTTTATGTAAAAGGTTGTGTGTTGACTAATCAATAACCTTTAAAGCAGTGGAACACTTTAAAGAGTAATTGATTAGTTTGTTACTATGATGTGATAACAATTTGACCTTTGATCAAGATACTTATTGTAATTCTAATCTCTCCTATAGATTTACGTAGGGAATCTTAAATAAATTAGAATTGCAACTAAACTCTCCATAGTTGTAATGTTAATTTATTACAAAAAATTTTATCGATATATCTCAAGGGTCAAAATGCTTGTATGCGAATGCCTTAGAATTCTATTATTTTTATTGTTGCTTTTGCATATTTTATTTTAAACTTATCACGGTGCTATAGATATATATTATGTTAACTCATCTTGCATATTAATAACCAACAAAATGCTTAAACAACAATTAAAGCTTCTACACATTTATACGAAAACTGTATAACTCAAAGGATTGTTTCTGCAAACATTAATATTAGGTCATTATGTGGCAATTTTAAATTACCTCAAAATATAATATGCTGTTTTCATTTATATTTATTTTCCCCTCACTCCTCTTGTTCCTTTTAAATGTGTTATTTCCATTGAAAAGGATGTTACGTTTGATAAAAACTGGATGTGGTTTTTTATGTGATTAAAGGCGATTGTGGTAAATTTTTTGTAATTATAACTTATTAATAAATAGTAAATATTTTAAATGAATTAAAATGTGGTTTGCGTTGAAAGCAATTTCTAGAGTTTATATTAAAATCATATGATTGGAACATATCATTTTACAGCTTAGCTAGCACACATTCACAAATAACTTAACTGGAAGTGGCCCACATTAACATCGATGTAAAAAATTATTATTTCTTTTTTCATTGCAACATTTGGATGGGTTTAGCACACTCATTACTATGACTGTAAAAATGGATCTTGTATGCAATATGTGTGTGATTGAACATATGAGACTTCTTAAATGCTATAACTGTGCTGGATTTCACCATATTGCAAGAAATTGTACAAACAAATCAGTCTGCATGTGGTAATGAAGATCACAAAGAAGAGGAGAAAAGGTGTCCAAACTGCTGGGAAGCAAATGATAAATACACATTGACTTTTAAAATGGACCACTGTCTAACAGTAAATGTGAAATATTGAAAAAGAAACTGGAAGCCGAAAGGGAGTAAGTGGATTATCGTGGTGATAAATAGCAATTAAATAAGATAAATTATAGACCTAAAGGAAAAGAAGAAATTTATATACAAAATATTGAGAGTTTAATAGTGAATTATGATGAAATGCATTGTTTGGAATAAAGCAGAAACCAGCTGTTATGTGTTTAACCAAAACACACATAACGGAGGAAATAAATAATTTTGAGATACATTTGCAGAACCGATTCCATAAGCAAATCGACTGGTAGAGTGTTAATGTATGTAAGGAAAGATTTAAAATATAAGATTGTAAAGAAATTGATTTTAATAATTAAAGTAGTAATAAACAAACAAAAATATATAATCAGGGTAGCATACCACTCTCCTAGTGCGTCCCATAGCGATTTTTTGCTAGACTGAAGAACTTTGTGAGCAAGTAACAGAAAATCAAAGTAATACAGTAGTTCTTGCTGGAGACTTCAACATACACTACGATACTGTCTATACATATGGAAAAGGACAGAAGAAGTGTATTCAAGATGCGTGTATGGAACAATTGGTGAATGAATATATGTATTCATGTGTTACCGTTGGGAAGTAAATTAATGATAGATTTAATAACCACAATTATGGCGACATAAAATGTAATATATCAAGAAACTATAACTTTAATAGACATTTACTTATAGGACTTAGTGTACCGGGAAAGGACAATGAAGAAAGGAAGATAATAAAAAGGACTAAATTAACAGGCGCGAAAAAGTTCAGTGAAATAGGATTTCAGAGGACTATAATTATTTTGATAGTTTTACTATATTTGGTTATTTTTATGAAAATTTGTTGTTGGTTATTTAAACGCAATTAAAGAACGTGATTATAAATATGAAATGTGGCTTTTTAAAAATGAAGAGAAACATAGGCCAGATTATGCAATAACTAGAAACAATGTCACTAACCTGATTTGAAATGAAAAGTATATAGAAATAGGTGAAATACCATCGGAAAAACTAAAAACCTCAACTGTGGTGCCTATCCAAAAAGTAATAGGCATTATTAAAGCAACTGAATTCAGACCTCTAAATATATTACCATCCCTTGCAAACATGCAAAGTTATTGGAAAAATTTGTTTATTTCTAAATACAGGAATTTTTAAATGATAGTCTGCATACAGACAAAACTGTAATTGTGAAACTGCCGCACAAATTGTGCTTAAAGTAAGGATAGGGGATTGTATACTGTGGTTTGGTCAAAGATACTGGACTAAGATGGATAGAGTGCTACTTACAGGGAAGACAACAAAAGGTAAAATGTGAAGATCAACATTCTGAAAACAAACATGCTGAAGATGGCGTGCCACAGGGCAGCACATTAGAGCCGCTGTTATTTGTGTTATATATAAACGACATAGTCAAACTGCTAAAGTATGCAACAATACACCTTTTTGCTGATGATACAGTTGCATACATAACAGGAGAAGACAAACAGGATATAGAAATGAACATTTAGAAAACATTAGTAAGTGGTTTGAAATGAACATATTAAAATTGAATACTGAAAAGACTACATTGATGGTATTGGCAAGGCTGGGTATTTTACAATTACAGTTGGTATGACCTTATTAGAACAAGTGGACAAAATCAAATATCTGGGAATAATAATTGATAAACATCTGAAATGTAATGATCACATTGATAATGTTTGTAGAAAAATAGCCAAGAAAATAGGAGTACTACAAAGAACAACTAGACATCTTACGAAATATAGTAATTAACTGGATACAATGCAATAATATTGCTTCATTTCCATTTTGCCAGTACAGTATTATATTTAGCCAATACAGCAAGCATGAATAGACTGCAATTGTTGCAGAACAAAGCAATGTGAATCATTTTAAACTGTAAGAGAGAGAGAGAGACGAGTCTCAGAACAATGCTACAAACATTAAAGTGGATAGTAGTTAAAGATATGGTTGAAATAAATGCTTTGCATTTTATCCACAAGATTAAAATTATCTTAGGAACAAGGTGACTAAATTCAGTCAATACAAGGCACAATTCAGTATTCTTCAAAGCGGGTAAATAAATTTTAAAAAAACTTTATTTATAAAATATAGTGATGATAAAAGAGTTACATAAATGTAGATAATCATAGAATAATTATAATGATTATAATCATTTCATCACCTTCTTCTGCGTACTCTACATCCACATATATCAATTTCGGATACATTTCTACCTTTATGTTGTATAGGAATACATTTTTCAATCATTATCATTAACAGCATTTTCGAAACTTCTGCGGTTTGAGCGGTAGTTCATAGAACACTGCATGAATTTTTTAAGTGTGATCCATGAATGTTGAAAACTGTTTTACATCTTCTTTAGACAAATTTAAAATCTACATTACTGTTGTGATGTGTTTTCTTAGTTTATCGCCAGTGATGGATGCAGGATCTTTTACATCCATTTTTTTAGTTAATCGTTTAATGGCAATATCACCTGTTCCCTATTTAATTTTACTGCTTGGAATAGCAAAGAGAGAATCATCATCACCAGAAATACAGTGATTCCAGTTGTTCAATAACAATTGTATATAGTTTTCAAGCATCTGAGGAATTAAGATGCCCACGTCTCTAGATCCCTGTTGCAGAAAGCGGATCTTCAAAATCTCTATAATTATTTTTGCGTTCATTTTTGTAATCTTTGATTTTTAAATATTGTCCTATCAAAAATAATAGTTTTATAATTTTTTTTGTTTACATTATTGTCAAAGTTCTTTTACATTGTTCAGTAATTTTTAAGGTTTCCTCTCTAAAAATCTATATCTGAAACTAATAGCAAAAGTAAAGATTTGTTCCATTTTTTCTTCTACAGCTTTGTTTGCAAAACGAGCCGTTTTACTATTCCACCTTGATTCCACCAATTTTTTAAGTTTTTAACATATTGCAACCACTATCCGGTCTCGTCTCTGTTCTTGCTTACACAACCTTTAGCTTCTTTTAAAATCAGATGTATAAGTTCAGCAGAAATAATTTTTAAACTTGTACCAATTTTTCTCCTTGCTTTGTAATCCATTTTTCCTTGCTCTGTTTCATCAGCGTGAGACTATAAAATTTGAGGTTGCCTCTGAAATTCGCTTAAGAAAGATTATTTCAGAGTTTGTTTCCGAAATCCGCTTACAATGACAACTCGAACAACTGGAGCAATTTGAAGAAGATCCTTCGTTCTTCTTATACATTATGTTTTGATCGTTCCATTCCTATAAATATAATTTTAGAGTTACCACAGGAAAAGTATGTTTGAGGATATATTTAATTTTTGTTGATATCCATATTTACGCCGATCTAATGTTCGCTAAATGTTTCTGCAAGTTCTACGAACAATTTCGCAATAATTACATTAAAGAAATCGATCAAAACCCTTTATTTCATCTTGTATAAGGGTACAAAAGGACTACACCTAATGAATTTAGAAAATATAAAAATAAATATGCATGCAAAATTTTTAATTTCAAAAAAGTTATAAATATTACATACTTAAACATCGAACCTCGTAAGAAATTGATTAATTATTTTCATTCTATACAATATAAATGCCGACTTCTATAGCATATGCCATACTCCATTTCAATTATTAATCCAATGGCGTTTGTATATCATTTATATCAGAATCTACAGTAAAAATAATCCCATTATTGATAGGACCACACGCAGGGCGGAGTTTTAATTAATTGAATTAACTTTGAAGGCTTTACCAAGAAAACATCTAAAATTTAATTATCTATGTTTCGATAGTTTTTGCGCTATAGTGATTAATTTCTCAGATAGTTTCTTACATTCGTTTCTTTCATTATCGCTCGTTTAAAGTACCTTGACAAGGCCTATTTATTTTTCCATAAAAAACTCATTATGAAATCATGTATAAAGCAGAATTATCTTTAAAAAATGCTCCAATATTTTTGCTTTAAAGTTAAAAGTTTTTGAGATATTCACAAAAAGTGCTTTAGTGCCCTCATACTTTTATTTGTAAACTGACTTTAACAAAAATTTGATAGATGAGATACTTCGGTAATAACACCCAGGAACCTTAGTTTTATTAAAATATTTTGCTCATGTTTAGAGATATTGTGGTTATAGAGATATGAATATAAAATTTCCACGATTTTCATTAATGATTACAATACTTATATTTTTTTGGCTTGAAATCAAGTAATTGGTCAATATTCTAAGGCTTTGTAAACCCGCAATAATTAAGAGCATTTAAGATAACCTAAAGATGCATTAAATCTACTATCAGTTTCCGGATTGCATGGGTTATCTTGTTCTTATGAAAAGTACTAGACGCAAACATCATAAGTGTTTGGTAAATTGACTCAATCCACATACTTCTTTCGTGCCTTAACATGACTATTTAATGTTACGGGCATGACACTCACTGGAATATCAGCCCGTAAAGGTAAAGTGCATGTTACCGACATAGCTCAGTGGTATGGGTGAGGTTCTTACTTGTCAATCGAAAAGGACACTCGTCACAACTCAACAAAGTCAAAATCAGGAAACATGTCACAAAGGTGCCACATGTTAAATAAATGTATAGCGGGAAAAACGTCATGAACTAGATCTTAAAATAATGGCCTAACAGGAAACCATAATGTCCACTCGAAGAGAAAACACTCACCTTTACCTTCAAAAATACCTACGCAAAGCTCACACTTACATTTAAATAAAATTTTCAGCTTCATTTAAAATTGCAGTAACTAAACTCAAAATTCATTAACCGTTTCAGTAAACTTTCACATAAAATTACTCGCTCAATTAACAAATAAAAAATAAATAATTGGTCAACACGGTCATTAATTATTCAATTTAAGATGAATATGTGTCACAACAAAAATAAACAAAACGCGATCGTGTATTTAAAAGTTCCGATACTCGTCACTTAAAATTCATCAAAACTTACTTTACGTTTCAAAATGTTAATATCTTTAATTTCGGTAACTTTTAAAATTTGTCGTTCTAAAATTAACGTGGTTTAATTTGGTGAAGGTAAAATAAATGCCCAAAAAATTACATTACAATTATATTACAATTAAAAGACAGCATAAAAATGTATGCAAAGAGCAAGTACAGTCAAGAAACATTCCCCAGGCAACGGGGCGTAAACAAAACTCGTCAAAAATACAAAAAAAAATAACACCTAAAAAACAAATAAAATTGCGTCACCTATTCAGCTAATGTCAAAGAGAAGTAATATCAATTACTTCTTCTTGCGTAAACATCACCAATTATACAACGTGCCAAAGATAAGGATGAACAGCATGGGGATCTTGAAAACGGTAAGAGATACGAAGGCGTATCAGATTCAGATGTAGTTTGCAAAAGCTCATTATTGTTTATCGTTTCCGAGATTTAAAACAAAATGCGATTTTTGGGTTTTTTTCGTAATTCCTTCATTTATTTTAAAGGGTGTTTCTTCATTATCAGTTTTTGATTTCAATTAGATGGCGTTTTCGAATTTTTTATTCGACGTTTCGTCTCCGCAAAACCATGATCAACTTTATTTTTTTATATCGCCGCAACCAACGAAACATCCTGTATTCAATAGTATTTTTTAATACGAATTTAACCATGTATTAAACATTATGGTTTTGAAGCTGAAAAATTCGGATTTTCATTTTTACATTATTCATATATCAGTTAATATTAGAAGGCTTTGATAAAATAACACTTGTTTAACATTTTGTTGAAAACTGTTTAACTTAGTTTTATTGCGTTGAGATGTTGTTGTTATTTGAATTGTACGTATTTTATTACCATTACTTTGTGGGTTGTTTTTATGGTCTTGTTTAGTTAATTTATAATTATAATTAATCAATAAGTCTATTTATGGAAAAACGAAATTTTACAAACGAAGAAAAGTTCGATATGCTGACATTCTACATCTTGTCCCACAGAAATTGTGTAGTTACTGAGCTGAAATATCCTGAACGAAGGCAACCTGGTAAATTCATTTTTAGACGTTTGGAATCTAATTTAAAAGAACTTGGTACATTTACAAAACCTGTTCTATCCCGTGAAAAACAATCTGATGACGAAAAAGCTAATACCGTTTTACAAGCCGTTCTTGAAAACCCTGAAATATCGACAAGGCAAATTGAACATCGTACGGATATAGCTAATTCTACAGCACAATTCATTTTAAATAAGAATAAGTTTTATCCACATAAATTTCGAGTTTGTCAAGGTCTTAGACCAACCGATCAGGAGCGGCGAGCAGGTTTTTCCGAACGGTACATTAGAAAATGTGACGAAGATCTAAATTTTCCTTTTAAAATACTTTGGTCTGATGAAAGCGTAATAACCAACAATGGAATTTTCCACCGACGTAACAAACATTATTGGGCAAAACAAAATCCTTATTTAAAAAAAGAATCAAGACATCAACATAGATTTGGATTTAATATCTGGATGAGCATTTTGGGACGAATAATAACAGGACCTTTTATTTACCACAACAATTTAAATTCCGAACGATATCTGAACTTGCTAAGGATTGATTTTGAAAATGCCTTGGATGAATTACCTCTAGCACTTGTTAACAACTGTTGGTTTCAACAAGATGGTCCCCCAGCACATAACTCAAGAAATGTACAGGACTATTTGTGATTGCGGTTTACAGGAAAATGGATTGGAACTTACAGTGCAGTAGCTCGACCAGCCCGATCACCCGATTTAAGCCCGTTTGATTTTTTTCTGTGGGATTACCTGACAAAACCAAGCGTATGATGGGAGTTTTGAAAATGAAGAGCAATTGTCAGTATCCGTTATGGCAGGCCGTGTTTTAATTCTTCAATAAAGAGAGCTTACCTGTGCCTAGAAAATAATGGCAATCTATTTGAACAGTTATTGTAATTATTTAACTTTAATTAAATAGGTTTAAAATATTGGAGTTGTTAAATTTATAATAATAAATTAAAAAAATATTATCAAATACTAATTAATAACCATCATGGTTAAATACGTAATAAAAAATACTATGAAATACAGGGTGTTTCGTTGGTTGCGGCGATGTAAAAAAATAAAGTTGATGATGGTTTCTCGGAGAAGAAACGTCGAATAAAAATTTGAAAACGCTATCTAATAGAATTCAAAAAGTGACAATGAAGAAGTACCTTTGGTTTTTAAAAATCTTTTAAGATAAATGAAGGAATTACGAAAAAAGAAAAAAACCAAAAATTGCATTTGGTTTCAAATCTCGGAAACGATAAATAATAATGAACTTTTTCAAACTACATGTGAACATGCTCTAAGTTATACAACCGTTCTCTAATTTAACCGCGTTCGTATCTCTTACCGTTTTTAAGATCCCCACGCTGTTCATCTTTGTTTTGGGCACGTTGTATACAAATAACAATGTTAAAAAGTATTATTTACTGCAAGTGCGAAATTACGATTTATTACAATGCAATTTAAATCCAACTAACTTTATTACTACAATAAAAACAAACAAAAGCTTTCTGAAAATCAAAAACGTTAAAATTACTGTGACATCGAAATTTCTACTGCAACATTGGATCAAACTTTTAAATTACATTAAACCTTATTATAAACAAGCATATTAGTATACAAAGCAAATAAAACAATGTCAGCAGCTTCCTTTCCGTAATTTCCATTGTTCTGATCCAAATTCCATCACTCAGCTGACAACTTTTTATTATGAAGGTCGCACAAACACACATTTAACAAAATCCTAAGTAGGCACATTCTTTTAAATATTCTTATATAAATTCTTAACATATAATCAACTGGCTTTTTCACCAAAAAAGTATTGCACGTGGTGCTTTTCTAATACGCTCAAAAATCATGGTAATAATGTCTATAATTTCAATAAATTCGATAAAGTTTTTAGCACAAAATCTTAAAATTCGCTGCCCCCTCGGCGCCGTCGTAGGTACATACAGATTAAAAAGCCGCTTTTTCTTTCTTCAGATCAGCACTAGACTAAATTGGAAATATTCGATTTCACTTATTGAACCCGAAATTTCCCGATAAAACGATCAGACGATATACGGTAACTAATTTGTCAGGGTGTACTTATACTCCAAAACCGCATAAAAGCTACAAAGCAACGATACTGTACGATCTTGACCAAATTTTGAAGTGCTTCACTTAATCATGATGACACGACGGGGAAGGCGCTGATGACCCACAATCACAACAATTCACATTACATCTTAATACGGTTTTACTTCAACTTTCAAGATCGAAAACTAAACTTCGACTGAACGAAAAATGGAAGTGATCCTTTGCCCCCTCTACAAAAGTACTTAGATTAGGTAAAATAACAACTCATCACTTCACATGGAAACTCAACGATAAAAAAACAAGAGACTCGCGTCAGTTCAGGAATGTATGAAACATAATACTACCCACGACTGTAAACTCAGTTAAATAAGTTCTCAACAATATCTACAAAAGCTTACACAAACTAGTCTGTCACTATTACTTACGGCCGACTTCATGTAAACAACGTAATGGAAATATACCAAGAAAATCGCCGTCATTAAATTTAGTAGACAAACAATCTACGCGTTTATACAATTGTACTCAAACAATTTAAAAAAATCTGGAGTGTTTCCACTCAACATACCTGTATACGTAAGTAGAATGCACTCACCTGAGGGACGACGTGCGCGTATTAACGTGTACACTATTGTCGAGTTTTGCATACAGTGATAAAAATACGTTTTATAGTTAAATCGGTAAAAATACCTATACAACAGCAAATATAACCAAACTTGAATTCAGGCCTCTAGCAATTAAATATAGTAAATAAAATAAGGGGTAAGGGTTAAAATATAAAACGAACACCAGGGTTGTTGGCGATTCTTTTAAGTAGGTTAGTATCAATGACACATTTAATTGCTACTGTCAACGAGAATTGAAAATCAGTGTTTTTGCAAGTTCGACACAATACTCATGTATTCCACTGAAGCAAAAATATAGATTATTAAGTGGTATTATTCAGGAAGCACTGCACAAGAAATAATGGGCAGGTTTGCTTTTTCCTTTGAAAACAGGTCAATTCCATGAGAAAGTACGATTATGCGTACTGTTTGTAAATTTGAAAGATGTGGATGTTTAAAAATTGTAGAAAATGCAGTAGCATTGATGGTAATGATGGTGAGCATTCTGGTCGTAACGTAAACGAAGAGCGCGAACTCCAAGAAATTGCAGTGTGTAGTTTAGCAGAAACTAATTTCTCGTGCAATAGTACAAAAATTGCTGAAGAAATGAATATTGAACCAAGAACAGTTCACAATATCTTGAAAAGGAATAAATACCGTTGCTATAAGTTGCAAACTACACAAGAAATTTTTCAGCGTATGGAATTTTGTGAAGATATGATGAATCGGGCTAATGAAAACGAAAGATTTATTGAAAATATTTTGTTTACCGACGAGTGTTCTTTTGACTTACATGGCCATCACAAACACCAATTTATGGGCAAAGGCATGAACGTGCTAACAATTTGGACGAACTTCGTGTCAAAATTACAGACTCTTTAAACAGCATCACCCAAGAAATGTTAGAAAACACCCGAACTGAATTTTACCACAGATTGGGCTACTGCCTTGCGCAAGGTGGAGGTCTTTTAGAAAATCTTGTAATGTAGAGTTTTGAAAAAAGTGTATTCTGTTCATTTTTAAAAATGGTTGGTTTTCAATAAGAATTATAATGCTAAAGTTAAACCTTAAACTTAAGTTATACTATCAATGTAAATGTTAATGTTCTTGTTTGTAGCTCTCGTAAGTTTCTTCTTAGTTCTTTTGACGAGTAGTAATCGAACCATGTCATAAATTCGCAATTACGATAAGCTTCGATGTTTGAGGTATTATCATTTAATGTATAAAGTATTTACTTAATAGTTTCAAAGAACACGCGACTTTTCAACATCATCTTAATTGCTTTGGTTTCGTTAGAACTGTTAAAGGTAGATTGAAGGAGACTTATGTAGTTCATATGTTGTGCCTACATGCAAATATGTACAAGTGGCAACATCGGTGAAGTTATGTCTCTCTTACACTCATATAATGCTTATTGGGTTTCTTTCTAGCTTATTATAAGTCAGACCCGCAATAATGTTTTTCCATACACACACACACGCACACGCACACGCACACGCACACGCACACGCACCCGCACCGCACCGCACCTGCAACCCCACACACACACACACACACACACACACACACACACACACACACACACACACCGGTATATATATAACTACTAAACTAAACTAAAACTACTTTTTACAGAATTTTTATCAAAAGTTTATTCCAAGTTACTAGTGAAATTAGGCACAAATATTTATTTCATCTTCGATTGACATTTCATAAACGTACATAGATTTTTCCTTTTTCAATTATTCTTTTATCTACATTTGTATTACAATAAAATAGTTTTTTTCAAAACTCATTAATAAATTAACCAGGACTTTCAAGGTAAATTTATTCATGTATTTTATGCCTTTTTCGTAAATAAATTTTTTTAGGTTATAATGCCTTTTACTGTGGAACAAGACAAGTTTATTTTGAAAACTTATTTCCGAAGCGGCAAAAAAGATGTAGATGGAAACTGGAAGTATTCAGTATGATTATGTGTTGAAGAATATCAACATCACTTTCAGAACATCGAATTAGATGATGATGTTTTATGCCGACACATTCGAAGAATTGTTAGTCGTTTTCATGAGCATGGTAGTGTACATATTTCAATATAAGCAATTGTTACAGGTCTTTCTTATGATACATGCCATAAAGCAGTCAAACGTCAACTACATTTTCATGCTTACAAAATAACGGTTGTGCAAGAATTACTACCTTTAGATTTTCAAAAGCGTTTAGAATATTGCCAATGGTTCAACAACAACTTGAGAGATGACGAAATACTAAACTTAAGTTTCTTTACGGATGAAGCTTGGTTCCATTTATCTGGTTATGTGAATTCGCAGAATTACCGTATGTGGTCAGCAGAAAATCCACACGTTCTTGAAGAAACTACTTTACATCCTGTGAAAATAGGTGTTTGGGCTGCTATGTCATGAAGAAGAATTGTAGGTCCCATTTTCTTTGAAGATACAGTAACTGCGGCTCGATACAAAACTATTTTGGAATCTTTCATTGATCAACTGCACGATGACGAGCTCCAACATGGATATTTTCAGCATGATAACGTAACAGCTCATACAGCTAATCAAACACTGACTTTTTTACGTGAACATGTTGATGAAAGAGTTATAAGTGCGGGAGTTTGGCCCCCAAGATCACCTGACCTTACTCCACTGGATTATTTTCTATTTGGACATTTAAAAAATAAAATCTACAAGACACGCCTTCATACAGTTGATGAATTAAAAAATGCAATAACTGACGCAATTCAAAATATTACAGAAGCTCAATTAATAAATATATTTGAAAATATGAAACGAAGAGTAGATGCCTGTAATGCAAACAATGGTGGTCACTTTGAAATTGTTTTATAGATAATTGCAAAGTTTAATTTTATTTTTCTATTTTTAACTGTAATATAAACATATAAAAGACCATTCATTCCAACGGGTAGTGAGGTGTGCGTCGGGATATCGTTATATTTGTATGTAAATAATATGTGCACTAATTGAAAATCTTTACTCATTATTTACTATACTTTAACTGAATTGATCTCATTTACATGCACGTTTGAGATCTAAAAAAACAATGCATTATTAATTCATTATTTGCTGTGCTTTAGATCAATATATACAGATTTGAATTATCTTAAAGAACAATAGGTACATCATAAAGTAGACATGGTGACTAGTTCTATATGAGAAGGACTAAATCAGTGGTATATAATCTGAAATAAGTTTTTGTTCAGAAATTGGAATGCAATGCAAAAGTGATATCTAGCATTAAGTTAAATAAGTTCTTTTTTTCCATTATAATGTATTTGTGATGTTCACCAGTGTACATTCAAAGGTGGTCAGCAAAAATGTTGTACCTGACTTGTGCTGAATATGTTGAATGTATGCATTTATAATAAACTAACCAGTCATACATGTAATTTGTTTTCACTAATATTATTTAACAAATATATCATACATTGATTTCTGATTAATTCACTTTCCACATATTCACACACTTTCTTCGAGTTCTCAGCTGTAATTTTTTTCAATTCTTCATTGCCAATTGCTTAACACCTTCCATTTGAAATGTCATAATTCCTCACTGCTATTCGATTTTTCAATGGGATTTAATTCAGAGTGGTACAAAGGGAGACGAAGGACAGCATGACCATTTTCAACTAGTAGCTTGTCTAGAACGGTTTCTTCAGCAACACATTCTTGTAATTGGGATAATGGCATTGTCATCGTTCCTTCTTTTTCTTTTTCAATAAATTGGTACACATTGTAGATAATTTGCCGCCCTTGGCTATGAATTACCTTTCGATTATTCATTTTCAACCAAACAACAAAATTCATACATTATTGCCTATTTCAAACCACTCATGTCAATATAAACAAAAAGATCATTAAACGCTCATCTAAACAGTTTTTACTCTCTAAACTGTACATTATTCTTGTAACCAAATTGAGGTTAAAAAGCAAAATTTGTTTTAAACATTAAAGTACTTATAATAGTTTGATTTATTACTTTATCAACAGCTTGATTTGTGTACTTCTACTACCATACTTAGAAGAGCATTTATTTAGTCGCCAGAATGTTTCAAAACGTAAGTGACAACGGATTGCAAGTTCAGGGTTCGGTTGTTAACAATATAATTCCTACACCTGCGTCACTAGCAAAATTTTCTCGTACAAACTCTTTCTTGCCTTTCAAAACAACACCATCTTAAAATGCTTTAACACTATTTTTCGTTATTAAGATGGGCATTTTATTCAAAATTAGCAGTGGTAAATTAATATCTCAAACAGCAATACATTTTAATATACCTATGGGTCCTTTAGTAAAGGTTGCTTATTTTATAATAAAATTTTTTGAACAACTTAAAAAAAATTTAGGTCATAAGCGGAAGTGTCCGATGGTAGAAAGTATTTTTATTATGAAGACTGTGTGATTTCAAAATCACCCCCTATTTATTTTCGTAAATAAAACACAAAGAGATACATTTTATGTTAAAGTACTAACCCCACGCAATATTGCAAAAATAATTTTGTATTTAATAAACTATAGATGAATAGCCAATCTAAAACATCTGGTGTGGAACACCACACGACCTTGCAACCTACCAAATGGAAATGAAAAGAAATGAAATAATTTTAATAACATTTTTTTTAGGAAAATTATGCAACCTCTTTCATAATAAGTTCATTACGAAAATAAGCAACATTGTAAAAACAAAAACAATAATCTATATCAAACAGACGTTTAAAACTTCATGTCAGACAGATGCCATTAAAAAACCCAAAAAAGATAAGTATTTTATTATGTGTGATAATGGTGAAAGTTCACATTTTGTATATCTAGGTAGTTTTATATCTTTGAAATATGCAGCTGTTTTAGAAATATTTGATAAAAACCAAAAACTGAACAAGTTTAAATACACAATTTTAAGTACGTACGTATTTTCGTTCTGGAGTTACCGTGGATACTAACATACATCCACACACACAGAGATCCAGACATCATTGGCCTATCTTGGCGAAACTTGGCCAAAAGTTGTAAAATTATCTAATAAGTCGATCAAGCGATAGTGAAAAGAAGTCGATTGCATAACCTTCTATACCCACATATATATATATATATATATATATATATATATATATATATATATATGTAGGTTGGAAAGCAAGTAAATTCTTGGTCATGCAAAATGTGTTAAGTAGCTTGAACATATTTATACTTACTACAGTTTTGTGAATACGGTCGATCTCGTTTCTTGGAAATCTTTCATTATCTAAATTTAAAAAGACAAAATTTAGATCGATAAGGGCTTGAATCTCGATAGCGCAGTTGGTTAGCACGGTACTCTAGCAAAGTACAGGTCATAGGTTCAAATCCTACTGGAGGCAAACTTTTTATTTATGTATTTAATAAAATTAATAATAATTTTTAAATACTTAAAATACTTATAAAGGGAACGTAAACATAATTTTAAATTGTTTTATTTATCTCTATATAATTCTGTTTAATTTTTGAACTAATGCTTATTTTTGCATAAATTTTACAATTGTATATCCTTAGCGGTTATTGAACATGTGAATATGCTGAATAAGCAATCATCAAGCAAAATATTTTCATATAACAAATCATACGTTTACGGTAACCTTAACCCCCCTTAACGCGTGGGCTACAATTGTAGACCACGCCTTTTCGAACAGTGATGATTCTTAACAAAATACATAGGTGCAAGCGACCCTCCTAGTAGCTGTTGAGATTACTTCGCTCCACCCAATTAGTCTGTTTCGGGTGCTTGAGACGTGGTAGTTGTTGTTTTTAGTGCTCAAAGTCGACTGGTCTACAATTGTAGCCCCCGCGCCCAATTGCGTAACAATTTTTTGCTACTTGACATTTGTGATTTTATTGACTTTCACTAATTTGAGTGAGTGTTATTGTTTCCATTATTAGTATGTATACATCAATTGAATGAATTATAGAAAAAATCGTTAAAACAAAATGTCCGGCCCGAAAATATGTATAGAGAAAAGCGGGACCCTAAAGTATGGTTGAAATGATTCAATGAAACATCGAGTGAAGAAGAGAGTCCAATCGACGACGAAGAATCAGATGAAAGAGAAGAGGATGTGGCTGTGGAAAATGACGATCTGGCGCGGAATCATAGCAAGAAATATCAGACGTAGATCAGCATGATTCTGAAGGAGGCTCTGATTGGGAAGAAGAAACGGATGAAGAGGGCACTTAAAAATTTTATTTTGGGAAAGACAAGATCACCAAATGGAAAAAGGATAGACCTAATACTCAAGTTCGTACCCGATCTCAACATAATAAAATTGTTACCTGGAACAAAAGGTGATGCAGGAAATGCCAGAAATGAAATTGAATGCCTGAAGCTATTTATAAATTATATGGTCATAGGAATTATCACTGTTTCTACCAACATATATACACGGTGTTTCAAAAATGTCTGTCAAAAGTTCTAGGACGTATTCTGTGTGTGAAATTAAGCTAATCAACATATGGTCCAAAGGCCACCATTTTCGAGATACAGAGTGTTGAAGTTTCGAAAAAAGGGACGTTTGATTTTGATTTCGGAGGAACCATAGACAGTCAATCTGATATTCTATACATTGCCCACACTCTACACGAGTCATACACTGATGCTCGCGATACTCAATTATTCGATACAGTGGCGGAGATACGCCCAAGTCGAAAGGGCTTTTCAGGTTGAACTTCTACGCCACTAGTGTACTCGAATTTTGTTTCCATTTCCGTATTTGTCAATTCAATATACACGAATAAGGTCACTTGCGATTTTGTAATTTGACGGCTCGTTTCCAAGATAAATAAGAAAATTTGATTTCATGTACTCATGGGGGATAACTGGTTCACCAGCTTGTCATTGCTAAAAAAATTGTTGCAAGGAAAAAAATTGACCGACATATACGAAAAATAAGAAGGCGATCCCTCCACAACTCTTGCCGTATAACAGCCGACAGGAAAAGTCGTCAGTCTTTTTTTGTTGTCGTCCATGCACTACGACAGCGCAGTAAATGAGGAAATGGGCGATCTCAAAAGACCAGTAATCATAAACGATTATAACCATACAAAAATTGGAGTTGATCTGGTAGACCAGCTGTGCCAAAATTATAATTATAATGTTTGGAGGAACACACGCCGTTGACCGATGGTGGTATTTTACAACCTAACCAACATATCCGGTATAAACGACTTATGCGTTTATGAGGCAAATCACCCACAAAAAAAATTGCACGGTCCGACTTTCTTCAAACTTGTGCCTGGGATCTGATGCGACCCCTGATTGAGTTCCGATCAACAATTATATCGCTTGCAGTAGAAATGAGGCGACGGGCATGAGTTCTTTTAAATATTGGGGAGGTACTACCTCTCTTCAATACACCACAAAACTCTATCGGAGGCTTCCATATTTGGCTTAGAAGACGTGATAAATCTACACGTTTGCGGTAGGTTTGCATGCAAAGAACACGAGGAATTCTTGCACGGCATGCTTGAGTGAATAAAAATACGCCATGTTTTTTCTGTTTTATTTCAGTGTTTGTTTTGTTTTGAGAATCTAAGTAGTGTTTCTGAAGATTTTTTTTTTTTCTAAAAGTTATTAATGCGAGTTGCTTTAAAAATAAAGAAGCAAAATTCATAATTAGTATTTTATGCATTTCTCAAAATATCTATGAATAGAAAAGTAAGTAATTCATATTTTTATGATTTAGCGTTTCATATTGAGTTTACCTGATGAAGAATGCACTTCCAAAAAACACAATTTGACTTTATATAAAATCCAAATTGGTCTACAACTGTAGCCCGCGCGCCTAAACACGTCACAAATAAAGGTGCGCCTAACGCAGGGTTAAAACCATACTTAGGGTTAATATAAATTTTAATTTAATTTTTCGTTAATGAACACAAAATCATGGCAATACTTGGGCAAGCTTAAGTATTTACTCATATACTTACTGTTTTGCAACGCTAACGCTAAAATCATAGACATATAATATATAGAATAAGTCTATGTAGTAGAGTATGCAGCCCGCTGTACCTATTATGGGCAGAAAGAAGCTGCGGTTATATTCATAGCCATATCGTCCATGGTTACATTACGTTCAAACTTAAATGTCTACAAGAGTTATTTCTTTTAATATGTTGGCGGCACCCTTTAATGGCTCATATTCATACATTTAGGCAGTACAAGCCTAGATAAACAGAGTTATCTCCTGATTTATAGAAACAAACGTCGCAAAGTTATTGCTCCGCGTGTAGGTGCGCGGTTTCTCTGATTACCAGACTATATAACATTGATAAAAATAAATTAGTCAGTTTAGAAGCTTGCAAATAAGATGACTTGTATACTGTATTGTGTTGTACCTATTTGTGAATTTCAATATTAGGTAATTAGGATTAAAGACAAAATGATGTGCTCTTGTTCTGTGTATGAGTGTATGAATGGGCTACGCGAAATTGGACTATTTCACTTCATCAGTGAGTATTAAAATATTGTCATTATGCTCTCCGTGCATACATAGATAGATAGATGGATATTTATTTCACAGCCAGTGGTATTGAAATGTGTACAGTACATTATGCTTTCAGAAAAAGAAAAAAACAAAAAAATGGCGTACAATACTAATCTATCATTCGCAACAAGTGGCAGGTGTACGCTAACAACATACATGTAAATAGTAATACCATAAAATATGGACATTTAACGTAAAACATAAATTTTAATGTACAGATGTATAGAATAGCTTTAAACAAATGAAATCACTAATAACATATATGTAAATATTAAATTTATAAAGTATGGGCAACACAAACACGTATGCTTTTACTTTCGTATTGCTTTTCTAACACGTATCTATTAATGATTGAAGCGGACGTCATGTCAAATCTAGGAAATTTCTTTGCTTAGTATTTGCAACACTGAGAATTATATTGTAAAATCAATCGGTTTCTACCTTCTTTGCCATAGTCGCACGTGTCTGTTTTTCGTTAGCTTTTATTATAATTTATAAAAACAATATTTATAGCAATAGATTGCATAATTTAGATGAATTAATGGAAGCAGTTGAACACGAGATGGCAATAAACATTTCCAAAAGTAGGGGTGTTTAATTTTAACAATGTTTATAATTACATCAAACCGAAATGAAGTGTAGTGGTACCAACCTAACCAAAATTTGCCACATGACGTCAGCTTCAATCATTAATAGACACCCGCTATAAGTTCCCGTAGCAACTGCCGGTTGTCATCGACCTGACAGGGTTTAAATATTCAGGTAATCGTCTTTAAAACTATTTGTTGAGACATGATTATGATTTCTCAATAAAAAAAACTTGAACTATTAGATTAAAGTATATCTTGTAATTGTTTAATTTTTGATCAATAAAACATTAAGGAGACTTGTCTTTTTTCATGGTCGTAGGAAAAATAATGCACATTAAAATCGCACGACAGTATCTATCCTGAACTCGCGGGATTCTCGCACTCGGGCTAGCGCCCTCGTGGGAAAATTCCCGCTTGTGCGATATCTACCAGTTTGGTAGCTCGTTATGTAAAATACTATAAACATTTGTATGTAACATTATTAATAGAAACAAACAAAAGTCAAAATATAAACTTATTGTGTATTAGTGCACAGGGACTAAATTCTTCCTGAAATCTATTCTAGGTAAGTTATTTCTTATGTTGTGCGTGTGAAAACAAGTTTTTGAAAAAATTATTCTGATGATTAAATGCAAACAAACAGCATTCTTATATAAGTACTAGCACCACTTGTCCATATGAGAAACGGCGTACGCTCCGTCCAGTTATAATACGTCCATGGCTAAAATCTTTTGAGACCTCCCCATTTTGTGACTATTCAAGCACTTAATACAAGAAAACTGATATATATATATATATATATATATATATATATATATATACATCATCATATCAATAGAGCGTCTTTTCATAAACCGTGTGTCGGGCGTCCATTTTTGTAAGATTGTACAAAACAATTTATATTTCACGTAATATTCATATATATACAAAATTTGAAACCAAATTTCGCATAGTTATTTAAATAAACCACAAAAACGTTTTTAATCGTACGTCTTTACGTCAATAAAGCGTCCGTTGATGCCCTAAACATTGAAGCGTCTTTATTCGCGTATAGAGCGCCCGCTAGCGAATATCATTTTAAGTCGATATGGCATTATGGCGTCCTACAATGTTGTCATGTCTTACATTCATTGCTGACGTTGCGTGCCGTCGTTCTTTATAAATAAGCGCCATAAGATAGATTGTGCTACCTGCAAATCTGAATTTTTTAAATCGTAATTGGTTAAATATATAACTAAATTAAAAGAAATTAAGAATAAATAAAATAAATATTATGATTAATAATATATGCTATATTAATTTTTTATTTCAATTACTTTTTTTATTTATAACACAAATATTGTCTTTTATATTAATGGGTATTATTTTACAGGCTGAAGTTATATGAGGTTTTACATAACTGGTTTAAACTTAGAAGTGAATTATGCGAATTTTTCTTTTAATTTTCAGTTAATAACTAGTAGACTGTAAAATTAATTTAATGCAAGCACAGTGATTTTAGTTGCTTGATAAAATTATTTATGTACGAGTTTCAAAGTTTTCGCTGCGAAAATGTTCGATAATGGTTACGTAAATTTTCCAGGGGCTGTAAACATGTCGAGCATGCGATTATAAAAATGTTAATAGTAACAATTAGTTTTTTAACTATATTCCGAGATAATATACACGAAAAATCGTGTAGCGTACAAAACCGATGGTTTGAAGAGGGAACATGTCATCTTCACGGGTTGAAATTAGCGATTGGTAACCGCCTAAATTTTTTTCTGCAGCTAGATAAAATCTTTTGAAAGGCGATTTTCATGTCTGCCTATAAATTACTTACTAACCTTAATTTTTTTAAATTATTTTTTAATTAATGATGATATGCGATTTTTATAAATTAACAAATTAAATTATACCGTTTTTCAATAAGTTTTTACAATTTTTAAAACTATTAAACAGTTGAATTACATATATATCGATTTTCGTAAAAATTTGCTATAGAATTTTTTATTCGGGAAATTTTTGAGAAATTGTCGGGAAAATCCTTGCTATAGCGTTTTCCGAAAGAAAAATAATATTTCTAAGAGTATTTCAAATCATGTATAATTTAATCAGCCCGAAACTAAACGAAATAAAAGCAACGGAAAGAGCCCGAATTTGTATTATCTATTTTTAATTGTTTTTTGTAGATATGGCAAAATTTGCCTATTTTTGTAGGCCACCTATTTAATTGGGTAGAGAATACAACAGTCTACCATGTAGTATGTTTGGTCTACAGTTACTAATCGAAAGAGTTTTCCCGTGCAATCGACATTTTACGAGTCTAGATCTGGAAAAACTTTCACGTAATTTGTAGGCATGAAAATCTCCTTTCAAAAGATTTTATCTAGCTGAAGAAAAAAATTTGGTCGGTTACCAATCACTAATTTCAACCCGTGAAAATGACATGTTGCGACTGGTTTTGTATGCGACACGGTTTTTCGTATGTATTATCACATTATCTTGGAATATCGCACATCTTCTAGATCCCTTTCTTACATCAAACCCTCTTGTTTTTAAAACTTCCGTTCGTTCCCCTCTAGGTCTATCCGACCATTGTCTAATAGAAATCATTTCTACTGTACCTAATTCCACTGTTGTTCGCAAAACCGATAGAACCTTGTGTTTTAAGTCAGCTAGATGGAGTGATTTACGGGATCTCTTTGCAACCTTTCCATGGCGTGAATATTTTTTTAAGTCGTCCTCTTCTCCGGACATCGCTCTTTGAGTATCTGAAGTCATCCTCATGGGAATATCTGTAAAAGCGTCATCACTAAAACTAAAAAGTTGTTCGAAAATAACGAAAATGCAATGAACTAGCTACATATCCTTTGGGAAGTCGTAAATTTTGGTCTTTAGCTAAAGCCATTAGTAAAAACTTTGGAACATCTTCATTTCCCCCGCTGACATCTTCTGACGGATCTGTAGTTGTTGATTTTGTAGACAAAGCTAATGTTTTTGTGGATTTGTTTGCATCAAACTCGTATTTCAAAGATTCGGGAAAAAATGTGCCCCTAGTCAACTCTTCTTCATACGCTATGAAACTAATTCATTTTCGGTACAAGCTCTTGGAATAGATCATCAGTAGGCTTGATCTCAATAAGGCGACTGGCCCAGACGGTAACCCAGCTATTGTCTTAAAGAAATGTTCCCCCGAACTAGTACCAGTCCTATCTAAGCTCTATACGATCTCTATGTCTTCTGGGGAATTTCCTTCATCATGGAAGTTAGCAAATGTACAACCTATTCTCAAAAAAGACGATAAGACCGATCCCTCGAACTACCGACCAATTGTCATCCTTTCCATTTTGTTTAAAATCATGAAAAAGGCCATTAGTCATCAACTGCTGACGTTCCTTGAAACTAACAAACTCCTTAGTGACCACCAATATGGGTTTAGGCAGAGTCGTTCAACAGGCGATCTTCTTTCATATGTGACCCAAGTTTGGAACAATACTTGCCAAACTTACCTCGTTTGGGTTAAATAATACGCACATTAACTGGTTTTCCAGTGTCCTTGATAACATACGTGTCGTAGTTGATGGCTTTATTTCAAAAGAAGTTAGCATTAATGTGGGCGTGCCACAGGGATCAGTTATAGCGCCTATACTTTTTCTGCTGCACAAAAATGACCTTATTTCTTCAACAACTAACCCCACCCATTGCTTTGCTGACGACAGCACTCTTCATTGTAGTTTATCTCAGTCTACTCATAGTGGTAATCCACCTTCTTTGCCAAATCAAGACATTAAATCTGAAATGGAAAATTCAATCAACAAAGACATTCAACGTATTCTCGAATGGGGAAGCAATAATCTAGTTAAATTCAATGCTAACAAAACTCAGTGTTGCCTTGTGTCTGCCGAAAAAGATCGATCATTCCCTGTTGTAAGTATGAATGCCTCAGATCTTAAGTTTTCAGGTACTCTGTTCGGAATGATTGTATCTTCAAATCTATCATGGGTTGACCATCTTCTAACAGCTACCAAAACAGCTGCTCGTAAAATAGGCTTTTTGTACAGATCTGAGCAGTACTTTACCTCTCGACAGCTCTTTTTGCTGTGTAATGCCCAGATTCGGCCTCATCTAGAATATAATTCTCAATTCTGGGTTAGTGCTCCCCAATACGCTCTCGATATCGTTGATTGTATTCAAAAAAGAGCAATTAGGCTTATAAATGACCCGTCCTTAACTTCTCAAATACAATCCCTTGAGCATAGAAGAATGGTTTTGGTTCTTTCTTTGTATTATTGTTATTACAATGACTATTGTGTTGCTGAATTACGTTCTTTGATACCACATCGGGCTATCTTTGCCAGGAATACTCGGTTCGCTCATTCACATCATCAGTATTCAGTACAAATCTCCACCTGTCGTACCAAACGGGCGCAATGCACATTCTTCTACACTGTTTCTAAACTCTGGAACGATCTCCCTAGTTCTTGTTTTCCTCTCACTTATGATATGAAAGAATTTAAGGTAGCTGTTCATAGCCATCTCTTCGCAATTCAATATCACTCTATCCATCCTCCTAAGTATTCCTGAGTACTTTAGCACGATAGGCCCACAAATATTAAAAAAAAAAAGCTAAAAGACTAATTTATTGTTACTGATAACATTTTTACAATGGTACGCTCCATATGTTTACAGCCTCAGGAAAATTTACGTACCCATTATCGAACAGTTTCAATAACTTTTGAACATAGGCCATGGATCCTGTACTATTCGTTACAGTTTTGAACACCTCATATGTCTCGTAGTCAATTATAACACTCCTTATTCATAAGTAGAAATAAAAATGCAAAAATTAGATAAATTAAAACTTTTATTTTATTGATTATTTTTTATAAATATTCTGAACATATACTTTAATTTTAACCAGTCTTTATTGTCAAAAATACCTGGATGATCATTTTCATCGCCATACATTCTGTCTTTCTTGGAGGCTTGCTTTGCTGAATACGCTCGGCAAAATATGTTTTCACAATTCTTTTTGTTCTTCTGTCCATGGTATTAATTGCCTCTTATGTGAAACAGTAGATGTTGTGGCTCTAACAGATGTAGTTTCTGTTACTCCTTCATTTCTAACCCGCTCAGATGATTCATTTTCAACATTACAAAATTGCACCTCATCGTTTGTACTCTCCTCTTCTATCAAGTCAATATCGAGATCTATATCTATCTCGTCGATTGTCTTCCTTTGAATTTTGCTGCACTGCCTTTCTCCATTAAGAATAAAAGTTTTGACACTTTACAAGTTTGATATACATCGTCTGGCAAACGATAAGAACCTCTGTGTACTCCAGTAGTATGACCCATGAACATTGCCAGTTGTTCAATGTCTGACTCGCTCATATTAAACAATTGCGTTAAGGTGGCTAAGTGTTTCCTTAATTTAGTAGAGGTTATGGCATTAGGGTTTTAGTTTTCGCAAGTGTTGCATGCTTTTTAATAATTTTATATCCACATATTGGTTCTGATGTATTTGGATTTCCAAACAAGTAGAGATTTTGTTTTGTATAAAAATTATTCCTGAAGTTCAACATAAGTTTAATGTGATCTTGAACATCTATGCTGAATAAAACAGGAACAGCTTTGCCCCTTTTACCTCTTATAACAACTTGTTTCAATGTCTTCAACAAAATTTTTCTGCCGGAGTCACTACATCGGAAAATTCTTCGTAATTTTGCTGTCCATCGCAATTATTATCATACAAATGTAGTGGTAACCTTTGCAGTTCGCCAGGTCTGCGACGATTTAATAACATTACCCGACAAAAGATAGTTTCCAATAAGGTGATATAAGCTTTCAAATTCATATTGTCATTTCTTAAAGTTTTTGCGGCTTCTTTTGCTGTGGACATTAGATATTCTCTTAATAATTTTATATCACTAGCAAGTGGAATTAGAGTAATTTTATTCCATTTATTTGAATTTAGGTCTGCGGATGCTTTGCTGGATATTTCATACCTCCAATTATTTTCAATAAGATGAATCATGGATCTAAAATCTGCCTCAGCTTCGGCAGCAGGAATTGATGAATAAATACTCTTCTTTTAAAACAAAACTATGCCAATATCACAGCATTGCTTCAATGTTGTCCCTAAATTCAGCGCTAATGATGGTGCTTCATATCTGTCTTTTTCTATATTGAATTTAGCAATAGATTTGGCTGCCTCAACTATTAAATCGAAATATTTTGGATTCAAAGCTTCAAATAAACTTTTTATTGATTTATTAGATTTTCTAATTTCTAAAATCAACCTAGCCAGCTCTCTCATTTTTCTTGATGCTACAATTTCGAAATGCCTTTCACGGTGTATTTTAATATATCGTGCTGCAAATGCACATATTAACACATCTTTTTTTGCTGTTAATGATATTTCACCCGGTCTCATCCTTGGGAACACTTGTTCTCTAAGTTGCTTATCAATTTCCAAGTTATTCAGTAATAAATTTTGACCTGCACATTGATGACGATTATCATTATTTTTGCAGCATTTTTTTCGATGGCGCCACAATTGCTTAGCAGTGTAAAGTCCTAAACAATACGTGCAAGGTAATAAATTTCCCTCTAGATAGGCAGTTCTCACTGGCTTTTTTACATAATCATAGTTTAAATAATTTCCTCTTTTTCTTAAAATTGATAATAATTCTTTTCTTTCTTTGCTTCCATTGGTCAAAGAGATAATTTTTCGAACTTCCACTTCAAGTGAATGATTTCGCTGAATATGACGGGCGAAATTTAAAACCAATGTCTCACAATAATAACAAAAATCTTTTCCTTTGTTTCCCTTTCGTTTTTCTCCATTAGGCTTTAACTTGCCTAAGTCTTGAAGATTATGATGCGACCTTACACAATTATCATTATCGATTTGTTTTGCATCAATACGATCTGCTACATAGGGTGAATTTGTGTCCGGGGTTGTGATCAAATCGCATGAAATATTGGTTGCAATTTCTTCATGATCAGAAATTGAATCCTGTAGAAAAAATAAAATGTTACATTTTGTGTATTTAAATAGTCTTTTTTGTACCTCTGAATTGTTCGGTATATAGTCTGGATCATATTCTTCGTGATTATTATGGATATCTGCAGTGTACTCTGGATATGTGACAACTAAAATATTTTGGTTCTAATTTTATATAATGTAAATGTAAATGTATACTTATTACTAAATCGCAGTAAATTACCTTCGAATTATTTGGTAGGCAGGCAAACTTATTTTCAAATAATTGAGAGTCATTATTATCTGAAAAGTATTCTTCCACAATATGTGTTGAAGTCGTTTCGTCTGTAATTTCTAGACCATCGTCGGTATCCTTTGGTAACTGATCGTTCACATATGTGCAAGGTGTATTATTTATTTCAGTACGAGATTGCCGTATCTAAAAGAACATTAAAATAAATAACTAGAAATGATGAATTTTGCATTTATAAATAATGACTAACGAAATTGTGTTCAAGTGTTCAATAAAATATAGGGTGAGTTTTTTTCTAGTTTAAGTACAGGGATCTCGGAAACTAGCAGAGATGGAGATTTTATTAAATGCGAAAAAAAATGCAGTTTTGTGTGTTTAGTTTATTGAGCTAATTGCTTTTCTGAAAAATGCGTAGCTATATAGATATTCCAGAAAAGCAATTCTTTTTGCATTCTCGTTTTAGCGTATAGCTCGGTTATGATTGACTTTACAAAAAATATTAAAGGAAAACGTTGCAGAAAATTATGTGTTTAATAATATAGTCTTACTTTATTTTTTATGAGTTTTTGAGTTATAGCACAAATCACTGTTTTTTCTAATGGAAATCATGGCTGGCTATGACTTTAATAAAATCGTCTATTTTCATAGTTTTCTGTGATATTTGTAAGGTTTGACATGTTTATTTTCAAAAATAAATAAATTATACGCCTTTTTCTTTCAATTTTTTACCATTCAAATGGTAGGCTGTGAAATTAATTTATTGGAAGCATTATTATTTTGGTGTGGTTTGTTTAATACATTGGTACTATGTTGTTAAAATAAAATTTTAGTGGACACATAAATACTTATAGGCGAATTTAGTGAGCTGTCCAGCTCTTGCTATAATCTGAGGACATCCTGTTCGAAAAGCAATCATTTCTTATTAAATAAGCATAACTTGTTTATTGTTTATTTAATAAAGAACTTTTTGAAAATCTTTTGTTTTTCATTATTTTAGTTGCATTCTTTATGTTTTGCTTGAGATTTCCATTTTTGTTCTTCGTTTATTAATAATTTTATTGTCGTAGTTGTTTATCTGATTGATTCTATAGCCAACTGTCTACTTTGTTGAAAACAAGAAGAAAAAATTCAATAATTCGTTTACCTAAACTGCTATGTCAAACCTCCTTTTACCGAAGTCTCTGTAAACATACTCGATTATTAAAGGCATAGCCCATTATGACATAAATTCGGAAAAACAGTAGTTTGTGTTAAAAGTCATAAATTATAATTTAAATAATACTAAGTTCGATAATGTTCTTAAACACATTTTTTTTCTAATTTCTTTTTACAGTGAATAATTACCGAACTAAAAACACAAAAATCGATTGCAAAAAATTGTTTAGTCAAATATCTCGCAACTAATGCATATTTTGTAAAAAAACTGAACACACAAAACTTCATTCTCCCCATTTAACCAACTCTTTATCTTTACTAGTTTCCAAGATCACTGTACCAAACATTGAAAATTGGTATATTCAATAGACGTTTCGCCGGTATGATATTGCACAGTAAATTTGCCACGTCAATGCGTTGTAAGCTAAATTTGAGACATTTGTTGTATATTAATGCAAGATTGGGTAAAATAGGCATCTCAAACAATATTACGCACAATAAAATTTATACAGTAGTAAGTCAACAATACCACAAAATCTGCGATGCTAATTTTTTTATTTACCGCTTACAACGTTTATATGGAGGCTTCGTCACTGCTAAATATTAAATTTTGAATCTAGTAAAATACAAAAAATAATGAACAAAATTCAATTATTTTTACACGTTTACAATTATTCATTTATTTTATTTATATTATTTACTTAATTAATTCAAAACGTTCCCATTTCATTAACGACAAAGTAAATGTACATTTGAAGTGAAATATTGCATTTCGTTTTGGAAATTACTTTTGCGAGCAAACCAATGCGCGGTGTGACATTAAAACCCACGATTCCGAGCGCAATCAAAACGGATCTAAACGCGGGATTAACGGAGAAGGCTTTTAAAAAATTTCCCGGCACCGCAGATTTACTGAAATGGTTCGTCCAAATCGTGAGTCGAATCTAAATTAATTAACTAACAGAGGGGATTATACTTTTCACAATAAAATTAATAACATAAAAACGAAATAAAAATCTACTTACATTATCAGTATATTCAAACTCTTATAAAGGCGACAGCGGCGCATTGCAAAACCATCGATTTGATTTTTTTATACCATTATTACGTGTACAGTTATACTAAAACAAGAAGTTAACATAGATACCACGCTATTGAAATTACTACTTACATATTCGGGAGGAAATAATCTTCCATTATCGTAGTACGCCATGTTTACAAAAATGCACAACTTGTCGCTGGTACGAACTCAGAAATAGTGCACAGCACGAGGTAAAAACAGTAAACACAACGTTGCCAACAGGTGGACGCTCGGTTAGCGAAAGAGCAGACACGTAATTTACTTGTTCGCGCATACTACGACAGTGCCATTGATGCAATTTATGGAACTACTATATACGCTGAACGTATGTCGATCACTATGGATCTATCAATATAGCGTCTGGATGTTTTTCTGAAACGCCATCTTTTACCAGAAATAAGAAATTTGCTTCATTTTAATAGGGTTTTATTAGAGCGTCCGTATACGGGCGCTCTAAGCACTCGGACGCTATAATGGTGGCATATAGATAATATAAGGACGCCCATATGATGGTAGTATATATATATATAGATTGCTATCCAGTGTAGCCGCTACTTTCAAGACCTAGGTTCTGTGTACTTAAATAGTTTCTACGGAAGTCAATTCGAATAGCCAACAAAATCGGCAATACCGTAGCGTCGGTGGCAAACGCTTGAACTAAAAGCATATATTTACGAAGGTTGCATGTCCATGTGATTTCCGTATCATTTTGTGAAAATAAGTATATAAATCCAAACCACGTGGTTTGTTGAGTTCCACATTTGGAGGTGACAACGTCATATATGAGATCACAAGGATATGCTATTATAAATTTCGGAAGTCATAAAGCACTATGTGTGGATATATACAACATACAAGTACCTATACAAATGGGATCGCTACAAACGGCAGAGTGTAAATGCAAGCATTAAACGGCACACAGTTTTTAACATTTCTTATCTGATTATTGAACTCTTTTTGAGAATGTTTCTTTAAATGTTAAGACAAATCATGTGGCTTCAGTTTGATGGAGACCTTACCTTTCCAGAAGTATCCCAACAAATAGATAGGATAGCTCAATTAACTGGCTTGCGAGATTACCCAACTTGACTTCGCTTGTTTTTTTGTGGGGTTGTGTAAGATATCTTGTTTCTCATACACTCCTTAAGAACACTGTTGAAAAAATAATTAGGCTGTGTATTTAACCAAGCATTTGCAATATTTCGAAAATTTATAAGATTTGGGTATATTGGTTTATTTAACGTAATGTTAACCTTGTTTTGTAAACCCAAAAATCAAGCTGAAAGCACATACTGCGCTAAATTTTAAGTAAATAAATGTTGTATTTAAGTTACTTTTTCCACCATGATCAGTTAGTTATCTTATATTTCAATTTGCACAACTTCTAAAATACCAGTTATTAAATATCTCCAGAGCTATGACCTTTAGAGCACCCTTACCTTAAATACTTTTGAAAATTATTGAAAAATATTTGGGTATAGGACACGCTTAAGTAAATTAAAAGCTTGCATGTTAGGGTAAAGGCTACAAAATGACGCAAAAAAATTAGAGGATTTCAATTTGAAAATGTTTTTGAAATGCTGAATCCACAAAAAGTGATCGCTCAGAATCTCAGTATAAGAAATACTGTGCCCAGTATAATGAAAAAATTAGAAAAGCTATTTATCAGAAACAACCTCATAAAGATTATTAATCCACTCATACCATACATCAATTTGTATTGGCACCTTCTACACCGCTTTCTAGATTTGTCACTTTAATGAAGCATTATAATGGAATTTTAACATAATTCCCACATAAATTTCTAACATTAATTAAAAGTGGGGATGTAGGTACACTTAAAAATATTTGCACAGTAGCAAATTAAAAGCTGGTTTATTTAACATGTGGTCCTACTGCAGGGGAGTTTAACTATCTGGATAAACTTTCTAATAATTCGATTACTATCAAAAGAAACTTTGTATTTATATTTCTATTTCTTTACAAAAATAATATACAATAACACCACAAATAATAGTAGTAATACAGTTTATTCTTAATATCTACCATTTTATATTTAAAGCAGTATTAAGTTTTTCGACCGCATGATATTCAGTATGTAAAATGGAACTTGCTTTATCACTATCTTGCCCTTGTAACCATACCTTATACAATTCTTGTGTAATTTTACTTTCCTCTGGTACTTCAATAGGTAAAGATGCATACACTGCTTCTAACTTGGACGTTAATTCTTTTAAATGCATATCACCATGGGGACGTACTTGTGCTCCACCATTTAAACAACCTAATAAATGTTAAGGTTTATAAATATCTACTACACACTACAATCTGTTTGAAATCAAGTTGGAACAATTGCTAACTTTTTTGTTTTTGATGGTACAAAGTCAATGAAACGAACAAATATGTCTAACTTTTCCGCTGATTCCAATTATATTAACTGGAGCAGTTTTTTAAATATACTCTGTGTACTTTCACTGAAGGAAATTTAATTCTAAATAATAGTTCTTAGGTGTACTACAACTGAAAAATGTTAAATAAATGAGTTATTTCAATATTTATTATTGACCATACCTTTTGATTTGGTGCGTGATAACAGAAGAACACAGATCTTTAATGCAAAAAAATAACAAACAACAAAGTAATTAAAAATTGTTATTAATTTTATTATTAAATACATAAATAAAAAGTTTACCTTGAGTAGGACTTGAACCTACAACATAGTACCGCTCTAACCAACTGAGCTATCGAGATACAAGCCCCAATCAATGTAAATTTTGTCTTTATGTATGTAGAACTGATGTAAATTCTAAATGTAATAAGATTACAGTCAAATTACTTATATTAATGGAATGTGAGCTTGCAATATCGCAAAGTATTTAATAAAATTAATAATAATTTTTAATTACATATTTACTTTTGAATTTATTCGTTCATAACAAAACTTATAATAATTTAATATTAGTCAAATTACTTTGGTATGTGTGAATCCTTGTGATATTGCAGGCTCACATTCCATTAATATAAGTAATTTGACTGCAATCTCATTATATTTAGAATTTACATCAGTTCTACATACATAAAGACAAAATTTACATCGATTGGGGCTTGTATCTAGATAGCTCAGTTGGTCTATTTATGTATTTAATAAAATTAGTAATTTTTAATTACATATCTACTTTTGAACTTCAGAACAAAACTTTATAATAACATAAAACAACATCATAAAATCATTTTTTAAAATCTTATGGAAAACTTTTAGATACTCTTTATGTTTATTTACTGAGTTTTCGTTTTCTACTCTATGCTGTTCGTTACTTTTTCTAAATGTTCATTACTTTTTACTGCCGTTTGTTACTAAATAATATGTACTGTGTAGCCGTATTCCAATTTATTTTGTTTGTTTTTTTGGTATTAAAAATCTGTATTCACCTGTTATCACTATCAATGTCCGACTTAATCAATAATGAATATTAAAATATCGCAGATATTAACCATTTTCCGACTGTCATATGCTTAATAACTTTTGTTTAGAATTAATCTCCTACAGTAAGCAATAAAAACAGGGGGTTTCATTAAAAAAAAAAAAAAAGTCGTTTTTGGCGATACTATGAAAGTTGGCTAATTGGATTCCAAAATAAAAGTTAGCAATATTTCCCACTTGGTTTTACATATTTAAATGCATTGAGTTTTTGTTTAAATCAAAAGGTTTTAAATTTAAAAATTAAGTAAAAGTCCTATCCCTATCCTCGTTTAGAATTGGCATTGGTGGTCCAATGAGAACACAATAATTGATTTGTTGCTTGAAAGAAAATATGTTAGAAGTTTAATAATCTGTATCATAAGTGAATGCTAAAGATAGATTAAGATTATCTAAAAATCGACAGAACAGATTACGACTAGTTTGCATTTCAAGGTCGCGTTATAAAAAGTATAGAATTTTCAGAATACTAAAATGAATGTTATGACTTGGTAGATAAGCATAGGTCAAGGGTATCTAAAAACAGAAGCAAACAATTACAACTTGTTGTAACTGGTTCATAGGTGGGTAAATATTTGAAATAAATCTATTTGAAATAATAGGAAATAGCATTTTGTATTTTATATTTGAAATACTTTCTTGTAAAAATATTCTATATTTATTATTTGAAACAGAAGACAAAGGTATTTTCTATTTGAAATACATTTTTTCGATTATAGTATTGAACATCTGGTGTACAGCATGATCCAGATTGTTTGTAGGGTTTGTAACTCCGCTATCGTCATATTGTTATCAAAAATGTATTCTAACACTGGAAAGTGTAAGTTGTTTACCAAAACTTTCATCCGCTGGGGTCATAAACTGTCATAATTTGCTTCCTTCTGTTCTTGTCGTTTTATTTGTCTTTTTATTGTTCCTGTAATTCGTAAAATCTGTATTTTTCAAGACAAAAACTGGACATACTTGATTGATTTATCTGGTAAGTAAATAAATACAGAACTCTGTTTAGAATAAAAATAGAATGCGAATAATTTTTAGGTTATAATTGTTAGTGTCATGTTTTCGGATGAGCACAATAAGTTTATCTTGGAGGCTTATTTTGGGTCTGGGCAACGAGATGAATGAAGGTGGTGTCTGGAAATATTCGCAAGTTTTTTGCTTCGAGGAATTCTAACAACGGTTCGCCAACATCGCAGCACAAAAGGAAGGGGAGGGTCCAGGGTGGTCAATTGAGGTGTACGGTGGTGCAGAGCAAGGTAAATTATCTATATACATTTGGTTTTGTTGAGTAATTTTAATAAAGCGCGTTTTCTCCTTTTAATTGTATTTGTCGAGCGGATGAATATTCTCTCGTTTATAATTTTGCTTAGTATCTCTTCAGACGTTTAAACTTAGTTCTGTAAAGTGTATTAACCCGCATTAGTCATAGCATATTGTGTTATTTACGTTTATTCCGATTTTGCTCCAACTTCGTATTACCAATTTGTTTATTTATGTTATTTTATTTGTTTATTTAAAAGTAAGATACAATATATTATTTTGGGAATCTCAACCTTGCAAGCGTCAATCCCGGTTATTTAATTACGTATATGAAATTGAGTTTTTTTAACTTCTGCATAAACACACCGATTGTTGATTTTAATCATGTGAAATTTTATGATAATAGATGAATAGTGGTAATGAACTGGGTATTATTTTCTCTACAGTGTATAACATTTTTGCATCTCCATTCCTTTTACTGCTGCGTTATTAGTATTTACGTCAGAACAAAATTTAAGAGGAGATATTTTGTTTACATTCAAGTTACCGAATAGTTTATTCATTTTATGAGAATTTTGGATTATGCAATTTTACAGTGACGACGTTCGATTACTTTTCAATATTTTAATACAAGCTTTAACATAACAATTTTAGAGAGAATTCTTTAATAGATAATTAGTTATTTTGATTTGGTTGATACAATTTCATTTGGTAATAAGTTTTGGAACATAGCGTAATGTAAATCAACGTAAATAAGATCGTTGTCGATCAGCTGTTATCTTTGTTGCACATTGTTTTGCAACTAGGCACAAACTTCTTTTTGAAGGTTTATATTAACGTAGAAGCTGTAATTCATGGATTCGCCTGTATTTGTGACAAAAGGTAAGAGAGTGTTTTGGTTGTTTGGACAAGCTGTTTGCATTTAGGTACTACGGCCCCTGATTGACATTTACAAACACCCTGACGCCCAATTGATTTATAACAAACCCCCCTATTGTGTCTCACGTATTACAAGCTATCATAAACACAAATTAGTAACACACCCACACGCCCTTTTTATCACTGAGCTTCCGGCCCATCTCTTTATCTGTTACTTCCGTTCTACTGCCATTTTTTACCGCAATTTCCCAGATACAACCTCCACTCTAACTTTCGCCTTAAAGGCGGAGTATGTGCGTATACCAAGGACAACGTAGGTTGTAAGAGGATGTCCACTTTGGAGAACAACAAATTTGACGCGATTTGGTTCAAACATTCTGGGCCCCAATTTGTGAAATTCTATTGTTGTTTATATAGGTTTCCCAATGACAACAACTTCCAAGATCTTTTTGATTACCTTAGTCTGAAAATAGACTACCTCATCACAGTTTGTATCTTGCGATATTTCAATATTGGGAAATTTTAATGCCCACAATTCCAATTGGATTCATGTTTCAACTACTACTAATCCCGCAGGGCATAGTGCAGAAGCATTTGCTGCATCCTGTGATCTCACACAAATATTTTCCAACCAACCAGAATCCCTGACAACCCTAACCATACTCCACATCTCCTGGACCTATTCCTTACAACTAATCCACTTGTCTATAAAATAAGAGTCCTTTCCCCACTTGGTCAATCAGACCACTGCCTAATCGAAATAACTTCCTCTGTACCCAATCCCACTGTTACTCGAAAAACAGATAGAACTATGTGGTGTTTTAATCGGCTAACTGGAGCGAACTGCGAGATTTTTTTGCAACCTTCCCCTGGAGTGAGTATTGCTTTAAATGGTCCTTCTCTTCAAACATTGCTCTTTCAATAACTGAAGTTATCCTGATGGGTATGGAGTTATACATTCCCAAAAAACATAATCGTGTAGGTCATGCCCGTTCCCAACCCTGGTTTAATAGGGATTGCACTGATGCATTACCGCAAAAGCATAAACTCTATACCAAATGGAAATCAAATAAATCTATCGAAAATTACGCCAACTATATTGCCGCAAGGAATAGTTGCAAAAGCAGCATCACCAAGGCCAAAAAGATGTTTGAAGAACTTAAATGCAAAGAATTAGTCTCATGTCCTTTGCCATTAACTAAAGCCATCTGTAAAAACTTTAGTACATCTTCCTTTCCTCCCATGACGTCTCGCGACGGAGCTGTAGTAGCTGATCCTGCTGAAATAGCCAGCTTTGTCGATTACTTTGCATCAAATTCATGTCTCAATGACTCTGGTAAAACTGCGCCGTCGCCCAAATCTACCCCATACGCTATTAAACTAATTCACTTTCGTTACAAGCTCCTGGAATCAATTATCAATAAACTTGACTCAAACAAGGCGACTGGCCCTGACGGTATTCCGCTATCGTCCTAAAAAAGCTACCCCTAGCTAGTACTTGTATTGTCCAAACTCTTTTCGATCTCCATGTCATCTGGAGAGTTTCCCTCATCGTGGAAGTTGGCAAATATCCAGCCTATTCCTAAAAAGGGCGACAAAACCGATCCCTCAAACTATCGTCGAAAATCACGGAGAGAGCCATCAACCAACAAGTACTTTCGTTCCTCGAGTCCAATAAGCTCTTAAACGATCACCAGTATGGGTTCAAACGAGTCGTTCAACGGGTGATCTTCTTTCATATGTCACTCAACTTTGGTAGAGAGATCCGGTGTAACCGTCGGAGTAGCTTTACATATTTCAACAGCGTTTGACCTGGTTTGACACAAGTGCTTACTTGCCAAGATCACTTCGTTCGGGCTTATCCGATACGCACATTATTTGGATATCCAGCTTTCTTGACAAAAGACGTATACGCGTCGTCGTCGATGACTTCTTTTCGAAAGAAACTACTATTAACGCGGGAGTACCCCAAGGATCAATGATAGCGCCCACACTTTTCCTGCTGTACATAAATGACCTCGACAGTGACTTAGAACATGTCCTTGAATGGGGAAGGAATAATCTACTCACGTTCAACGCCGACAAAACTCCTGCTGTAAATATGAATGGCTTAGAACTCGTTTCCAAACTCTATTTCTATGTTAAGGATGTCTCACCTCTAGGTCAGTGCTTCCCAATACGCCCTTGATATGGTAAACCGCATCCAAAAAAGAGTTATCAGGCTTATAAATGACCCGTCTCTGACTTCTGACCTACAGCCCCTTGAGCATAGAAGAATAGTTCCGGTTCTTTCCTTGTTCTATCGCTATTACCATGACAAGTGTGCCTCCGAAATACACTCCTTAATACCTTCGCAGGCCATCTTAGCTAGGAACACTCGGTTTGCCCATTCACACCATAATTACGTACTCAAAATTCCATCGTGTCACACGAAACGGGCTCAATCTACATTTTCCACACGGCGACCAAATTGTGGAATGCACTACCCAGTTCCTCTTTTCCTTCCAACTTTGACTTAAGTCAAGTTAAGGTAGCCATTCATAAACATTTCTAGACAGCCTAACAATATCCCTAAACCCCCCCAGTGTTCTTGAGTGCTTTAGCACGTTAGGCAAATCTTAGCCTATTTGGGAATACTATAAGTAAAAAAAAAACAGGCGGTGTGTGTGTGTGTGTGTGTAAACCCCTACAAAACGTTCACAATTCCCAGGACGGATACTTTACCCAGCAGCCGTCAGCTTACGCCTCTTAATTTTCTGCAGTCCAACCTAAGAACATAAGAAAAACCTTCTTTCCCCTCTGTAATTACAACATCTCTTACACGACATCAATCTTTCACTTGGGAATGATCAGCACTCACCCAACCAAACAGCTTTATTCTATGAACTGATTTCGGGCATTTATTTTCAAAACAGGACAGATTGTAGCTCAAATGAACTTTCCACGTTTTACAACGGCAAATCTTAACCAAAACGAACCAGTAAACTTAAAAAAAAAAGTTGATGTTATCAGAAACGCAGTATTCCATTAATATAAGTAATCTGATTGTATCTCATTATATTTAGAATTTACATCAGTTCTACATACATAAAGACAAAGTATTCATCGATTGGGGCTTGTATCTCTTTAGCGCAGTTGGTTAGCATGGTACTCTAGCAAGGTACAGGTCGTAGGTTCAAATTCTACTCGAGGTAAACTTTTTATTTATGTATTTAACAAAAATAATAATTTTGAATTTACTCAACAATAAATTACGCTTTCAATTTTTAACTCCATTCTAACTAGCTAAACCTTGGAAAATTCGTATAACATTTTCAATTCCATCTAAATTAACACCAACAAAAAAAGTTTTAGATCCAACACAAAATTTAATTCGAACTACAAGACTAAGATTTACAGTGAGCTCAACAAAAATCTACAGCCAAAGACATTTCCATTTAACATTTGATTTATAACCAACCCTTTTTAACACCAAAAATTCGATATAAAGTGAGAGAGAAAGACATGTCCGTTGCTGACGACTGTGCAAGGAATGAATGGCGAGTTAGTACTTGGAGTGTAAGAGTTATGTACGGTAAATAATTTGAAATTGCGAATATAATGTATGAAAGTGGAATTTCGAAGAATTTTTCTCATTGCATGCTATGCACCGGTGAATGGAGAAAGAGACCAAGAGTGTGAGAACTTCTGGAATGATGTAGAGAACGTGTTGAACGTATGTAATCCAAAAGAAGGAGTGATGATATTGGGAGATAGGAATGGATGGATGGGTGTACAGATAAAACATACTGAACGGGTACTAGGAAAGTTCAGAGACCAAAGAGTCACGCCTGGTGAACATCTGTGTGGAAAGAAACCTGTTTGTATCTAATACGTGGTTTAAACATAAAAATGGGCATATGTATACATGGCAGAGGTGAATCTAAAAGTATGATGAACGACTTACAAGCTTGGTGAGAAATAAAAAAGTAATGCGCGGATCGGAGTGTGGATCCGACCACTTTTTGATTGTATCGAGTGTGTTTAGGGCAAAAGTGGGGCTGGAAAAGGAAAGCAAACGTAATGCGAACGTCCAGAATTAGGGTAGATAAACTAGTACATAATCGTGCGAAAATGAAATATGCAGATGCTCTGAGTAAAGTGTTGAATGTGAATGAAGCAGTGTGGAAGGAACAAATAAAAGACAATGACGTTGAAAGTGCACGGATAAGCTTGAAAGACTGCGTTGTCAATTGTACCGTGCAGATATGTGGAAGAGCGACCATAGGTAGACAGAAAAAATGTGCTTGGTGGAATGAATCGGTAAAAAAGGCATTATGTAAGAAAAAAGATGCGTACATGGCAATGATTGCTGCAAAAAATGAGACTAAGAAAAAGCGATTGTATGAGGTGTGCAGATTAAGAAACAAAGAAGCGAAGGAGGCAGTGAGAATAAGTAAAGGGGAAAAGATGGGTGTGGAAGGAGAGAAAATGAGGAATGATTTTGAGGGAAACAAAAAGCTCTTCTGGAAATAGGTCAAGAAAACAAAACATGGACCAAAACAGAACTCTGCAGGAGTGATGAATACGAGCAACGAAATAGTATGTGACGATTGTGAAGTGAGGAAAACAGACTGAAGAGTTAAATAAGGAGAATGTAGAAGCAATGGTAAATGAAACTGAGAAGGATATTGGGTTAAATGAGCTACAGAGAACGGCAGGGAAGTTGAAAAACGGTAAAGAAACAGACGTGGATGAAACCACTGGTGAAATGCTAAAGTATGGAAGTAAAAAGCTTATATGAAGATTGTGTGAATTATTCAATGTACGCCTTAAGTGTGGAAAAGTGGAGATCGTTTGTACCACTGTATAAGGGTAAGGGGAACAAGAGTGATTGCAAGAACGACAGCGGAATAAGTTTGCTCAGTGTACCTGGTAAAGTATTGGGAAGAGTACCGATTGATAGAGTACGAGAAACTACACAAACCAAGATTTGGGATGTGCAGGGTGGCATGTCAGGGAGAACATGTATAGGGTGCCCTCATATCAGGGAGAGGATGTTATCAGATGGTTGCTCTCCAGCAGGTGATCGAAAAGTGTTTAAGTGTAAAAAGAAGCTGTACTGTGCGTTTGGAGATCTGAAGAAAGAATATAACAGATTGAATATGGAGAAGCTGTGGGAAATAATAAATGAATATGCGTAAGTAAAGTTCTAATAAACAGAATAAGAGCAGTGTATAACGGTAGCCGGGCATGTGTTAGGGTGAGAGGAAGTATGTACCAATACAAATGGTGTAATGGTTGGTGACATAAATGTACGAGTTCTGGTGTATGCAGGTGACACAGTCCTATTAACTGGCAGGGCGGATAACTTCAAACTGCTCTGAGGAAGTTTGATATAGTCCGTGAGAGCATGGAGCTAAAAGGCAAACGTGAACAAAACCATGATTGTGGTGTTCAATCGGGAAGGTTAAAGGAAAGTAGAGTACTTACCCCGCAAGATGCAATGGTGGAACAAGTGGACGAGTTGGTATATCTGGGTAGAATGTTCACTGCAGATGGTACAATGGATGGGGAGATTAGACGAAGGGTCAATGCTGAAAGGAAAGTGATTGGAAGTATGTGGACGAAAATGAGAAACGAAAGCATATGGCTAGCTGCGAAACGAGCAATCTATAATGGCGTGTTTATCCCGTCAGTACTGTACGGAAGTGAGACATGGGTATGTCAAAAGCATCACGAAAGAAAAATACATGCTGTGGGTATGAGATTCCTGAGAACATAAATAAATAGGTATAAAAGTAGTACACTACGTTGGTTTGGCCACATTGAAAGAATCAACAACGCAAGATTAACGAAGCAAATATACGTGGGTGAGGTTATAGGTAAGGCAGTGTCTGGTAGGCCGCATAAAACTTGGCTGAATACAGTAGAATGTATAATAAAAGAACGATAAGTTTTAAAAATTGAAGGGCATGTCAGAAAAATGCATGAATCTTGCGGAAGCTGGGGAGGTATGCATAGATAAGAAACATGGAGAAAGATTGCGAATGAAAAATAAATAAGATGCAGGGATTGTTTTGCCTACCCCGCAAGGGAATGGCGTAAAGGTTATGTTATGTTAGCGCTCGGCTAAATAGTGAGCTTTTACAAAAGGACAAATTTTTGGAATATGCGCTTTTAGTACAGCTTTTAGTAAAGAAAACGTATTTAAATTTTATCTTAAAAAATACGATACAGGGTGTTCCATAATTTAAGCCGAATTATCATATTCTCAAACAAGCAAAACTCATTTTTTTTAAATAGAATAGCCCAATGTTTTTGTCGGAACTCGATTCGGATTTAAAGTCTCCATCAAAATGATATAAAGTTTGTGTATCATAAAATTAACTGCAAGTAAGTTATTTTGAAAATTGTCGAAAAATTTGCAGGAATTCGTGTTAAAACAATGCAATTTTTTAAGTGGGCTGTGAACAATGAATACTTGAAAATAAAAAATTATTAAACTAAATGTTCAAAATGTCTCCCATTTTGTAATAAACATTTTCTTATGCAATCACGGTATGACTTTCTAACATATTGTAGCATTTCTGGAATAATATTGCGATAAGATAAGCCTATTCTTTCCATCATGTTGTAACAAACCTTTTTATGTATGTTTAAAATTTACGTTCTTATTCGCAACTTAAGTGCATTTCGTGTAGCGTTAGTTGCATACCTTATTGGCGTAAAATCTCTATTTAGTTCTTTTACTACATTATTTCAATTATTATACACTGCACATCCCTGTCCGCCCTTTGAGCCATTTTCGGTCATTGCGCAGGGTTACTTTGGCGTCCTTCATTAATTGCTTGAACTACGTGTTTAAGTAGAAGCCATTTTCGTTTTTATTTCGAGTGCCACATTTATATGGTGAGTTTTTAAATTTATCATACGGAAATTTGGGACACTTACATTTCAGGTAACTAAACTCTATTTTACTACTCTTACCACTTATTTTTACTTTGGGTTTAATTTTAATTTAACGTTAACTTTGCAAGATGATGCAATAGCGTTTGCTAATACGAAGTGGCAATTCAATTACCAAATTTTACTTTGAACCATACAAAATCATTTCAGTTTGGAGGTTTATAAAGAAATTTCTATATATTTGGAATTACCAGCATATCAATCTGATGTTTACTTCAACTTCCATTAAAATTGCGCAATAAATTTAAAGTGATGAGTCGACAGCATTTCCTTTATCTTCTGAAGTTCCAGTGATACCCAAAATGAAAAAAAAAACTCCAGGTATTTCATATTGTTATTTAATTCACATTATAGTTTAAGGCAGTTAATTAAGAATCACTAACATTAGTTTTTAAGAGATCATCCATTATAATCAAATTAAGTATCATAATAAAATTCATTGTTGTCATATTTTTTTACTGTTATTTTCATGAGTTTTTTGTGACCTTTCTATTTTGAAGGTTTATTTGTTCCTTAAAAACAAATTGGCGTCCGAGATTACATTATTTATTTTCAGGTTTGAAGCAACACCTTTTTTTGTAAAGCGAAAATATCTAAGCAATTCTATTTTTGTTAATAAGCAAAGCAAATGTTATTGAACCTGGACCTATTAATCTACCGACGAGCAAAGTGGCATAAAATCTTCTAGTTGTCCATTAATTTGCAAAGCTAATTATAGCTCTGAGCTAGTAGTATTTAATCATCAGTGGGTAAATTGTTTATATGACACCCGTTTAAGATTACAATGTCTTATCTTGTTGTTGCAACTTATTGGTACGGTTAAGATTTGACATTTCCCCACAAAAAAAATCAATAGGAGTCAAATTAGGGGATCTTGCTGACCAACTAGTTGCTGCACCGCAGCATCCATTTTTCAGAAAAGCATTCTCAAGGTCTTGTCTAACTTGATGACTAAAATGAGGTGGAGTTCCATCGAGTAGTAGCCACATAGCGAACATAATTGGATATTAATAATTAATGTATAGGGTGGAATAATAGATAATTACGTTATTGGCCATTATTTGAAGGCAGCTTGGCAGGGTCTATACTTTTGCAATTTCTTCGCTATGATCAACCATATTTAAAACAACACCTTCCGGAACATAAAAAGTTTGCAACATAAACAATTTGCGGATCTTGGGTATCCTAATAATGAAAATTCTGACAATTCACAATATAAAATATTAATTAAGTACAAAATAATATTACAAATGCAACCAATGTCAACAATGTTCACAGCCACCTACTTTAATTAAATTTATCACATAAATTTTGATAAAATTTATATATAAAATTATGTTAAAATTAAAATAGGACAGTACGCACCATTTGCTGAACTTCATAATAAAAAATGTTGTTTTAAAATTACATATTACAACCTACGCAGAATTGGGTACTAAATAAAAATTTGCATAATTTTAATACAAGTTCCTATAAATTTTTCAATAATTTTCAAAGTAACTCAGTTGCATATCATATCATATCATTTTGATAGAGAATTTAAATCTGAATCGAGCTTGTTTGAAAATATGATAATTTGACTGAAATTATGGAACACCCTGTATGATATTGAGTTGTTTTAAGTTAACATTTAAATACGTTATTCAGTACTACACGCTGTAGTAAAAGTGCATATTCCAAAAATTGGTCATTTTGTAAAAAAATTTTTGAAAATACCATTTTTTTGGCTCTAACCTCAAAACCCCTATCAATAAGTCAATAAACCTAATATCAATGTACAATACATTTATATAGGAACCCAAAAATGTAATAATATACAGGGTGTCACTTAAAAAATCTTTCAATTTTAGACCACCCTGTATGTTTTAAAATAAGTTCTTAAAATACTCTAGTTTGCTAAGCCATTCTGTGACAGATTTGACATAACACCACCACAGGAAAATGGAGTGCTAAATAGACCTCTGTATAATCATGCATGTATACCTAGTCTCTGAAGAAATAAATATTTTTTATTTAAAATATTACAGTCTAAAGTACTAAATAGCTTAAGAATTCTACAAAGTTTCAATCAATGCATTAAAACTAAATTATTTCATATCAAAACAACATTACAATCTGGTTACTTGATTTCAGAGCTATATGAAGCACAACAACGTTACAGTATACAATCCTGTTGTTTTTTTTAATGTATATTACATAAAATTTGAACCTACATTCTCTCATAAAATATTCCTTTGACAATAAATGGTGATAACTCGATTTTAATTTTCTAGGTGCAATGCAATATTTTCTCTACCCTTCGGGTTAAGAGAAAGTAAAACAGCAGGGGTTTACTAAAATTAAACTGGGTTAACAGCATTATTCAAAATTGCCATTGAAACCAATAATTGTAACTATGGTAATTTAGAGTGATCGTGTGTATATGTATATTGTATTTGTGGGCCGAGATCTAGACACCAACAGAAATCTCATGCATCTCTATGTGCAGCAACTACTAATGGTTATTAGCAGTACCCATCACTACAATTTTTCCCTACTAAAGGAATTCCACCTTCAGTAAGGGATCTTTAACATGTCAAACATCATATTGCCATCACAACTACATTTCACTACCTATCCGAGAAGAAGGAGTACTTTGGTTTTTCATGGTTTTAGAAAAACTACCTCGGCCAGGTTTGAACCTGCACAGCTTGAGCGAATATAGGCACCATCATCGCTCGACCACTGAAGCAGCCATTGGTTTAATTTTTGTTAATCCCTAATGGGAATGGATATATTTTCAGCATTCACAAAACTTTGAAAGACAACTTATTATAAAAGGTTGCTGCTACTATTTTGAAATAACCTTGACCTATTAATAACAATTTTTAACCTTGACCTACTTTTATTTTTAGCTCCACTATATTTAGCATTCATAAAAACTTGAAATAGGGTTCGCCAGCATTACCTAGAAGAACACTACCACATTGTACATTTTCAAACATACTTTCATCTGTACTGACTGAATAAGATAGATAAGTTAAAATTATCAATCAATATGATACTTACCTGATGGACAAGCCATCACTTCTACATAATGATATTGTGATTTTCCACGCTTAAGTTTTTGTACTAAATTTTGAATATTTCTAAATCCATTGGCAATTGCAAACCTTAACAAGATTTTTCCTTCCTTTTCTAATATAACCTCACGAAAATCGGGGTTTCTAAAAATCATTTACATAATTGGTTGAAATTCTGGATTGGCAGATAATAAAACTATAGGCATGTTTCTGCCCTTTGGAAAATAATATTTGTGGTGTTACAAACGTAAAATAAAATAAAATTTACGGCTTACCTTTGGGTAGGGTGGATCAGCTAGTAATTGACCAGTTAAGCAGATTTTTAAAATTAAAAATCTACAACCCCTTTGTTGATTGATTTAATTAAGATTAAAAATTACTGGCATCTTAAGCAGTGTTTTTAATATCAAGAAAAACATATTTTCACAAAAAACTGCTTTTGCAGGGTCTTGAAAAAAATATTTTTTTGAAAAAAGTCGAAAATGTCTAATAATTGACCGTAGATAACCTTATAGTTGACCACCTTTTTGCCAGTAGTTGACCGACCAATTGTTGAAAAAGCATTTAAAGTTTATTTTTTACTGAGTAATTTTATTTATTCATCAAAAGTACAAAACATAGGTAATAAACCTTAACTACAAAAAAATATTACACTATTTCTTTAGGAAACCTGTACCGAAGTCTCTTATCAGACCCAACAATTTGTGGCTGTTCTAATTTACAAATAAGTTGATCTTGGGTGACGATGCTTATGTCATTCTCGATCATTTTAAACGTTGCCTTATTTCCCTCAACTGGAGAAAATGCTTGCACTTCCAGTTCATTGGCGAAATTATGTGTTGAACACAGCATACATATTTATGAACAACCTTTTCTCCTGGAAAGCTAACCAAGTAAAAATCTCCCTTACTCGTATTTCCAATGATATTTGTTCTAGGTTCGTTTTTCAATGACTCATTTTCACTATAGTTTGAAACATTTTCATCAGAAACATCATCTACGCTGGATCCACTTTCCTCCCATTCTTCGTGTTCTTCACTATCGGAATCTTCTATTTTGGGCTTCTTATTCTTTTTAATTCCAATTACTTCCCTTTTTCTTTTATTTGCGTCATTTTTAAGCTTCTCTTCTTTCTTTTTTTCTTTTAGTAGAGCTTTTTCCTTCTTTGTCTCTTCCTTTTCTATTTTAAGCCTTTCTTTTTCTTCGTGAAATTGAAGCCATCTTTCACATGTTGTGGCGTAAGGGAGTCTTTCAGTAGTTCTGGGTGAATTTTTTTTTTCAGGTGATTCCTCTGGCCAGAAAATGTGATCTATAAAAGATGCACTGATACGTTGGTTTAATCGTTTTAAGTTGGCTGTCTGACTTTGGGATGTAGTGGGCTCTTGAGCATTAGTGTTAGGGGTATGGCTTGCTTTTTTTTCTAATGTTTTTGGTGGAGAAAGTTTAATGTTGCTTAAGATCACGATTTTTTCTGTGATTTCTCTATGTGACGCTTCTTCAATGTTATTTGACAAGTTTTCCTTCCCTCTAGCAATTTCTTCATTTTCCAGATTTTCTCTAGGCCGTGTTTTCTGAGCGTTAAATAAATTTTCTTCAGTCTTGTTGAGATCGTTGCTTATAAGATTTTCGGTAATGTTTACATCTTCTTCTGTCTCATTTTTGGCATTCGAATCGCTATCGGTTTCATTCTGTTTTTCTGCAGTTGTAATTTCTTCCTGTATCGCATTTTCTTTACATCTACGTTTCAGTTTCTTCCAAATGTCAAATAATTCTTTTGCTGATTCGGGACCGGTCCATTCACCATTTTCTGCGTTTTTAAAGTCTATTCTTCTGCTTGATGGTATGACTGACTCAAAGTATAGAAAGTGTGGTATTTCAAACTTAACAGGTTTAATTTTAATTTCATGTTCTTCCTGTCCGATAGTTCGCGAAAGGTCTTGCATACATTTGGTAAAGTCAATTGTCTCTACATCGTACGGGTACAACCCACACTTCCTGAAACCATTTTTAACAGTTTCAGCACTTACTTTTTGCATCGCAGTTTCTAGTAATAAAGAAAACGTTGCTTTATTCACCACTTTATTATTGTTGGCCTTTTTCCAGTTAAATACGGTTTCTTTCCAGTTAGTTTTTAGCGGCCGAAATAAGGAAACGTCTACAGGTTGCAATATGTGAGTTGCATTCGGGTAAAGTGCGAATAAATAGATCCCATTTCCAGCACAGAATTTGCTGAGATTATATGTAAGATGTGACTTATGACCATCAAGTAAAAGAGGCAAAAATGTATTGCAAACGTAACTATGAAAAGTCTGACTGGCCATCTATCCTTTCTTTGATCTTCCTGAAACAAAAAATGTTTATTGATATTTTAATTTTGACTCATATGATCAAGCATTACCTATTACCCATTCCGGATTTGAATTTCGTACTATTTCCGCCGGAATTCTTTCGTATGGGTAGACGATCATTGGAGGATAGATGTCACCATTGGCTGAGATTGTGAACAGAACCGTAATATTCTCTTTTTCGGATCCAGATTTAACCTCATAAAAGTTTTTCATTCCGGTGGGCCCCAAAACAAGTCCTGTTTTGGGATTGGTAGCAAAACCTGACTCATCAGAATTGAATATGCGTGATGGATCTTCTAGAATGTCTTCGGCATTTTCTGTGACTAAGTAGGTGCGAATCTCCTCATGCCACTGCCTTATGGAGTTTTCAGTTACCGCGGCACATGCTGTATTAATTGATTCAGCGTGACGTTAAGAAATTACAGGATGGCGTTTAAGAAATGCATGAAACCACTTATTTCCCGGCATTCCATCTTTAAATGGGTTAGGTCGAGCATCTGTTAGTGGTAGATGGTCCCATTTTACGTTCAACTGGAGTTTTTCCTTTTAATTTATTAATGAGGGTCGAATGAGGAACATTGTAAGTTCTTCCTGCTTGGCGTATTGAAGATCTATTATTTCTGATATCGCTAAGTGCTAGTTCTACATCATTCTCTGAATATTTAAAAAACGACTTCTTTTTGGAGGACATGGCTGACTGTAAATAAATAAGTACATTTTTTCATTTCAATTCTATATGATCATCAAACAGACAAAGAGGGTCCATTTATTGACCACCTTGCAAAACCAGTAATTAACCACTACGTTTTATGTGGTCAAATATTGGAAACAGTTAAAATTAATAACTTTCTTCAAACGAAATTCCATCTCTATTCAATGATTTACTGATTGCACATCAAAAAGTTAGAAAACAATTTAGTTTATTAAAATACCAGTTATTGACCACTGTGAACAATTACTAGAATTTAAAAGTATATTCCATGCCAGTAATTAACCACTTTGTTTTTTTATATAAAAACGTAAACTATAAATCAAATATATCGAAAAACCATTAGTCCTATAAGTTAAGTAACTACCAGACTCAAAATATAAACATATTATTTCCTAGAATTTCGGATGACTACAGATTTTGGAATACATGTGTACTTACCGTGTTTAGTACACAAACACGCTTTTAGCACTTAACAATGCAGACTAAATTTGTAACAGCCGTAAAACACACGAATCGCATAACACATGCACAGGCCCTTGCTCCATCTATTAGTCAAGGGTTAAACAATCATTTTGAAACGTTGAAGACCGTCATAAGTTAAACAGTTACCTTATTACTGATTTTTGAAAAGTGTTTGGTCAATTATTGGGTTCTGGACAATTACTGGTTTATCCACCCCTACAACTGACCCACTGTAAAGTAGTAGTAAATAATTGATAATTTTTTCCAAGGTGAATTTCAATTATTTTCCGAAATTAATATCAGAAAAATTATGGACAGAAAATTGGCGCTTGCGCGACAAGTTTTTAATACTTATAACTGTACTTAAAAATTAAACAAGTGGAAAATTCCTGCAACTTACTGGCTTAATACATTTTGGAATACACATAGATTGTTCGATATGTATTCAGAATTGGCTCCACTGGTATCGCAGGCAACATCTGCCATACACATTGTAAAGTTTGACTTTTTTATGATTATACGTACCTAAAACGCGAATTGTGCTGTTCTGTGTCTTGAAAGTTTCATATCGGTGAAGAGATGGTGTTGACTCAGGAACATTTTCGGCGATGACTTTCTACGATTTTCGACGTGGATTAACTCGGCAACAGTGCATCGACTTTTGGTAATGGAGCACCATTGAAAACAAATGTACATCACTGGTTTAGTGAAATCAATCGAACGTTCGCTCACAGACGAATTTAAAGAAGGTCGTCCAAAATCAGCTGTCGTGGCCGAAAACATGAATGCTGTGCTTGAACTGATTAGACAAGATCCTCATGTGTGGGTTAACCATCTTCTGCCAGCTACCAAAACAGCTGCTCGTAAAATAGGCTTTTTGTACAGATCTAAGCAGTACTTTACCTCTCGACAACTCCTTCTGCTGTATAAGGCCCAAATTCGGCCTCATCTGGAATATAATTCTCACCTCTGGGTTTGTGCTCCCCAATACGCTCTCGATATCGTTGATCGTATTCAAAAGAGAGCGATTAGGCTTATAAATGACCCGTCCTTAACTTCTCACATACAGTCCCTTAAGCATAGAAGGATGGTTTCAGTTCTTTCTTTGTATTATCGTTATTACAACGGCTATTGTACTGCTGAATTATATTCTTTGATACCATCTCGGGCTATCTTTGCGAGAAACACTCGGTCTCATTCACATCATCAGTATGTAGTACAAATCTCCACTTGTCATAACAAACGGGCGCAATCCACATTTTTCTACACGGCTTCTAAACTCTGGAATGATCTTCCTAGTTCCTGCTTTCCTCTCTCTTATGATATGAGAAAATTTAAGGTAGCTGTTCATAGGCATCTATTGGCAATTCATTATCCCTCTATCCATCCTCCTAAGTGTTCCTGAGTGCTTTAGCACGATAAGCCAATTTTAGCCTGTTCAGGTCCACAATCATAAAAAAAAAAATGTAAAATTTGTAATAAATTCAAAAACTCAAATTGCAAGGAACCTATGATTCCTCATGAAATACCGCAAGGTCCATTTAAAAAAATTGCAAGTGATATTTTTTATTATGGGGGTAGGCCATTTATGGTAATAATTGACTATTTTTCCAATTGGTTAGAAGTCTTACCAATGGGAGATAAAACATCAGGTACTGTTATTACTAATTTTAAAAGAGTGTTTGCATCATATGGGATACCTAAAAACTGATAGCAGATAACACGGCATATGGTTCATTTGAAATAAAAAAATTGCTAGTGAATGGGAATTAGAAGTTGTTAATAGTAGTCCATATTACCCAAAGTCGAATGGTCTAGCGGAAAAGGCTGTTGGCACTGCAAAAAGTTTGTTAAGAAAATCAAATGATTTCTACTTAAGTTTGCTTGAATATAGGAATACTCCTGTGTTGAATTTAAAGTTGTCGCCAGCTCAATTGATGATCGGTAGAATGTTGAGGTCAAAAATACCGATTGTAGATAAGATGTTACATCCTGCGAATAATAATAATAGGGATATTAAAAAAAAATTGAATTAAAAAGACAGTATGATAAACAATATTATGACAGAAACTCTCGTATCAGAACAGATTTTCAAGAAGGAGAAAATGTAAATTTGCAAAAGGGGAAAACATGGGTACCAGGGAAGATAGAAAAGAAATTTAGTTAGTCCTAAGTCTTAGTTAGAGATGAGAATAATGGAATTTATAGGTGTAATAGTGTAGATATTAGAAAGTCTTTTAATGAGCCAAACTTTAAAAGTAATTATGATCTTGATGTTGATGATAGTTGTAGTAGTAGCAATATCAATGGTGGTGACTATGGTAGTGAAGTGAGTGTGGAAAGGAACCCTAGAAAAGTAAGATTGCCAGTGTGTTTCAAAGATTATGAAATGTATTAGCTTGGTAGGAAAGGGAGATGTTGTATAAGTGGTAAAACGTGGCAACGTTGTAGTGGTAGGCTAATCTTAATAATAAGGCCATGGTGTGCATTGTATAAAAATATAATAATAAACAGCCCTTGAGTAGTTTACATTTCTTTAAAAATATATCTTACAGGTAGTAAGTAGTACGATACAACACCACTAAATCATCTTTATGCATAATATGCGTATATGAAAATGAAGTTTCCAACTTTTCAACCCATGTCGATAAGGCATCAACATATTCTTTAAAAAGTAGTTGTCAGCTTCGGCTAGTACAGTGTCTAATCTTGTCGATGGCCCTGATGCTGTTTAGTCACTATCTTTGATTCCGATAACAGATTTTCTGCAAATAATTAATATTTGATTCCCATTTTAAATATAAAAAATCCTTCACTTACAACCGTGTCACCTTTTCTGGACAATGATACACAAATTGTTTGCATCTGTTATGTTCAAACATAATCATTTTCTTTCAGGTCGTTTTTGATGTGGCAACTACATAAAAGAGAGGAGATACTTTGATCTCTGTCAGCACGCCTGTGTATCAAAAACTTAGTTATTATTCATGTTACGTATATTAACCAATAAATAATTCTTATCGTAGTAACTTAATCCAGCACTTCTTAACATTTTCATCCTTTGGGAATCTAAAGGATTTACAAGTCCCACGTTCACTATAGTGTTTGTAGTCAGGAGCAAATACATCACCATCTTACACAAAAACAAAATATAATTAAATCAACAATAACAATAGTAATATCAATAACAGTTATAATAGCAATAATGATAATGACAATAGCAAGGTTAGACTATGCAGTTGTTTGGAAACAAATATGGCCGTGTGATGTCATGCTAAACAGCTCTATAAAACCACCAACAAAATAAACAAAGGAACTATAAGAACTAGAGGGGGGGAAATAATAGCATAGCGGATGACATAACACTCATAGCAAAAAGGCGTGACATACTAGCTAAGATGTTGAAAGAAATAGTAATGCAAGAGCAAAAGGTAGCGCTTAAAATAAATAAAAACTAGAACAAAAATAATGAGGGTGAGAAATGAAAAGCGAAGAGGGAAAATAAAAGGAAGCACAAATTATCTGTCCTTTAATTCTTTTTATGTTTAATTGTGTAAAATAATTGAAATTCTTTTTGGAAAAAAATTTGTCAATTATTTACTTAACACATTTTCGGCCGGTCATTGAAATAGACAAAAAATATCGAAAAAATCAAAAATATATTACGTAAAAATGGTTAATGACTATACATATTGTAATAGAAAAACAAAAAAATATAGGGTTGTCAAAAAAAATGGTGTTGCGTTTATGCAACATTGGCCGAAAGCATGAACTTCTAGTGATATGCAGCAAAACAAGTACTATGTAAAAAAACATTGCAGCATTGACACATGTATATAGTTTGGCTATGGCATATTCGGCACCTTCTCCTTGTCTGAGTTTTGATAATTATATGGCCGATTCCAGTTTCCTGATTTTGTCTAACTTCGATAGGGAGTTCTATTGCAAGCGGCCTTGCAACTCCAGTTTTAGCTTTGAGATGTCGTACCGCTATAAATGATTTAAAATCTAACTGCGAGATCTTCTTATTATTTACTCTATTGTAAAGCTTCCAACAATTGACCAGAGTGCTATCCAAAGTGTTTACAAATAATGGCCACCACCATTTTTTCCCCATGACACTTATTCTATAATTGGCGACCCCATTGACGTGTAAATCAATGCCTCCCATGTGTTTATTATATAACGATATTGCTGCCGGCTGCAGAATTGTCACTTCTTTATTATTTTTTTTTCATACCTTTTAGCACTTTTGATAGGTTGTACGTTGTAGTGTGTACTAATCATTGTCACAATCGAATTATCATTCCATTTTACCAATGCAATATGGTTTGAAACCTCAAATTGTGAGTCATATGAGCCTCTGCCTTTCTTTGAAAGGGACTTGCTTGACACTAAGGGACACCACTTGTTCGGTTCTCTCTGATCGTACCTGTAGCAAAAAACCCTTTTTGCTTCAAAAGAACGAACAATTTGTACGATGAAAAAAAATTGTCAAAGAAAATGTTGTGATTTGAAGCACTTTTCACTGCAGACAGTAATTCAAACACTACACCAGCACCAAGACCAAGTTCACTTTTTTTTTGTGCTGCTCCTACATAAGGTATAAATTTGTATAAATAACCGTCGGCCGAACAAAGGCACCACAGCTTGAATCCAAATCAGATCAGTTTCCCTTTTATATACACCTTGCACGAGTGGCGACCAAAATAGGGCACCATCTGCTCATCGATTGATAGGTTAAATGAGAAAACGTCAAATTGTAAAAACTTTTCATTCATGACATCAAAAAATGGAGTAAGCTTCGAAAACCTGTCATTTTTGTTAAGTTTCGTGTTGTCGCTCAAATGCATGTTGTGTTTTATGGTTCTGAACTTGTTTCGACTCATACAGTCTCTAACTATATTTACAGTTTTATCTTCTTCCATAAACCAATACATGTCAGTTTGAGGCAGCCTGTGGTAACCAGACAAAATAAGGATTCCACAAAAATTCAACAGTTCCTCTCTGGGTATGTAAAAACCGTGCCGGTTATTATCTCTGTCATATTTTTCAGAAAATTGTATTACCAAATCCAAAACTGTATCGTCAAAAAACTAAAAAAATATTTCTAAAGGCGACAAACCCTCTAACTGATTTCTTAGTGCTTCGGCCATCTCTTCTTCCTTTGATTTCGGAACATTTGGATGTAAACAATTTCCAGACATCCAGGCGGGATTCAAACTGGTTTGATTTTGCTCTAAAATCCTCTGCCTTTTAACAGCCAAGGTTTCTTCATCAGAATCATCATACAAGTCATTTTCATTGGTGTGAATTTCAAAAGTTCCCGCGATATCGGGATTTTTATTTTCTTCCTGTCTTTCTACATCCTGCGAAAAATTCTCTTCATCTGTAAGCTCGTCAACGTTTGGCGGAATATACACAGCATTTATTTCTAAAAAACAAAAGCATATGATATAATAATGTCTTGCATATAAAAGTAATATACTACTTACGATTGTCACATTCCAAATCTTCTACTATTTCTTCTAAAGCTAGCTCTAATTCTTTCTGTGTGAGAAATTTTGACATTTTGGCACTTAAAAACGTTGCTTTACACTTAATTCTAGTTCACGTACGCTCGCGGTCAATGCAAAGTGAAAACTGCAAGTCCTAACAAATGACAATAACGATTGCTGTTTGACAAGTCTGAACAGGAAAATTCAACCGAGACTTCATGTATTCAGCCATTGTTGCATAAACGCAACACTAAAATTTAGGGCGATGTTTTAAAAACCCAGTTTGACATAGACTTATTTTCTCAAATTTATATAAAAATATAAAGTATTGGCCCCAATATGCATATATCAAAACACATAAATTTAGTACAACACAGAGTGAAAAAAATATTTGAAAAATACGACGTACCCATTAAAAATACTTGCTGTTTTTCTAAGATTAGCCAGGTAACAAATCTAACTAAAACTAAACCAAAATACGTTAGTGGTTATTATTGCACCTGTATTTACCCCTAAAAAATATAATAAAATTGTATAATGTAATGAGTTTTTTTTTAAACGCAGCCAAGAGACTGTTGCGTTTACGCAACAATGGCCAAAAATGGGTTAAACATGTGTATTTCAGCAGTTTGCAGACACTGGAATTTTCCATTTGGGTTACAATCTTAAAGTGTAAAATGGGTGAGTACCCAAGAAAGCAAGTCACAAATTTGATCTTATGTTACGATTTTCACCCTCAAAATATTATTTTCCAAAACGTAAAAATACATCAATGATTTATAAAATAGTGTCATTATCTGCCAGTCTACTTTATTTAACATAAAGACCAAATATCTTACCTGAGACTTTTGTATCGAAGTTCATACTGTTCAATACCGAAAAGCTCTTTAGCAGCATAATGAAAAATGTGATCAGCATATCCACCAGAACCAGAACCTTTATGTCGTTTAAGTGTAAGAAAGTTATCATCAATATCTCTGCTCCATGGCACTGAATATTGTGTTTTTGCCATATCACGTAACAGTATACCACTACTTTGCAGCATTTGATCAATTTCAACTGAAATTATTTTGAGCATGTAAAATTATGTAATGAAATTTTTATATAAGATTTACTTGCAGTAATAACACAATCAACGTCTCTACTTGCAACGGTTTTGTTAAAGAAATCCTCTCTAGCTGCTTCTAATTTTTTATCGTAACACGGCATTAATGTAACATGGTAAATTGATTTTCCAGGAAAATTTGTTGCGACCCAATCTTTTATTAATGACCCCATTATCTGTTGTGGTGATTTTGTAATAGAAATAAATGGTAGTATAAAATTACCATGAGTCTTTTCCGCATAACAAACCCATCCTATTAATTTTTTTATATTAAAAGTACTTATTAGTAACTAACTAAATACCAGGACAACTAGATGCAAGCATTGGTAGTGCATTTTAACATTATCATTTTCAGATGACATATAACGACGTACAAATTCTTTTTGGCTTTCAATCAAAGCAAAATTATCTGCTACAGTCATATCTACAACCATATCAGCACCTAAGTATTTGAAATATCCAGCTAACCTTGCGCTGGCTTCATCAGGACCCATATCATACCTAACAGCTAATGACAAAATGGGCTGGACTGAAATGGATACAATTATTAATTTTGCATCAGCATCTTTTCCTGCCTAAAAATCGTCATTAAAATTCACGCGTACAATTTTAGTTTTACATACCAAATGTAATGCTTTATTTTCTTCAAAAACTCTGAGTAATTCTTCTTGACTTTGTTGTGTAACTAGTACACTTTCAGCAGAAGTTATACATCCAGAACATGCCAGACAATCTGAAAGGGTTATTTCAACTTTTTGCAGTTTTTGTTGATGACCGTCCTAAAACAATTTCTTTTACTTGTATTGGTTTAACCAATTTATAATTCATACTTCTTCAATTTGAAAGTAAGATCCATCTTCTTGTATAGAAATTTTGGCACCTGTACTTGTACCCACTTTTTCTATTTTCACTGGTTTGATGCATTCCTGTAGTGAGAGTGATTTTATAACATTCGAAAGTTTTTAATTAAATAAATTCACCTGCGATGGAGTAATAAAATCATCTAAATCTGTTAATTGTAATACACCACTAAAACCTGACATTTCATAATCTTTAAAAGTGTTATTTATATATTTAATTAGGTTATGTATCTTTTATAATAGTGGATAGAATACCGACAAAAGACTTACATCCCACAGTGGCGTAGGTTTCAGGAAACTCACTGTTCTTTCAACAATTCGGTTAATGTCTAACAATTTGGGTACGTTGGGCCGGCGCAACTAATGAGCGTGGTTCAGGATGATAGACTTATCATGCATGCATTCTATGATTCTATGATTGCATGTTCCCTATGCTTCAATGTCATCTGTCTCTCACTCTGCCCGTTACGTCAGCAACGGATAAGTGACTGAACATTTCGCACTTCGGTTATAGTAGCATTGTGTATGTTTTTAAATAATCATGGTAGTTATTTATTTAACAAATAAATATATATCTTTATTTTATCGCCAAAATATTAAAAAACTTTAAGTTTCAGTTTAGCTATTCTTATTTAAAATTCTAATCATGGTCATGATTTTGAGTTATCACTTATCACTCATTATTTTCATATAATCTTTTGGGTTTCGACTTCTGGTGATTCGAACCGATTTATGATTATTCTCCGGAGGTATTTGGTTTTCCGACTCGATGCTAGTGTGAGTAGTCGTTATGGTGTCACTTTCTCTGTCGTTCTCACCTTAATGTTTGATTACGGCCTATTTCACTACTTTCTCTCTGTACTCCTTTGGTTTTCTCTTTCTGGTTGTTTGAGCGTTGTTCCGTGTTATAGCTGGTGTTCTAAGTAAGTACCTACCAGCTACCACACGGAACAACGCCCAAACAACTAGAAAGGAAACCAAAAAAGAAAAGAGGGAGAGTAGTGAAAGGGTCAGTACTCCAAGTAAAAGTAAAAGACAGAGAAAGTGACACCTCAACGAGCATAGAGTTGGAAGACCAATGTGCAAACATAATCAAGATATCAGTTCAGTTTGAATCGTCAGAAGTCTAGCACGAATCTCCGGATATGGTTGGTGAAATTCAGCCGAGAGTTCCTGATGTAATAGCGCAGACAACGTGGGAACAAGCCCGGAAGAACAACAACGCTAGTGTCAACACCCGCGAAAACTTGAAAACCAACATGTACATGATCTCTTATATTGTTGACACGATTCATGTAAGAACTATCGTTAATTTGAGGCCGTTTCAGCAAACTCTCATTTGCCATCTTCAGGTCTCTAATATCTTGTTCTGTTTCATGTTATTTGAATTCAACTGGTGCCTGCTGTGCGTTGTGCATTCCTTGTTAATTAAAACTTTTGCTCACTTTCATTTTCTATACTTTCTGACTTACTTTTTTTCCGTTTCGATCATTTTCCTGTGGCTTCCATAAAAGGTTTATTGTGTGATATTGGTTGACGGTTTTTGTTTAATACGAATTACCATGTCTTAGGCAATCTCTTCGCGTCGTCTCTGGTATTAATGCTGTTTGGGCGTTTTTCTATTTCTACAGCTTCTCTGATTATTCTCTTGGATAGATGTTCTGCTAATGCTATCTATCTGGTCTCATCGAAATTGTTATTATGTGATTTCGATTAAACGTGTTTGTGGTGTTTTTCCTTACTGTCAATCGGTGTACGTACGAAATGTTTCACTTTACCTCCTTTCGTCGGTGAGTCTACTGGTTTATGATTTTTATTATTTCTTTTTTTATTATTATTACAATACAGCTAGCGTATTACAGAATTTTACATGTGATTTCTGTCACACCTCACAGCGTTATCATTATTTACGAATCACGTTGATTTGATTTACACGACCTTTTTATGATTCTGATGAAAGCTTTTATGGTAATAATTTGAGAGATTTTTTTGATAGATAGTTTGTTATTTTTTAATTTTATTTTTAAGAAACAGAATTTCACTGACAAGATTTAACGTAAAATAAAATTATTGTAGGTTTTCTCTCTTTTTTCTTTATTGTTTGTAGGAGAGCCTTGTCGTATTTCTATTTCTATCATCTGTTAGGAATTTTCGCGTATTAATTTTAAGGTGGGTTGCAAAATGAATGTAGATCGGCTTGCGCGTATAGTGAAGTTGAATGTGAGGTGGACATTGGAGGCGGTGATATAACAATAGGTATTACAACCTCACGCGCGTGTTACTCACGTTTATTTACGAGGAAACTAATGGAAAAATTACACAGCGTCCCGAGTACCCTTTTGATTTTGAAACTGACAAAATTGCTATTGAAAAAACTAAAAGCGAATTAGGAACACTTTTGGAAGAGGTCAAAATTAATCCGTCGACGAAAACATTACCGACTGTCGAAACTAAATTTAAGCATTTATTAGGCAGGATTTATAATTCTAATCCTAAAACAGATATTGACCTTAAAATTTAAAGAAAATTTGTTTCTTGAGGTTGCATTATTTCAGTCCAAATATGAAATTTTAGATACACGATTTGGCTTATATGGAAGAAGTCCTACCAGAGGCTAGCAATGTTAAAGTTAAAAAAGTGCCTATACAAGAAGTACAAATTACACCTGGGGAGTCGGGGGTCAAGTGAAAAGAGTATAAGAATAAAAGTAAACTTTGTTGAAATTGACAGAGATCCGGCCATATTGTTACCATTGCGGAAAGGTGGATTGCACTGTCAAGAATTGTCCTAAATGCTCGAGATTGGGAAATGAGCAGAGAAGGTAATAAATAGGAGCGTGCTGTCTTCTAAAATTTTTGTAAAGTCGGCAGTATTTCATAACAGCTTAAGGTCAAAGAATGAGTTAAGTTTTTCGAAAAATAAAGTTTTATTAGATTACTTATTTGATTCTAAGGAATCTGATGTGACGCCGTTCACTTCGATTTTTGGTTAGGAACTGTTAGGATTATTAGATAATGGGCCATTGATGACCATCATAGGTAGTAAAGGTTGAGAAAAATTGAACCAACTGGGAGTTAAATTAAATAGGCAATTTAAGTCTACTTGTTTCGTTTCAATAGTCAGTTAGTCAGCTACCGTACCCGTTCAAATTAAAGGAAAGATTGTGATAATTAATGTTCTTGTCGTACCAGATATACTGCACTAGCTAATCTTGGGAGTTGATTTTTGGAAATTAACGAATTTTATCCCGGACTTTAGTAAAGGAGAGTAGAAATTAAAAATTTAGAGACCATTGGAGCATTAAAGAGCCGAGAGCAAGTAATACATTCACGATTGGATTTGAGTAGTGAGCAATTACGAAGACTCGACGAGTTAGTCATTATTTTATGTTCATTGAGGGTATGGAGGTTGGTTATACCTCATTGGTCGAACACCGATAAAGTAGTGTTATTACGCTGTTGTTATATATATATATATATATATATATATATATATATATATATATATATATATATATATATATATATATATATATATATATATATATATATATATATATATATATATATATATATATATATATATATATATCTTATCCGCTACCCTGTGTTGTCTATCTTGGATCGCCTTCGTGACGCGAAGTATATATCGTCGCTGGATATTGAATCAGCGTATTGACAAATACCGATGCTGAGGATTATTTCAATTTAAACGTTTACCGTTTGGTCTCGCAACGCATCAGCGAGTTGTCAAAGGTTTATATAGATCGTATTTTATTTAGGACCAGAATTGGAACCGTATGTTTTTGTGTACCTGGATGACATTATTTGTACGCGTACTTTCGAAAAGCATATTGAGGTTTTGTAGGAGGTTTTTCGCCGTTTTCCTGAGGCAGATATTATTTTGGGCAAGGACAAATATGCGCTTTGTCAATCTGAATTTCGTTATTTACGTTATGCCGTTAATGCTGACTATCGGTCGAACCGGATAAAGTGCGATCTTGAAGATTCCTACGCCTGGGAACTCTACTGATGTGAAGCGCCTGATTGGTACACGTGTTTATTCAAAAATTTTCGACAATTATCGCACCTTTGACTAAATGATTGAAGAAGTTCCCAAAATTTGTTTGGGATGAAGACTGAAAAAGTTTTTGAAATTATTAAGGACTGTCTAGTTTCCGCACCTACATTATCGCTCCCCGATTTATCGTTGGCATTTACAGTTCAGACCGATGCTTCAAATTGGTTGCGTATTCACTCAAGTCATTGATTGATTGATGGAGAAGAACGAGTTGTATGCTACAATGGCAGATCTTCGACGAGAAACGAAGAAAGTTTTCTACTACTGAAAAGGAATGATTGGCAGAACTTTGGCCAGTGGAGAAGTTACGTCCTTATGTGAGAAGCACAATTGACCGTTATTAACGATCACACATCCCTCGTTTGGCTTCATAATTTAAAGGAGCCTACCGGTCGTTTAGCTAGTTAGGCTGTACGTCTTCAACAGTATAATATCGAAATTATTCATCGTTAAGGAAAGGACCATATCGCTCCCTACACTTTATTGCGTTCCGTATTGACGTACTTGAAATGGGTTTATTGGAATTTTCCAATTAATAAAATGGAAATATGCGCCTGCATGTTGTGAGTTAGGATAAATAGGTTAGTCCAGAATGTGTGACCATTCAAAGTTACAACTTTCTATGACTTTCCCCTATTGTACCTTATGTATTACGAACTACCCTACAAGCAAATTAATATCACATCCACCAATTTCACTACTGAGCTATCGCCATCCCTTCTCTTATCTGTTACTTCAGGTTCTACTGTCATTCACGCCCGTAACAATTGCATAACCTTCTATACCTACATATGTATATGTAAGTTGGAAGATAAAAATTGACAAGCGTCTTACTGTTTGGTTTAACCACTGAAATATAGTAATAGTGGAACGAGCACGACCTACCCTCGCTGCGAAAAGAAAGCGAGCCGAGAGACACAACCAATCACGGATGGTTGTATCGCTGTCTTACATTGGAGCATAAGTCACGCGGTTTACAGCCCATCACATAAGTGAAGATCTTGGTCTATGTTCGACGATTTATTGTAAGTACCAAAAGAGAATCACGTGTATGAAAATGTTTCACCCTATGTTTACACGATATATTTACACAATGAATTTATTTTTGCACTTACATACACTTTATGTAAGAACGATCTTTATAATGTACCCTAGATAAACAATGTGTTGTAAATAACATAAAAAATGTACGTAAAAAAGCTTTCATGCTAAACGAGATGACATTTTAATTACACATAATACCAACCGTCAATACCTCCTGCATATACTAAATTACTTTAATATTAATAATTTTTTTTTCTGTTGTTTACGTTGTCAACTTTGTTGCAGGTCAGTTTCACTAGGGTACACAGACATATTTCCATTTTTAACCTGTTAGATTTAGTTTTTACCGTAGTGAAATTATACTAAAATTATATAAAGCTACATAAAAATAACCGTTCTTTATTTCTTTATGCTACTTGACGACACTTTTATTTTAGTTATTTATTAATCAAAGTTACAAATAGGACATTACATCTAGCCCGTCACCCAAATTCACAAACAGACACACCCACCCCCACACACACACACACATACACACACACACACACACACACACACACACACACACACACACACACACACACTATATATATATATATATATATATATATATATATATATATATATATATATATAATACATATATATATATATATATATATATATATATATATATATATATATATATATATACAGACACACACACAGAGGAGGAGAGGGGTTCAGAAAGAGTGAGAGTGAGAGCAAGAGTGCGAGTGAGAGTGAGGGTGAGAGTAAGAGTGAGAGAGAGAGTGAGAGTGAGAACAAGAGTGAGAGTAAGAGTAAGAGTAAGAGTAAGAGTGAGAGTGAGAGTGAGAGTGAGAGTGAGAGTGAGAGTGAGAGTGAGAGTGAGAGTGAGAGTGAGAGTGAGAGTGAGAGTGAGAGTGAGAGTGAGAGTGAGAGTGAGAGTGAGAGTGAGAGTAAGAGTGAGAGTGAGAGTGAGAGTGAGGGTGAAATTCAGAGTGAGAGTGAGTGTGAGAGTGAGAGAGGGAGAGAGAGATAAAGAGAGAGGGAGAGAGGCACAGACACAGATACAGACACAGACACAGACGCAGACGCAGACACAGACACCGACACAAACACAGACACAGACACAGACACAGACACAGACACAGACAGACGCAGGCACAGATACATACACGGACACGGACACAGACACAGACACAAACGCAGACACAGATACATACACATACACATGCACATACACATACACATACACATACACATACACATACACATACACACACATACATACACATACACATACACATACACATACACATACACATACACATACACATACACATACACATACACATACACATACACATACACATACACATACACAGATGACAGAACACCACATCTCAATGTATGTCAGTCAAAAACTGACAGAAATATTTATCGAGTGGAGTACTTCAATTGAAAATGTTTTAGCTGTCATCACAGAGAAATGAAATTATAGGTCAATTTAAAAACGAAATAAAAATATCTGGCGTGGAACACCGCACGACCTTCCAACGTACAAAATGGAAATTAAAAGAAATGAAATAATTTTAATAACATATTTTTAGCATAGATTAGAGATGGAGAGATGGGAAACGTGGGTAAGACGAGTATGGTAGATACTAGCCCGTCACCCAAATTCACAAACAGACACACCCACCCCCACACACACACACACACACACACACACACACACACACACACACACACACATATATATATATATATATATATATATATATATATATATATATATATATATACATACATATATATATATATATATATATATATATATATATATATATATATATATGTACAATATGCACTACTACGCTACAGATTTGGCCGGTATAGTAGGTAGTAATCGGTAAAATGAATAGTAGCGCAACAATGTAGGGAAAATATTAAATCATTTGTTTAAACAATTTGTAAACAAAATTAATCAACAAATTTGGTGTATATAGATTTGCTTAACCCCAAATACTTAGGAATTAATGAAACTGATAACATAAACAGTATATTTATTAATTTATGGGAATACCCTATTTAGAGATCATTTACAATCTGGCAATGTAACAGTACAGATTAATGATATCTACATGTTTGTAATTTGGCTCCCTAATAAAACATTTAAACTCATACTGTTTGTTAATATATCTCACTATCTAAATGGTTAACAAATTTTATAATGAGCACAGGAGCAACTTAGAAAGTATTACTTTTGTATTTGAGTCCATAATCCAAATAGAAATAAGCTTTAAGGCTTGAAGAAATGATTTCAAATTAACATAATTAGAGGGGTAAAATATCTTTGTAAATAACATCCTAAACTTAGTCAATAATACAGAAGGTTCAGCAAAAATTGAGGTATATCTGATAATTCAATCAAGTTTTCATCCAGCCACAATTACTTTATATAAAGACACTTTGGTAACACTTACCAAATTCAGATCTAATCATAAAAAAACTATTGCTACCTAAATCCCAAAATACTTAGGAATTAATGAAAGTGATAACTTAAAAGGGAATTTATTAATCTATGGTAACACCCTATTTACATATCATTACAATCGAGTAATGTAACAGTACGGATTAACATGTTTGTAATTTGGCTCCTAATAAAACATTTAAACTCATACCATTTGTTAATATCTTACTATCTAAATGTCTAACAAATTCTGTAATGAGCACAGGCGTAACTTAAAAAGTATTACTTTTGAATTTGAGTACATAATTCAAATAGAAATAAGCTTTAAGGTTTGGATAAATGATTTCAAATTGACATAATCAGAGGGGTAAAATATCTTTGTAAATAACATCCAATTAAATTAGTCAATAATACAGAAGGTTCAGCAAAAATTGAGATATATCTGATAATTCAATCAAGTTTTAATCCAGCCACAATTACTTTATATAGACACTTGGTAACACTTGGCTACGTTTGTAATTTGGCTCCCTAATAAAACATTTAAACTCATACCATTTGTTAATATCTTACTATCTAAATATCTAACAAATTCTGTAATGAGCACAGGCGTAACTGAGAAAGTATTACTTTTGAATTTGAGTACATAATCCAAATAGAAATAAGCTTTGTAAATAACTTCCAAATAAATTAATAATACAAGGTACAGAAAAAATTGAGATATATCTGGTAATGCAATCTAGTTTTCATCCAGCTAGAATTACACTGTATAAAGACACTTTAGTAACACAACAAATTCAGATCTAATCATAAAAGAACTATTGGTACCTAGTTTTAATTACCTGTAAAAGTTAGTAGGGGCACTAAATTCGTACAACTTAAATAAATCAAATAACCAAAAAAAAAAATTATTAATGAATATATTTAAATTTATAGTGGAACACTGCTTTCTAAAAAATAGAAGGCAAGTTACAAGACAGAAAATCTGCTGTCATTGCACAACATTCTTGTTTTGTTTTAAAAAAAACTATAATATGATAGACATCATTTAAAGATCTAGTAATGTAATAGTACAGATTTATAAAATGGTCCATCTTATAGTGCAAACTTTAATAAATATAAGAAAGTTATAGCCTTTCCCACAATTATTTTAATTAATTGGCGATATATAATTAAGAAATGTCAATCTTCTGACCGATTTACAAACAAAACTGATTGGTACTATTTTTCTAACACGATTTAGTTTTCATTCAGCAACAATTACTTTGTATAAATGCACTGTAGGTTAACACCTAACAAATTCAGATCTAACCAAGTAAATTAGTAATGGCACTAAAATTATTCAACAAATCAAATACGGCAGATAACCAAAACGAAAGCTAATGAACATTTTTGTTTTTAAATTATAGTGAAACACTGCTTTTTGAAAAATACAAGACAAGTTCTCAGATGTTGAGATCAACTGCTATATACAGGGTTCTTGCTTCGTTTTAAAAAAATATACGATACATAAAATCAATAAAATTCATTTATTTAAGTACTTGTATTTTACCAAGAAAATGTAGATATTACATATTATTTCACCAATAAACATGTACAAATAAAATGTAAAGGAAATTATAATAGAAATTATAATACAATAAAAAACTATTCCATATACACATTTTACATAATTGTGTTGCATATGAAAGTACAAAGTATAAATATGAGCAAGACTTCTCTAATACAAAAAAAAAAAAACTAAAATAAGTCATGCCTTAAGAGAATTTCTTCAAATAGGAGTTCAGCCAATCCACCTAAAACAAAGAACGTAATTAATATTATGTAAGAGATCGACAAAAATTGGTTAATCAGAACTAAGCCTTAAGGTATTAGTCACGTAGCATGTATAAGTTTAAAACCTACGTTATAACCAAAATGCATGCATGATAAATGACGAAAAATTAAGATCTATATAAGCTTGTACAAAACATGTAAAATTCAATTTAAAATATACCAATATGACACAATAATAGTTGGCAGCTTTGGATGACAAACCTGCTATTGACTCGCTGAAACAATTTTGAAGATGTACAAAAGGTGAAAAGATTCTTAAGAATAAAAATTATGATTGTCAAACGTGCATAAACATACCTTTCAAATATCTAAATCTAGCATTCAAAATGGCGGTTTTGATTCACTTTATAGATCTCTTTCTTAAGTAGGTACATCTTTCTATAGATTGTTGTATTTCAGCCTGTGAAGGTAAGGTGCTTCCTTTGATGTACTGTCCAAATTCAGAAAATAAAGATACCTTTTCTTCATCAGTCCATCGTTTCCGTTTCAATACTGAAAAAACAAAGATGTTATTAGAAAAGCTAACAAATGAATAAAATTGAATTTGATAAAATGTTCAAAATTTTTAGAAAACCCACCTTTTCTTTTGGCATTAGGCGTACTGTTGGCAGATTGTCGTTTTTTCACAATTTGATTTTTAATCCACAAACGAATCGCTTCAGGAGATCTATTACTCAAAGCAACATTATTTACTTTTGCAGTCTCCACATCTCTGTATGGTGGTAATTTTTCAGTAGATAAACAACTTTCAAAGGCCTGCATAACAGCATTTTTCTCCTCAGTGCTCCACGATTTCTTTGGACCACAAAACCTAGGTATACCTAAAAATGTACAAATTGATCAAATCAAAAACGAAATTCCACTGTTAATTAAAAAACTATATTTCAAGACCTGCTGTTTTCGCACCAATATGTAATCGGAACGTAGCAAGTTTATTAGTTTTTAATTGTCTGAGAAAATTGCTTTTACATAATAACAAATGTAATTTTTAGAATTTTAAGCATAAATTTTTAATATCTTTATTTTTACCAATCCGTGTTGATGTATGGACATCAGCAAGGCCTACATTCTCTAAAGCTGTTGCCAGTTCAGCAGTCCTTGTCATTTGATTTGGTGAAGCTGTATTCACGATAACTTCATTTGGTAATTCCGCACTTGTTACAGATTCATTTTGAAATTCAGTGATTATAGAAGACTCATTACTCAAATCATTCTCAGCATAATTATATGTTGGATCGTTTATCAAATCATCAGAACTGTACTCCATATTGTTTTCTACACCATCATCAACCTCATTTTGAGTACCAGAAACTTTGCCGCTTTCAGGTGTACTATCCAAGTCCATAGGCCATGTTGAAACATCGACAGCATCAATATCAACTGTAATTAACAACAAATAGTTATAAGCATGAATTTCAAATATCTTTATTTATTACCAATCCTTGGTGATGTATTGACATCAGTAAGAATAGAATGATTGTCGGAGGTTTCTTTCAAATAATGCTCTGTTATATTACAACTTTCAATAGCTAAGAAAAAAACTATATATATAAAAGCCAGAAAAGAAAAACAGCTTGCATACCGACAAAAGGTTGTGTAATTCCTTGCATCGAAAAGCTTAGCTTATATAAAAAATTTGCAGAATCTGTAAGAAACATACGAAAATAATATAGAAAACACATTCGACAAGAGCAACTCACCATGAATACATATGATTTTTGCAGGATAAGATTTACCATCAACCCACTTGACTTTAGAGATTTTATTACATGCCCAATTTGCAGGAAGCAAACTTGTGTTGCAAACATAGTGGATATGATCTTGAGTATATATGACTAATGCATACATGTCCAAGTGCTTGATAAATAGAAAATGTATAGCAGATAGTATGAGTTGTAATAAACAATTATTTCGGATATCAAACTGCAGAAACTGCCACGATTATCTATAATAAAACATAATTAAAAATTTCAGCTAGAACCACTTTTGATAATCTTACTGGGTCACAGAGTGATTTGACTAACTAAAGTGATGTATAGGAGTATACGACAAAAGCAAGTATTTAAACGACGAAAGCAGGTATTGAAACAACGAAAGCAGGTATTGAAACGACGAAAGCAGGTATTGAAACGACGAAAGCAGGTATTGAAACGACGAAAGCTGGTATTGAAACGATGAAAGCAGGTATTGAAACAACGAAAGCAGATATTGAAACGACTAAAGCAGGTATCTGAAACAAAAAAAGTATATTAATATATATTTGAAAGCTTTTACATAAATTAAAATGCATTGAGTTGTTATTTACAGCACTAATATTCGCAACGCAAAATCCTAAAAAATAAGCATAAGAAATTCTAAGCAAATTATAAAAAAGTCGATACAGACAGGAATATAAACAGGTGTGAAACTCAAGACCTTAACGTAACAGTTGATGGGTACAGTGTAATGTGAATACAAGCTTACTATTAAAATAATTGATAAGTATATCCATACAGAAGGCAACTTGGGCACTGCTGAAAAGCCACTGCCTCTACTTTAATTGGCACTTCCTTTAGGCACATTTCACATATCACGTGGCAGCAGGAGAACCTATATGTTCGACCCTCTTCTAACTCAAAATGGCACTTCGGACATTTCGCATATTCTTAAAACGAACTTTTATAAATAAACATCCAAATAAATTTTGCACTTTGTACCTGCGTCCTTCGTTTTACACCTAAGGCAAGTTGCCCTATAACATCGCCCTCCGGCTAATTTGCCAGAACATAATGCGTCCCTACGGTCAACGGATAGCAAATCAAAATACGCGTAGGCCAAACGATCAAGTTCTTTATGAACTTTTTGAGAAAAAGGTCGCCGTTGTTCAGTCACTTCCTTCATCTCCTCTTCGTTAAAATGCAACATTCTACATTTATTAAATGCACACCCCACTCTTCTACATGAAATAAAATAATGCCCATAGTGACAAGTTGCCTTCACACAATTACCGAATAAAAATCCTATGCACATAGACATCTGTAAAAAAAACTATAAGTAAATGTTACCTTAGTAAAAAAAAACCCACATTTGTGTTTTTAATGAAATACAAAAAAGGAACTAATATGTTAACTAATCCACACCGTACGTCCTACTAGGTTCAACAGTTACGAAAGAATGAAAATAGTAATAACGAACGGGTGGCGACTGGCGGTTAACGCCGACAAGGACAAAGAATTTGCCTATACTCGCTTTGACCGATAAGAAGGGAAGAAATGCACTGACCCGCCAATAAAAAATACAAAGGAGTGTATTACTATGACGTCAACACCGAGTGGAAAATATCAATTACAGGATGTTTTGTACTAGAAGAAATAAATGCGCCTCACTATTAGATTATTATTTTGTCGAACAATAAAAATGATATCGTGAAGAATTATTATATTGTTTTAATTTTACATGTTTATGAATTTTGGGAAAAATTAATACATAGATAAAGATTGCCATTTATTTTCTCGTAATTAATATTAATACTAAATTTACCCGAAACGTTATTAATTAAATGCAATATTATAAATTCTTCACGATAATTTGTATAGTTTGACATATTTTGCATTTACTATCATCAAGATTATTTTTAGCGGCTCGTACCTACAGACATTTAGGAATTAAATAAGCATTGCACCTCTAATATCGAAACAAAGCATTAATCGTTCAAGAAAATCCAGTAATCTTTCTATACTTGAAAATTAAATGTGTACAAATTTTACGTAGGTACGTTTTTCACTCAGATTTTCTGAAATGCGTATGACGAAAACTTCCGATTACCGTTTCTTCATACTTTTATAAAAGATTACTAGATTTTATTGAAGTACAATATTGAAAAAGAAACAGAAAAATTACTTACTTTATTCCAAATAAATGATCTGGGAGACCTCACGGCACTTTGGGCAGGTATTGTCTAAATGTTGAGAGCACTGCCGACACAACACATGGTTACACTTCTCGTAGCAACACAAGAAGTCCTTTGCTATGGCTTCTAGGCACACCGGGCATTGTGAGTGCTGTACCACTTCGCCTGGCAGACGGTGTTCAAAACGGCACGATTTATCTTGCTTACAATTGCTCCTTATAAAGTCTTTGCAGCGTGGATGTACTTGCAAAGTTCGCCGTATTTCATTTTAAGCGCAAAGTTCGGGACTCCGTACTTCGTGCAACAGCTTCGCTTGCTGCGGCGACGTGTACATACTTACATTTAGTGCCCTTTTGCACAATCCCCGTTGAAAATCCCAACAATATGTAATGATATTGCACAACTTCTTACCGTCTGCTTCACTACTCATTTTTTTTTATTAGGTACAACAAAAGCGAAAGCGTCTGTATACTACAGATGCTGGACACCAATTACCAAATTGTTATTTTACGAAATTTTAAAGAGAGGGTAAATCATTTTACCCTTGTGCATTTTACCTAAGGCTGCATAGTAACCACTTTTTTTGTTTATTTACGTTTCCTTTTTGTTTACATTGAATAAACCAAAGCTGAGAATGTGGAAGTTATAATTTTTAGAAAATATAATTTACAAACTATTTATATGTAACATCATCTGCAAATATTTCTTAGAATTCCATGTTTATCTCGTAACGTAAAACATAAATATTCAGTTACACCAATGCTTTATTAAATTGCACTCAGTTATATTGTAGGTACCTGGCCCTTTTTTTCAAGGACTTATATTTTCTACAGTGTATTTGTTTAGAGTGATAAATTTCAAATTGCCTGAGTGAATATCCATTGCTAGATAAATAGTTTTTTATCCTACCCAAGTACTAATAAATAGTAAACATTCAGGTAAAAGTTTATGGATAGGTAAAAATAACATAAAAGGTTTGTGCATCGCCTAAACTAAAAGGAACATGCGTCACATGTATTTTTGCCACATGATTTTTAAAAAGTTGAAAAGTAGATATATTATTATTTAAGTAGTTTTTAAAAATACTGGTCTTTTTAATTTTATAGCGTCCCATTTCTATACAGGGTGGTCAAAATTTAGGAAAATATGGCCTTTTAATAATTTTAATAAAAGCATGCCATCGAATGAAATATTACAAACTGCATTAGAGTTTTAAACTTTTAAATTTTTTTTTCATGGAACTTTAACATTTTAAAAATTACGTAATATATTACACAGGGTGAGACAAAAACAAAAAAATTCACAAAAATGTTATTTTTGCTGTAAATGTAAGGCCACTTAAATTATAAAATAAAATGCAAAAGCCATGTGTTTTCGTGAAATATAAATTTAGCCACTCAAATGAGCTTTTGGATAGGAAAAAATACTAGATATGCTGTAAACTTTGTGGCGGTGTTTTGGGGTAGTAATTACCCAAAAAAAGACCACCCCCGTATCATTGTCTAGCGAAAAGTGAGGGGCGGGGGGCAAAGAGGTAAAAAAAAACCTAATTTGCAATTAACTCAAAAACTATCACATTTAGAGGAATAATTTAAGAGGTGAAATTTGGAGAGAATTTCGTACAAAAAATGTCCTTAATAAAATTTTTGTACGACCGACGGCCGTCGATCTGAATCTTTGGAAGTAATGGCATTTCATGCAAAACGAAAAACACGTGAGGGAGTCGCCCATTTTTCGTCCGTAGTTCGAAAATGGCTAACCGCATCGATAAATATCTACAATAAAAGTTGTATGCAATTTAATTACAATCAATTTACATTTTTTTTGGTCTATACCATCAATATTGACTGTTATATGAATTTTTAAATCATTTATTATCGTTCGCCGAGTATGATTTTTTCATGAAAAATCGGTAATAAATAAAAACTAGAGGTTTTACGCAAAAATTACATCTTAGAAAAGTGAAAGAAAATTACATTTCGAAACTATTGATGGATTTAAAAACTCATTTTGGAAATATGCATAATGCCAAGAAACTTGAAAATTTGTCATTTTTCCGTGCGTTTTGTCAAAAAAAGGCACTTCTGGTTAGATGGACCCCAAAACTTCACTCTATATTTTTTAAATAGAGTTAAATAAGTTTTAATTGCATTGTTCATTTTCTCTGTGCGATCTTTTGTTTTCGAGATACAAGTCTTTGAAAATTTTGTAAAAATACAATTTCATACAAAATAAATAATTTATTGAAAAATACATACGTAAATATTTTTAAAAATCCGATTTCACCTATTTTCAACAGTTTACATGATGAATGTGATGTTTGATCAAAAGGTTTGATTTCTTAAAAGAAAAAATCTGTTGAAATGTGGTGATTTTAAAGAAATTTTAGAAAAGTGACGTTTTACTTCTTTTTTTGCAAATATCTTCTTTATTATTGAATTTACGACAAAATTGCGTACGACCAAAAATAAAGCTGATAAAATTTACTACAAAACTTATATGTGGATATTGGATTTATAATAAGCCGTTTGACGATATTGACAACTCGTTATTTTCAATTTATAGCAAAGTAAAATTTTTGAGTATTTTAAAAGTTAAAAATATCGTACTTAACAATTTTTAAGCATTTTTTCACGTACTGTGGAAGTGAGAACTATAGCGAATATTTTAGGACGAATAGTACAAGAGAAAATACCCCCGGCGTCGAGCGACGTAGGGCGTTTATAAATAAAATACAGTGATGATTAAAATTTTCCTTGTACTTAACCCTTTAAAATCTAATTTTTGACACAAATTTGGTCTGCCATATTTTTTTGCTAATTACTACCCCAAAACACACCTCTTCACGAAGTTACAGCGTATCTAGTATTATTTCCTATCTTTGCCAAAATCCAGGCTCATTTGATTGGGCTCCTTAGGTCGAAAATTTCTACAAATTCTTATACAACACTTATTCACAAGAAAAATACCAACAACAACATATCATGAATGTAGGATCGGAGGAAGTTCCTGAAATTAACAACGAAGAACTTAAAGCAGCCTTGCGTCAAATGAAAATAGGAAGCCACCAGGAAAGATCGCATTACCATCGAAATGCTGAAAATGGGCGGCGAACCTTTACTAAAAACAATCCGCACTCTGTTAAACAAGTGTCTTGATGAAGCGAAGATTCCAACTGCTTGGCAATGTCCGGAAGTCATCTTACTATTTAAAAAAGGTGAAAACTATCGCCCCATTAGTCTCCTATCACATCTCTACAAACTGCTGACCAAGATCGTTACAAACCGCTTAACAACTAAATTGGACTTTTACCAGCCGGTGGAACAGGCGGGCGGGCTTCCAGAAGAAACTACGGTGCTAATAATCACCTCCAAACGTCCAGATCCCTCATCGAAAAAAGCACAGAATACAACATGCCCATCTATCTTGCATTTATCGACTTCCATAAAGCATTTGATTCCATTGAAATCTCGGCAATCTTAAAAGCATTGGACAACGCCCGAGTAGACACTAGGTATTCAAACCTACTGAAATATATATACGAGAATTCCACCATCAAAATAAAAATTAATGATGAACTAACAACCAATCAAATTAGAGTCAAGAGAGCCGTGCGTCAGGGTGATACTATTTCGCCAAAACTGTTTACTCTCGTCTTAGAGGATATATTCAAAAATCTCCAATGGAGGCGAAATGGATTAAATGTAGATGGAACATACTTCAGCAATCTTCGATTTGCGGACGATATTGTCTTAATTAGTGATGACCTAGAACAACTCAAAGAAATGTTAAATGAGCTCCTCATAACATCAGAACACGTGGGCCTGAAAATGATTATCCAAAAAACGAAAATAATGGGCTCAGCCGAAGAGAGTATCACCGCAGACAACAACAATTTGGAGATAGTCAACGAATACATATATTTGGGACACAAATTCAAGATCGGGAAAGAAAATCAAAACGCAGAAATCTCATGCCGGATAAGCCAGAGTTGGGCTGCCTTTGGAAAACTTAGTCATATAATGAAAAACACCGATATACCAACTAACCTAAAGAGAAAGGTTTACGACACTTGTGTGCTTCCAGTTGCAACATATGGCCTAGAGACAATGACATTGACAAAAAAAAGCATGGTAAGACTTAGAACTACCCATAGGGCTATGGAGAGAGCTATGATCGGCGTCAGTCTCAGAAAAAGAATCAATCACGAAGAGATCAGAAAGAGAACCAAGGTGACAGATATAATCTCAAGGCTACTAAAAAATGACATGGAAATGGGCTGGGCTAGTGGCCCGGCAGGAGCCAAACCGATGGGATACAAAGATAATCCAATGGAGACCAAGACTTACAACTCGGAACAGGGGAAGACCACAGAAAAGATGAACGGACGATATCAAACAAACAGCGGGTAAAACTGGATTCAAACTGCCAGAGATAGAGACGTATGGAAAAAACTTGAAGAGGCCTTTATTCAACAGTGGATAATATGAGGCTGTGATGATTAGGTTAGCAGATATTTGTTAAGGCTCACCATTTGCCTACGGGTTAGGTTCGGTTGACCCCGTTAGTGGTCTCTGCTCCTATGTCTGATCTAGCCTAGGGTTATTATTGCAAGTAGGTACCATAAAAATAGAATGTTTTAAACACCTCTAAATAATATGAAACATGTGACAAAAAAAACAGTTTCAAAAGAAATTCAGTAATTCAGGATTTAGAGCAGTTTAGTGAGGTTCAATAGCAGTTGTTGAAGTCAAGGTGTTTTCTTAACATTGTAAGTACTATATGCAGCTGCCATACTACAAAGTTTCTTGACAAGTATTACGTTGAGTACACAGAAAAATGCTGCGATCCTATGCTAATAAACAAAACAACAATAAAAAACGGGTCTTAAAGAAATATCACGAAATTTTGCAGAAAAAATTAAATCTTGCAAATTGATAGCCGTCTTTGCGTCATTAGTAAGTACTAACTATAACGTCAGTAATGGTTTTGATCCGAAATAATAGAATTAACAGTCATTTTTCCCGCGCCTTTGAATGCTAGGTTACATCGTGCTGTTTAGTTACTCTATGAGCTTTATCTTGAAATATTAAAGTAATCCGAAAACACAGGTATGTAATTATTATTTTCCTTGTTCAGTAGAGCCTTACTTACATTTTTTGTCAATTATTTCTACTTTTATTCAAAAAACAAGCAATATGCTCTAAATTTGAGAAATATATCATATTTGATACAGTGGGCACTCAAAGCAAACATCTCCTTATATACACTAATTTCGTTTTTTGAAATTATTATTCAGATGCCAAGGAAAATTAACAAAAATAGAAAGGGAAAATTCCTGCACGCCATTGTTTCACCCCCCGAAGAAAGTGAGGAGGAATATATGCAAGAATCAGATTCTAATGCTGGGACTGACATCGAATTAGAATCTGATTTTGATTACGACAGCGATAGTTCTAACGATATTCCCCTTGCCCAATTGTATAGAAATAACGCAAATAATAATGCTAACAAGCGTCCTACTTGGACTCTCGTTGCAAAAAATTCACGGAGAGCAACGCCAGATTACCAAGAGGTTGAAGATGAAGACGAGGATATTTGGGAACTTGTCGCCTATTTCCAAATATTTTTGATCAAAAATATTTATAATATTTCGTTATAAAATAAATAATAAAACACATTGTAGACCAGTCCAATCTATCTGTGCCCAAAGCAATCCAAATAAATACTGAACCTGACGGTATGTACTGTTCGATTTACATCGAACACGTAATTATTGGTCCATGAATTTAGATTGCCACAGGTGGCTGACATTATGAGTAGAAACCGTTATGAAGAAATCAGGCGATACCTACACTTCAACAATAATGCCAACATGCCCGACAGAAATAAAGACAATTAGGATCGCTTATATAAAATACGTCCCCTTTTTGATAGTCTCGTTTCAAAATGTCAGACTATACCTAAGCAAGGGCAGATGTTTTGCGTGGATGAACAAATTGTACCGTTCAAAGGCTACAACATTTTTGCATTGTGTAATGTATAGGTGCCATAGGAACAATAAAAGTGTGCAGGTTTCCAGGGTTACAGTTCACCAGCGATAAAGAAATGAAAAAAAAAGAGCAAAGGATGCTATGAAGAAGTGGAAGCAACAGTTGAAGACATCAAAATCCGTGCAATTACATGGTATGATAATAGGACAGTTAGTTTGGCTACGACTTTCTCTAGTGCAGAGCCTCTTCTTGTAACCGAAAGGTGGGACAGAAAAGAAAAAAAGAAGGTGCCGATACAAAAACCTTTTGCAGTAAATATATATAATCAGTTTATAGGCGGTGTAGATCTTGATGGTCAAATATCCTTTTACCGGACGAATGTGCTTTCTAAGAAGTGTTACGTGCGTTTCTTTTACCATTTCGTTGATATAATGGTTATCAACGCATGGAACTGGTACAAAAGAGACTGCAAAAAAGTTAAATTAGCAGAAAAGGACATTCAAGACCAGTTGAATTTCAAAGCCAATATAGCACAAAGCTTATGCTTACAAAATAAATCCAAATAGGAAACGTGGAAGACCATCGAAGAGTAATGGAGGTGATAAAGTAGGAGTGGAACATGAAAAGAAGAAAAAGCGAGGTCCAACAGCACCAATTCCCTCATTCGATATCAGAAGGGATAATATTGCACATTGGCCAACTGTTGAAGACAAAAGACTTCATTGCAAATATCCCTGCTGTAAGCGGCTATCTTTCACGAAATGTACAAAATGTAATGTACATTTATGTTTACAAAGGGAACGAAATTGTTTTGTAGAATTCCACATGTAAATACGTACATATATATCAAATGCCTTATCAAGCATAGCATATTTTACATAACTTCACAATAAACGCTGATATTACTAATTATCCAAAAATCTTGTTTTATTTATATTTCAATGCCCATTGTATCATATATGATACAAAGCATTATCTTTGGATATAATCAATAATTATGAAAAATTTCTATAAAGAACTACTAGAAGTACCATTACAAGCATTTTAAAAATTTTTTTTCAAACATTTTTAGCAAAATTGGGCACAAATAGGTAAACCAAACATTCTGGGCTTGTCTACTATTAAAATTCAAAAACTAAATTCTGAAAAAAGAATCCCATATTTAGAAAATAAGGTTCAAGAGGCGTCAACTAGTTTAGTTGAAAAAATTCGACACTTATGGAGTTGATCTAAACCATTTGGAACAACCTCAAAATTCAAAATTGTGCATTCGGCCAGAATACTACAACTTTATTGAAAATTTAAAAAGTTTGGTCAATCTACGTCTACATCTGAAAAAATTAAAATTTTGAGTCTTGTAGAGGCCGTCAGTTTTCTCATGGACCTGCGCTAACAGACAAAAATACGTTTATAATCAGCTGTTTGGCAGTATACTCTTCCACCTGAAAAAGTTAGTCTTGTTATTGTAAAATTTTGCGTTCATCTCCGTTCTCCTTTCCGCGTTTCTTATTTCTTTCCATTATTCTAATTCTAGAGTGTATAAACAGTCTTTTCAAGTAAGTACAGCAAAATTCTATTTATATAACATGTTTTCAATCTTCACTTATTCCACACCATATGATTTGACGTCATCATATCGAGGTCCATGAGAAAACTGAATGCCTCTAACTCAATCCTGGTCAAAACAAAAAATAATAACTGAATTTGGTGCTACAGATTATTTAGTGACTAGCGGAAAACATGAAAGAATAAGTTGTTTTGCCTGAAATACCATCTCGAGTTTCAGTAAAATTTTCCTCTAAAATTAAAGACTTGGAGACAGAATGTTTATCCAAAAAAAAAGTATATTTTATTTTTGCACCACCCTGTTGATAAAAATTATGTTAAAAAATTAAAAGTTATCGATTTTTGGCTCTTACTTGTGATGGAATTTCAATTGATAAGATAACCGAAAATCAAGTGATATTGTGATCATAAAGATACCTATCTTTTAAAATTCCACGCGATGCGACTAATCTCTCCTTATTAAGAATATTTTCATATTTAAATTCAAGGTTGCAGATAAGTACGGATTTTCTATTGATTCGGCGAGATGTTTTGTCTCATGGCTGACTGCTTATTTCATTGTTACGTCATACTTATTGCACAATATTTATTTCTAGAAAAATATTTGATACGAGTTCACAACAGAAGAAAAAATTTTATGGTCAATGGTATTTGGCTTTAAAAAATAGATTGAAACATATAATAGCAGATTAGGTTTCTTCTAATTTAAAATATTTGAATTATTTAATATGTTTGCCTTCAATACAATTTTCCCCCGTCTTAAATGTAACTCATACGGGCTAAAAAGAAAATAAAAGTTTGTGTAAGAACGATATCGATAGTAAACATTTTGAACATTAAAATTCTAGCAATCTTAATATTTTTACTATTGGAAAGATGACACCTCAAATCATCTTTTACGATTAAATAATTCAATCGAGGATGACGTTGTTCGCTATTTGATGAGAATTAAATCTTTTATAAAATTAAACCAGCAGATACTTCACAGAAAATATTCAGGTAATTCAACGCTATTTGTTTAGAATATACAGAGTAGTAATTCAAAGCTATTGCAGACAAATTACATTACGATAAAGTCTAATTTTAACCTTGACTCACATCTCTTTCCAATTCACAATAATAATGTACCTACCTGACTGTACTTTTGTGAATTATCAACAATGCTAAGCTGGTTTGAATTCATTTAGATCAGGTACAAATATTTTAGGTATTTAAATAAATATGTCTTCTTTTGTCAGTAAGTATATTGAAATCTTCGCCTCGCTCTTGCAGGGCCTCGCGCCAACAAATTTAAAAATAGATTTTTTAACTATATTTTTTATTTAAAACTTTTAATTATATACTTTAATTGATACTTTAATAAAAAAACTACCGCGATAGCGATACTAATACTTTTAGTACAAATTATCGCGTTACCGATAGTCGCTACTTTCAACAATCCTTTTCGTCACACAGGAAAGTGTAAAAATTACAAATATGGTTTAAAAATAGTTTAATTTTATAATAAGTAAATGTAACATTATATTATTAACGTAAAATACGCTACATTTAAACTAAATGAACTACGTCACAAATAAAACCTATTAAAAGAAATAGGGTTGGGTATTTTATTCTTATTCTGATTCATTTGCATTTCTGTGTACAAAGAAAAAAAGAGTCCTAATCCGCAATTCTTAGTAAGTAGGTATGATAGGTATTAGTTTAGTAAAAACCCTTCACACTGTTAATATTTATATTTTCCATAAAAACGAAACCGACCTAACCAATTTCCTTAAAAAAATAAAACAGTCAAATCTGTAGTAAATAAAAAGTGTCATTCAAGTTTCATACTATTAAATCAATAAACATCAAAATAAAAACTACCTTTAAGTTTAAAGAAATTATAAACAAAATGCTTGTCAAATAAGTTATTTTTTGTAAACCCATTTGTAGAAATACTTTTAGCATTGAATTTCAAAACAAAATACAAAATAACTGCAGTTTATTTAAAATTATTTAAGTCGGTACTTGTATGGTCTTACTGTTACTTTTTTAATGTTTTATTACTTACGCTGACATTGACAAAACGTCTAAACTATAAAATGTAAATATCCAGGATTCTGAATTCATTCATTTCGGCTTTTCGTGGATTTACTTTTAAATTTTAATCCCATTCAACACATTTTTCCAAAACACCCTTTTACATATTTCTACCCATTTCTACGAACGATCATAAACAGACGCAGTTGGTATTCCTTTTTATTATTTGGATGAGATTTTTTAGGCTATTTCCTCAAAACAGTATCGTAAAAGTATCGAAGTATGCGATATACGTTATTTACAAAAGTATTGCGATACCGATAATTGATACTTTTTTTTTAATGTATCGCGATACTGTAGTCGATACTACAAAAGTGAGTTACACAATCGTTACTGTACCGTACATATTTTTCAATTTTATTGAATATTGTGTTCTTATAGTATTTAAAGTATTGAGTGAGCTGGAAAAGTGTAAATTATAGTACTTGAAGTATTGAGTAAGCTGAAAAAGTGTAAAAAAACTGTGCGATACTTAAAAATTATTTCTGACTGTACGAAACAAAACGAAATGAGTTCACGTGATCGTGATGCCGGTTGAAAATTTGAGATGACACCTTTGCAGATATTTCTAGCACCAACGTATTCTACATGACTGTCAACCGATTTATTAGATTTCCATTTAATGTAACATTTATTTTTTAAAGATATTGCATCAGCACAAGCCTTATTGAACCAGGGTTGGGAACGTGAATGACCTACACGGTACTGTTTTTTCGGAATGTACAACTCCATTCCCATGAGGATGACTTCAGATACTGAAAGAGCGATGTCCGAAGAAGAGGACGACTTAAAACAATATTCACGCCATGGAAAGGTTGCAAAGAAATCCCGTAAATCACTCCATCGAGCTGACTTAAAACACCACAAGGTTCGATCGGTTTTGCGAACAACAGTGCAATTAGGTACAGTAGAAATGATTTTTATTAGACAATGGTCGGAAAGACCTAAAGGCGAAAGAACGGAAGTTTTATAAACAAGAGGGTTTGATGTAAGAAAGAGATCTAGAAGATGTGGAGTATGGTTAGGGTTATCAGGGATTCTTGTGGGTTCAGAAATCATTTGTGTGAGATCACATGAAATAGCAAATGTTTCTGCACTATGACCAGCGGGATTTGTAGTAGATGAAAATTGAAGCCAACTAGAGTTATGAACATTGAAATCGCCTACAAATGAGATATCGCAAGATGGAAACTGAGACAGGAGATAGTCAACTTTCATACTAAGGTAATCGAAGAAGTCTTGAAAGTTGCTGTCATTAGGAGACCTATAAATGCAACAGTAGAATTTCACAAAATTAGGACCAGAATGTTTAAACCAAATCACGTCAACATTTTTATTTTCTAAGGAAGAAACCCTCTTGCAAGGAATTCTGTCCTTGATGTACGCACATACGCCTCCTTTATATCGAAAGTTAGAGTGAAGATGGTATTGAGGAAATTGCAAGTCGGGTAACTCGGAGCTTTCAGAGGAGACTTGTGTTTCAGATAGAAACAATATATCAGGTTGTAATTGTTCAAGATGTTGGTGAATAGCATTAAGATTAGACCCAATACCGCGGATGTTGCAGTAGTGAATCAGAAAGTTGATACTTTCGATGACCGAGGTCGCTTGGGCCCTGCCCTCCCGGACATCCGAATGGGGCAGGATTTTACGTCCGGAATTTATAACCCTAGAAACCACAGCCATCTTATTTTTAATTTGGGACTTTTAATCCGATAGGAAGACAGTGAGGGCGAGAAGGAAGAATAAGGATGAGAATAGATTAAGGATGATGGAAAAGGTAACCGGCAGCCCTTACCGAGCTCAGAAAATCGGAGACCCAATATTAAGGAGCCCATGGTAAGGGTGGTGGTACCTCCCCGGCTGGCATGGAGAAATTGAACAAGAAAGGCAACGTTGGAGAGATATTTTAGAACGATTGCTCGCCAATTGTAAATTTTTTAGCATCTCACAATTTGGCCTTCAGGGGTCATAGAGAGAAGTTAACATCTGACACAGATTCGAGTGAGACTAGCGGTAACTTTATAGATTTAGTAAAGTTAATAGCCCGATTTGATCCCGTACTGAGACTTCACCTAAAACAAGTAAAGGATAAGACGATTAATGACCACTATATCGGAAAAAATATTCAAAATGAGCTCATACAATTAATGGCAAGTCACGTGAAGACTCAAATTGTTGAAAAAATAATAAATAATAAATATTACTCGATTATTCTTGATTGTACTCGCGACGTTTCTCGTGTTGAGCAACTTTCAATTATTATAAGATTTTTTAATACAAGTACAGCTGAAATTGAAGAACATTTTATTGGTTTCTTAGCCGTCGAAAAAACCACAGCTGAGAGTTTGACTAATTATATAATCACAGAATTAGAACAGTTAGGTATATCATTGCAAAACTGCAGAGGCCAAGGATATGATAATGGTGCCAATATGCGTGGTGAAAAAAGTGGTGTCCAAAAACGTATTCTTGAAATTAATCCACTTGCTTATTTTTTACCTTGAGGGAGTCATAGCTGGAATCTCATCCTAGGAGATGCAGCATCGTCTTGTGTTCAAGCAAAATCTTTTTTTGGTTTGTTACAAAGGTTGTACACTCTGTTTGCCGGCTCAAGTCAGAGGTGGGCTATTTTAAATGCTCATGTAAAATCGTTGTCGCTAAAACCACTTTCTGAAACTAGATGGGAGTGCAGGGTAGCAGCGGTGAAGGCCGTTAAATACCAACTAAGCGGTATATGTGATGCTTTAAAGGATTTAGTAGAAAATACAACAGATTGTCAGTTGGTCAGTGAGTGCCATTCTATAGAAAAGGAAATAACTACCTACGAATTTGTCATATGGTATGACATTCTTACAAAGATAAATGTTATAAGTAAAATGTGGCAAAGCAAAAACATGCACTTAGATGTGGCTATACAACACCTAGACGCATTCACAAATTGGCTCGATAATTATCGAGAAAATGGTTTTCAGTCATCCCTTGTAACAGCGAGAGAAATAGCCGAGGAAAATGATATTGACAGACAGTTTAAAGAAGTCAGAAGACGACGTAAAAAAAGGCATTTTGATTATGAAGGGGAAGATGAAGCTCGTGAATTGAATGCGGAAGAGATTTTCAAAATAAACTATTTTTATGTCATTGTTGACAATGTACGCGCAAGCTGCCATCCTAGGTTTGAGGCATTAAACATCATGAGAGCATATTTGGTTTCATGTATAATATAAAAAGGTTAAAGGAAATTAGTGATAGTGAACTTTTGAAGCAATGCAGCGACTTGAAAATATCTATGACAGTAGGAGAATCATGTGATATTGATGAACATGAATTGTACGAAGAACTGAATATGTTCATCCGTGTGTATGGAGGAAACGACGACATTATCTCGGTGCTGAAATACATAACAGAAAAAATTAACTGAAGTTTACCCCGCAATCGAAATAGTTCTGAGAATTATTGCCACCACACCTGTTACAGTTGCGTCTGCTGAAAGGAGTTTTCGAGGCTTAAAATTATTAAAACATATTTGAGGAATTCGATGACAAGATCGGCTTTCAGCGCTTGCTATTCTTTCAATCGAAAATGACGTAGCTCATTCGTTAGATTATTGTGCTTTAATTAAAATTTTAGTCTTAGGAAAAGCCGCAAACATCAATTTTAAAATTTATCATCTCTGTATTTGTTAATTTTGCAAATCTTTCAATATAAAATATTTTAAAACTCAAATTTTATTTATTTGTATAACTTTAGCATTACTCGTTAAACATGACAAATACCTAAACCAAACAACCAGACCTACATTCGCATCACAAAGGGCCTCGCAAAGACCTGCCGCCCGGGGCCTCGCAATGGGTAAGGCCGCCGCTGTGTCCATGATTATTTTAAACTTTTTGTTGTCGGTTTTCTAGTAAAGAAGAAATGTCAAGCCGAAACGTAAATATCGATTTTATGCAGTTTAACAACGCATTTGTGGCTGAATCTACACTTTGTTTTTGTAATAATTTATCGTGAATGTTATTTGAGTTTTAACCCAGGAACGCAATTTTGAGCTTACTAAACACGTTGCTTAAATAAATAAAAATAATGAAATATACAAAATTTACGAAACACGTGCATAAAGTATGTCTCGTAATCTTTTATAAATTAAATGTAACCCGAGTAATTTACAAGTTGCCCGGTTGGATAAAAAAATTTAACGTTTCTTTTTAGGTAACTCAGATAGCAATTCTCGATGCCGTCCTTGTTTATAATATGTATATAAACAAGGGTGCCGTGCTTCATGACCTTCACCAGTGGTTCAATCATTCGAGCCTTAGTTTTCATTACTGCACATTTTTAAATCTGGAGTTAATAGAAAATGTAATTTTTTATTTGAAACTTTCTATTGTTTCAAATAAAATATAAATAAATGTTTCAACTTGCTTCGCAAATATCTTAGTCAACGTTTACCATTTTCTAATAAAAATTTTTTCTTAAACATATTTGAAATACCTTACAATATTACACTAATGTACTTGTTATTTCAGAGCATGCTTTTCCTTGTGTTTTGTCTTTAATAAACAGAATTACCAAGCTATTTTTCATTCTTAACACGCAATTCTATACTATGAAGTGTGAAATTGATGACATAAGTGGATATAGGTCGTCACATTTTTAAAATTTTGAGTTAATCAGCAACACATTTTAAGTTGGCATTTTTTATTTTGTTTTAAAGCAAGAAGCTTCGAACCACGAACATCCTCGAAAAATAATGGAAAAGATATCGAAAAAATATATTTCTTTACCAAAGATTACCATGGTTACAACAGTAAAATCGTTTGCAAGGATACTCAAGGGAATGTTAATAATTAGAACATGAATCTAATCCTTCAAAAAACTAAATTATTACGTTAATTGCCTAATAAAAATTATCTGGTGCGAAACAACAGACGACCTTCAACCTACAAAGTGGAAATTAAAAGAAATAAATTAATTTTAGTTAAATTTTTTATGATAATTATGCAACCTCTTTTTATACGTTCATAACGAAAATAGGCAACATTGTAAAAAACAAAAACATAATCTATGTCAGAACTGTTTTCATTCTATTTAATTAATTTTTAGAAATCCCGTTATACTAAGAAACTGTTAAAAGAAAAGTTATGTAAACTACATTTTCTTTAAATAAAATGTCTACACTTTTTCTTATAAAATGAATCCTTATTCAAATATTGCAAAAATTTGAACTAACACGTAAATTATATTGTACGAATTTTTTTGCCGCTAAATTACGCATCGTGTCAACAAATTGCATAGAACATAATTAATGTCCCTAATAAAATCTCATTACACTTTAGCAATGTCATTAAAAAACTTGTTTGTTACAGTTCGAAATGTGTTTAAGAAAACGCATAGTTGCTTATTTTCTATTTTTAGTGAAGATAAAGTCGATTGCGTAACCTTCTCTGTATCTACACATGTAGGTTGGAAGGTATAAACGAATTTTATTGTGTGATTTGCTTGAAGTATTGTTTACGTTTCAATTAATTTTAGTCGAAAAATTTACATTCGATTATAAATTGGATTGATACTGAAAATTATTTAGGAAACTACAGAAATGGCGATTTTCCTTTTTTAATATACATTAAAATAAAATAAATCAATAATCAATCAGTAATGTACGATGGGGTTAAATTGGTACATTAATATACACAAGAATTCGTTAAAGAGTAAACCCAATCCTAATATATTATTCATAATTAGTCACACTATTCATTTTAAATGTAAGATTAGGTTACCTCTTATTTTCTATTTTTATTTAATACATAGTATACGTAATTAGTAAAATTATAACACAAAACAATTTAATTGATGGTACGTTAATGCATTTCCATGTTAGATAAAGCAAAATAAAGTAACAGTAACTTAACCCTTCGTAAATAATTATTAGTTGATAATGAAATCTGGACCGATTCATTTTAAAGTAAATTCATGTTTCATTCCTTATTAAAACCTAACCTAAAAATTGCGAACTTTAACATGAATATTTTCATAGATAAAGGAAAATTAGTAAATTGTTTGTGGGAAATAGAAAATGTTTACATTATTTTTTACCAAACATATTTTAGAACTTTTGTAGTAGGTAAATATTCTATTTGAATGGATTTAAGTTAAAGTTTATCCTTACAATAAGTTCATAAATTTTACTAAATACGATCTACTATAAGTATTTTGAAAAGTAAAACAAAAAAGATTAATTGAATAATGGCCATTTTACATATTTTGCAAAAATATTCGAGCGTATATACTAACAAAAATCTCCGCAAATTCGGAGTGTGAATAATTGCATTATCTTAAAATATTTACTATTTAGTATGCAACACATCATGCTCGTGTCAGAATTTAATATATTTCAAAGTCCTACGAGGTATGCAACACACTCTGCGATCTTTAGCAAGGGAATTTACCACTTTCCAGTAGTTTGAATCTTCGCCGCTAGGCGAAGCGTAACAATACCGGCAAAATAAACACGTTCTTTTTTACACTATTACGCCAGCGCAATAGTGACTCCATTCTCCTCATAATGTAGGATTTATATATAATTTTAGCGTAGCAATACACGATGTACAATATATATATATATATATATATATATATATATATATATATATATATATATATATACAGACACACACACACGAGGAGGAGAGGGGTTCAGAAAGAGTGAGAGTGAGAGCAAGAGTGCAGTGAGAGTGAGGGTGAGAGTAAGAGTGAGAGTGAGAGAGAGGTGAGAGTTAGAGAGAGTGAGGTGAGGTGAGGGAGTGAGAACGAGGTGAGAGTAAGAGTAAGAGTGAGGTGAGGTGAGGTGAGGTGAGGTGAGGTGAGGTGAGGTGAGAGTGAGAGTGAGGTGAGGGTGAAAGTCAGGTGAGGTGAGAGGAGAGAGGAGAGAGAGATAAAAGAGAGGAGAGAGGCACAGACACAGATACAGACACAGACACAGACGCAGACGCAGACACCGACACAAACACAGACACAGACACAGACACAGACACATACACAGATACAGACACAGCCACAGACACAGACACATGCACGGACACAGACACGGACACAGACAGAAACAGACACAGACAGACACAGACACAGACACATACACGGACACGGACACGGGCACGGACACGGACACAGACAGAAACAGACAGAGACACAGACAGACACAGACACAGACACGGACACGGACACAGACACAGACACAGACACAGACACATGCACGGACACAGACAGAAACAGACACATACACGGACACGGGCACGGACACAGACAGAGACACAGACAGACACAGACACAGACACAGACACATGCACGGACACAGACACGGACACGGACAGAAACAGACACAGACACGGACACGGACACGGGCGCGGACACATACAGAAACAGACAGAGACACAGACAGACACAGACACAGACACAGACACAGACACAGACACATGCACGGACACAGACACGGACACAGACAGAAACAGACACATACACGGACACGGGCACGGACACAGACAGAGACACAGACAGACACAGACACAGACACAGACGCAGACACAGACACAGACACAGACAGACGCAGGCACAGATACATACACGGACACGGACACAGACACAGACACAAACGCAGACACAGATACATACACATACACATGCACATGCACATACACATACACATACACATACACATACACATACACATACACATACACATACACATACACATACACATACACATACACATACACATACACATACACAGATGACAGAACACCACATCTCAATGTATGTCAGTCAAAAACTGACAGAAATATTTATCGAGTGGAGTACTTCAATTGAAAATGTTTTAGCTGTCATCACAGAGAAATGAAATTATAGGTCAATTTAAAAACGAAATAAAAATATCTGGCGTGGAACACCGCACGACCTTCCAACATACAAAATGGAAATTAAAAGAAATGAAATAATTTTAATAACATATTTTTAGCATAGATTAGAGATGGAGAGATGGGAAACGTGGGTAAGACGAGTATGGTAGATACTGGCCCAAAAAATGAACGTATGTTTACATCTGAAGCACCTGAGAGCGCCCTAGAATTCCAAAGGAATAACCGCGAAATTTAATTTCTCCACTAATCAGCTATCAGGCGTATTTTTTAGGATTTAGGAAAATGAAGTTGAGATCAACAAAAAAAGGTTTGTAGTAATAACGTAGATTATATTAAAATATTTTGATACAGTTATACATTCACAGTTAATTTTAACTAATATTATTTTCAATCTCACTGTATTGAATAATAATAATGGTTTAACTGAATTAAAAAAAAAATATGACAGGACACAAAACAGAAGATATACATATTATATATATATATATATATATATATATATATATATATATATATTAACTATCACTAAAAAGCACAAAAACTATATACACAAAGATATTTACACGTAACAAGATAAAAAACACAATTAATATTAAATATAACGAGATAATAAACAAATATAACAATGCAAGCACGATGTTTACATGAGCGTCATAAACATATGGTAGACATGTAAACAAAATTTTAGTTTCCTATAATTATTTGTTATCGACTTGTTTGTGCGAATACACCTGAAGCGATATATGTCGCTACCTTCGCCCTGGTCGTTACGTTTCCCATCTTTTTTACTTCCTAATCTTTGATTTTTAGGATAATTATAGGCAACCTCTTTTATAAAAAGTTCATTATGAAAATATGCAACAATGTAAACGCAAAAACAATAATCTATGGTAAATGGATGTTTAAAACTTCATGACAGACATCTAGATGCTAACTCAAATTAAAAGAAATGAAATAATTTTAATTTCAATTTTGATTATGATAACTATCCAACCTCTTTTTTATACGTTCATAACGAAAACAGGCAACATTGTAAAAACAAAAACAGTAATTTATGTCAGAATGACATTTAAAACTTCATGTAAGATAGAGATTAAAACACATAAATACATGTTAACGTAAAAAAATTACAAAGCCGCCGACTTCTATAAAAATATCGATAATACAGCTTCATCATTTTCAATCATATTTATTTAATTTTTACATTCATTTCGCTTTACATTAAAAAACTTTATAAAGAAAATTTATGTAAAGTTAAATTTTCTTTCAAAAATACGTCTACACGTTATTCAGATAATGAAAAAAAAACTAACACTTAAATTCTACTATAGGAATTTTTTCCGCTAAATTACGCGTTGTATCAAAAAATTGCATAGAACATAATTAATCGATATATTTAAGATCTATTTTTATATGTTTGAAATATGCAGCTGTTCTAGAAATATTTGATAAAAACCATAAACTGCCCCTAATCAGCTCTAAACCAAATGAAAACAAGCTTGAATACAAAATTTTAAGTACATAGGTATTTTCTGGAGTTATCGTGGATACTAACATACATCCACACACGCACGCAACCACACACGCACACACGCACTCATATTCACACTCACTCATACACACGTGCACGCACACACACTCACTCACTCACACTCACCTCACTCACACACACACCCAGATCCACACACACAAACACACGCAACCACACTCACACACACACACACACACACACACACACACACACACACACTCTCACACTGACTCTCACACTGACTCTCACACACACGCGCACAGACACACTCACTCACACACACATACACACGAGCACACACAATCACAAACTCGGCCAAAAGTTGTAAAATGAGCTAATAAGTCGATTTAGCGATAGTGAAAAAAAGTCGATTGCATAACCTTCTATACCTGCATATGTATATCAGTCGCTAAATCAAAGGTAATTAAATACTTAAATAAATACGTGCGAGAATTTAACGTGTCCGTAGCTACAAATGATACATCTGTTGAATCTGAAAAGATGATTGTGAATTTGATATTTAGAAATATCACAAGCAATTGACACCAAAAACGAAAAATAAATCATCGGCCTCTACGGAATCATCCATAAGCGAAACTGAAGTACAAATGTATCACCCGCTGCGATGATCGAAATATCGGAAGACATGAAAACACAGTTCCAAAGTTGGCGAAGATTCGTTGGTGTATCGCCCTATAGTTGCTACATCGGTGCCTGTGACTGTTTCTTTCGAAACTGTTTAAACACTTTATTCAAATTTTTGACACTAATATATATATATATATATATATATATATATATATATATATATATATATATATATATCAGGATGTATCGTAAAAACCGCCCTAAGCTGTAACTTCGTTATTTATTGGCGGATTTTAAAAATTCAAAAAACAAATGAATGGTTGGATATACTCTACAAGATGTCACCAACTTTCATTTTTTTTATCTTTGCCCTCAGTGACAGCGATAGTCAACTTTTTTTTTCTTAATAGAAACATGTGTTTATTTTTACGTCATATTGTAGACAATTTTTTTCTGAATTCAACAGAATTAACATAACTTAATATTTATTCAACAATTTCTGGAAAAAATAAAAAATGAAATAATTAAGTAATCCGTAATTATTAACAACAACTAGTGAAATCTGCATCACAAATATTGTTCAAATTGTCTGGCGCCTTGACGAATACACAGCTCGCACCTTCTAATGACTCCATAAGTAGGGTTCATTATAACATTTGGAGGTATTTCTTGCCAAACCTCGATTATTCTTATTCTGAGATTGTTTTCATTCTGGGGCTGGTTTAAATAGACTTGGTCTTTAAGGTAAACCCAAAACCAAAAGTTAAGTGGCGTGAGGTAAGGGGAACGAGCAGGTCACCGAATAGGTCCATTTGTCTCAATCAACCTTGCGCCAAATCTGTTATTTAACCAATTTAAATTCACATGCGCATTATGTGGGGGAGCACCATCTTGTTGAAAATAAACTCTATTGAGTTCAGTCAAGGGGTAGTCCATCTAAAAAGTTTTCGATATTTTCATTCAAAAGATCATAATATTTGTCTTGAGTAAGTATTCCGTCGGTAAAAATGGTCCAATTAATCGATCGCCCAAAATACCGCACCAGACGTTGACAGTAAATCTTCTTTGAAAATTATTTTCAATAACTCTAGGGTTTTCCTGACTCCAGTAACGATGGATGTTTATTATAAATGCCATTATTGCTAAAGGCACACTCATCAGACCAAATTATTTTTCTATAGAAATTACCTCGAACCGCGTCTAAATAAAAACGGCAAAATTCAATTCTTCGATCGTGATCATTTTGCTCCAGAGCTTGTACTTTTTACGTAATGTGCGGTTTAAACTTGTGCTTTTTTAATATTCTATCTACAGTATCCTTGGATGTGTTGTTCAAATCACTAGCAATTTAACGCGTAGGCGTTCTCGCCTTTTCCTGAACACTGAGAAGAACGCCTAACTACGCGTACTCATTAAATTTTAGGCTTCTTGAAATTACCATAATTTCTTAAATTGTTTTTAAGTCTTGAGAATTTTCGTCGATCTGGAATTTCTCTGTTCGGAAATCGATTGATGTAGAGACGCACTGCTTGGCCACTATTTTTATTACATTCAAAGTAAATTTGGAGCATGTCGGTCAATGTGCTGTTATCCATCATAGAAATTAAAGTGATCTTTTCACAGTATTATAAAAATAATCAAAAAATCGTATGCAAATGTTAAATAAATATTAAGTTATGTTATACTGTTGAATTAAAAAAAAAATGTCTACAATATGATGTAAAAATAAACACTTGTTTCCATTAAGAAAAAAATAGTTGACTATCGCTGTCACTGAGGGCAAAGATTAAAAAAATGAAAGTTGGTGACATCTTGTAGGGTATATCAAACCATTGATTTGTTTTTTTGAATTATTAAAATCCGCCAAAAAAATAACGGAGTTACAGCTTGGGGGCGTTTTTTTACGATACAGCCTGTAAATATATATATATATATATATATATATATATATATATATATATATATATATATATATATATATATATAAACATATATATATATATATATATATATATATATATATATATAATGTCAATGTGCTGTTATCCATCATAGAAATTAAAGTGATCTTTTCACAGTATTATAAAAGTAATCAAAAAATCGTATGCAAATGTTAAATAAATATTAAGTTATGTTATACTGTTGAATTAAAAAAACGTCTACAATATGACGTAAAAATAAACACTTGTTTCCATTAAGAAAAAAATAGTTGACTATCGCTGTCACTGAGGGCAAAGATTAAAAAATGAAAGTTGGTGACATCTTGTAGGGTATATCAAACCATTGATTTGTTTTTTGAATTATTAAAATCCGCCAAAAAATAACGGAAGTTACAGCTTGGCGTTTTTTACGATACAGCCTGTAAATATATATATATATATATATATATATATATATATATATATATACATATATATATATATATATATATATATATATATATATATATATATATATATATATCAATGTCAATGTGCTGTTATCCATCATAGAAATTAAAGTGATCTTTTAACAGTAATATAAAAATAATCAAAAAATCGTATGCAAATGTTAAATAAACATTAAAGTTATGTTATACTGTTGAATTCAGAAAGGAAATGTCTACATTTCCATTACGAAAAAAATAGTTGACTATCGCTGTCACTGAGGGCAAAGATAAAAAAAATGAAAGTTGGTGACATCTTGTAGAGTATATCAAACCATTAACTTGTTTTTTTGAATTATTAAAATCCGCCAAAAAAATAACGGAGTTACAGCTTGGGGGCGTTTTTACGATACAGCCTGTAAATATATATATATATATATATATATATATATATATATATATATATATATATATATATATATATATATATATATATATATATATATATATATATATATATATATATATCAATGTCAATGTGCTGTTATCCATCATAGAAATTAAAGTGATCTTTTCACAGTATTATAAAAGTAATCAAAAAATCGTATGCAAATGTTAAATAAATATTAAGTTATGTTATACTGTTGAATTAAAAAAAAAACGTCTACAATATGACGTAAAAATAAACACTTGTTTCCATTAAGAAAAAAATAGTTGACTATAGCTGTCACTGAGGGCAAAGATTAAAAAAACGAAAGTTGGTGACATCTTGTAGGGTATATCAAACCATTAATTTGTTTTTTTGAATTTTTAAAATCCGCCAAAAAATAACGGATTACAGCTTGTGGCGTTTTTTTACGATACAGCCTGTAAACTATATATATATATATATATATATATATATATATATATATATATATATATATATATATATATATATATATATATATATACGTTTATTTTCCGAGGCTGGGGCAACTATAACGCAGGAAAAGAAATAGACTTTCGGGAAGTAGCTTTACGCTTCTCTTTCTGAACTCAGTGACAAAATTCATTCGAAATAATGTTTGATCAGAATAATTATTATTAGTTATAGCACAGATGTACACACATGTGTACATCTGTGGTTGAAGATATTAGAAGTTCTTTGTGTTTGATTTAATAATGTAAGTCTGTAGCTATCTACGTTCTACTTACCACTGTTTTTCACTTTAATAAAGTATTTTCATTGAAGCATGCCTTCCTTTAATATTTCTACAATTTTGGAAAACATCGGTAAAACACCGTTCTTGAGAGGGATGTTTTTTAACATCGATGCTTTGTCGTCGATATTTTTATGAACGATGTTGCAACCCTATCCGTAAGCCACTGCCGGCTCGTACTAGCCTCTCAAGAGCGCGTTCCAGTATACTTTATATCAGTGGGTTAACATAATTTATTATTGCACGCCACTGTTTGTTAGTTTCGCATTTAGTCACCGATTGTTTAAGGCGCCAACAACTGTCAATTTAAAAACTAAATATTTACAAAATTTTAATTTAAATAAATTCTATAATAATATATTTCTATAAATGGCTGAAGGAGAAGGTCAAGCCGACACAAAAGAAGCGGATAAAAAAGTTGTCCACACCTATCCTTTAGTCAGAGTGAGTCATACTATCGAAATATTGATTTTTTACTTATGACACTTTTAAGAATTCAGACATGCATGAAGAAATGAGACTAGAATCAGTAGAAATTGTGGTTACAGCTTGTGAAAAATTTAGCGCTAATAATGAATTAGCAGCACGTATGATTAAAGAACAAATGGATAAAAAGTTTGGTCCTCCTTTCCATGTAGTTGTTGGAGAAGGTTATGGCTTTGAAATAACTTACGAAGTTAAAAGTTTGCTATATATGTTCTTTGCTGGAACTTTAGCAATATGCATTTGGAAAGCATAAAAATTCCTATGGATCTTTTATATTTATTATCAGACGACTGACTAATTATTTTATATACTCAAAGAATAAATAAATAATTTTAGTATGCATAGATTTATTACGGGAAGCTATGTATTTATATTTTATACATATTTTTTACTATTTATATAATTCAGTCATTTATACAATATATTAAATAAATGTGTGTGTGTGAATGTAAAATACTCAGCAATGTATTTTATAAGGAATATAATATATATATATAAATATACTAAAAATTTAAATACTAATACAGATGCCAAAATATTTGTTACATCTACACTTACACCAAAATATTTGCACATCCTTCAATCACTTTTTCGTAAATTTGTTATTAATCATTTTAAAATTATAACATATTAATACTTTGTAGTAAGACACAGAAAATGTTAAAAATGGTCATAAATGTTAACAGACCCAGCACAATTACATTTGTGTTGTTAAATTAAAAAATATTGCTAAAATTAACAAGTGGTATAAATAGATAACATTTTGGATTATTTTCATTAAAAATACCACATCATTTATTGCACAAATGTTAAAAATTTAAAAGAAAAAATAAGAAGCATTAAAATAATTATTCATATGGAACACATACAAATATATTCCAAATATTTGTCAATGGGCTTGTGTTACTAAATTCTTAGTGTCCTTCGCAATTTCATAAGCACATAGACGAACTTGTTGCAAATAATATTCAATTTTTTCGGTATCACCAGTATTACTACACAATTGTAGTGCAGTACATTCTTTCAATAAACTAGAAACATTATCTAGTAAACGTTGAGATACTTTCCCATCGCTCTGAAATGACAAATGAAATTAGATTATAACAAAATACTAAATTGCATTACCGTAGTTACTGCAGCTGTTAATTGTGTAACAGCTCTTTTAATATCATTAGCACAACTTAAACAATCTTCACGATTAGTGCTTTGAATACATGACCATAATTGCTGTATTCCTTTTGTTACATTTTCAGTACAAAACATCACATCCTGATTTTTTGGGCCGGCATACAAACTTTGAGTAATCCCTCGAGAATTTTCATTTTGCTTTAGCTAAATTATAAATGAAATGATTATGGGAATATTTAAAAAATGTAACTAACCTGATTTTTTAATGTCTGCCAATTCGGTGTTTTAAGTCCTTCACGAGTTTCATACATACTTGATGGGCGCTGCCCTCGACGAGTTTGTTTCATATCAATGTCTGTTAACCTATCTCCAGCTTGTCCATTGATAACAACAGAATCTTGATTATCTCTCGATGTATTCTTAAAAATTGAAAAAATTATTTTTAATTTTTTTTTTGTTAAAAGTACTCACAATGAGAAACCCTTCTAATGATTGTGAAACATTATCACCGTTTAATTTCTGTGAAGGAAAATTTGTTCGTACATCAGCAGTTGAGAGCCTTGCTTTTAATTCTTGATTTTCGTAACTTAATTGATCAACTAATGACTTGAGAGTATTAACTTCGGCTTTGAGATCAGATATTGTACTATCAGAATCTTGCAATTTTTTTGCAAGTGAATATAGTTTAGAGTTTTCTGGATTTGTATCCGTCCTTTTAGTGTTTAGTGTAGTTGAATTTTTTTTATCATTAGGAGAGGCCTACAAAATAATGATTTTAAAATCTGGAACTTAACTATTGCAGCAATCCGTAATTTACAAAATGTACCTAAACAACTCCCAAGCCAAACTATCACTATAGCTTTGCTAGTGAATGCATTCAATATGATTTATATTGACAAAATAATAATTGTTGTTGAACTAATTATACAGATGTGGAAGAAAGACATTCTAAATGTATGGAAAATGACCAGAGTAAAATATGAAATCTTACTACTACATCAGGTGTCAATCAAATTACTGTCAAGGCCGTTATTTTCGTGAAAATAAAGATAGTTTTATGAAATTTTAGGTCATATGGTTGGATGAAGTCTGTAATATTAAGATTAAATCATTTAAATGTCTCATCTGATTTAACAGGAAACACTGTCAACTTTTTATTTTAACCGTGCAGTACACGCTCATGATCTGTGAGACTGACGGACCCTATCTTTTTGAATACTCGCACTTCTTTCATATACGGCGCGCAATATAGGTTACTGGTTTAACTTCCCAAAACCTTAGTTCTTAGCGTGCTATAGTAACGAGTAACTGATTAGTTCGGTCTGTTAGACAGATGCGTGTAGTGGTCTTTTAAAAACGTTTTGCTGAATACTGTAAATTTATATGAATCGGAAAGGATTTTATTAAGTTCAAGAGGAAGAAATCCTCTTGCAAGCGATGTTGTCCTTGAGATAGGCACACACTAGTTAGAGTGTTGTACTTCCAATGACATTGAATTAGTAATTAAAATATGAAATACGTTTGAAATAAACGAAAGGACTTTTTTGCATCGTTTGATCATTAATCTACTTCGATTTATCTAACTAAATCTAACTAAATTGGTAACACATTTGAAAATACCATGTTTAAGTTAATGTTTTCTTTATTTAGCATATGAATTTATTGGCAATGTGATATATCACATCTGAGTTGTTTATGACAAGTGTAGTTAAATAAATTGCTAATTTTGTCAAGCAGCAAAAGTTCTGATTACATTTCTTTTTTCGTGGTACGTCTCTGTTTCTATAATTTCATACTTTGTTTACTTGTAGTTTGACGCTCGGATTATGTGAATAGTATATTTCCTAAGAAGTGCGAAATAGTTATTTTCGTAACTAGTGCGCTGTTTACACATTTCTTGGTGCGACGTGGTTCTTTTTTACCCGAGGCGTAGACGAGGGATAAAATATAAGACCGAGCACAAAAAATGTGACAGCCAACGCGAATAAAATTTTTTGTAATCGTTTACATAAAATAGGAAAAAAATTTTGAAATATTTGATGACAAATGTCAAATTAATTACATATATAAAAAAGTTTATATATTTAGTTACATAATACTTTTTTGTTTATGTATTAAAAGTAACCATTACAAAAAGTAGACTTTTTCGCACGAGGCTGCCGTTGACCAAACAACGCAAGTCGAGTTCGGTCAGCAGGGTGCGAAAGTGGCACTTACACACGTATTAGAAACTTTTTTTTCTACGAGCGCGTCAAGACTAAATTAAAAATGTTAGAATTTTATTCTATTCAAAATTAGATATTTTCCTAACTAGTGCTGAAAGTAATACTTTCCCGTATGCGACCGCAGTTGCCTGAACGGCGCGAAGCGGAGTTCGGGCATGCGTAAAAGACACTGTCCGTACGTGTTAGAAACATTTTCTCTACGAGCGTGAGAAGAATAAATAATAACATTTAATAAGATGCAAAATAACTAGATACAAACGAACAAGTTCATTAGTTACCTACTGGTTATTCATAATATTAATATTAAATGTTCAATTAGATGCATTTTGCAAATTTATAGCTGATGCTAACAGAGAAGTCAAGTTGTAAGTAGAATTTTCTAAACTAAAATGCGTGTGGGAAAATATACTTTTCGGCACGTTTGTAGAAAAAATGTATTCTAGAGTTAGTTATTTAGCATGCGGTAAAGTACTTTGCCGCACGGCGTGCGGAAAAGTAGAAACACTTAATTTTTATACGAGCGTGCTGAAAATCGACTTTTCGCACGCATTTTAGTGCGCAAAAATCTCTGCACTAGTGCAGAAAAATCGTTTTTCTGCGCTGAAATGTGTGCGGAAAGTCGTAGATAAGGTATTTTATTTGTGTTTACCATTTCACATACCAACCTAAATACGAAATTTTGACTAAACTAGGTATTCTTATTTAGCAGGTAATATTAGATACTTAATTTCAAATAATAAGTAATGGAAAATGGAATGAAATCGAAAACAAAAATCTGGCTGGAAAAGATTGCAGGAGGTAATCGACAAAAAATGTTAACAGCAGGCCAACACCATAACCAAAAAAGCTACTGTTTGGAAGTGTGTATTAAATATATTTCTTTTGACTTAATCTATATCTAGTTGTTAGTTACAAATATTTAACTAAAACACATACATTTATGTTATGTATTTTTATACTCCATCAATCTCCTCGGCTATGATTAATCAAACATCGAAAATTACAACCCACTTGAACTTGAAGGATGACAGTTTTGACACAAACAGTACCTGTAGTTGGACAGATATTAACCGATTCCGAACCTCCATATGCCGATATTGTAATAGCCCTAATGTTGCGTTAGTTTTTTAAATATATACCGGTTTGAGCGCCATTTGTAACGAACATAAACATGTACCTAATTCTTTGGTTTGCTTACCCTCGTCACAAAAATTAAAATCTAGTGCTCTTCATTTTATTTTAATAATTGCACAGTTCCTTAATAAAAATTTATATTGTTTTTGTGAGACATAAAATGATTTTTAATTTTTTTTTTTTTTAATTGGACCTGAATAGTTTTAATTTGTAAAGATATCAATCAATAGTTAAATTTTATTTTTTATTACTATCATGTTTCAGTGTAAGTAGATGTACTTGAAATATTTGTCCACAAATTCTTTTTTATCTGATGCTGATGACGTATTATTGCATTTCTAGGCTGGCATTCGGAGGCCTCACATGGGGTATTTTGCTGCTCCTTCCGTGACGCAGATCTCTGGTGCCTCATCATCTTTTGTTCTCAAGATATCTTGTTTACGCCTTTGTTGTGGATTAAAACTATTGCAATTTTCTTTCTGACAATTTTATGATTTTTGATAATTGCTGGATATATTTATAGTCGTTAGTGATCACCTTAATTGTTTATAGTTTCAGCTACAAAAAGCTTGAGATAACAAACAGTAAATGAACCATAAATCGCAACGCTTCCTTGTTGAACATCCATAAATTCGAGTTATTGTTCTTTATATATTAATTTACCAATTTGGATAGATTATTGTATTTTATCTTTATTATTCAGTATTAAACACAATTGATGAGCGCTTCTGATACGTACATACGCGTTATTTTAAATTATTACGTCACCTTTAAAGCGATTTTAAATTATTGCGTAATCTTTTTTTATTATCACCAATTTGGCAATCGTTGCATTTTTATCGCATCCACTTTTTATTAAATCAATAAGGAAAGTATTATTTATATTTCCTTATCACAATACTAACTAAATTATCTGGTAATTTCACAATTTACAAGGCAGCGTAACTATTACTTTGTCACCCGTACTGCCGCAACAACAACCTCCTAACCAATCTTACTTCAACTGACTACCAACTTCAACTAACTACCCATATTTTCTTTGTTAGTATGCTCATGCTTATGGTTAGTAATCACTTATTCATAGCTCGTATACTGTTCAGGAGTCTTTCTCCTCTTAAGCCCTGGTCGATTAATTCATGCTTGTTGGTGTTGCAATGTTTTGTGTTATTGTACAGTTTCCAATCATGGCGTGTGGTTATTTTTGGTGTAAAAAAAAGATTTATATTTATTTGAATGTTTAATAATGTGCTAATTGGTTTAAGTGTGTGTGTTGTTTAGTAGGGTGTAGCGTGCTTAATGCGGAATAGACAGGGGGATGCGGAGGGCATATGGGATGTTATCTAGGGATTCTTCTATCTCTTCGGGGACGTCGTCAAGGAGTTGTGTAAGGATCGCGGGGGATGCTTGAATTTTAATTTAGGTTTCCTTCGTGGGAATTGGCGAAACCGGTAGTTGTAGGGAGCGGTAAGGATTTCTTTGATTGGGATAGTATCGCCGAAAATTCTTTCATACGCGTGGTTTTTCTGAACTGTTTCGATTCTGTGTGATTGGTGGTATGTTTGCGTATTATGTTGTGAGGTCACTAGGGTGACCTGAGGGATAACTTTATATACAAATTATCCCGAGCACATGAATTCTATTACGAAAAAGTGAAAGATACAAAGTAAAGATAACCCAGAAAGACATTATCCTTTGACAAACAACTCAAAAGACCTTTTCGGGATGTGCTACAGTGACTCAGAATTAGATTCTGCTTCAGCAGTAAGTGGCATGAAACTACTAAAAGGCACAATAATGCCGAAGTGCATTGATAAAAACTAAAACTAAAACAGATATTGAATCGTAAATGTTTTTATACAGAATTATTGATGGGATTTTGTGCATTAGTCGGCAAGGAGGGGCTTTAAGGATTCATAGAGGTGAAGCAACCCATACACTTGAAGATAAAAACCTCGACCATCAAAACTTTTTGGAACTTTTAATGTCTTGGAGAAATTTGAAGACGTTCTTAAAAAACAAACTCAATTTGTCATGAATAATAGTAATGAATTACTTGAGCGACGGCAAAGAACTCTTTCTAAATGAAGAGGATCCTTTGTATCTTTTTTTTTCTAAAACCACCGTAAATAAGTAATATAGCTTTGGAATCCGTTCCATATAGTTTGCTTGTAGATTTTTCGCAAGATACAGCCTTAACTGATCAGTTGGCAACATGTACGCGATACGCTCTTGCGGGAGAAGTTAAACAGCAATTAATACAAAAGTTCTATGGAAATACTTTAATCAATATTATCAGTCGTACTTATGATGACTTGGAAGAAAATGGTCCTGGAAAATGCTGTTGGTCAGAGAAGTTATTGTGACTCCCAAAATTAGGTAAAACTAGATAGTGGAGAAGAGACATGCCAATCAAAGATTTATTTGGTGGTTTGGAAAGCCACAAGCACAATTCACGTATTATGAGTCATAAAAACTATTATAAATAATGCGAATAATTTTAATGCTACTACAGTTTACGCTGCTCAACTAATGGCTAATAATTTACTTATTTTACAAGATTTAAAAGATAATCTTTTAAGAAATAACAATTTTGAAGATATCTTTACTGGAGCAAGAGTTTGCCACACATAGAATCCTGTATCTGGGACATGGAAGAAATTGAGACAACGAAAATTACTTGATGTCTCACTGATTTTAAAAATAAGCGCTTCAGAATCAAAAATAAGATGCCAGGAGAATTAGCAGATGAGGTTAGACGAAAAAAGAGTTCAATTATTCAAAGTTATATTTAATAATGCACTATCAAAACGATAATTTAACGGTGCTAAAAGATGCCTCCTATTTCGATCGACGTAATTTTGAGCGGTTGTGTAGAAGAGATTTCAGTTTTCCAGAAGGATCGTTGCGTACCATTTGTGAAATGGTGGGCGTAGTTAATTCTGACTTGCAAAACGAATTATTTGAATTTGCATGTTCTGTGGTGGGTTAACCAACCAAAGCGGTTATGAAATTTCAAATGAAAAACTATATCAGCGAATTCGAACCTGAAAAAATGTCTAGAGTGTGCTTTATCAAAAAACAATTGTACACTTTGTATTACATGGGGTTTTAAAGAAGTACACTGCTGGGCACACATTAGTACAAAGTATCAAAATGTATATTTCTGTGACGCGCGTTAAAAAAAAGAAACAAGATTAAGATCTAGCCTGGGGGATGAAATATTTGTTTGATATTTTAAGCACTATCAAGTATTAAATGTTATATTTATTTAAATTTTTTGTATTGCCCCGAATACTATATTTTTAAGCGCCCTGGTGTCGTGAATCCTATTTCGAAACTAAGGTAAATGACGTTATATTCATCATTAGTTATATTGACCAGTCCGCCCCTGACCTATTGCGTTAACTATACACTTTTCCGATTGTTTCTAGTTAGTTTTGCTAATGTAAATGTCACTATTTACACACTTTTAGGTTATGATTTCTTATATTATCTTTGATAACCATGCGCTGTTGTCCATTTCTAAATTTATAGTGTAATATGGTATGTTTCTCATAAAGGTCAAAGAGACCGTTCGAAAATGATTGTTTTGTTTAGGTTTTATTCAAATTCAATTTAATTAACTTAATACGTTAGTTTACGGATTAACTTGCAATGATATAGGAATAATATAGATATGTCCTCACCTATGGTTCCGTTACACTCAAGTGAAGTCGGCATTGGAGCCTAAAATCACCAAATCTTTTAAATAGTGATGTGTGTGTATATGGTTGTAATAACTGTACTATCAAAAACCCTGATAAACATAACATTTTTCGTTAAGTAAATATTTACCCAAAAACTTAGTAACTTCCAAACTAAAATTAAACACTCAGCGTCTTGTCAAAACTGTGGTCCATTTCAAAATCATCATAAATTCCTCCGTACATTAGAAGTAAAAATTGAGATCTTAGATTATAAGGTTAAAAATAACTTTAAGATGCATTTATTATCATTTCTGGAAAGCCTACTACTTATTACAAGTTTCAAGGAAATAAGACTATAAGTTAATACTTGAGAAATACCGTTGTTCCTAAAACTGCAGTAAAACGAGAAATCGTCATTAAATATTTTCGCTGCAGCTTTCTTGGTGAGCAATTAGGGATTATCAGTTGCAAACTGTATGGTTCAACATTTGTGAAATTCAGTGGTACTTTAAAGTTTCTACATAGGTATTCAGCATTAAAATTGCAATAGGCCAGGGGTGTTATTTTCTCTTTCTCTTATCACTAATGAGGATGTTATAAAAATAAACAATAATCGCAGTTGTCAGAGTAGTAATTCCAAAGGTAACGAGACATTGTTGCAAGTTAACTGTTAGTTTTAAAATTTATTAGCATTATTTACATTCGAAAACTGTGTTCTATTTGCATCATAAATGAGTAACAAATAAATTAAATTTATATTATAATTAATATGTAATTAAAAAGTAATTTTATGTGTACCAGTAAGCTACATTACAACAAATTATGCAATTAGACGTCGGTCATTCGTCAATTAACTGCTTTGCACAAAATATCTTTCTTATAACAAATAAATGGTTTAGAACCCCTCACTTTTTACTTTAAAGTTTATATTTTAACAAAAACAGAGCTCATTATTCCATTGTCTGCAAACAATACTTAATTGTGTTGTTTACCTAATTATTGCTGGAGGCGATTGACACGCCCAGTATTTTAGGTAGGTGTGATATGTATGTTAGAAAAGGACAACACTATAAGAATATGTCATTTCTGAAATTAAGCGCTAATTGGTCAGCAACAAAGCTACAGTGAAAATACTATACATCACAATAATAGCACTAATGTTTCAAATATAATTCCACAATGTTTTATATAAATATTTATTTCTCAATGCGTTTCAATACATGTATCATTATCAAATGAAAATATATATAAAATCGTTCAGGTAAAACAGCAAACTTGATGTAAATCAGTCTATATTTAAAAGTCTGTTAAAGGTGAGTTTATAATATGCACCTGTGCAGTCATTAACATTTTTACTGTGCATAGCCCAAGTGCCACTGCTGTCGCTGTGCGCAATGAATTTACCGCTTGTGAGAATATTCGGTTTTATAATATTTGTTTTTGTATTCTTTATCTTTCTTTTTCGAAAAATAAAAATAAAAATTTTATGTTATGTTTAAAATAAACATAAAAAGTAAGAACAGTATTTGGTATGGAACTACACATAGTAATAAAACATTTATTTTTGGAGAAAACAACCCAATGCCAGTCGGGGAGTTATCACCACCCTTACCATAGGTTCCTTTTTCCTTATCCTTAATCTATTCTCATCCTTATTCTTCCTTCTCGCCCAGACTATCTTCCTATCGAATTGAACATCAAAAATAAAAATTAAAAAAAAGATGGCTGTGGTTTCTAGGGTAATAAATACCGGACGTAAAATCCTGTCCCATTGGGATGTCAGGCCCTAAGCGACCTCGGTCATCGAAAGTCCTTACTTTTTGATCCACTATCGCAATATCCGCGGTACTAGGGCTTATCTTAATGCTGTTCGCCAATATCCTGAACAATTACAGCCTGACATTTTATCTCTATCTGAAACACAAGTGTCCTCTGAAAGCTCCGATTCACCCGACTTGCAATTTCCCCAAAACAATCTTCACTCTAACTTTCGATACGAAGGAGGCGTATGTGCCTATCTCAAGGACAACATTGCTTGCAAGAGGATTTCTTCCTTAGACAATAAAAATTTCGACATGATTTGGTTTAAACATTCTGGCCCTAAATTTGTGAAGTTCTACTGTTGCATTTATAGGTCTCCTACAGACAGTAACTTTCAAGACTTCTTCGATTACCTTAGTTTGAAAGTTGACTATCTTCTGTCCCAGTTTACATCTTTCGATATCTCAATTCTGGGAGATTTCAATGTTCATAATTCAAATTGGCTTCAATTTTCATCTACTACTAACCCTACTGGTCATAGTGCAGAAACATTTGCTATTTGATGTGATCTCACACCAATGATGTCTGAACCCAAAAGGATAGACATAACTTCTACTGTCCCTAATTCCTCTGTTGTTCACAACACTGATAGAACTTTGTGGTTTTTAAGTCAGTTAAATGGAGGGATTTACAGGACTTCTTTCCAACCATTCCAAGTCGTGAATATTGTTTTAAGTCGTCCTCTTTGGACTTTGCTCTTTCAGTATCAGAAGTCATACTCATGGACATGGGGTTATACATTCCCAAAAAACAAAATCGCATAGGTCATACACGTTCCCAACCCTGGTTAATCAAGGTTTGCGCTGATGCAACATCTTTGAAAAATAAATCTTACATTAAATTGAAATCTAATAAAACGGCCGAGAGTAATGCAAACACCTGCAAAAGTGTTATCACTAAAGCTAAAAAGTTGTTTGAACAACGAAAATGTAATGAACTAGCTACAGTTTGTACAGCCGTAAATCTTGGTCTTTAGCTAAAGCCACCAGTAAAAGCTTCATTTACCCCCATGACATCCTGTAAAGAGCCAGAATCCTTTACAAACATTTTTTTGAATGAATTATTTGTTAATTAACCTGTTTTAATTAAATTGCAGAAATCATCAAATAGTGTATATATATATATATATATATATATATATATATATATCCTGGGGCGTGGTTTCAAAAACGTTAAGAATTTTTCTACGTCAGAGTCCCCTCCAGTCTAACAACCAATCTCTGCATTAAAATTACCCCCAGAAGCCGTTCCCGCCTTCCGACAACTCTCACTCTCATTCCCATGAGTCTCTTTTAAGAGCCCAGACTGACCGCGACTTTTCTCATCATTCTCCGTTAAGTCAACTCGACTCAGTCCGCCCGAACTTATTTCAATACACCAGGGTTTACTGCTGCTTAAATTGTGACCACTTGCATGTAAGTTAAACTACAGAACTGTACACATACGCTAGTAAACGATGCTACGCTGGGTGATACTACCAACGTAGTTTTTTACTTACTCAATCGGAAAGAAAGGCGGGCTGCCTGAATATTGTCGATCATGGGATATCAATTAAACAGCACAACGAGTAGTAGACAGAATCTTTTAATTGATATTCAAAACATATTATACACAAACTCACACTAACGCCCCAAGTTATGTAAACGACGCGTAAGGAGACTACAAGCCGAAACCAACACGCCGTCCTCCTTTCAGTCGCCCAGTTTCGTAAATTACGATAACATTACATAAAACAGTCAGTATTGCATTTCACTCTCACCTAACGTAAGTACTAGTTAAAATAAGTTTCTGTTAAAGAATACTTCTTAGTAGAAGTCCTCCAACCGTTTTCCGTCCTAAATGGCAAGTCGCGATAACCCAAAATTAAAGAAGTAATCCTTCTTCAATTATACCGTACCTATAAACGTTTGGTTTATCCTGTACCTGATAAACAGTCATGAAACATTACTATTCCAGAAGGTTTAGATACCTTAAAACCGCCCCAAGCTAAAGCACCCCCAGGTAGCCGCTACCTAAACCAGACGCGCAAGGTGCATCCAAGCTGCTAACGGATTACGCGTTCCCCGCATCCGATTGCTCAATACGAGAGTATTTATGTTTAAGTTCCTGGTGTAAACAATCCTAAAACACCAATTCCTTTTTTATTAAAAATATATTAAATTAGGAAAAGTAATTAGAATGTATTTTAATCACCCATAATTACCATGAAACCTGTAATTAAATAAGACTAAAGTTAGTTAATAAACCCTTGTAAATATTAGTTAAATTGGTTTTAATTTTTATTCGTAAAAGTTAGACCTAAAAGTTGCATTTATATAAAATAAAATACAAATTCTTTTATAAAAGATAAGTATAAAGCAGTCCGTTTAAAATTGATTGATTATATCTAATCTAGACGCAGGTGTATGTAGAAATCGTTCGCCTAGTTTTCTTATTGTCGCAAACACCTGTCCGAAGTTAAATTCCTTTCTTGACTAAAAACACGTAGTTATGTTATTTTCACAGCTACAGTAATGAGAGGGAGAAGCTGTCTGTCGTTCCTAGACACCGCTACTATACGTCGCCGACCAAAGAGAACCGTCCAACCCCCAGGTCCCTTGATGGATGTTTTAGTATGTTTGTAATAAATATATATTTCCGTTGTTATTTCAGCATCTGATAATGTAATGAATAGGTATAATATATGTATAAAACCCTTTTGCGTTCATTGTTCAGGATGTAAGAATCTGGTAATAAGCGATCGGTCCTAAACAAACGACCCACTCCCCTTTTCATTATATAACAACCTACTTGAGCTAGAACCGTGGCACATAACGTAAAATATAAAGTAAGCAAAAGAGGCTTACAATCCTGTGACGGATCAGTAGTTGCTGATTCTGTAGACAAAGGCAATCTATTCGTTCATCGTGGAAGTTAGCAAATGTTCAACTTATTCCCAAAAAAGGCGATAAGACCAATCCCTCGAACTACTGACCAATTGTCATCACTTCCATTTTGTCTAAAATCGGCAACTGCTATCTTTCCTTGCAATTAACAAACTCCTTAGTGACCACCAATATAGGTATAGGCAGAGTCGTTCAACAGGTGATCCTTGAAATGTGATCCAAGTTTGGAACAAGACAGAACAATCCGGTGAAACAGTTGTAGTCGCTTTACCTATCTCAAAGCCATGTGCCCAAGTGTGGCACGTATTTACTTGCCAAACTAACCTCGTTTGCATTTTATTATTTACGTAAGATCAAAATTTGGAAGATATTTTGTTTACATTCAAGTTACGGAACAGTTTATTTATTTTATGAGAATTTTGGATTTATGCAACTAAACAGCAAAGTTTTTTTTTTTTATTGTTAAGGAAAGCTTTAACGTCACGTTTTGCGAGAGATTTCTCTACTAGCTAATTTGCTATTTTGAGTTTTTGACGATATAATTTCATTTTAAGAGATAAGTTCTGAGATATAACGTAACGTAAATATAAAGCAATTAGAGCATTGGCCGATCAGCTTGTTTATTTGCACGCCAGTGTTTTGCGGGTACGTGAAATTATTTTGAAGTTTTACAGGAACCAACTTACCGACTGCAATTCACTGATACACCTGGATTTTCGTCTAAAGGTAAGCAAGTTTTTTTTTTGTTTGTTGGAACTAGTTGTGAACCTTTTCCATTTAAGTACTACAACCACTATATTGACATTTATACACGTCCTAGCGCCCAAATGATTTATGACAAACCCCTATTGTGTTTCACATATTTCGAGCTATCCTAAATGCTAAACTAATAACACGCCCACTACCTTTTTCCACTGAGCTACCGGCACCGTTTCCTTACATGTTACTGGCGTTCTACTGCCAGTTTCGCCCGTAACAATTCATCTTCTGTTAAATTTAAGTACCCAATAATATTCACGGTTACTCTTGTTGACACAATTGTATTCTTGAGCCTTAACATACATTAAACTATCTGAGAGATCACAAAATTGATAATGAAATAGATGTGCACTAAAATCAAATTTACGCACAGGAAATATTTTTTAGGATTCATTGATAGCCTTATTAGCCTGGAGAATTCGACGCCGCGGAATGCTAAACATAAGAATTAAACTATAGATTAGCTCAAATGTGAAAATATATTGGATGCTTAATCAGGGTGTCTACCATGTCAAAATTCACAAAATGGGGCAGTTTAGAGGACTTTAGAATCACCGTTAATGAAATTTAGTATTTAGCATGACACAAACTTTCTTGAAAAAAATTCTATTTTTTAGATTACGGCAGACAAGAGCATGGTGACCACTCAGTTATACATCAATGATTGGAATAGTCTTGTTAATTATGTAACTTGTAACTGCTTATTAAAAGTAAATTTATATAATTTAACCTTACTTCGCGGAATTCCATACTTAATAGCACCAATGTTTTACGTGCAATATAATTCCACAATTTCTATTTTATAATTATTTATTTCTCTACATGTTGCAATACAACATGTATCATTATCAAGAGAAAATATTAAGTAAAATAACAAATAAGTAGTTATGGTAAGAAATCATTAAGATAAAACAGCAAACTTGATGTTAATTATAATTCTATATTTAAAATATCTCAAAGGCGAGAGTCTATAAGAGGAACCTGGTCGTTCATTAACGATACTTTTTGTTTATGTTTATAAATTTCTAACGCTTCCAAAACATCTAATTTGCCTTTCTTATTACAAAAATTTAATGTTGTTTTGTGAAATCATAATTACTATTAAATGTTTGGCACAATTTGATTTGCCTGTGCTTATATTTGTAATATCTAATTTATTCTTTGTATCTAATATCAAAGTTGATAAGTGTTTGTCCAATATAAACAAAATTACAGAACGTCCAGTTCAATTTATAAATACCCAACTTTAAAGCGTTGAATCTTTCGCATTAAAGAAACATTTAATATCATAGTAGTTTTGAAAGCCACTTTGTACTTGTTGTTCTTTTCTAATCTGTGGGCTGCTTTTTCCTGATATTTTTTCAAAATATGAAATTGATATGTATTTAGTTTCTGTCGCTTCTGTGTTAACTGGGTAAATGTTTTTGATAGATAATTTGTACTCTTGAACTAAAGTGTCGCTTACATTTAAAATGTATCCAATTGGTTGTGCAATTTGTTTCATAATTAATATTTGTTTATTGAAATTTGTTTGGTTTCATGTTAATGACCTTGCTCTATGTATTAAGGAACTATAAGCAGCTAACTTACGTGTTTTATAGTGACGAATCATTTGGAGCGGAAATGTCTGTATGTATAGAACTCAAACTTGTTATGTGTATTAATTTTTATGTTTAAATCTAGAAATTACTTGCTCTAATTTGTTCTCTTTTTAGCTAATATCTTTATAGGTAATTTAGAAAATCATATTAATCAATTACATGTTTCTGACACGATATTTTAGCATGTTTCCATAATTCATCAGATTTTATTGATGAATTTGTAATTAATATTAACAATTTGCATCTTAACATAAAATTTACACTAGAGAAAGAACAAAGTAGTCATTAATTTTTTAGATTTGAACATAAAAATTAATACACAGAACAAGTTTGAATTCTCCATATTTAGAAAACCTACACAAACAGAAATTACAATTCCAAACGATTCATTTCACCGTAAAACACATAAGTTAACTGCATATAGATTCTTAGTACATAAAGCAATATCATCACCAATAAACCAAACAAATTTCAATAAAGAAATACACTTTACTTAAAAATCAAGAGTACAAATTATGTATTAAAAACCAGTAAACACAGAACCGACAGAAAATAAATACATACAATTTCATATTTTGGAGAAAAGGTAGTTCACATTTTACCAAGAACAAAAAGTACAAATTAGCTTTCAAAACTAATACCATTGTTCTTAAATGTTATTTAATGCAAAAGATTCAACTAACAACATTTTGAAGTTGGGTATTTATAAATTGAACTGTACATTCTGTAATTCTGTTTATATTGGACAAACACTTAGGAACTTTGATATTAGATACAAATGACACATTAGATGTTACAAATCTAAACACACAGACAAATCAAATTATGCCAAACGTTTAATAGTAAATAATCACCTTATAAATTCACAAAGGAAATAAAATTGTTACAATCTTTGTAATAAAAAGATTAGATATTTTGGAAGCACTTGAAATTTATAAACATAAACAGGTATTTTCATACCTTTAATGAACGAACAGATTTACTTTTAACAGATATTTTAAATGAATTATAAAACTGCTGCCAAATGGCTTTCTCATATATGTAACTAAATAACTTCAAATTTGAGTGATATCGGTTTTTAAACACGATATTTCTCCATTTTTGATCCGCTATTTTGAATTTTTTAATTTTAATAAATGATTTGTTCTTAGCGATCTTAAAACCCCTCAATACTCGACTATCAAAAAAATTTTGCACCCTAAAAACAGTGCAGTTTTTAAAATTTTTTTATTTAGATGTTTTACAAAATTAACACAGTTGCAAAATAGATCATTAGGCCACAATACCTGAATTTTAGTCATATCCCAATACCGACATTCAAAAAAATCGGTTGACAAAATAAAAAATGCGCAATTTTGTACCCTAAAAACGGCGCGCCACTGGTTATTATATATTTTTATTTTGAAATTATATAAAAAAGTATTAGTTTGTTTTTTTAGCTTTTTAAAATTTGAAGCAATGAATTTTTTTAGTTTTCTAATCTCGTAAAAATTCCCCGCCACTGGTTGGATTTTGTTGATTAACGAACTTGACCTAGATTTTATAGCAAAGAATTTTTGGTTCTAAAGATATCTCGCACGCACACAAACAGACGGGCACCAAATATTTTTTTCTAAAAACTTGTTTTTTATCGATAGCTTTAGTGTTTCAAAAGATATCGCACACACATACACACAATCAGACACGAGATTTTCTTTTCTAAAAATGTGTTTTACATATTGGTACACATATTGAAACACATAGAGAAATAATTATAAAAAAGAAATTGTGTAATTTTATTGTATTTAAAATATTAGTGCTATTGCTTATTAAAAGCATTACTAGTAATCACCAAAACAAAGACAAATGGGTAAAAATAATTATACTTACCGAATAGTAGCTTTCCTGATCTTACAAAAACTAGTTAATGAATAATTTTATATTAATTTATTATAAGTTTTGTTATGAACAAATAAGTTCAAAGGTAAATATGTAATTAAAAATTATTATTAATTTTATTAAATACACAAATAAAAAGTTTACCTCAAGTAGGATTTGAACCTACGACTTGTACTCTAGCAAAGTACAGGTCGTAGGTTCAAATCCTACTCGAGGTAAACTTTTTATTTTATTTGTGTATTTAATAAAATTAATAATAATTTTTAATTGAATAATTTTATAGTTTCAAAGAAAAATATATACATTTTCACGGTGTTCTGTAAACAATTTAAGCAAAAGGAGGACTTTTGAGGTAAAAGGGAGGCCTTTTTCAAAGAAAATACTTCTAGCGTAAACATATAAAATTATATGTTGCTATTTCTAGTAATTTTCCATACACATTAAGGATAAGGTCTACTTTCCACATTGCATCTTTCCCAATCAGAGCTGAGATGATTACAGGTAAAAAGTAATCGATTACCAATTACAATTACTTTGCTCAAATAGTAATCGACTACCGATTACTGATTACTCTTCAAAATTGTAATTGATTACAAATTACTTTTGTAGTCACAAAGCAATGGCAATACCGATTACAAAAACGATTACTTTATTGGGTACTTAGGGAATGTTATGTTTTCATCTAATTCTAAGTCACACCAGGTTACTTGCGCCAAGTCTGATGTCATACCCGTGACCTTTGAGATAAACGATCTTCATATAACAATTTAGTCTCTTTAACATATTACAGACAGATCACCGAACGAGTCATGACCACTCAAAAATAACGCCCACTAGATGCGCACGAAATTCATACTCTGCAAACAGTGTTTAATGTTATTTGCATTTATTTTTTCCGAATACGTTCTCTGTTTAACAATGACCCTACTCGCACAACTAATAGAACGCTGTCATGTCTCGTTCTGCAATCTGTACATCCACTTACCAATTTCTGAATGTTTTGAAGATAAACTTGTATGGTCATGGTCTGATCTGAATCATTTATACATTTATATCATAGTATAATTTTAAAATACAATTTTACTAATTTATCTACGCCAGTAGGGCCAAAAATTTGACAGGTAGTGCATGTAATGTGAAAGAGGGCAAATTGTAACTTGGTTGGATAGGAATCATAGGCCAGTCCACTGAAAGCTTCGCAGTTGGAAGATTGACAGATTAGTAGAAAATTTTACATTTTGGAAAACGTGAATAATGCGATATAATCTGGTGTGGTGATATGTGGTTTGTTCCATATAAATTCCAGATTGTTACACATGCGCAATACGGAAAAAGTACCTACGATTTTTCATAAAAATGTAGCTACCTAGTTTAAAAGTTTATTTTTTTCGTATTACCCATGCGTAATATTCGGAGTTCATCTGGAACAAACCTATTGTTTGATATCAAGTATGCTATAGCATCCAACGTAAATAGAAAATTCAAAACGCACTTACACAAAGTAATTGTGATTTACACAAAGTAATCGCAATTACACACAAAAAAATCGTGCTTTTTTAGAAGTGAGGTAATCATGATTACAAATTCGAAAATGATGACAAATTACACGTAAATTGTAATCGATTCCCGATTACTGATTACTCTCTAAAAAAGTAATCGCCCACGATTACTAATTACAGCAAATGTTATCGACTACTGTAATTGATTACTTTTTACCTGTAATCGTCCCAACTCTGATCCCAATATAAGTACTGTATTCTCAGAACTCGTTGCCAAAGCATGTAATCAATCCTACAAGACATATTAATTGATCGTAAAATATTCATAATGTTTTTTAGTAAAATGTCTAGTGGGAATGAGCTTGACGAAATCCAATTAATTTCAAATACCTCATCTATGTTAATATGAGCATAATCATCATCTGATGCAACTGAATCATACAACGGTTCATCATCAGACACTTGAGAAAACTGCCTTGCAGAAGAGGTATACGGGTTTTGAATATTGACAGATGCTGTAAATAATCCATTAGAAATTTGAAAAAATGGTTAATCGAATACCTTTATCTGCATTAAGCTGCCTTCGTTGTGTATCTATTAATATATCATGAACTAAACTTTTTAATTCAGGTGTTGTAAAACGACCCAATTTTTGGCGCCCTTGATTTCGTGTCGTTGAGAGGGAGGGGTCAACAGGAAGAAACGGAACAGCATTGGGATTTAATTCCACAGTATCCGCACTGCTTAACCAAACTATTAAAAAGATTTATTAATTTTTCGTTCAGATTGATCTATATTAAATATTCATACCAACTTATGATTATCATAAGTTTATAAAAATACTTAATCTGTCTATGAATTATGTTTACATAAAGGATTACTCATAAAGGGTGTGTTAACTGTAAAACCTCACAATCTAAATTAGTTAATGTTTAAAATTAAGCAGTTTTTTATGTTTTTTGTTTACATGGATATAACTTACGTTTACATTCCTGTTAGGTTAGCAGTAAATAAAACTTGTTACAGAATTATTCAAATCAATTACTAAAGAAAATACTTACTAGCTTCCGTTTCTCTTCTTTCCACTTCATCAAAAACATCCATTACCAGTTCTTCAAAAGAACTGTTTGACAACTAAAATAATAGATGATTATTTTATACTATTAATTGTTCATTATGATTCACCTTTTTTAACTTTGCTACAGCATTAACATCAAATTTCATACTACTTCGTGGAATAAGGAAATGCATACCCTTTTCATGTTCAGGTTTACGATGACATAAATAATGGCTAAATTTATCTGTAACTTCATATTGACACTCGATCAATCTGTTTGCTAAGTCTTGATTTATTTGTTTTCTGAAATTAGTTATTACTATGTTTTTATCAAGTTAATTCTAAAAATATACTTAGCGTAATCAATAGGTGTCTTTCCCAGTCTATCTGGACAAGTAGGATCAGCCCCATAGGTTATAAGTAATTCCGATTGCATTAGCTGATTTGCTTTAGCTGCTACATGTAAAGGAGTCGATCCTTTTTCATCATGAAAATAATTGGGATCTGCTCCTTGTATTAATAATCGTAACGAAGTTTCTAAATTTGAACTTCTGACATTTCCATGAAGTTCTTTTCCCAGTTCATTTTCCACACATAACAATCCATCTTCTGTATTATGCCGAACAACAAATGCATAGTGCTGATGTTTTGCACGTATAAATTCTGCTTTCGTGCTAAAACAAAACCATTATAATGTTTAATTAATATTCTTTAACCTTACTTCGTGAAATTCCATATTTGATACTTACTGTAAACTATCTTTTGGGTTAGGTTTACGTTTGGCAAATTTAGAATTGTTTTCTAACATGTATTCCCATACATTATTAATACCTAAATTGTTTAAAGTTTGAACCATCTACAAATACAGAGAAAATATAATGTAATATTTACAGATGAATGAGTTACTGATAATTGTGAGGGACTCCAATGACTTTTTTGGATTGATTTAACCTGTGAGACATGTCTACCTAAACTTCGATGAATACTGCAACATTCGATGCATAAAAATATTCCTTTATTTACAGATGCCCAAGAAGGATCTATTAATTAATTTATTTAATTAACACTTAATAGTACTGTTGGGTGTTATTTACCAGTCGAGCTGCAGTCAGCACATATATCTGTGTTTTGGCGTGATTTAGTTCTTGACATTTTCAAAAATAATTGTATTTTTATTTTTTAATTAAATTGTTATATAAAATGAAAACAAATAATTTAAACAAATGTCAACGCCATTGCTTTTTTTTATACATAAGTTTTTGACAATTGAAATTGACAGTTTTTATTTTACTTTTCAGTGGCGTAACAAGGCAAGTGCACATAATATAATTAATAACTAGTGATGGGCACAATCTGATTTCAACAATCGAAACTTCACCTCACGAGTAAAATTTACAATCGAATGATCATTCGAATGATTCCATTTCGAAAAATTATTTCACTTAGGACAATCTCTCGTTTTTCAGAACACGAGTTCTCAAATCTCGCAACACCAAGTCGGCTCGGTACAATCGGCAATCGCCACATATGTATGTGGGATAACCTAATCGCTTACACCGCTGCACGTGCGGCTACCGCCAAAGGATTCGGCGGTGGTGAAGCCATACATAAATAATTATTAGATCTGATAAAACTGTCTTATCAAGATGGTTGCAATTTTGTTTCTCCCTTATCTTTCCCTTTTCATTTGCGTTAGGTTTAAGTTTAGTTTCACTGAGGCCAAATCAATCGTGCAACAAGTCAATTTCGAAAATTAAAATTAGTCGCCGTATTGGTAATAAAAAATCTATACTTTGGGAGTTTCTTTTTTATAAAATCGACGGATCAGTCTAATGTGGAATGTAAGCTGTGCAAGAAACGTTTTCTTTCCATTTTGTACATAACATTTTTGTTTAGTCATATATACTGAATCTGACATCTAATTTAAGAATTTGTTGTATTTAGAATTGTGTTACGTATCCTTTCAAACATTAAAACTTGAATAAGAATTATTTTTAATGTTCGTTAATGTCGAATGATTGAATAAAATTTCAATAAATCGAAATGCGCGCTTTGATGTTTCTAAACTAAACTCAGCGCAAGCGAAAATAACCCTTATAATAGGCTACAGAACGTGCGATAGGTTTGTAAGAAACCCAAATATGGCGTTCCGACTCCGACCAAAGCTGCAGTGTACTAATAATTCGATCTTATCGCTGAAACCAAAAGCGAGAAGAAAGTAGAACGAATGAATGCGATGATAAGTGACGCGCGGAGCGAGTGCTGACTTCGATCAACAAACCATTAGAATGATTTTCGCATAACCACTCGAAATATCTCGAGGTATCCGTACAATCGAATGATCGATTATTTTTCATTCGAGAGGTCCCATCACTATTAATAAGATGATTGTGTACAGTTGCTTGCAGAAAAAATCTGGGACACCCTAAAGTTCAGTTGTGTGAATTGTGGTGTGACATAAAAATACCTTTAAAATTGACATATTTGAAATCGTCATCAATTTGAAATTTGTAAAAATGCCGCAACTAAATCAAGTGCAAAAGGCAGTGCTACCTACACGTTCGAGGGATGGAGTTAGCACACGAGCAATTGCAAATGAGCTAAATGTTAGTAAGAACACTATTTTGAAGCAAAGTCAGTTTCATGCTAAGCCAAATTCTGAACTATAGACTTAGAGTGCCTAGATTAACTGTCCCAGTTTTTTTTTCGCACCGTACATAAGTAGAGCATCGGTGGGTTACTTCTGGACCATACTGTACAGCTGACGTACGCATTCGGAATTAATAGATAAATATTTAAACGCTTCTGCACTTCTCAAAGCAGAAAATGTTGTAATTGCGTTACATACTTGTGTATACCGTTGACTTACAATCATATTTTATAACTGTAACATTTTTTACTTCATAAAACTAGTCGACTAGCCTTGCTCACTATGAGTTGTGATCCAGAAGTAAAACACTTTTGGTTTACCTGTAATAGATATATAAATATCAACGGATGCGATGATTATTGTAATAATTCAAACGGTTTGTTAGCAAAACAAAATGTATCAGATCCAGGAGAAATGAAAACAAGCTTAAATACGAAATTTCAAGTACATACGAGTTGCTGTTCTTGACTTATCGTGAATACCAACATACATACACAAACAGGCGCGCGTATACGCACGCGCACACCTACGAGCAAATCTGTGTGCGTGCGTGTGTGTGTTTGTGTTTGTGTGTGTGAGTTGTAACGGTATAAACGGGTGGTAGAACGGGATTACAGATAAAATTGGCCTTTTTGCCCCGACTAGCCAGCGTATGGGTGTAGGTCAGATGTTGAAAAATGTTGCACAACCAGAATAGTAAATCGTACGTAAGTCAAAATAGGGGATGAAGACAAAATCAATTCGGTTAAGGGCGCCAGAATGTTTAGTAGTCAAAATAAGGGTCGTCGTGCCAAAATTACGAGTACATAGCGTGTCTAAACATACAAAAAACATACGCTTACCTATCCGCAATCAATCCCAGGTGTGCTGGACAGCAACTCAGCAAACCACCTGAAATAGGGCTTCAAAAAAACTACACGCTTGTCAAATAAAAGCGTGATAAACACTCAATAAAAATTACGTTAATACACCTCAGTGTAATAATAAGGCATTAAATAATAATCAAAACAAAACAAAAAAATCTATAGAATGAACTCTAAACTGAATTAATACTCAACTAAAAATCAAATAAAATACTAAATATTAAGAACGCTATTACTCAATAAAACAACAAAAAAACTAACATCGTTACGTTAAAACTAAATTACCGGTAACTTGCAATTTGCAAAAAGAACTTTTATGTAACACAAAAGGGTTTTCACATAATTAAAACACATTTAAAAAAACTAACAAAGCTATAATAAAAAAAAAAATAAGGATAAATTTAAAAAAAAATGCAAACATACGATAATGCGTATCAACAAAAAAAAATACAAATGCTTAAAAGGCGACAGGATGTCTGATCAGAATACTGCTTTTACGCCAGTCTAAATGGCTTAACATATAAATATATATAATTCGTGGATAATATACCCACACTACAATAGGGTCAATTGCCCTTTAATACTAAAATAAATAACAAAGTGTGAAGGCGGAGCGTCAAACTACAATTAGTTACACTAAATAAATTTAAAACAACTTAATTTACCAAAAAAAAAAAATAAATACGACACCGCTTTCAGACCTTCATCAACACAATAAAAAAATAGTTCGAAACACACAAAAAAAAATAAATCTTAAAAATCTTCAATAAAAAAAAACAATATTATGTTACCTTAAGGTCTAGAATTACACCTCTCCTGTGTTACAACAATGAAAGCGACCCAGGTGATCAGTTACTGCTATAACGGAAATGAAATCTTCCTGGTCTGGCAAAATGATGAATAAAAATGTTGACTATTGTTCTATGATACACAAACGATTTCTTGATTTAAACTCGCTAAATTTTACTGCATTAATTAAAAACTTCTTTTAAAATAATAATAATTTGAGCGTTCAAAATTGCTTGATAACTTTTAGCTTTTAAATGGTTTTATTTCCACTAATAATCCATAATGTTAATAATTTGTTTTAAATAACTATAAATTTTAATATATTGCGAAAGTTTCTTTATCTTTAAATACGCTTTGTACGGTAAATAAGCGGCACTCAAGAACGTTGACTTTAAATAAATCCGCAAAAGCGAGAAAAACCAAAGAGGTCACTAAAGCACTAATAAAACACGACGATGTCCTCTAGGTAACTTTACGTAAAACCGAAATCGGCACTAGGTATAATCCTCTGGTGAATGAACAATTTTAATAAAATCCCTTTTACAGGTCTTCTTCAGAAGTAGCTTAACTACCCTTACTACACAAAAAATACGTTCGTTAAACACCACAAGGTCCAAAATATCAACGTTCCAAACCACCCCTTAAAGCGTAACAAGCGGCACCGTACTAGTACACGAGAGCGCAGTCAATTTCAGAATCCCAAAAATTATTACCAAAAATCCATCTTTGATTTTTGAATCCCACTACTCATAAAAAATCTTATCTAAGTTAATTCCACCAATTAAAAAAACGGAAGGGGAAGATTTGATACCCCAATACATAAATTTCGTTTTCGTCCGTAAGAACTCGGTAGTTTTCAAAATCTCAAACGTCAGCAAAAGTAACGTGTACAGCATCTCTATGTCTAATAAACTGAACAACTATACTTAAGCGTCTTTATGTTGCCAACATGACATCATACACATATAAACCTACACTATTTATTTAAATTACAAAACTTTCTATTATATTTTACGGAAATCAAACGAAATGAACCTTAATTAAACTTATATACAACTATATACAAATAAGCGTTAATCAAACTTCTATAAACGAGGAATAATAAGGAAAAACAACCTAAATTATAAAAAAAAATAATTCACAAACTAAGAATCTAAAGCTCGCCATACACCTACCATCCCTAAAGGTCGCTACACACGTTAAACAAATTCATTTATAAAACTAAACTTGACAACAAAAAATATATATATATACGGAATCTAACTAAGTGCATAAGACTACAAACAAAATTACCCAATACGTATACAGGGTGTTCAAAATACCCTGACAGAGTGTGTGAGTGTGTGTGTTTGTGTGTTTATGTACTTGTGCACTTTTCAAAGCAGAAAATTTTGTAGTTAAGGTACATACCAGTGTGTACCTTTCACTTACAATGATATATTTTATATAATTTTTTATTTCATAAAACTATTCGAGTGTCCTAGCTCTCTATGAGCCGTGATCCAAACGCAAAATACTGCTGGATACCTGTAATACATACACGAAGGTATTATCATTGGTAATACCACGAGTGCGATAATTATTGTAATAATTCAGACGATTTATTAACTAAACGAAATTTATGTTGCGATGGAAATATCTAGAGATTCGCAGTACCAGAGTTATATAATAAAAGTCTGAATATTCATCCTACAAGTTTTATTTTGCAAGATTATTCCATGCATGTAGTACTAAAACACAATAATTCTAAAAAATGTGTCAGTTTATTAATCAAATTTTAGTAATAGAGATGTAAAACATCATAAATGAATATTGTTTTGAGGTCCTAAGGTGATCATTTACTATTAAATGTTTGGTATAATTTGACTTGTCTGTGTGCTCCGTATATCTAATATCTAAGTTGCTCCAATATAAACAAAATTGCAGAATATGCAGTTCAATTGGAAAATCCCAGACTTCAAAATGTCGATAGTTGAATATTTGTCATTAAATAAACATTTAAGGACGTTGGTATTATTTGCTTCTTATTCTTATGCGAGCTACTCTTTCTGACATTTTTGCAGAATATGAAATTTATATATATATATTATTTTCTTTCGCTTCTAGTTAACTGGGTAAATGTTTTTGTCGATAGTGGAATATTTGTCATTAAATAAACATTTAAGGACGTTGGTACTATTTGCTTCTTATTCTTATGCGAGCTACTTTTTCTGACATTTTTGCAGAATATGAAATTTATATATATATTTATTTTCTGTCGCTTCTGGTTAACTGGGTAAATGTTTTTGGTTGAATTCTGAAGAACTAATTAGTAAACTATAAAATATAAAATTACCAGCACGTAATATGCTTGTAAGGTTTGATGTTACTCTTATGTTTTCTAAAACATCTCCTCAAGAATAAATACGTCTATTAAATAATTTTTTGTTTAATAATAATGTTGAATTAGTTACAAGAATGGAGTTAATTGAATTATTTGATCTCTGTGTTAATCAAAATTATTTCACATTCAATGATAAGATTTACCTGCAAAAGAATTGTTTACCTATGGAGAGTCCAATTTCGCCCATTTTAGCTAATATCTTTATGGATACAAAGTTAATTCGGACGGACGGCGGATACGGTAGTCGACAAATGTCACAGGTCCCCTTCACCAACAAACTCCTTCACCAATGATGGTTGAAAAATGGATGATTCTTAATAAATGCGAGCCCTATTAATTTATGTAAATTGCAATGATTACGGTTTACATAGAAGCGGTGATCAGTAGCAAAGCAATTTTGTACTACTGGTATCAAAACAAATTAACTAATTTTTAAACTTAATGACAGAGCGAGTATTTACTAAGTTTAATTATATTAATCAATTTTAACTAGTTTTTACCTCATACTCATTCACAAAATTCAATTTTCGTCTGTATACGTAATGCAGTGAGAACGAAAGAGAATCATTTGACCATGGCACTTATCTATATCGAGTATGAAATATTAAAGATGGACAGCTGGAAATCCCATTTTTCTATGCTGAGGCGACAGCGTAACGACTTGTTTTAATTAATTTTAAATCAATTAGTAATCTAGTACTTATTTTAACATTACCAAGTTATTGGTCGTTAAATAACTGATCGACTGACATACAATTTTTACCATTTTCTACTAAAAAAGATATTTATTCTACAGAATGTTTTAATTAATAATTACGAACACTTTTGTCTAGTTATAACTCAAAATTTACAGAAGTCGGTTGCTTCTTGCACATATGTTAAGCGGTTGGAATATATTAAAATAATTTCTTTTACACAATGGGAACGAGATTCCAATATTCCATTGTAGTTGGAATATTAATATAACAGGTTTTAAGATAGTTTTCGATGTAAAATGTGCGTTTTACTACAAACTAAATCGTTATTTATCAAGTTTTAATTTCGGAACAAAAGAGAAAATTTCTATTTATAATTAACGACAATCTCTTAGATCTTTTTTTATTTTTGTTTATCATAAATGATTCTGAATAACTAAACTTTACTAGGTACCATATTTATTTGACCTTTATTAGGGGTCAGAATATAATTATTTGAACTCCTTACTTCTACTCTCATTAATATGAAACGGTGCATAATTAATTGCTTGACGGACTTAATTATGGTTTGTTACTGCCGAAGTAAAAAAAAAAACTAGTCTTCACACTCCCCTAACTTGAAAAAAAATAATAAAAAAAATGCTGGATTACTTCCATCAAAACGGTTCTAATTCTAAAAAATTAATTTAAATTAAAATTATTTCTAAAAAAAAATAATACTACTTATCCTAAAACGGTTTTTGTTTTTTTAAGAAAATAAATAAACTGAAATTTTTTGTAAACAAAATCCTTTTCCTACATCTAATTAATACGGTGGTCAATTTTGCTAATGTTAACGGTTTTTTTAAGAAACTAAATAAAACTGAAATTATTTCTAAAAAAAAATAAATAAAACTAATTGTCCTACAATTAAATTTTTTTTTAAATAAAGTAAACTGAAATTAAAAAAAAAAAAATAATTTCCCTAATTTTTGTAACGGTGGTCAATTTCTGTTATTTTAGCAGGTTTTTTTTTGGACACATTTATGTATGAATTTGGCGGTATGCGAATATAAATCACATGATTAAAACAACTTACAGCATGATCCAGAGTGGACATTAATACAGTTTTCGGGTGTCAACTTTTGTAAATCGGTTTTTATCTTACTGCGTGTAGTTCAGGCTTTCCCAGTTGGTTCGGGTCACATCTACAATTCATGTTACTATTTCGGACTTTAAACTAAACTAAACGGTTGGTTTGGAGGACGGTAAGGATAAGGATAGGTAAAAGGAACACGAGTCACCCATAAGGATGATCGCATAGCTCGCTAAGTGCAAGTGCATCCTTAAGGTCAAAGTACTTTGGCGGGCGGTCGGATTGAGTACTTTGCCTGTTACACTACGTTGGTACTTAGAGACTCTATATATTTGATACGGCACGGTGACAGTCTATCTAAAACATAATTATTTCTAACTTAAATTATTTATCTTGATGTTTAATTGGCGTTGTACGGCTTCAGACCTTTTACATGGATTCTGTTGATCTTTTGATTCGTTACGGGATTCTTCAGGTTGTAATGTTACGGGTGATACTACTTTTGTGTATGGACCTAAAAATTTCGGCGCAAGTTTGGCAGCAATACCTAACGGTGCGTTTGAGACCGGATGCTGTTCGTGCAGCACTAGGCTACCCAAGTCGGTTTCACTCTCGTCTTCTCAGGTTGTAATATTTTGCCAGTGGATCAAATGATTTAGATAAATTCTCAAGGACTAACTTAAATATTTCTTGCAACTGTTCTAAACGGGCATTATATTTAATTATATTGGCACGGTTTATATCTATGTTTTTATTCGGGGTGGTTCCATTTTTACGCTTATATACGTTAGAAAATTTTAATTCGCGGCCAAAATTTAAAAATGCAGGAAGCGAAGTAGAAAGGAAAAAAACTAATCTTCAAAGAAGCGGAACACATATATTTAAGCAAATATCCAAAGTGACAGCAGCCTCATAAAACCACATTTAGGAACTTGTCAGTCAAATTAGAAGAAGCCTGTAAATTCCCGTAAAACACCTTACAATGAAGAAAAAGCAAATAATGTTTTATTAGCTGTTACGGAAAATCCAAAAATTTCTACACGACACATTGAACAAACAATTGGAGTGGCCCAATGTACTGCTCATTTTATTTTACAAAAAGAAAAAATACGTCCATTTAAATTTAGAATTTGTCAGTGACCCCGACCAGGGGATTTAGCGAGGCGCAGAGAGTTCTGTGAATGGTATACCAGATAATGTGCTGATAATGATCAAGTTCCATATAAAATCATTAGGTCGGATGAAAGTCAGGTGACCAATAATGCAATTTTCAACAGAAGAAATGCTTACTATTGGGCGAAAGAAAATCTTAGAGTTTATAAAGTGCGCAGACACCAACACCGTTTCGGTTTTAATATGTGGGCTGCAATATTCGGAATCGAATAATAGGTCCATTTTTCTATAACGGATCTTTAAATTCTGAGCGCTACCAAAATTTATTAGAAAATGAAATAGAAGCAGCTTTAACTGATTTACATCATGCAGATATTGAAGATGATTGGTTTTTGAAAGACGGTGGAATATTTATCGGCAAGGTTTTCTGGAAGATGGATTGGAACTTGTTCGAGAGTAAGATGCCAGCGCGATCTCCCGATATAACACCTTTTCATTTTTTGCTCTGGGGGATATGTCAAAATATCTACCGACACAATATTGAAAATGACAATTAATTACGGAACTTAGTTCTCGAAGCATTTGAAAGTATTACGCCTCAAATGCTTCGTAATGTTTTAAAATTAACTGTAAGACGGTGTTATTTGTGTTTGAAAAATAATGAAAAACTTTTTGAAAAACTTTTTTTCCCGTTTAACAGGAGTTGTATCTATTACTATTTCCGAGATCCCCATAGTGAGAATCCTTATCTTGGACACAGTATATATATATATATATATATATATATATATATATATATATATATATATATATATATATATATATATATATATATATATTACATACATAATCATATAAGTTATTGGTTATTTTATTTTATTTTATTTAGTCAATAAACAGCAACATTAAAGTTATTTTTATATTTCCATATCGTAGCAAAGTACAGGTCCCTTGCGGCAATAAATAAATGATTATTCTTCGGTTTTAAAATGAAAGCGCAAAATTGTTCTCTTGATTTTTTGATTTTGTGTAAGTTTACCATAATCGTAAAGTCGTGTAAACAAACATATCAGTTAACAAATTAAAAAATTCATGCATAAGTAGGTAGCTAATAGATATTAAAAATCTAAATAGACAATTCAATAAGCTCAGGTAAGCTTTAAAATACTGTCACTATTAAACCGTTTTGCAAAAAGTATTATTTTTTCCATTTTCTATTTCAAATAGAAAGTGTTTCATTTAAAATACATCTTTCGTAACAATGATAAAAGACGTCATGGTTATAGACAGGATATACGATTATGCAAAGTAATCATACTGAATTTACAATGCTACATGAATTTCCTAATATTAACAAATTGTTTAATAAATGTAACACTCCACTTTGTAATGGGACTTATACAGGTTAAGTTAAATTTAGAATTTCGCGCTGTTTTGTAATTATTTTTTAAATTATTAATCAAGTTGAATACCAGTAAAAAAAAAAGTTTAAATATAAAAAAAATAGATCAAATTATTTTTATAAATATTAATAAAAATTCGTAGATTTAGCATAACGGTGTGAAAGAAATTCAAGGGAAATAAAAGATAACTAGTCGTTGAGATCCAAAGGTGGAAGTACACCTCACCAACAATCGATAAATTTCGGTATTATACAACGAAGCTGTAGGTATAAAAATAGCTCTGTAGTGTACTGTAGTGTATTGAACAAGTACAAATAAGTTAAAAAATTGTAGATTGGCGCAAATTTGGCCAGAAATAGTGAAAATTCATCCTAGATATTCAAAAGATAATAAAATAACGCTTACTAAAAGCATACGGCCGAGAAAAAAACATAAAGTGAAGTGAATAGAGCCAACCTGAGTAAAAGAGTAGTATTATTGTAGGGACGACATTACTTGTTTGTTGCTATATTTATTAACGTAAAACCTTGTTTACCGAGTTAGAAATCAGTAGTGAACTAAATAAGTTTATAAAAGAAAATCACATTTAATTAATACGTGAGTAGAACAAGGAAAAAGCCTTTGTAAGGAAGGCAGCATCGAAAATTCTGAAGAATAATGTTGCAACCACCAAAGAAGAGTAAGGTGTAATTCTGTTATAAAGTTGAATATGGAGAGGTCATCTGTAGCAACACGTGAACACCAGGTTGTTATGAAAGAACACAATAAAGCGTAAACTATTTAATTGACTGTCTAATTCAAAAGAACTGTGTTTTATTCCGTTTCCTTGATATCGCATTTCTATTTTATGTGTGTGCATGTTAATATAGGTGGATAAGGATATTTTAATTTAGAGGGATTTTTTTTTCTTAAATGTAATCAAATCGTTTTTGCTTATCTGTTATTAAAGTCCTTATTTTAGTCCAATTTCATCGCAGACGTTTCCACCTTGAATTTAATTATCAATGTAAAAGACAAGATTAATGCATGTTATCATTAAGAAAAATAATTGTTCACACAGACTTTGCTGCCGAGGCATTCCGTAATTTGATTTATGATAAATTGCTTTATTTAAACGTAATAAATGTGAATACTCTAGTGTAAGCTATAATTGATTATTAATTATTTTTCTGAATTTCATAACGTTTATTCAACAAAACGATGTCTGCCGCTTACTTTTTCTTCCCTTATTGCCCATTTAAAAATAGTACAGATAACCTACTAACAAAATGACATGTGCCGCATTTTACAGTACGTTTAGTGTTTGTTGTGACCGTAGGAACAATACCCTGAAATTGTAAGGACAGTTTGGAAATATCCTCTAACAAGGTAACGTCTAGAAGGAATAAAAAAGCAATAAAAATGAATTAATACTTTTACTATAACTGGAAATGAATCTGTAATTATAAACAATATTATCCAAACAAGAACAACTTCTATATATTATACAGTGTAAATTACTGTAAAAAAATTGTTATTAAAAATAATAACAAGAAATTAGGCAGCTAATTGGAATAATCTACCAAAAATTCTAAAACATAAGTAATTAAGTATTGATTATTACATTATTGATTACCGCTTTCGAAATTTGTAGAGTTGAATAACTATGTTATGGTCAGAACCAGACTGAAATTGGTTGTCTTCACAATGTCCAAGAGATCAAGTTCCACTTGCACAGGAAGGAAACGGTGTTGGAGTAGGGGAGGCATTTTGCGAGTTATTGCCAGTGCGATAGTGGGGATATTGATATTGATTCATATTAGCATAAGTGTTATTTGCCATGTAGTTAGTTTGTACACTGTATTTCCTATAATTGAACATCAAGTTGTTTATCTCATACATTGCAATTGTACGGGTTTCATCATCTAGAGTTTGCAACTTGACACATAAAAGATCGCAAAATAATGCACTTTCGTCCTTAGTTGGTTTTGGTTTGGTAGCTACCTGTTTCAAGAAGTGGTAAGCGTCATCCATTCTTTTACCGATGTGTGTAACCTGTTCAGATTTCCTTTTTTAGCGAGTGGCGGTACACCTTTAGTTACAGTAGGAGATCCGAAACCTTCACTTTCATTAGTGTTAGAAGCGGCCGATGAATTAGCCTGATCTTTGACGATACTTGCAGTTTCATCTCGATTGTTCATTGCAACATCGTCGTCGTCAATATCACGTCCATTATCAAGAATCTAAAAGCAAAACAAATTATAAGCTTATCTTTTATTAAATATCAAGGTAAACGCGTAAACGAGAAGGGAAGATCCTCTCAAATTAAATGTATTGTGCTCGGCGAAAGTAGCTAATTGGGGTTGTAAAACTTAAAAGTGTTTTGTGTGACCCATCAAAAAACGGACTTGATAAAGTAGTGCCTGCAGGGGGCTGTTTTTTTTAATGTTAAGGTTAAGCGAAAATAACACTAACATATTGGTGGTTGCCTACTTTAATAATTTACAATGCACCACCTTTTGAAATAACTTTGCATTTTGGAAAAAAATTATTGCTGTAAAATTATTTGTAACTACAACCTGTTTTTTCCAGTTGCCTAAGGACAAGAATAACTGGCTAACAATCGCTCAACAGTTTGAGCTGCAATAGAACTTCCCGAACTGTTTGGGGGCTATAAATGGTAAACACCTCGTAATACAATGTTCACCTAATATAGCCACAAAATTTTTTAACTACAAATCTTATTTTAGTGATTGTGCTTTTGGGCTTAGGGGACGCTGATTACTGTTTCACGTTTGTAGAGATTCGATGCCGAGGGCGAATAAGTGATGGTCGAGTTTTCTACAATTCATCTGTGTACAGTAAATTACGGAATGGGGAGCTCAATCTTCCTCTTGATAAGCAGCTACCGTCATCAGACAAGGTTTTGCCTTGTGTGTTCATAGGGGATTCAGCATTTGCCTTAAGTCGTCATATGAAAAAGGGAGTGCAGAAAGAGTTTTTAACTACCGTCCCTGTCGTGCGCGAGGTGTTGTTAAAAATGTTTTGGTATTATGTCTTCAGTTTTCAGCGTATTTAGAAAACCCATCACTCTAGAACCTGACAAGTTTCCAAAGTTACTTTAACTTACGCACTTTTGCACAATTTAATGAGAAATAGTAGGGCTTCAAGGTCACGGCATACTCCCCCAGGTACCTTCGATATACAAGTTGACGGAGGACTCGTTGAAGGATCTTGGAGAAAAAACCGAAATGGAATGACATCATTTTTGTTGTTACAGGGGGCTCATAGAAAACCAGGGGCGGAAGCCAAGACTATCCGCGCATCCTTTGTTGAGTACTTTACACCAAGCGGGAGGTTAGGTTGGCAAGACAAATACTGCTAACTAGATGGCAAGTATACGCACTAGTGGAATAAATGCTGGTCAAACGGTGTGGAACATAAGTGGAGAATAATGTGACCAATTTATTATCAACATTGATATTGTAAAATGGTTCTACAGTTATTGTATCATACATTGATTCGGTAACTTAAACTGCATACAGTTAGTAACACTTATTGCAATTTCACATTTTTTTAACTATGTCAACTATGTACTCTTTCTTGTAACTTCAAGAGCGTAATTAAAAATGTAACAACAACAACAACAATGTAACAGTGTAATTGTATAAATAAGTCTTATATACAATAAAGTAAATAATGTTATTAATTAATTATTTTTTTACCATTCTGCTGAATTAGCAAAAAAAGGTTTAACTTTGTACACTAACAGCAAGTGTAAATCCCCCTATTACAATTTATGTTGTACTTATTTATTACGGTTACTGCCATTATTATTTTTTCAAACATTATTAACAAGTACCCTTTTTAAGGGTGTGTATGTTATTGTTAAGTGAGAGCGGATCTCAGTAACAAGTTTTACAGGTCTTTATGTCAGTAGTCTTAAATAAAAACATATAGTAGGTGCGATTTAGATTAAAATTTCAGATATTGCCAGAATTCGATGTTTAAATAAACAGGAACTAAAACTTACCTCGACTCCAGCTGTTTTGGTACGCCTTGATGCGTAAAATGTGTGCAAGAAGAAATCTATTCTTTCATACGCGAAACATTCTGGCTTGTACACTTCAATTGTTGCACTTCCAGTATTACGACTCTTCTTTACCTTTAAAGACAGTTTCCTATAGGTTGCCATTAGATTATCTTTTTTCTTCTTCAAATCTTTCATGGAACATTCAATGGTGAAACGCGTTTGAATTCGTTTCCACGTATCGTACACTTTGTTTCTGTCTTCGTTTAGTGGATTCCAAACTGTGGGTTCCTGTTCGTATAAATACAAAAACTCCATTATTACTTCATTGGTCCACTCCATTTTTAAAGCAGTATTAGAGCCTATGCCTACACTCGAAAATACCCGAGTATTAAATACCACAATCAACAACAAATGAACGACTACAAGTGCACTCGAACTGAGCTCGGTTTGGAAACTGGCAGGGAGCAGGGCGCCTTTGATCTTTTAGAGTTTACCGACAACGGGCGGGAACGTCTCAGGGCCGTCCGTGGCTTGCATGCGCCACCCCGATCTACAGCAAAGCCAAGTACGGAGTGTTCTCATGACGCGTTTCTTGGCGAGCGGCGGTTCAGGCTCAGCAAGCCACGCGTCGTGAGAACGAGGCTTTATTTTAGTTGAATTTCATCGTAGACGTTTTCACCTTGAATTTAATTATCAATATAAAAGACAAGATAAATGCATGTTAACATAAAAAATAATTGTTCACACAAACTTTGCTAGCCGAGGCATTCCATAATTTGATTTATTTTATTTTGCCACCATAATGTTCTTTATACGCCTCCAAATGCGGGCGTAATGTGGTCTTTATAACACGGAAATGTTATTGATGCTAAGCAGCATGATTGACAGCATACACATGACATGATATATACTAGCTATATCACAGTATCTTAGTAACACCAAATTAGCCTACTGTCGACTTTATTTCACTGCATTTGCATTTAAAAACATGCCGAAAATACTGAATCTTTTTAATATTTTGTTCCAGTTTCATGGTGCAAAATAAAATAAAACATTGTATGTACCACGGGCATAATTGTAGATTATGGCTCTCAGGAATATAAAAGCCCTCCGCTTCGCGTCGGGTTTTTAACATTCCCTCGAGCCATAATCTTTTGATTATGCCCTTAATACATAAATATCTATTATTTTATTTTGCCACCATAATGTTCTTTATACGCCTCCAAATGCGGGCGTAATGTGGTCTTTATAGCACGGAAATGTCATTGTTGCTAAGCAGCATGATTGACAGTTGACCCATGACATGATATTTCACGTAAGTTGAAAGAATGATTGAAACAACAACCTTACTATACAACCTTTATTAATTTAACAATAATAATATTAATAGCAATATCACAGTATCTTAGTAACAACAAATTAGTCTTTGCGTTTTCACCTTCTATTTTAGAATGCAAATTATTTACAAACAAACAGTACCTTAGCAACAATTTAGCAATATCACAGTATCGTAGTAACAACAAATTAGCCTACTGTCGACTTTATTTCACTGCATTTGCATTTAAAAACTTGCCGAAAATACTGAATCTTTTTAAAATTTTGTTCCAATTTCATGGTGCAAAATAAAATAAAACATTAGATGTACCACGGGCATAATTGTAGATTATGGCTCTCAGGAATATAAAAGCCCTCCGCTTCGCGTCGGGCTTTTAACATTCCCTCGAGCCATAATCTTCTGATTATGCCCTTAATACATAATAAATTTATTATGATAAATTGCTTTATTTAAACGTAATAAATGTGAATACTTTAGTATAAGCTATAATTGATTATTCAATTATTTTTGTGAATTTGATGACCCAATATGACGATCATATTTTGACAAAGTGACATTATGAATTCCGATAAGAGTTAATCTTTCATACTTGCTATATAACAAATAAGGGTTTCATGATAATGTGATAACTAATTCTAATTTTTTTAATTAAGATCTGTGAATGGCCCAACAGTAGCGGACGTATGAAAAGGGTTCTAATTACAAGTTTCATCCCTAGCACCAATTGAAACTTGTTTTAGTTTTCGTGTACTGAGAAGACAAAATTATTAATAATTAAGGCTAACCACGTTCCATTGTATTGTTACAATAGTAATAAACTTACAGAACCATTTTCTATTTGAAACTTTATTTAAAAAACTTATTTTCTATTTTAAATAACTGAGTTAAAATTTAAATAGTATTTGCTAATGCATTTTATATTTTTTTTCGAATACGTTTTAAGAGTCATTTTACCCACCTTTGGTTCCGATTACCTCTGGTTACTCCGTCCCTCTGATCTGAAATATAATTTTCGAAATAAATTAGAAACTCTTATGATGTATCTAAGTGTATTAACCCCAGTGTAGACACAGATGCTGTGGTTTAGATACCTTGGCCCCCTCCCCAACTCTTTTTTGTATTCAGCATAACAATTGCTAAATGCAAAAAAAGATATAAAATGTCAAAATTTAAGTAAAAATACTTTTTTGTGCATAATCGTGCAAAATGGATTATTTAATTGAAGTAATTGCCTTAACTGTTGATTCCGTATTTCTAATAGGGTGTATTACAAATTACTTTAAAACTAAAAATTCCATAACCTTAATACAAGTAAGTCCTTTACTATAAAATACAAAAAAAATACTAATTATTGTATGAGTAGAACTCACCTATATTAGAAATTGACAAGAATTTACGAAAAGTTATGTCTATGTATCCTGATAAGGTTGTTCCTTATGTAACAATTAGAGGAACTGTACAACCTATTGGTAATCCAATAATAAGCAACAGCAATTCCAAAGTAGCTGGCGTACTGCAATTATTAACAATTAAGGAACATATAATACAACGTGGTGCTACAGGCTATTGGTCTGAACATGAAAAAGTTATCCAAAAAGTGCAAAATCTTATGCCGTTTGTCATTGAATCACAAGGACACTGTGTAGAAGTGATTGATCCATTAGCGGCAGATATCTTAGGTAAATTCCAGGTACTATTTTTTTATTTCTGTTTTTCTAATTTTGAAATAATCTTTTAATTCCAATTAAACCTTCTTTGTGCAGACCTTGATGTAATATCTAATGTATTTACACCTACTGTACCGAAAGTAATTGACCACATTTGGGGATTTTTTACTGGCTTTCGTCAGCGAGGTATACAAACGACGGAAGAAATGTTACGTAAAGGAACTATTATCACTGGTATTGGTGAGTTAATTATATCGGAAGATAAAAAAACAATCCGATTACAACCACCTAGAGATGGATCACCTTATTATTTAACAAATATGGGAATTGTGTCTCTAGTGAAAAAATTAGACGAACAACAACGTACATACAAGTTAGCGTCCAGATTTATTATGTAAGATATTCTTTAAGTAGTTTTGCTTCAGATTGTTTTGTGTGTTATTTGGTACCTTAAGTATTATAATTGGTGGTTTTATGATTCGTAAGTATTTAAGAAATAAAAACCAAAAGTTAGAGTTTGAAAGAAAAAAAAGAGAAATTGAAAGCAATAGGAAGGAGAGAAGAAAAATGGCTAGAGGAGATGAATTACCAGATTCCCAACTTTGTGTTGTTTGCAAAGTTAATCCTAAAGAAGTAAGTTTTTTGTACATTGTAATCATTAAGGATTGGGTAATAGTTTACAATCTGGGTAACATCGTATTTCATGGAAGAAAAATTTTACGTTAAAAGGAGTGTCTCAATAGAGGATGTGAATTACCAGATTCCCAACTTTGTGTTGTTTGAAAAAGTATCCTAAAATAAAAAGTTGTTTGTTCATTGTAACAGTTAAGAATTGGGTGAAAGTTTACAATCCAGATAATGTTGTATTTCGCAGAAAAAATGTAACTTTAAGAGTAGTGGATAAGAATAAATGAACAAAATTTTGTATGGGAGAAAGACGTTTGGGTAATATTTGAGATCAAAGTCTTCACACAAATGAGAATTTTTAGCTATGTACAATAGATGGCGCAGTACGTAATAGCATACAAAAACAACTTTGTACGGAATGAATATTAATTAGGCTTACCTATGGTAACTTGTATATTCGTGTTGTTCAGGTAGTCTGGAAGCATACAAGGAAATAACGTTTATTGTCAGTTTAAAAGAAAGATTTAAACATAAGTACAGTACTCTACTTTAACCTAGAGTAATTTTTGTATCTTGATCAGAGGTGTATGTTTGGTCGCCTATCGTACAGGGTATTTTTAGTGATGGGCACAATGGAATGATTTCAACAATCGAAACTTTGCCTCTGGAGTGAAATTTACAATCCAATGATCATTCGAATAATTCCATTTTGAATTTTACGTCACTTAGACTAGTTTAGTTTAAGTGAAGTCAACTCAATCGTGCAGCAAGTCACCGTATTGGTAATAAAAAACCTATAGTTTGGGAGTTTATTATAAAATCTACGGATCAATCCTGCGCGGAATCTAAGATGTGCAAGAAACGTTTTCTTTACATTTTGTACATAACATTTTTGCTTAGTCATATATATTAAACCTGACATCTGATTACGAATTTGTTGTATTTAGAATTGTTCTACATTCCTTTCAAATGTTAGAAATTGAATAAGAATTATTTTTAATGTTCGTTGGTGTTGAATGATTGAATAAAATTTAAATAAATCTTGATATTTCCCAAATATAAAAATAAAAATGACCATATGTCAGTTTAGAAAATCCACATGACATCACTAGATATTTTATAAGTAACTTTCAAATAAATATGTATCAATAAGTGTTCATTGACTGTATCAGTCACATAATAAAATGCAGTTAATTATACACCAATAAAATATAATTATTATACACCAATGAAAAAAAGTACACTTAGAATACACTATTTTTACTTTCTCATATACTACGTAGACAAAATATTACTATCGAAAAAAAAATTTGAAATTTTTTTTGCGGATTTCAATGTTTTCGCGTTCCCTGGGCCGAAAAACATCGATTTCGCGAAAAAGAATTTTCGTGTATGTCTGTCTGTGCGTGGCTACGAGACTATTCGATTGATTTAAATGAGATTTGACATCTGAAAGTTATGTATAAAACTGGCTCTTGTAAAACTCAATTAATGGGAGGCGAGATGAGGGTGGTTTTTTGGGGGGTGCATTTCCAAAACCAGAGCCAGAAAGTCTACCTTTGGTGAAAAGTTAGTAACCCTAAACCCCGATGGAACAAATTTTTTTTTTAATTTTATTTTCAAAATGGCGGCCAATATGGCGATTTTAGTTCATTTCGGCGCTTGTGCCGTCACTAAGAAACCATAAAAGTACATGCTTTCGAACGGTTTGTAAATATTTTTGAAAAAAAATAAAATGTTTCCCTTAATTACGGGATTAAAATTGCCCTATTTTTTCAAAATTGATTTTCTCAAAAACGGCTCTGGTAATTTTTTTTAAATCTATGTATTTTGTAGTCACATGTAATGAAAATATAATGAGCTTTTTGAGATTTCTCTAACTTATCCAGGACCTGAGTTAGAAATTTTCAAATTTCAATCCCTCATAACTATGCTTCTGATAAAAATGAAATCTTGAAATTAATGGATTATATAGTAGACATGTATAGCTGCTAAACTGCTATATTGAAATATTTTTAGCGCTTCCGGTTTTGCCGAAAATAACGAAAAAAATCATTTAAAATTTTTTTTTAATATTTTCTATCAAAGTTTCAAAAACAAATCTAAACTATTTTAAAGCTAATTTCTCATGCTATCCAAATACGTAATAGTATACTTGCAAAATATAAGGTGAATAAGAAAAAAATAATTTTTGTAGGTAAGTATATCTTATTATATTGCAAGTTATAGTGACTAGCCTATCAGCATATAGCTTTTAAATTTACGTATTTTATAGTCACATATAACGAAAATATAATGAGCTTTAGGAGATTTGTATCTTATCCAGGACCGGAGTTAGGAATTTTAAAATTTCAAACCCTTATAATGTTTCTAATAAAAATGAAATCTTGAAATGAAGGGATTACATAGTAGACATACATAGCTATTAAACTGCTATATTGGATTATTTTTAGCGCTTCCGGTTTTCCGAAAATAAAAAAAAAATTATTTTAATTTTTTTTATTGTATATCAAAGTTTCAAAAACAAACCTAAGTATTTTATAGTTAATTTCTCATACTATCCAAATATATAAAAAATATATATAGTGATTTGGAAAATGTAGGGTGAATAAGAAAAAAATAATTTTCTAGGTAAGTATATCTTATTATATTGCAAGTTATACGGAATTAGGAATTGCTGCGGGCAACAGTTGGTTTCCTTATACGAGAAAGTGTTGTACCGAAGTTCATCGGCCAGATTTTTGTTACAATTTTATTAAATTTAACAATACAGTTACATGAGTACACTAAATACTAAATTGATTACATAATCACAATTTAATTGTTTACAAAGCTCTAAACTTCAATCTAATTCATACATATATAAACATTTAATAATAATGCTATTACACCATTTGTAGTGTAGTAGACCATTTTAAAGTACCTAGGTACATATTTTCCATGTTAGATTACAAGTATGTTTTTGGATGAATGAAACAAAGTCACATTTAAAATTTATTTAGAGTTGTGCTAAAAGAAAAGCACCAAATTTACTTCCAAACTATATAATCATCTAAAATAAATGTGGTTGCTACTACATTCTAAAACACACTCTTAAAGAATCAAAACATTGAGTTTGTATGCAATTAAACATAATCTTACTTTTTAACGTAATAATAAATTTATTTTTCGTGGAAGCACTTTCGTTTATACGCAGGATAAAATAAATCATTTTCGAAATGTTTTGAACAAAGCCTATTATTTGCTGTAGGTGTCTAATCTACAATTTTTCATTTGTTGAACCCAAAGTTCCATCCTTATCATAGGGAATCTATAATAAAATATAAATCATAAATTATAATAATATTAAATAAGTCGTATTGCATTAAAAATGAATATAGTAAACATGGTAAAAAATACTACAGACGCCAATGGTTCAATGGTAGCCTTTCAAGCAAATTATTTCTGTAACAGGATCAGAAGATGCTATTCAAACTGTCAGCAATGTTTGTTAAGGTCTTCTTCCAGCTCATATTAGCAAAATTGGACGGATTAACGATGTTAGAACGGAAATATAATGTTAATTATCAGTCATACTATATTACTAACTCCACTTTTTACCTGTGAAATGAGATTCCGGAGTCATTTCTGTCACTATGACACTTGCAACCGTATGCAGAATAAACCACCATTCTTATTTGATAATCATAGCACGGCTTTCGTTCAATTTTAACGCACAGGCACATAAAATAAACTTGGTGACACCACCGTTGTTTGACACCAGAAAATGTCGTCGGCTCGATTTATTATCACACTTTACTGCGATTGTCCGTATAGTGTGTTACGCGTCCCCTGTCTTACCTTGTCTAATGCTTGAGTGACATTATACCTTTTTTGTCTAGAAACTTTGACAAGTTTGAAAACTAGACGCACTTGTAGAAACTTGGATAGTGTAATTCAGAACCTTAGAAACTATTTTATAAACTAGGTCCGGACCTATTTTCTTTACAAGTTTCAATACTAGACTTGCGTACTGATAATTTTATACACAAATTTCGGTGATGCCAACCTCTGCAGCGACCAACTCCGCGAGTTACTTGTTGTCTGAACTCTGAACATAACCTCTTAAACAGAACAGGTTATTAGATATTTACGATCGTGTGGCGAGAAAGTGAATTTATAGCTTCTGTTTTTATGAAGTTATGTAATGCACAACAAGCTTGCGTTATTAATACAACTTTATCTCGACTTAAATTTATGGGTGTTAATAAAATACGAAATCTATTGGCAAGAATGCCAAATGCATTTTCTGAAACACGTCTACCACGACTCAATCTATAATTGAAGATCCTCTCCTCCTTTGACATATTCTTGAGGGGAAATGGTTTCATGATATGTCTTTGTAATGGGAATGCTGAATCGGCCAAAATAATGTATGGCATAGGCTTGTTCATTCCTGGAAGAGGTTTGTCATTTGGCAAGTTTAATGTCCCTGTACTAAGTGCAATTTGAAAATCACATCCTTCATACACTCCTGTAAATAAGTTAACAATGGATTTTATAAATCAATTTTGATATGGACGTTACCTCCATCACTAACTCGTCCATTTGTCCCAACATCTATGTATATAAAATTGTAGTTAGCATCTACAATTGCGAATAATACAACACTGTGAGTGCCTTTATAATTGTAATAGTGTGATCCGGCACTCCTAGGAGCTCTGAAAACAATATGTTTGCCGTCCATTGCCCCTATAGTGTTTGGAACGTTCCAGTTTTGATTAAATGTTGCTGCAATTTTCTCCCATTCTTCAGGGGTTGATGGACACTAAAATTTCATACATTACATTGTTTATTTTTCAATTACGTTACAAGTTACTTTTAAATACATTTCCTTCAGTGATTTATATATCGCTGCCAGAACGTCTGGCACAAATTTGGAAATTGTGCTTGCTGCAATCCTCGTACTGTATGACAGACTTTTGTATGATTCCCCTGTAGCAAGAAACCTAAGAGTAACCATCAATCTATATCTCGATGGTATGCACTGTCGAAATTGTGTGTCCTGCTTCTTTATGGTTTCTTCAATGAAGCTGTGTAATTTTATAACTCATTGTCCATCCTTAACCAATTTTTATATGAGTCAATGTCTTCTTGTAGACGTTCATTCTCAACAAAAGAACATGCACCTAAATTTAGAACATCACGGCGTAATAACCACTTTTGGCTCCAGAGCTTTCGCTTTTTTTGCTGGCACAGTTCATATGTCTTAACGATTTTTGAAATGCTATTCAACTTTTCCAGTTTTCGACGTTTAGAAATTGAAAACATGTTAATTAACTTTATTACATTCTGTACGCGAACACATAAAAATGGAAAGTTGGCAATGATATTAAAATATGCGCAAAACGTAAAATTGTAGAGAGATCTAGGGACGTACATACGGTTGATAACTAGTTTAGAATATAGTTTCGAAACTTGTAAAAGTTTCTAGACACAAAAAAGTATAATGTCACTCAAGCTTAATAAGATGGAAGTAATCTTTAATTTTGCGCGCATGCGCAGTTCATATTATACAATATGCAGTGTTCTATAAATAGTAAGTTTTTTTTATGCGCCATCTCGTATATAATGTCAAAAGTTCTATAATTTGCTTTTATTTATTTATTTCAATAATAAATAAACAAGACCTTTCCCAGTTATTTGTTATGTTATTTAAGCCATTTTAGACACCTCTCTGTTATAAGAAAAAAATTGAAGTAAATCTATCGTGTTACTCAGATTGTAAATAATTACCAAGAATTGTATTAAAGAGCCATCTACACATTAATATTTATTTACTAATTTTGACAAACTGTGACATTCCATAAAACTGCAAAGAAAATTATTATACTACCTTTAAATATACAATTTTTTATTTATTGTAGGTAATATTGCTGCCTTGTGGACATGTGTGTTTATGTGAAGACTGCTCTGAAGAAATTCTGGAATGCTGTCCAATATGTAGAGAAATGATAGACAAAAAATCTGCAGCCTATTTATCATAACATATTTACACCTACTATTTTTGTACAGTACTGTAATATAATTAAAATAAATTAATTGCTTTATTGAAATATTGCAATTTCCAATAGCATACACAAATGTGTATAATTGTTTGAGGCTTCTACACTGAAGTTTTATGGAAAGGAGGCATAAAAATAGATATGCAAGAATGCAAGATCAATGTGCCTTAAATATTAAATTTTAGATTAGTAGAATTTTATTGTTTGTAATAATTGCATTTTGCTCTAATAGTGTAACATCACAAATATTGTATTGCAGACTGCTACCCCAACATTTATTCTCAGTTTAGGAGTAAATGAAATGAATACGTGCTACAAGTTTTATGTCTTTGTTACAATTGGAAGGGTTTAGTACACCAAGAAATTGACTGTTAGTAAATTTTTTATTATTATATCTCTGACTGCATGCATGTATGTAAGAATATTTTAGCAATAAAAGAGAGCTCGCGCTATATCGTATACGTACTGTATCATTTTAATCACATGAATCAGTATTTGTAGAGACTGTCCCTAACCTCATGGGTAATTGTGCAGAAACCAATTTTCACCGAATACAAATATATCAACTAACGTGAAAATGTTGGAATTTGTCATTTTGCGTTTTACCTGTCCAATCTATTGTACAACTGCCTACCCTTTTGCTATTTTTTATTTGAAATATTCTATGTATGTGGATTGCCATATTAAAAAACAGTCTTTTGTAAGACTCCTTCAAGGGGAAATTGTTATTAGGTATGTACAGATTGGATTAAAAATTATCAATTACCAACGAGGTATTTTTAATTGAAATTACAGATTTTCTGGATATCCAAGGCGGATTTCTGAGATATTAAATTTTAACCTCAACTTGGTTACGAGAAAAATTTACAGGTTAGGGACTAAAAACTGTTTATGATGAGCGTTTAATGATCAGTTTGTATTAACATGAGTGGTTTGAAATAGGCAATAATGTATTAATTTTGTTGTCAGGTTGAAAATGAATAACTGAAAGGTCAAGGGCGGGAAATTATCTGCAATATTTATCAATTTATGAAAAAAGAAGGAAGGATGACAATGCAATTATCCCAATTACAAGAACGTGTTTCTGAAGCTGTAGGTGTGGCTCTAAACACTGTGAGAAGAATTATTAAAGAAGGAAACAGTACACCGGAACCAAGTCACCCTGGCAACAGTAAATTCTCTTCACCACGAAAAACTTATTAAACCAAGACCTAAGTCTTTAGATGCATGTGATGAAGAGATAATAAGAAAAATCATCTACTCATTTTATAATGAGGTGGTTGAAGAGGTTTAAAAAATTTAATAAGTGTTCTCAAAACAAATCGTTAAAACTAACTCGAGATACAACCCGTTCACCAAAAATAATGCCTTTGTCTCAGTCGGTAGTTTAAATAGGCCGGTTCATGCTTTTGTTTTGCTTAATTACCACAATTTATGCTGTTATTTCCAATTAACATCAATATAAAAACAGCAATGTAACACTAATAAAAATGATCTCGGACGCCAAGTTATTTTTTAATTATGCTTGGAATAACTAAACCGAGGTTTACAATAAAAAATTTTACCAAAATGTAAAAAATAAAAAAATATACAAACTATGTTTATTAACAGTTAAATTTAGGGTTATATAAAATATATCTTAAAAATAGCCTTATACTAAGAAATCAGTGTACCTGTTACAAAATATAATACATCTTCTTGAGAACCCCTGGTATTATAAAAATAAATGTGGAAATGCAAACCAAGGTGATGTCATCTTTGCACCAATATTGCGCAATATCTCGAAATAATGCTTTACGTTGTAAACCACCAAAATGGAATTTTACTTCTTATAAATTTTTCTTCAAGAAATTTGAACAATTCAATGTTTATTGCATTCTCTCGAAAGTTCAAATAAAAAATTGTGATCAAAATTTAGATCTGCATTGAATGCAAAATTGCAATCAGAAAATGAAAGCGTACGTAAAAGTAAAATTAAAAGGTAATTAAAATGTGCAAAAAAAATAAAATAAAAGTGCCTGCAAAGAGCAAATGTTTTAGATTTTTATGTAATACCAGTTAAATTATCTTACCATTAAACCAATGGCACTTATCACAGAATTTAGGTGGAAACTCAAAAATGGCTTCCTAAACAACACAACATTCATCAAGAAATGAAAAAAAGGACGCTTTAGATATCAGATGATGACGCGTTGCGCGAAAATATGAGCAGAAAAGAATAATTGAATGAAGTGGGAGTATAAACCATTAAGAAGATATGCAATTAAGTTATACCAAAATGCAAATTAAGTTGCCTACCACATACCTATAAATCATTAATAATTAATTTTTTTTTTTTTATTACAACTAAATGAACGAAGAACATAAATTACGGTATATTTTAATACAACTCAAAATGGATAGTTACAATTTATCAATAACAAACAAAATACACCCACATACCACAAAATTAAAAAACATCGAGGTGTTTTTTAATTTTGTGGGTACGTGGGTGTATTTTGTTTGTTACAGATCCTGCCACAGTTCCAGTGCTCCAGATTTTTCATTTATCAATACCCAAAAATGCACTCCGACCATAAACCACATTTTGGAGGGTGTCAATAAAGCTAGGATTTCGTTGGAAAAAGACGGAGGGTAATAGAAAAGAATTAGTGGAAAAAATGGACATTAGTACTAAACAAATCTAGTTTCTTCGAAAATTAAATAAATATAAAAAAGAGGAAAGTAATTTGGTGTGTAGTGATGAAACTTACTTACACAGTAGCCACACTGTACCGAAAACACGGGACGATGGAAGAAACCTTTGTTTGAAAGCTCCTGCTACCAAAGGCTAACGATTAATTATTGTTCATTGTGGAGGGAAAATGGCTTCATTCCTAATGCTTTAATGTTTAAGTCAGAACAGAAGACAGGAGACTATCATGATGACATGAACCACATAAATTATATTAAATGGGTTAAAGAAAAAGTAATAGCAAACTTACCTTAAAAAAAACGCTGCCAAATTATCTGCCATAATGCTTTCTCATATATGTAAATAAATAACTTCAAAACCTACAATACCTGAATTTGAGTGATATCGGTTTTTAAACACGATAATTCACCATTTTTGATCCGCTATTTTGAATTTTCTAATTTTGACAAATGATTTATTCTTAGCGATCTTAAAAACCCCAATACCAGACTTTCAAAAAAAATTTTGCACCCTAAAAACCGTGCGCCACTGGCAGTTTTTAAAATTTCTTTATTTAGATAATGTTTTTAAATTAATACTTACTTACTTAACCTTCACGCCATTCCCTTGCGGGGTAGGCAAAACAATCTCTGCCCCTTATTTATTTTTCATTCACAATCTTTCTCCATGCTTTCCTATCTCCGCATACCTCCCTAGCTTCCACAAGATTCATACATAGTCTCTGACATGCTCTTTTGTTTTTAACACTCGTTATCTTTCTTTCCTTTATCATAGATTCTACTACATTCAGCCAAGTTTTACACGGCCTACCAGGCCCGGCCTTTCCCCTAACCTCACCCACATATATTTGTTTCGTTAATCGCGTTGTTCATTCTCTCAATGTGACCAAACCAACGTAATGTACAACTTTTATATCTATCCATCATCGTCTTTTCCTCACCACACTCCGTCATGATGCATTCATTTTTTATCTTGTCCCTTCTCGTTTTACCACATTCGCTTCTCAGGAATCTCATACCCACGGCATTTATTTTTCTTTCGTGCTTTTTTTGACATACCCATGTCTCACTTCCATACAGTATTGATGGGACGAATAAGCCATTACAGATTGCTCGTTTCGCAGCTAGGCTCATGCTTTCATTTCTCATTATCGTCCACATACTTCCAATCACTTTCCTTCCAGCATTGACCCTTCGTCCAATCTCGCTCTCAATTGTATCATCTGCAATAAACATTCTACCGATATATACCAGCTCGTCCACTTGCCTCACAGTTTCATCTTCATTTTCTCCTTCCCGATTGAAAACCACAATCTTAGTTTTGTTCACGTTTACCTTTAGGTCCATGCTCTCACAGACTGTATCAAACTTCCTCAGAGCGGTTTCCAGCTCATCCGCACTGTCACTTAATAAGACTGTCATCTGCATACCACAGAAGTTGTACATTTACGTCACCAACCCTTACACCATTTGCATCGGTACATGCTTGTCTAAGACATTTATCCATGTATACATTAAACAACCGGTGACATCACACAGCCTTGTCGCACTCCTTGCTCAATATTCAAGTATTCACTCACACCTCCTCTCACCCTAATACATGCCCGACTACCGTTGTATACTGCCCTTATTCCATTTATTAGACCTTTATTTACGCCATATTCATTTAATATTTCCCACAGCTTCTCCCTATTCACTCTGCGATATGCTTTCTCCAGATCTACAAACGCACAGTACAACTTCCTTTTTACCTTTAAACACTTTTCGATCACCTGCTGGAAAGCAACTATCTGAACGACACATCCTCTCCCTGGCATGAAGCCGCCTTGCACATCCCACATCTTAGTTTGTGTAGTTTCTTGTACTCTATCAATCAGTATTCTTAATACTTTACCAGGAACGCTGAGCAAGCTTATTCCTCTGTAGTTCTTACAATCACTCTATCAAGTCTATCATACTTTTAGATTCACCTTTTTGCCATGTATACATATGCACATTTTTATTTTTAAACCACGTATTGGATACAAACAGGCTTCTCTCCACACAGATGTTTAGCAGGTGTTCACCGTTCTCATTGACTCTTTGGTCTCCGAACTTTCCTAGAACGCGTTCACTATGTTCTCTCTGTACACCCACCCGTCCGTTCATATCCCCCACTATGATCACTATTTCGTTTGGCTTACATACGTTCAACACGTTCTCTACTTGATTCCAGAAGTTCTCACGCTCCTGGTCTCTTTCTCCATTCACCGGTGCATAGCATGCAATAAGAAAAATTCTTCGAACTCCACTTTCATTCTAACCCATATTACCCAGGGAGATACCAATTCGTACTGTTTAACACATCTTTTCGCTCTTTCACTTATGATCATCCCAACTCCTTTTGCGCCATGCACTTCCGTCTCAACTCCTGACCATAGTGCCAGGCTGCCATCCTCCATGTCCACAGCATCCTTTCCTTTGCGCTTTGTCTCAGATACACACAGAATATCAAGGTGTCTCGTACATTACATTCGCAATTTGAAATTCTTTACCATGCATACCTCTAACATTCCACGTACCGACTCGCCATTCATTCCTTGCACAGTCGTCAGCAACGGGGCCTGTCTGTTTTGACCTTGACCGCCCCTTGTAGCCAGGTCGATCCGAGGCAGTTGTATTGTTTTCTTGAGTAATACCATAGCCAGCAGACCGGTTACTGGCCAAATTGTGCCCCGGACGATGTAGCATTCCCTACTAACGGTATCGTCCTACTACCGGACAGTTATTTGTCTACTGTCACGACATAATAGATAGATATAAATAGATCGTATACTTACTGTATGAATCTCAAAATGTTTATACATGTACATTTTTTTCTTACCTACCCTTCAATCACACCACGCGTTTAACCATACTGCTCTATACGCGATTCCTGGTTCCGCGCCCCTCACCGGACTTGCTGGTATTTATTAGCGACCAAATCATTCAATTATTATTTATTTTTTTATTTTATTTTTTTTCGCTTTTCGAGTTATAGTTATTTCATTGTCATTTAATGTTTATTTATCAAATCAGTTTTATTATTGTCGCGAGCCGTAACAACTTAAATAAATTTTTTATTACTTTTCTATGATTAATTGTTATTGTAACAATGTTTACCTGTTCGAGTCCAATCCTTAGACAAAAGGTTTACGTTTGCTTTATAATTTTTTAAAGTTGTAACAATCAAATGGGTTTAATAGAGCTGTATTTTTCGTAAATACTGTAGCAATCCTAAATGTTATTTCGCGCCTATTTCAACTAAAGATCCTTGTAGTGGTTAGATTATCATTATCTTTGTTTATTATTAATATTCAAACCGCTGGGTATAAAAACCTGTTCAAACGCTTACCCTTATTTGATTGATTTAGCAGCTGTCATTTAACATTTATTTAACTGAAAACACCGAAATAAAGCTAATTATTTAACTTAAAAAGTACGATAATCTTTTATGTTTAAATTTTTATTACAAAAAAATTTACAATTTACCTGATTTCTTGTTTTATTGTTTTGAATAATAAAAGGTATTTGAATTCAATCGAAAAAAGTAAACTTTTAGAGTAAAACTTCGTTAAATTTCTTATTTATTAAACGAATATTGAAAAGGAAGTGAAGTAATTGTTTAACTTGAAACTATGCAACTCTACTTAATTTACTCGATTCCTGTAATATGCTATTTACTATTTTAAATTTTTATTATTAAAATTTTCAATTTACAATTGCTGGTGACGCGCCTACCTGGTTTCCCTTTGCCTTTACCTGGTTTCTTGTTTTATTATTTGAGAATAAAAGAAGGTATTGTACTTTAATCGATAATGTGGACTTTTAGTAAAACTAAATTTTCCTTAAATAGCTACATTTATTATTTATAAAATGAATATTGTAAAGAAGTGAGGGATACTAATTATTTAAATTAAAACTATGAGGATCTATTCAATTTAGTATGTTTAATTTGCTACTAAAAACTATATTGCTTTATTTATTAACTTAATTCATTTACTGTCGGGTTTAAGATGTATTTATACTTCAATTGTTAAAAATTTTACAGAAACGCCCGGGTTTCCCCAAACGACTTGACCTTTCTTCTACTAAAATGCGTTTTATTTATTTGAGAAAAGAAACCGTATTTCATTCAAAATTTCGATTACAAATTAGAGCTAGTTATTTGTTTATTTATTTGCTTTTTTTTGCTTTTGAATGCGGATTCGGTCCAGTTAAAATTAAGTTATTTTGATTGTCATTGCAAACATGTTTACCTGTTTGAGTTTAAGCTTTAAGCTCACTACAGTTTTACGAGTTTTAACAATCACATCTGGTATGGGTTTAAAAGAGCCGTAATTTTTTCGTAGAAATTTAACCCTACAGCAATTCCAAATATTATTACGCGCCTTTTTTTGTACACGTTACAAAATTTTACTGGTTATATTATTGTCTTTGTCCATCATTAATATTAAAACTGCTGAGTCTAAAATATGTTCAAAATCTCATCCGTACCGTACAGTAACTCTATTGATTTAGAAATTGTCAAATTAATCCGGACTTGCTTCACTAATCCAAGGTAGAAGCTGGAGCCATCACAAACACATCCTATCGCTTTGACGACTAACATGAATCTCTCAAAATAAAGTTGCAAAATTGATCATTAGCCCACAATATCTGAATTTTAGTCACATCGGATTTTAAACACGATAATCCCCCTTTTTTGATCCGCCATTTTGAATTTTTTATTTTTGACAATCGATTTATATTTAGTGATCTTAAAAACCCGACTTTCAAAAAAATTGGTTGATAAATTAAAAAATGCACAAGTTTGTACCCTAAAACGGCGCGCTACTGGTTATATATTTTTTTATTTTGAAATTATATAAAAAAGTGTTAGTTTGTTTTTTTTAATTATGTAACTTTAAACTTTGAAGCATTGAATTTTTTAATTTTCTAATTCCCTAAATACCCCACACTGGTTGGATTTTGCTCATTAACGAACTCGGCCTAAATTTTATGACAAAGAATTTTTGTCACATCAATGGCCGTAATGGTTCAAAAGATATTCCAGACACAGATTTGTTTTTGTTGTCGATAACTTTATTGTTTCAAAAGATATTGCGCACACTCACAAACAATCAGACACGAGATTTTATTTTCTAAAAATGTGTTTTACATATTGTTTAGGCCACAAAACGTCGAGAAATGTAAAAAAAGTGTTTGAAAATTTAAACCGATTACATAGCTTTCTCTTTATACATGCGTATATAAGAAAGCAAGAAGTGAGATTAATAATATGCTAGTAGTGAAACAAATAGTATATACACCACGGTTGAGAGTACATTTATTGCCCTTGCGACTTATATCTTAATCTTCCACCAGAATAGCTAGAGGGGCTGCCCAAAGTTCCCTCGACCTCTACAGCGGAAGAATACGGAAGGACAACAGAGACCAAAGAGAACACCAACGACTGCGGCATCTTCTTCAACCCGCACCGGCGTGAGTTACGCCCGAGCGACGGCAGGCAAACTTGAAAAGGCGGAAGTACCAAGAGCGGCTCCCGTCGCTGTCATTACCCCTCCTACTTAACTCGCTTAAGGGTTCGACTCCATATTGGCCCTCCTCGGATGTATCAATTTAGAGAAGGCCCTACCTGTCATCCACAAGGTGGCAGCAGCGCTCGTTCAGGCGAAAACTGCGATGGGCCTGTGATCCTCACGCACGGTTCAGAGGTGGTTGCCCTGTTCGGGTAATCATGCCAAGGTCCGGAGCGAAGATTGGTGCCCTAGTTAAGTATACAGTACCGATAATTTATTTAATTCTGTTATGTTAACATCGACAAAGTATTCTTACATCTAACACATGTTTCGATTTATTTGAGATACGCAGGGCATCAGCAGCATCAACCACAAACGAGCAACATCAGGACAGTCTACAAAACAACTCCACCAACAGCATCACCACTACACCGCTTTTTTTTTGGACAAACCACATATCTCAACCCAAAGATGTCAACAGGCATAACACACAACCACGCAATCCACGCGCTAAAGAGGACGAAGAGTCCTAAGTAGCGCTACTACTCAATACACTATTACTTATTTTATTGTCTAATATAATATCCTTGTAATGCGTATTGTAAATATTTATATATTGTTAATGTATCATAAAATTTTAATAAACAAAAAAAGCTTAATCTTGCCGCTCGGCTGTAATAGTGGTCTTTTCAACCCTGGTGTATAATATATTATTCCAGTCCCTGCAGATGTATCATCTCCCTTCATAAAAATGCAGAAATGCCAGGTTCTGTCAACAAAAATATTTGGTGTGAAACAACGCACGGCCTCCCAACCTATGAAGCAGAAATTGAAAGAAATGACAATTGTAATAATAATAGTTTTATAGAATAATTATGCAACTGCTTACATAATACGTTCATAATAGACATCTAGATGCTTGCTTTAAAAAAAATTCCAAAGCCGCCCGCTTGTATAAAAATACTGATAATACAGTTTAAGCAACAAACACTTAAATTATGCCTCAGGATTTTTTTGCAACCAAATTACGCCTCGTCTCAAAAAATTGCATAGAACATAATTAATCGATATGTTTAAGATCTAAATCTTGGTATTTTTATATCTTTGAAATGCGCAGATGTTTCAGAAATGTTTGATAAAAACCAAAAACTGCACCTAAGAAACCCCCTCGCTCCACAGCTGGGTTTCTCCAAAAATTTAATCAACTCTAGGAGATATGAAATGAAACACACACATAGTGGAAAAAAGTCCATTGCATAACTTATACCTACATATGTAACGAGTGATCAATCTCAAGTGTATACCACGTGATCAAAATATTTAAGTTGGTACCACGGATATGTTGATAAGAAGCTGTATTGCTCTAGCTACTCTAGAGCATGGTTCGAGTAAAAACTACGATCAGTTTCAAATCTGTATGAAGGTCATTAACTTAGACATATTATAAAATATTATCTTAATTTAAATAATGACTATTTTGTATTTGATTAGACTGCATCCCTATAAAATACAACAAAATAAATAAAATATTTAATGATTGGATTAAATCATTACAAAATAATGAATCTTAAGTATTTAAATGTTATAATTTCATTATAATTAAATAAAATTTACAGTACATGTTTATGGAATGACAATGTCTTTTACAAATTTTTTTTAACTCCTTAGGTACACATTAGTTATCACACTTTGCTTTACAGCATACGTTCAAAATGACCGCCATTAAATTGTAAACCTAAGTTCATCCTACGTTGCATATTCGCAAATACATTTTGTAACATTTCGGCACCAATATTATGAACTTCATGAGTTATAGCATCTCGTAATTCTTGAAAAGTATGCAATCTTCTGCTGAACACTTTGTTTGCGTTTTAAAATACTACCAGTTTGCATGAATCGAGCTATCAAGCGATTACGATGTTGACTAAATGTTTCGTAACTAATATTTTCATTTGGGTACTCAACAGTAAATTGATCGATGCATGATTGCAATGAATAATGCCACTGCCCATTACCATCTTGGAAACCGCTACGAAAATGAGCCACAACAATGAATGTGTCGTGTTCGATTGAAAACGGCATGACGATTAAATTCGATATCACAATTTGAAATTCAGAATATATAATTTGTCTTGATATAGACAGTTTGTAAATAACTCAAGAAAATGCAGCCAACTGCAAAACAACAATATTAATAACTAGGGATTTTTGTCATACCACTACAGTACACTTGAGATTGATCACGTTGTATATGTAGGTTGGAAGGTATAAAGGGTTTGGTTTCGCTATTAAACAAACTGAAACACAAAAGAAAAGTCAAATTTGAATACCTTATATATGAATAGTATGTAAACAGTAAATTGATACTTCTGGTATAACCGAAGTAGTGGTATGCCACTATAATTTAAATTTAGGTTCATTGTTTCGATAAATGCATATAGGTTTGGTATATGTTCAATATTTTATTACTTAAAAGTCCGGACTCTCTCCATCACATAACCCCACTTAAAAAGGGGGAATGTTCATAGTTTCATACACCTTCATTTTAACTAATCTTGAAAAATATTTCATAATAACGAATTAAAATGTCAACCTGTTCTACAAAGTGTGGCAAAAAAGCAGTTTTAAAGGTAAATATTATAAATGAAAACAATTAACTTCAAAGGTTTTTCCAGCGACCAAAAACAGGAGATGTACTGTGTAAAGAATGTTTTTTTGAAGCATTTGAAACAGAGATACATTTTACGATTACTAGAGCAAAATTATTTAAACCTGGGATGACTGTCGCAATTGCAGCATCTGGTGGTAAAGATTCTACAGTACTTGCATATGTTCTTAAAGTTTTAAATCAACGTTTTAATTATGGTCTTAAACTAGTATTATTATCTATTGATGAAGGTATTACTGGATATCGTGATGATAGTTTAGACACAGTGAAAAGAAATCGTGATGATTATGAAATGCCATTAAAAATATTGTCATATAAAGACTTGTATGGTTGGACGATGGATGAAATTGTTGCAGAGGTATATTTAATTGTTTCTAAAAAATATAACATCGAATAATTTTAGATAGGTCGTAAAAATAATTGTACTTTTTGTGGAGTATTTCGAAGGCAAGCTCTGGATAGGGGTGCAGCATTATTAAAAGTGGATTGTTTAGCAACAGGCCATAATGCAGATGATGTCGCGGAAACTGTTCTCATGAATGTTTTACGAGGAGATTTGGCACGTTTAAGTAGATGTACTGCTATAATAACTGTAAGTTTTAGAATTTATTGTGCGGGTGTTTTTCATTAATTGTTAGGGTCATGGTGATGGTATTGCAAGGGTTAAACCTTTAAAGTATACTTATGAAAAGGAAATTGTGATGTACGCGTACTTCAAACAACTTGTCTATTTTTCAACGGAATGTGTTTTTGCACCGAATGCTTATAGAGGGCATGCACGAGTTTTATTAAAAGATATGGAAAAGATCGATCCCTCTGTAATAATGAACATAATTCATTCAGGTAAATATTGACCTTTTCCTTAGTACTGATTAAAATTTTACACTGTAGGAGAGACATTAAAAGTTCATGAAGAAGTAAATATGCCAACTCTTACAAAGTGTTCCCGCTGTAATTATGTATCGTCACAAGTAGTTTGTAAAGCATGTGTTCTTCTTGAAGGGTTAAATCGAGGTTTACCAAAGTTAGGTATTGGAAAATCTAGTAAAGCAAAAAAATTGATAGCTGAACAAGATGAAAAAAGAAACAATTGTATAAGTGGTGATACATGTGATACAAATAATTTAAGCAATAAGCAATGTTTGTGTAACAATAGTAGTACTGGACAAAATCAAGATGCAATAACATGGTGAAATTTTGATATAATTTTATGTTATTTTTGTTTGTATGTTTTATTAATATATATCAATTTATGTTGTTTTGTAAACTTATTTGTATGTTTCTTCACTATACTTCATGATTTTTTTATCCATTACATAAAGGTATTGGTCTCTTCACAATAAATTACTTTGCTTTATCACCAAATTAATATTGGCTTGAAAAATAAAATCTTTGTCTATAGTGAAAGTCACACTGAGAATGCAGTGTGGAGTCTTATGGAGCACACCGTTGCCAGTTGTCGTTATGCTAGGATCGGTTAAACCTCAAGTCCGGTCTCAGGCAAATTTCGGACAACCAGCAACACAGTGTGCCGGTCTCTCATTACAAATGCATAGCCTATACCCCGCCACACTGCATTCTCGGTGTGACTCGCACTATAGATATATTTGATGTTGAATATTGGCATTGTTAATATTCAGAAGAAAACTACACATTAATGTTAAAAATACATATTTTTGCCCTAATATCAAATTGGAAGGATTTAAATTTATTTCCACTGTATGGTTTGTTAAATTATCACAATAATGTTTAATATATAAACATTTTTCAAATTTGACAAAATTGTTTACAACATTTTTAACAATTTTTAACAAACATTACTACTGACGAAGATAACTGTAAGTGTTATCGAAACGTTTAGATTGTATAGTTTAAAGCACACCATTAAAAAACCCCAAAAAGATAAGTAGTTTATACACTAAGTGTCCACTTTCCCCTTTGTTGTGAATCCCACTTACCCAAACTATCTCAAAACCTTGGAGCGAGTGGAACCTATCTAATTGTTTAATTAGTTTTATAAAAAGTAACAATTTTTATAATAACCATATAATAATATATGCCGAATAATTACGTACCACTAAAATCACAACGTGGATTTATTTTTACAATTAATGGTAACCTGAAATGCACGTGTACAATTCAACACTTGCTTTACAAACCAATATAACAGGTAGCACTCACAGTGAGTTTTAAAATAGTTTTAAAACCATGTTTTCCACTTACCCCTTATTTTCACTTGCCCCAGTGTACCTTATGTGTAGTTGGCCACTGAGACCAATCGTAAGTGCTTATAATTCTCCTACTCACTCTCAAAATATTTAGCCAAAATGCTTCAGCCTATTTGTGAAAGTGCTAATTCATATATTAAAAATTCTCTATAAACTTAAGAACGTTCGTTTAGATACTAGTGATATTTTTGTTAGTTTTGACGTCTCTTTGTTTACGAAAGTTCCTGTACAAGACACTATAAATATTGTTATTAATAAGCATCATATTGATACAGACATTGTTAAGTTAGTTGAACATTGTATGTACTCTACATACTTTATTTATAGAAACCAATTTTACAAGCAAGTTTTAGGAGATCCTATGGGTTCACCTCTTTCGCCTGCTATTGCGAATATCTATATGGAAGGCTTTGAAATTCATGCTCTTAATTCAGCTGTGTTTAAACCTAAGTGTTGGTATCGCTATGTGGATGATTCATTTGTTATTTGGCCTCATGGTTTAGATACACTAGTTTCCTTCATCACTTAAATAATATACATAAGGACATTAAATTCACAATGGAAACAGCATCGAATAACAAATTACCATTTTTAGATGTAACTATAACAAAACGCGATGACAATACTTTCCAACACAGCTTGTTTAGAAAAGTTACATATTCTAGCCAATATGTTAAAGCACTATCCCATCACCATCCCAGCCATCTTCACGCTGTGATTAAATCTCTTGCAATCAGATCTATTCGCTTATCAGATGAAAACTCAAAAGATAAGGAACTAGCAGATTTGACCAATATTTTACAACATGATGGATGTTCATTAAAAACTATGAAGACTTGTTTCAGGCATCCCACCAAACAAAATATTTCATACGAAGAACCCAAACAATCAATTATATTACCTTATATTAAAGGCCTTACTGACCAAATTGGAAAGAAATTTTCAAAAACATATTTCGGACTGTGTTTCACTCTCATTGTACCATCCAACAATTGTTATGTAACGCTAAAGATAAAATACATGGCGAAAGTCAGGGAGTGTATGAGATTTCCTGTTGTGGTTGTTTTGGCTGTTACATTGGACAAACGAACAGGAGGTTACATGTTAGAGCTGACGAACACTACCTGGCTATAAAACATCACAATATGTCATCTTCTTTAGCCACTCATCACCTTAATACTGGTCATAAACTTAATACTGAGGAAATAAAATTGTTAGCTCCCCTGTATAATCTACAAAAACGCATCATATGTGAAGCTATAGAAATTGAAAACCGTCCTAACGCTTTGATCAAACGTGATGATAGTTCTCGTATTCTACCAGTCTATAGAATGATTTTAAAGAAACAATATACTCCAATACTAATTATAAATGAAGAAAGTGCGAATAATATGAGATTAACAACCACAGGTTCATCCCACATTAATGAGAATACTTCAACTTCCCACCAGGGCCCAGTAACACGCAGCAAACATAAATTAAAATATAGTGATAGCAGTTGGCAAGTGTCATAAATTAATTTGAATTTAATTTCACCTTTGTCAACCTTATTGAAAAAGAAAGTAAAGGTGCTTTCGAAACGTTGAATAGACTGTAACCAACACGAGTTAAACCTGAAATAAGTTTAATTTGTAATATATATATATATATATATATATATATATATATATATATATATATATATATATATATATATATATGTTGATGCGTTGGCTGGTTTGTCCTATATAGCTTTTTACGCACTCCCCACATGGTACTCCGTCCACTCCTTGCTCCTCGAGTGGAATTTTCGGGTTCTGGAGAATGTTGTCGACCTTCTTGTTGGTGGTAAAAATTGTCTCAATGTTGTGTTTCTTCAGCAATTTTCCTGTCTTGGAAAATATGTGTTGCGTATAGGCTGCTCCTTGTCTTTTAGCCTTTGATAGTTTTTCTGTTCTCTTTTTATATTTTTTGAGGAACCCATTTTGTAGAAGTGCGGTCTTGATCATATTTGTTTCTTGCCGGATGTCGTTTCCGCCTGCTAGGTGCTTCGATCTTGTTATCAGCGTTTTTACTACTAATTGTAGTTACGCTAAATGGTGATGAGAAAGTGACAGCTCAGCGACCAATCACACAAGCATCGAGCCGGAAAACCAAACAATTGAATTGAAGACAACTTTACGCTACTGATAAAACGAAAAGAACCAAATGAAGATCTACTTGACTTGGATAGAATATTTCTTTTCAATTGAGTCTCTTGGAGTAACAGTTCAACACAAGAAAAATGTAGCCAGTGAAGATGCACTAGCAGAAAATTTAATAAAAACAATCTCAAGAAGAAAGGACAATAGATGGGAGACCGGATTATTATGGAAAAATTGTAATGAAGAACTACCTGAAAGTAAAGATGTAGCATTTCAGAGATTTAAGTATATAGAACAGAAGATGAATTTAGACAGAATTAAGTACATCAGAAAATTGTCATTTACGAAATTAGAAAATACCCGCAAGAAAATCTGGTATTTACCGCACTTTGGAGTTATCAATTCAAATAAACCTGGTAAAATGAGATTTGTTATGGACGCAGTCTCGAAAAGCAAAGAAAAATGCCTCAACGATTTTTTGTTAAACGGTCCGGATTTATACAATTCCTTGGTTGGAATATTGTTCAAATTTCGAGAAAAATCTATAGCCTTTTCAGCATACATTCGGAAAATGTTTCATATGGTTTCGATAAATGAAGATAAGATCAACACGCTCAAAGAACTTTATGGATAGAATCACCTGATAATGATTTTGAAGTCTATGTCATCCAGGTAATAATTTTCGGAGCCGTGTCGTTCCCAGTACATTAAAAATTTAAACGTTTTGGAATTCTCAGAGGTTTATCCAGAAGCTGTTGATGCTATTTAACAAAGACATTACATGGACGATTACTTAGACAGTTGTGAAAATCCTGAAAAAGCTATACGGTTAATTCATGGTGTAATATCTATTCACGAAAAAGGAGGATCTGACCTACGGGGGTGGGTTTGTAATTGCGAAGAAGTATTCGATCGAATTCTAAAATAACATGGAAGTACCGAAAAATGTTTTGACAACGCTAAATTTTAGGACTGAAATGGCAGCCCAAAGAAGGTGTATTAAGTTTTCCTTTAAATTATGTTGAAATTATATCTGGACGGAAAATTCCTACAAAAAGAGAGATGCTCAAAGTAATTATGTCACTTTTTCACCCCTTAGGAATTTTGGGACTTTACATTGTAACGGCGAAAATTTTAATGCAAGATGTATGGAAAAGTGGTTTAGGATGGGGCAACAAAATTTCTAATGTACAATTTAAAAAAATGGTTAAAGGATTTAGCAAAAATTAAAATTTTAAAAATTTAGAGATGTTACAACTATAATTTGACAGAAGATACCAATCTAGAACTCCATTTATTCTGTGATGCCAGTGCTGAAGCCACAGCCACTGCAGCATATTTTAGAATTGAAAATGGAGAAAAAGTAAATGTATGCATGATAATATCGACGAATCTAGTTAGTCCTTTGAAACCGTTAACGATAGCTAAACTTGAACTTCAAGCAGCTGTATTCGCTAGTCGTTTAGCTAAAACAATAGAAAAGGAACATCGACTCTAAATTAAGAAAACTATTTTTTAGTCTGATTCAACTACCGTACTTAACTGGTTTAGCTCCGAAACAAAGAAGCTTCCATCATGTATCAGCAACAGAGTAGGAGAAGTTTTAGAAAATTCGAACTTGTCACAATGGAGATGGGTCCCTTCCAAATCTAATGTTGCAGATGATGCTACAAGGAGTGAACTGAAACATAATTATCTAAAGAAAAGAGATGGTTTATTGAACCGGATTTCTTATACTTACCTCCCTATTTTTGGCCAACAGTAAACTTAACTCAACAAAAAATCGTTACCATGCAAAAATCGTTAAAATTACTGTTCTAAACAACAATACGAAAACCATTTGAAAGGAACGCATGCGAAACAAGGGAAAAGAGAATTTAGTCACTGCCAGCACCTCAATGCGATATTACTACCTCTATTAGACCACCATAATTGCAACTGTGTGCAATAACCTATAGGTATATATATATATATATATATATATATATATATATATATATATATATATATATATATATATATATATATACTGTACATGCATAAGTCTGTTGAAAAAGCCTAGATAAGTTTTAATGTCGAAATATAATATTAGTGAAAGTAGTAAGTAAAAACAGTTGTAAAGATTTAAAAGGTAACAAGTGACTCATGCTAATCGAGCATCTCCGAATATAAAAGTGGGTTTAAGACCGTCAAGTGAATCGAGAACTGTAGATGTCGTCATTATTTATTTACATTTATCTAGGACATTAATTTAAACAAAGAAAAAACTGTGCTTTATTCCGTTTATTTGATAGGACATTCATATTTTTCTGCATAGTAGTATTAATTACATATCTTGGCGTGTAATATGAATTCGATCCAACCGATAGGAATAAACTTATTTTTTATGTAATCAGACCATTTTTTGTGTGTCAGTTTGAAAATTGATAATATTCCATCATTAAAGCCTTTTAGTTTAAACATTTAATTATTTCAGTAAATGAAATCTAATCCTAAAGATATTCACCCTAAACCGAGAATATCTATCAAATAGTGTCAACAAATCTGTATTTTAAATATTATTATCGTAAAGAAATAATTATTCACTTACAATTTACTAGTTTAAGGAATTAATAATCTGATTTATGCTAAATTACCTTAGTTAAAAGTAATAAACGTGAATCCTTAAGCTGTGATTGATTATACAATTTTTTCCGAGAATTTGATGAATATGAACTTCCAAAATAAATTAATTACGATAAATTGTTTTGATGAAAAACATATTTACAATTTTATGGAATTAAGATCTGGAACATTGGTAATAAATTAGAGAATTACCACCAGTAAGTACATCAGATTAACAAAACAATTTGAAACATATAATTGAGAAAGATAAGCTGTAGTTAATAGGATAGGTCTGAAGTAATAAATTTATTCGTGGATAACATCCCAGCAAACAATATTACCCTTCAAAGTTATCTTGCGAATAAATTTATTAAGAAATGGGAAGGCTGGCCCTAAGTTTTATTTGTTTGGCTGGTGAGCTTAAGAATACATTTTTTGTTGAAAAAGCCAAAAAATGTATTATTTCCAAAATGAGCTTCACAGAATTATTTAAATGTTAGATATTGACCAGGAAGAACAATCTGATTGTTTAATGTTTTTTTTTGTGCTAAGTGCACTTGTGTTGATATTAGCAAAGATGCTTTCCCGTTGTAATAAAACGTTATAAATAACTTTAATTATCAGAATACAAACGTTTATCATATACATCAAACTTTTTGAAATAGACCAAACGGTGCTCCTTATTTTCATTTCAAATCCTTAAACAAGTCAGCAGCTTACAAACGCACAACACAAACCTTTGTGTTGACGTATGTACTTCTAATTTTATGCAATGTATTTCAGATGATACACACATTTAGAAAAAACTAACGTAAACTGCAAAAGATGTCGAGTCCGCTATTGCTTTAATAAATAGTGCACAATCATCTGTTAATGACGCAGCGAATCAATTTGGAATTCCTAAAACCTGCCTTAAACGACACATTAAAAGTGAAATAAATGTTCATTTTCACTAAAGTAGGTTCTTGTAAGACGAGTTAGAAAAAGCGTTTTATGGTTTAACACCTCTGACTCTCAGCAAAACTGTATTAGAACTTGCTGAGAAAGTGAACATTAATCACTCATTTACTTGGGATAATACAACCCTTAATTGGGTGTACAATTTTAAAAGAAGACTCCCCACTCTCTCACTGAAATCCGGGAATTAACAGAGTTGCGCGAGTAGTTGGCTTCAATAAGGTAAGGGAACCAAGTTTTTTTGATCTGCAAAAAATGCAGTTTTCAGGCAAACCAAGTTTATAATAATGATGAAACAGGAATAAGTACAGTACCCAATCCAGGAAAACTCATCGCAATAAAGGGTACGTATTGTTAGTACAGAGAGGGAATTTAACAATACTGTAGCATGTACAATGTCGGCATCGGGCGATCTTGTTCCACATTTTGTGTTTTTTCACAGGAAAGGAATGATTCCTGTATTAATGAAGGGATGTCATGCAGGCGCAGTAGGATATGCACATACTACAGATTTAATCGACACCGACTATTTCGTAAAATATTTAGAACACTTCGCTTAATGCATTAGAAAACAGAAAGGTGCTATTGACAATGGATAACCACTCGTCACCATAATATCACAAAATTATAACCAAAGCACAAGACCTGAATATCATCATGATATAATTCCGCCGAATATCAGTTACTGGAATGCATAAATTGCGATGGCAAGAGACTGCGTCCTCGGCGAATTTGTTGAATTTCAATGTTTTTCCGATATTTTCATACAGAAATAAAAACGTTTCTTTGTTATTTATATTTTTATATTTGAGTTAAATGTGGCACAAGCAATTTTTTGCTAAACGTACACTTTCACATACGAATGACACAGTGTGTCCTGACCCATGGCCCACAAAACACTGCTTGCACTCAGTTGATTATAATACAAAGTAAAATAAAAATTTTAGTAAAGTATAATTTTAATAATAATTACACTCTTTAGGGCTTTTCTGTTCCATGAAACCGTTTTGTGACAATTTTAAATATATGCTGTAGCAACGTTAAAGATTAGGTGTCCTCTGTGCCATACCCTTCCCTATTACTTTGAGCGGTTCTTTAGTGAAGCAAGGGCTTTTGGCATATGTAATGATAAGCTTAGATATTTGCATTTGGGAAAATTACTGTATATGGATGCATAAATTAGAAACGATGGTATTGAAAACTGCACATAAACATGAAACCGAAGACATTAAACAATATTACAGTATTTTATCGTAAATTAGTTAGTTTTCTATTTAAAAAAATGCACTAAAACTTAATTTGAAGAGAGTATTACAGCACTGTTTGGTACTTGGTAGTAGATAAGATTTTCGTTTAAGTACTTTTAGTCCAATTTATTTCCATTTTTCTTTACTTCAAATTATTTCATATAAAGTGAGTGTTGATTTCATCCTCTTGTGTATCATATTTTGGTGAGAATTAAGCGTAATCATTATTACTGTTCCAAATCGTCCAAATTGTTACGAAAAATTATTCAAGTATGCCTCTTATTATTTTACTCCCATCACTATAATCACCCTTGTTACACTTCAGTCGCATGATAAATAGGTCAACGGTGGGATACTTCTAGACGACGCGTATAGATGGCGTGTGCATTCCAAGTTAAAAGACAAACATTTAAACGCTTTCGCACTTCTCAATATAAAAATTATTGTAGATGAGGTACACACCTGTGTATACTTTTCACTTACAAACAATGATATACTTCATAAAACAACCTCTATGAGTCGTGAAAATACACGACGCAGCTCACAGCAGTTGTCTGTGGGTCGCAGCAACGTGATAGTAGGTACAAATTCAACTTTGGCCACAGAACTACGCTGTCGATCAAATGGGAAGGGCACGTGTTGTTTTGTTTTCAAACGATTCAAAATTATGGGCAGTAATTCACTGGTTATTATTCACTTTTAACCTCAAATCAACCCTTCAACACCAAAATATAAACACAAAGAACTTCGAGCGGCTTACTGTCAACTGTCAACGAGCGTGAATGGTGTACTTTGATTTCGTATTTCGACGCATTTTTATGACTTTCCACTTTACGTAGCGGCACATACTTTTTTCTAGAATCGATATCCAAAGTAGGCATTTGCGCTCGTATTTGACAACGCAAACGTCATCTTTTCCGAGGAATGTCACTTTGTCGCTTATAAGCGACCAAATAAAAAAAAACGCTCGCTCTCCCAATTATTAACTATAAATCAAATATGCATTGCTCAGAGTATCCAATGACAACGAGTTAATGACATCTTTCATTTGAATGAAAAATTTTCTTCATTCATCAAATTAAATAAATTTTTGGAAATATGTGAACTGCTCGATTGTACAAAAAATCATGTGTGTAATTCGAGCGCAAATTCATTGTCGATTTCAAGAGATTGCCGCGCGACGATATATCATTTTGCGCTCTTAATACACAAATAGCTATTACGGCACGTATTTCAGCGTACGAGCGGGAATCCGCCTTTAGTGTGGTTAGTGCGTGTTGGAATCTTATCTATAATCACGATGTAGTACTTTAGCCACTGATATACTGACAACTGGCTCTGGAGAGTTTAATTGTTTTTAACTTTTATTTAATTATTTATTCTTACATTTAAATAGTTTTTTATCATATAGTTATTTTCATCATATTAATATTAAAGTATCTTATTTAAGTGGATTTTTTATTGCGCTATAATCGATGACTCATTGATAGTGTTGGAAAAAACATGAAATGTATTATAATCATTAGCCAATTAAAGTAAGATTACAAAATCAGTTTAGAAAATCCAAGCTAAATCAAAATGCCTTGTACTAAGTGCAGTACTGAATTTACATTATTAACATGGAAAATAAAGTGCACTGATTGTGAGCTTTATTATTGTTCAAAGTGCTTAAGACGAATGCATGGGTATGATGTTTCTTTAAATTTCTGTACCTAAATATTTTACGTTTTAGCTCATTGTATTGTGAAAAGTGCTTAATTTTAAACAAAAGACCTCCAGATCGAGAAAAATTAATGGAGCTTCGAGCAAAAGATTTACAAGATTATTTAAATAAACATCATATATCGACTCATGGTTTAGTTGGTAAATTAATTTATAGATGTGTATATTCTAATAATTAATTTTCACATTCTAGAAAAGTCAGAATTAGTAGAATTATTTTATAAGAGGGCAATACCTGTAGGTAGTAAAAAATCTACAAACCGAATAAGTTCAGTTTTAGGTGGATCTGTCCCTAATATAGCAGCTCAAGGCCAAGATCACATTAACCAATTAAAATCTAACTTAAATAATATGCGAAGTTAGTTTTACAAATACAAATACAATTCGTTCAATGTTAATGTTGTAGGTTATGCAGAAAATACTCTTCACACTTTAGGTCGTAAGATTGGTTCACAGGAAGGTAATCCCAACCATTCTTATCAAGAGCAAACTTTTGAATCTTATGTTAATGCTGATGTTCCAATAGGGCAACCAAGTAATGTGACTGTAAATACTTCTCTGAGAACTGAAACTTATTCCGAAAACCCACAACCAACAAGTTCAAATGTGAGTAAAAAATTGTTATAAGTTCACTTTGTTGCCACTCAACTTGTGCGTTTCAATTAAAAATGAAATGATTTATTAATGATATTTTTTGTCATTTTTAAGATTTTTGTCTTTAAATAGTGGTGTGGCAACTGTGACAAGTTTTTGCGATTTACCTAGATGGGAATGTTGTATTGTTTATTACTCTGTTTTAAAGAGCCAACAAGAGACTTTTAAAGAACCTAGTAAAAGTACACCACCACCCAGGTATCCTAAATTATCAGATTTTAATAGTATAGAAGACTTAAATGATTTATCTGTTAAGCAACTAAAAGAGTTACTAAGTTTAAATAGGGTTAATTTTAAAGGATGTGTTGAAAAGACAGAATTATTAGATCGTGCAAAATGTTTATGGAATGATAATAACAGTAAAAAAGGTAATACACTTTTTTCATTAATTTTTATGTTTATTAATACTTTTTATAGGATTTGACGATTCCAATTTAGAAAATATATGTAAAATATGTATGGATGCACCACTTGATTGTGTTTTATTAGAATGTGGGCATGTTGCAACTTGTATAGAATGTGGTAAACAATTAGCTGAGTGTCCGATTTGTCGTCAATTTGTGATTAGGGTGGTGAGAACTTTTAAAGCGTAAATTGTTAAAATGTTAATAGCCTGTACCTATTATTGTATTTTAAAATTGTTATACATATTTTAAAATTTCATCTCTATATAAATCACAATTTCTATTAAAAACAAATGCTAGTGATATATAAATAAAAGTATAAAACATTTTTAAGTTTTTAAGTTTAAAATGTTTTATAAATGTTAAGATTTTCTTTAAATGATTGTGATAACATAATTAGGGAGTCGTGAGTCTACCAATTATTATCTGTGTTAAATTGAACTAATGATAAAATTTTATTAGATTTACTTTTTATGTTTCATGTATAATGTTTATTTTATATATTATGTACAAACTTATTATAAGCAACTGAAGTTCAATTCTAATTCACTTGTAATTTTCTTTTCTATATTAGCATATTCACTGTCGCATGTATTTGATACTTGTCAAATTTTTGCTAAAGATCTGTACATACTATGTGATATATTTTCAGTAACAACTTCATTACTTTAGCAAATTATGCAATGTGGAACATGGCTAGACCTGTGGGGTAGATGTGTATAGGTACGACCAATGTATTCCAGATCGACCATATATCGCATATTATGATACATGAATGTACTGACAATCAATGTGTGATATCAATAACATTATTATAAAAGAAAGCAGTGCACATGCTGGAGTCTCAATACATTTTAAACGGGGACCGTGGATGTGTTACAACTGGCATGATTACTGTTAATTGTATGTTTTTTTTTTTGTTCAAATTATTTGTTAAGAATATTATCTTGATAGATCTATTCAGTACACAATTTTATGCATAATTGCGTTTTTTGAAAAATTCTAAATAAATTTGAATTATTTTTATTTATGTAGCCTTCTTTAAAATTTATTTTGTCTATGTAATTCATAATTTATACATTTTTACCTTCTAACCTACATATACATATGTAAAGTATGTTTCATACTTACAGTTCAGTCAATATACTTTTACTTAAAAAAAAATCAGAGGTTCTCAATAAATTTGTTAAATAGTTTTGTTGTATTTGCACTAGGTACTAATACATTTAAAATGCGTTTACTTTTAATGTTAAGCACTTTACGCATAAAAATATAAATTATGTGGTTGTAATTGTTATTTTAAAGTTATTACAAAATTCAACCGAACTTAACCCTTGTTATCAATAAAAGCACAATTAACATTCATAATGTACTAAGAATGAAATGCTTATATAATGGAATTTGTTTTGTGTTCTACATTATGCAAAACAAATTACTCTTAATTGGTTTATAATAATATGGGGATGAATACAGTACCTCAATAATCTGGAATTCGAATTCTTTGGATCGCCCAATAGGATACATGTTGTATGTTATTGTCTGGATCATCTCGTATTTTATAATCCGGGTATATAAGCCTGGACAGGATTTTTCATGCATTCAGTCGAATTTACGGCAAACACATTTCATTTGGTACCATTGCATAAGCGGGTAGATAAAAAGGCAACAAAACGAAAACATGAAACTTTAAAAGAGAAACTTGAAGTGATAAATCGGTTAGAATGAGGTGAGATTGGCAAAATGTTATGTATTTCTTATCTATGATATCAAACATAAAGAAAAATACACAAAAATTAAAAAGGTAAGACCTAAACATACATAAATACACTATCCAATAATTATTTTATAAAGTGTAATACTATATGTATTGTGTTTTGCAGTTTCGTCAGGAAGTGTGATCAAATTTCAACTGCTAGAAAGACATTAAAACAAGCATCCAGAAATGGAGAAACTTCTTTTTTAGTGGTTTTGTAAGCAACGGTCTCTAGAAATTCCCATATCGTATTAAACTGTGTCAGCAAATGCAAAGCAGTTGTATCAAGTGGTGTATGGACAATAAAATTTTGAAGCAAGTCGAGGTGGGATTGCAAATTTCAGGAAAAGGCATGGTTTGCGTTCTAATGATGAAACTGCTGTTAATCCATTTTGTCCGCATTATCGGAGAAAATCAAGGAACTTAATCTGCTGCCAGCTCAAATATACAATGCTGATGAGTCGGCGCTGTACTGATAAATACTTGTGGAAAAAACAACACCTGGATGGAAGATAAGTAAAGAGCGTGTTACCTTGTGAGATTGTGGAAATGCTGATGGTTCACACAAACTCCAACTTTTGGTTATAGGAAAAGCACGAAATCCGAGAGCGTTCAAAAATCAACACATTTTCCAGTCCAATATAAATCTTCTTGTAATGCTTGGATCACATCAGCAATATTCCGAGAGTGGTTTCACAAATCATTTATTACTCAAGTAAGAAATCATTTAAAAAATCAAAATTTACCGGAACGTACTCTTCTTCTAATCGATAATGCTTCAGTTCATGGGTCTGTTGATGAATTGTCTAGCAATGATGGTCAATATACAGCATTCTTTTTTTCCACCAAACTGTACCGTACTTCAGCAACCGATGGATCAAAACGCCGCCAGATTGACTAAGCTATTTTACCAAAAAAGCCTGTTGGAGTATACTTTGTCTCAAAAAGAAGAGAATGTTGCTCCACTTTTAAAGAACATAATTTAAAAGATGCTGTGTGCGTACTTAGTAACGCATGGTTAAAAGTTTCCGCTGAGACCTTAGCAAAATGGAACCGGCCTTGTTATTTCAAAACTATTCAAGCTAAATCGATAAAATTTAATATGCTGTTTACAAAGCCTTCTATTATTTCCACAGTTTTGTTATTTTTTTACTGACAAGGTTGAAAAACTGCACAGCCAACTTGATTTTTTTTAAATAGGAAGGTTGGGGCCAAATCGCATACCTTTTGAAAGGTATTTTCAAGTAGAATTCAGCAACATGCCGCTTGCCTGTTGTCTCTAAAGATAACTTCACTATTGTAAATTAAAGATTGGGAGTACGTATTAACAGGATAACTGAAGATCCAGTTAGCATGGGAACAATGAATTGTTTTGGTGTTTAATGTAACATCAGACTGTTGAAACCGTGTTTTAAGTTTATGAAGTTCATCTAGTACAAGAATCATTTATAAGTGATGATCAAACTGTGTCCCATTAGCCTCTTGGCACTAATAGATTAGATTAGAAAATCCTTCAACTGAATTCAAAATGAACTCGCGAGGAATATTTGATTTATCGAGGTAAATACACTAGTGTCTATTTCCTGTGCTATACAAATGAACCCGGCCCGACCTTCAGACAGCTAAATATAGAGCAAAAAATGGAAATTAAATCTGCGGTAACCTAGGTTACCGTAGATTTCCATTTTTTAATTTGATAATATAAATCTACGGTAACCTAGGTTACCGTAGATTTAATTTCCATTTTTTTTTACTCTTTTTTGCCTTGATCATGCGCAATGCATAAACTTCATTTGTAGAGCACAGAAAATAGACGTTAGTGGTAATTCGATTCTTCAGGTAACCCCACAAGATCGCGGTCGCGGTGGCCATTCAATACGTCCTAGACGTCCAATCCACCTTTCCGGAAAAAAGTTCAAATAAAAATAAGCACGAACTAACCATTGTTTTCAGCGCTCACTAAATCTTCAGTTATCCAGTTAATACTTACTCCCAACTTTTAATTTACAATAGCGAAGTTATTTTTAGGGATAACTATGGCAAGCGACATGTCGCTGAATTCCACTTGAAAATACCTTTCCAAAGGTATGCGATTTGACCCCCCTTAGTATTAAAAAAAAAAACCAAGTTGCTGTCAGTTAAAAAAATAACTAAACTGTGGAAATAATAGAAGGCTTTGTAACCAGCATGCATATTCAATTTTATTGATTTAGCTTGAAATAACAAGGCCGTTTCCATACATTTGGTACGCACTGTATATAAATATGTACATACATACTGCATATGTATTATGTACAACGTACGTTTGCGTCAAATATTTTTTTAGTTTTTTTACCTTAAAAGGTTTTTTTTTAATTTCTCTGATATGTAAATACATTCCTACATTTTAATAAAAGATATTTTCTACAGAAAATAGCTTGAAAACTTGCTGTTTCGGTAATCCGGATTTTTTGCTAATCCGGATCAGTCCAGTTTTTATTAGTCCGGATTATCGAGGTTGAACTGTACAGGTATTGTGAAATATTGGAATTTTAATGGATAACCAGCTAATACGTTACAAGTTTTGGATATTTTATTTACTAGTTATTTACGTTCTTTGGAGTAGTATCAATCGACGTATTAACATTTATTTTATATAATTGATATTAGTTAACTTGATAAGCGAGCATGACGCACGTAATTGTTCAAAAGAAACCTGGGCAAAGTTTAAGTATTTCAGAAAAGCAGATGATCATGAATCTTGTGAACACTTTTCTAAATCGGGACAATAATTATTCATTATCAAATATAATAAAGCAGGTGTAGGAAATCTGATGTTTCTGAAAAAACTATTTTCAAAGTGCGGCAGGAGTATACATATAACGGCTTGCAAGAGATCTAAAGATTGTAAGATTTCTTCATCTCGTGACAATAAATACGACGGAGAAGTCAGAAATTAACTTGCGAAGATTGCATGATTTCTTTTGGGAAAATACACCACCAACAATAAACATAATTTTAACCAGAACAAGAGGATGAAAATTTGCCACATTTTTCACGTATCGTTTGCTATGCAATATGGACTTCCAATATGTAAAGCGCGGAATAAAACCCGAACAAAGGTATAATTTACTATACTTGGACGAATCATGGGTAAACGTAGGAATAGGTGGATAATTCTGTAAAAACAAGTCGAGACGCATTCATTCGCGGTCTAATAATAGGTTTAAAAACTCCAGCTGCTCATGGCCCTTGTTTTGTTCTGTTACACACGGGATCTGAAAATGGTTTCTTTGAAGGTACCGAATTGCCATGTCTGGCAAAAAAGAATGCCGGGGATTATAATAACAAAATGAATGGACCCCTTTTTGAAAATTGGTTTCAAAATCAGTTAGTTCCAGATGTCAGAAAAGATAGTTGTGATGATCGACAATGCTGCTTAACATAACCGAAAATCGGAAAAAATTCCGAAGAAATACAACAATAGCTCCGATCAAAAGATATTTATTTTCAAGACTATTATTTAAAAGTGGAACTATTGGAAGTAGTCAGTGCATACAGAGCAAAATATGGCGGATACAGACTTGAGGAGATCGTTAAACAGAACGATGTAAAGATTCTGCGGCTTTCAGCTTACCACATCGAACTAAATCCTATAGAGTTGGTATGGAGTGAAGTAAAAGCCACAATAAAATCTTTAAAGAAGGTGAAGTGAGATCCTTAATTACGGAAGCGTATTCCCAAGTTACGGCAGAAAAATGGAAAAATGACGTAAAACACGTAATAGAAAAAGAATCAGTAATGTGAAAAATTGAAAATCTCATGACCTACGTGAAGTTGGCAGCCAAAATACAGCAGTCAAAATGCCGAAAACAACCGAACGACTAGTGGCGCGCCGTCTAGCACTAGAAAGTAGTATGCACATGCGCACACGTCTAAGTTGCCATTATCCGGCAGCCAAACAGGAAATTTTAGATCCCACCCTTAACACCAAATTCAAACTAGCCCTTGAGATTCAAAAAGCACAACAAATTAAGATAATACAAATTTTCCATCGCTCTCAAACAGCTTTTATATTTTGACAATTACAAGCTAATTTGGATACACGGTTAGTGTACTCAAAAAAATTGGCAAGAAAAAGGTTTCACATTCTAACCCTTACAATGTTATTCGGATTTACCGTTACTATCCCAAAAAAAATTGCCCGTCTGAGGGGTTGAAATCCACCCCCAAAGTATTAAAACATTTATCTATCATCCTTAGCAAAAAGGTTTCACATTCTAACCCCTACAGTGTAATTTGAATTCATCAATATTATCCTCAAAAATATTGGCAAATTACATTGTAGGGGTTAGAATGTGAAACTTTTTTTTAAGAGTGTTATATGAATTTTTTAAGAGCTTTTATCCCCTCAGACGGGCAGTAAATGAATGCCACATTTTTTGAGATTTTAGTGGTAAATGCGAATTACACTGTAAGGGTTAGAATGTGAAACTTTTTTATAAGGGTGAATTTTTCTATATTTTGGGGGTGTATCTCAACCCCTCAGACGGGCAGTAAATGATTGCCAATTGTTTTGAGGGGAATAGTGGTAAATGTAAATTACAATGTAGGAGTTAGAATGTGAAACCTTTTTTATAAGGGTGTTATATGGATTTTTCTATATTTTGGGGGTTGATTTTAACCCCTCAGACGGGCAGTAAATGATTGCCAATTTAATTTGGGATACTAATGGGAAATTCGAACAACAATGTGAAGGTTGAATGTGAAATTTTTTCTAAGGGTGTTATATGAATTTTTGATTACTTTGTGGGTGGATTTCAAACCTTCAGACGGACAGTAAATGATTCCCAATTTTTTTGGGAATAATAGTGGCAAATGTAAATTACACTATAGGGGTTAGAATGTGAAACCTTTTTTCTAAGGGTGTTATATGAATTTTTTAAGACCTTTGGGGGTGGGTTTTAACCCCTCAGACGGGCATTAAGTGATTACCAATTTTTTGGAGATATTAGTGGTAAATGCGAATTACACTGTAAGGGTTAGAATGTGAAACTTTTTTATAAGGGTGTTATATGAATTTTTCTATATTTTGGGGGTGAATTTCAACCCCTCAGACGGGCAGTAAATTTGGGAATAATAGTGGTAAATGCAAATTACAATGTATGGGTTAGAATGTGAAACCTTTTTTCTAAGGCTGTTATATGAATTTTTTAGTACTTTGAGGGTGGATTTCAACCCCTCAGATGGGTAGTAAATGATTGCCTATTTTTTTGGGACACTAATGGTAAATACGAATAACATTGTAAGGGTTAGAATGTGTAAACTTTTTTCTAAGGGTGTTATATGAGTTTTTAAAACTTTAGGGATAATAGTGGTAAATGCAAAGTAAACTGTAGGGGTTAGAGTGTGAAACCATTTTTCTAAGGGTGTGAATTTTTTAATATTTTGGTGTTGGACTTCAACCCCTCAGACGGGCAGTAAATGATTCCCAATTTTTTTGGGAATAATAGTGGTAAATGCAAATTACATTGTAAGGTGATTACAATTTTTTAGGTAATACATTTTCTAACTTGGGTAATTATCCAACATTAAGCTTGTAATTGTCAAGAATAATAGAAAGCAATGTCATGTCTGGTGTGAATGGAAAGTTTTATTATTTTAGAATTGTTGCTTTTGAATTCATCAAGGGCGTATGTTTGCAATTTGGTGTATAAGGTGAGATCTAAAATTTCCTAATTGGCTGCTCGATAATGGCAGCCTTTAAAGGTGTGCATCCATATTTTAAACTTTGGGTAATAGTGATAAACGGCGCGCACTGGTCGTTCGGTTGTTATGGAACCATTTTAGGATGTGTTTTTGGTGTACTTCACGGTGGTTAACCCACGGACGAAATTTCCAGCAATTATTTATAAATTTTAATGGTGATACTTAGCGGTACATGATTATTTAATCTAGACGTTGATGACAGTGAGTTGAATAAGAATAAAATTATAACTGGTAATGTAATTATTTTATTTATAATTTCTTTTATGTCAAAAGGCAGACTGATGAACAAATGAAAGTTATTAAAATTTCTATTGGTGCACCTAATGTTAAAATCTGCTGTCAATTGTTAACTTAACGGCTGTAACGTTCGTTGTAATAAATATGAGTTATTTGCAAATATTAGTGTAACTTATGAAAATTTTAGTCATTTGTAATACTGTTAATGTATTGTTACTTTTTGCCCGCTTCTAATTACCCGTAAAATACTTTTAAAATAAATTAAATTTAAGAATTATTTTATTATAAAATTCATATTACAATATTGTTTCAATAGCGCTGAACAAAAATTATTAAATATTTTGCAGATTAAGAAATCTCTTGATTGTTAATGTACCATTGAGTAGTAAACACAATAAGTATGATTTAATTTATTAACTAGGTAAATTTTACTCAACCAGTTCCGTGTGAAACCTGTTGTTTCTTTTCCGTTTAACCTAACGTAAAATAGCTTATAGGTATAGAAAATTATGGAATTAACTTTTATTTAAACACTAATGCTAAATTGATCATACCTGAAAATTATAATAGTAACAAAGCTTCACCAAGATTGGACCATTGATGTACACATAGAGTTATTTGCTGGTGTGTTTTCAACGTATCCTGAATTACGGTTCCATTCCTTTAACTAAGAAAATGTGTACATATATTTAAAAAAAATTTTGACATTAACTTTTCTTTTATAAAGTTTCTAATGACACCGGAAATAAGTTTAAAATTACAATGCTATCAGTGACGAGTTCAAAGAGTCTGCAACGCACTATGGAAAAGTATTTTAAAAAAATAAAAATGTTACTTGTATCGGTTCAGCATACCCAATAAAAATAAATTACTTTGACATATTCAAAATGAAAAGTATTAAAAAATTTACTTGACGTTCACATACAATAAAATTAAATTACTGTTAATTCAATTTAATCGATTAAATTTTCGTTATGTATGTAGAATTTAAATTTACATCAGTTTCAAAGATCATAAATTTACATGATTGTTGAATTTGAATTGTAGCTCGGTTACTCTAAGACAAAGTACAGGTCGTAGGTTCAAATTACGAGGTAAACTTTATTTATGTATTTAATAAAATTAATAATAATTTTAATTACATATTTACCTTTGAACTTATTCGTTCATAACAAAACTTATAATACTTTGACATATGTCACTTGACCACTGTCATGGCGGCAAATTCAAACAATTCGCATTAAATGTTTCAAAAATTGGGATTAGACGACAAAATATTGAAAAGTTTTAAAGAGGAAAGTTGTTTAGAATCCGATTTTACGCCTATGTGTCAGTTTTCAAAACGATTCAAGCACGTTTCAGAAATATCAATTTTTTATGTTTTCTAGAAATTAAAAAAAAAAATTTTCGCTTGGTTTGCATAAAACAGTAAAAGTTACAAAAAAAATTCCTGTACAATAATTTCCCTTTATTGGAAAAAAACTTAAAAAAATATTAATTTTCAGACCTCTGACCTTGTTGCAATCACCTATACAAAACAAAAACTTTAAGTAAGAAATTAAGAATTATTTTCCATTCCTTCTAAATGATCCATTCTTCTATTCTACACTTAACTGAACCAATATATTTTTTAAATTTGCTTTAATAACATGAAAATTTTATAAAAAAAATAATAGCAATATGTAAATTGTGAATTATTTAAACTACCAACGTACATACAGTAAAAAACTGCCTCTAATTGGACTCGAACCCACGACCACTACTTATCTAGAATAGGGCTCTTAACCATCTGAGCTATCTAGGGAGCTAGCTCCATTCGATTCAATCCTAAACCGTATGTACATTATTAGTTTTGATGTTATGTAATTCATATATATTTATGTAACCAGTCACTTTGTGGCAAGGTGCTTGAATTTTCCAAGTTTCGTACAGACCCACAAGACTGGAATAGAGAAACGTTGCTATAAGCAGGTAATTGATATAAATTAAAGAGAAACTATATTCTAAACGCATCTAAGTAATAATAATGACAAAGTCGTATAGTCACCCCTTATGCAGACACTGGTATGCAACCAACAACACTTAATCACCATCATGACCTAATGTAACCACCTACATGCTACCGCTTACCCCTATACACCCATCCCTAAGCAACCATCCCTGCTTACCCTTTATGCAAACATCGGCATGCAACCAACCACACTTAGCCACCCCATGAGTTAATGAAGCCATCTACATGCTGCCGCTTACCCCTATACACCCATCCCTAAGCAACCATCCCTGCTTACCCCTTATGCAGACATCGGCATGCAACCATATACACACACATCTCTTATGATCCGGTACCAGATACCTGATGAAGCCACCTTCCCCATAAACAATGCCCGCATGGCCCTGTTACATCTCCCTAAGCAACCATCCCCACACAGTCATCCCCTGCTCACCCCTTATGCAGACATCGGCATGCAACCATTCACACACATTCCTTACGAGCTAAGGCTTAATGCAGCTTACCCCCACCACCAATACTTCTGATCAAATGTGAATCGCGCAATTCATGCAACCATTCACACATCCTTACGAGCTAATGCTTAATGTAGCTTACCCCACCACCAATATCTAATCAAATGTGAATGCGAGCTAATGCTTAATGCAGCTTCACCACCAATACTTCTGATCAAATGTGAATGCTCAATGCTTGGTCACGTGACTGAAGGGACGCTTCTGATTGGCTACGGGGACCAAAAATGACCAGAACGAACCTTCGAAAACTTCATAAGAGATAACATGGGATTTTAGGGAAAAATGTGCTCGAACTCTCCTAACTTATCTACTACTGTAAATAAAATTATATCTGTGTACATTGTCAGGGTATTTTGGACACCCTGTATACGTATTGGGTAATTTTGTTTGTAATTTTATTCACTTAGTTAGATTCCGTATATTTTTTTGTTTAAGAGCTTACTGTAGGTAATGAGTGTTTTGCTTGAATGGGTCACGCTGTATGTGAAGGAATTTTAGGAATGTGTAATGTGTTAAGGAATTTCGTTTTTTTGTGTAGTTACGTAATTTCATTATGAAAAGTCAGTGTAGTTTTTTTGGAATTTTAAGTACAATCTTCAGTTTATTGCCCGAATCATATGTGGAGTTTTATTAAGATAAATTCGTTTAATTTTGTTACATAGTTTCATTACAAAGAAGTGTTGTTATCGCGGTGGTGCCGTACTGTCGCATTCGTGTAGAGGAACAATTGGAGAGTCGGAATGTTGGTTTCATCCATTAAGTAATATGGGTGGGCGATTGGTTGTACCTTTGCAATAACATTTCTGTATCGGGTCGAAGGAAAATGCAAACGTGGCAGTTTCTTCGCCTTAAGTCGAGATATCATCTTATATTTAGGGGTAGAAATTTTAAAATTAATGGTTGATTGGTTTGTTGATTGAATTTGTTGGAGGGGAAGGTTTTTTAATATGGCGAAAAAGTAATTTTGAATGGAAGAGGACTCTGTCTAAGCTTTTGACGCGTGAAGTCGTGCGTGTAGGAAGTCGTTCGAATTAGCGGAATTGGGGTTTCATCATTGTGCGAGCTCCTAGTGAAATTTAGTTAAGTAGCGTTGAAGACTTGCAAGAGTAGTCGAATTAACCAAGTTTGTGATATTTTGTGAAGTAACATTTCAACCGGGCTCGCTCATCAATTTAGTTTATTGGAGAATAACGGCATCTTCGAGTGCGTTTATGATAGAAATTTGGTTCGTGTTTTTGTAGTGCGAACCTGAGGACTATTGAATTTCGTGATTAACGAGATATAATTAGAGAACCCCTTTCTAAGAATTAAGTGAACGTGTGAACGAACGCCCAACCACACATACTGTTTAGGATTGTTCTGTTCGTAATTAAACCTATTAATGTAAGCTGTGTAAAACGATTTGCTGAGTGTTTTCTTTTGTTTGTCGAACCTTAACAACTTTGGTTAAAAGAAATTATTAAAGTGATTTAAGTTAGTTAATGCTGCTTCAATAAGTTACGAGGCATTATTGTAAATTAATTTAAAAACAAGTTGAATACGTGGTAGAGACCTGAGGCAAGTCAGCTTCGTGTCGTCGTCAAGCAGTAACATCGTGGACCGTGAGCCGCACGAGTCGTAATGTAATTTAGATTCTGTTTGTTGATCTTGCGACTTTTGAGAATAAAACTTGGTTGTGTTTTATATGGAATATTTTATGTAATGTGTGTTAATGAAGGAACCTGTTGGAAGCAATTATTTTTTTAATCTAGTGCATTTTGTTAACGTTCTCGGACAGTTTCCTTTGCCTATTCAGAAGCTATTTAAGGTGTTTTGATACCATCAATATCTTATGCAGGGAGGTAAATAGAATCTTACCATCATTTTTTATTTGTTTGTTTTTTTTTATGTAAGGTTTGCGTAAGAACGTAATCCAAGCTTAGAGAATTTCTTTGAATGCAATTTAGCTTAAGATAGTTTTGCTACTGGCCAGAATTCAATGAGGTAAAAGTTAAGAAGATACGATTACCATTATATCCAAATTGACATGTTTAAATTTTAATTGTTTTATTTTTTTATTTTGATTTAATAGATGTTTATCTTAGTTACTATTTTGGAATAATTTTTAATATTAAGCCTTGACGACGGGTGATGATATATTGCTCAAATAGAAAAGCGTCGCCGAGTTCTAATAAGAGAGTTTGGAGTTTTGTTTTTTTTGTTTGTGATACCAGATTAAGTTAACGTAACGTAATTTACCAGTTTAGAAAAGTCAGTTTAGTATGTGTTATGTTGATTTGTTTAAGGGAGTAATTGAACGTAGAGGGACTAGAGATTTATATTGTGTATTGAATTTGAATATTGCTGCACGGTGGTAAGTTGATCAGATTAAGGTGCAGAAATTAAAGCCTTTCAGGTGAAGCAGTATTGCGGAGACCTGGAGCTACGAGCGTTACCATTTGGTAAGTGTGGTAAGTTGGGTATTCGGACCACTACGTACCGTCGTTTAATTCGCATTTTAAAACACCCTGGTGTGTTCTTTTGGAATATCCTGGCGCCTACCGGAACCGATTGTGACATTTTCCCGATTTCGACTTTGGTAGATAGCGTAACCTACGGAGACGAGACTGCTTTGTCCCGATAGACCTCACCCGCACGTCGAGCTAGCCGTGCAAAACCAGGTTTATCTATTACCTTGTCCTAGTGAACATTTATACCGTAACAACATATTAACGTTAACCAGATGGAGAAGTGATCGTAGCCTAAGCTTTTGGTTTAAAGATTTGCCGTTATAAAGTTTGTGTATACATAAATTTAAGAATTACGAAGTTATTGGTTTCTATCAATCATATACCGATTGCTGATATATTGTGAAAAAGAAAAGGAAGTTCGATTGACCATTTGTGCCGTGCAGGTAACTTCTGAATTTATGTATTGGTGATTTTAATAGAATGTTTGCTTGTATTCATTTAGAAGAATGAATATGCCTTTCGGTTTAACTTTAATTAAGGAACGTTTAGACAGCAATTCAATATATAAAGCATGCTCACTCGTCGACTATTTCGGACTATGTTTTGATTATTTCATTCTGTTTAAAATTTAGATGTTCGACGTTTTCTTTATTCTTTTGATGCTAATTAAAATTTAGGATATATAATATAGATAACCTAGTGGTTGTTGGAATCTTACAAGAATTATTCCAAATCGGATTATAGATATTTTGCTTAAGAGTTGCATGCATGTGTTTCGATATTTCGTTGACTGTTTATTTTTCCATGATTATGGTTATTTTGAATTTAGAGTGTTTATAACTTTAGTGTTTTTTTAATGTACTTATTTTGTAATCCTTATCTTTACTCACAACGCTAATATTTTACGTTCATTCAAAATTTAGGAGTTTAGTTATTTTGGATTACATTTAAAGTTTATGAGTAGTTTATTTGTTTTGGAACTATTAATTTGCATAAATTTGCAGTGGCATTTCTTGAAGTGGTTGATTATTTAATGGATTATGAGAATTTCTATACTAGAGCATTTGCTATTTTGATTTTGGCGATAGGTTCATTTTGAAAGACGCTTTCAATGATAACGTAACGTAGATTAAAAAGTGAATAGGTCGTTTTTATAGGAATCATCTCATCTGCTGTTGATTACCTGGATTTGGCAAAATGTAAGCAGTTTGTTTATTTGTTTGGGAATGAGCTGTGTACCTTTCGAATTTAAGAGTTACAACCCCGATTTTGTCGTCACTAAATTTTAGGAACTTATAGATATTTGATAGTGTTTGTTTGTATTTGTTATGACGTATTTTCGTTCTGAATTGAATAATCAATTACCGTATTGATCAGTTACTTTTTGTTCTTTGAGCCAATAAATGTGACGATGAAGTTTGTCGAAACGTTTAATGAGTTTTGAGTTGCATTATCGCAATTTGGCGACTTTTATATGAAGCTTAAGATTTTATTGAAGCTTGGGTGAACTTTACGTACAAATTTTTGGAGTAGAATTTTCAGGTTTCCTGTTAGACCATTATTAAGATCTAGTTTTGACGAATTCGCTATAAATGTATCTAACAGGTGGCGCCTTTTGACATTTTCTCCTGATCTTGACGTTTTGCAGTTGTGACGAGTGCCTTTTGAGGCATTAAAGAACCCTGCCCACACCACTGAGCTATGCCGTGCGCGACATTGCCGTTACGGGCTGATGCTCTAATGAGTATTTGGCCTGTTCCGTTCCATATATAACATTGTTCTTTTGCGCAGTCCTTTATACACGTTTCGCAACATTTGCAGAGTTATTTGAGCTATGGAATCTCGAATCAGATATTCAACATTTCTGAATGGCCGATAAAATACTTATCTTTTTTTGGTTTTAATGGTGTATTTTAAATTATACAATCTATACGTTTCGATAACACTTACAGTTATCTTCGTCAGTAGTAATATCTATTAAAATTGTTAAAGATGTTGTAAACAATTTTGTCAAAGTTGAAAAATGAAAACATAAACATCAGCCTGCTATTAATATTGCAGTTTGAGAAGTATAAAACCAACTATAGAATTAAATTTAATTCTTTAGTTGGCTTTACGAAGATAACTATAAGTGTTATCGAAACGTTTAGACTGTATAATTTAAACTACACAATTAAAAAGCCCAAGAAAGATAAGTATCTTATTATGTGCGATAATAGTGAAAGTTTACATTTTCATGAATGGCCGATGTTTGTATACCGTATTTTTAAATACCATAAAAAATCTAACGGCGTAAGATCTGGCGAACTAGCCGACTAATGATTTTGAGGAAAACGACCGATCCACCTTTGGTAAAGCGTTTGATCTAACCATGTTTTTACGTGCAGTGTAGAATTAATACTTGCTCCGTCTTGATGTACAGGTCTCTGCTTTGCAGTAATGACATTGTCCAAAACATTTGAGAGTTCTGTCTGCATAAATTGCAAATACCTTTCTGAATTTAAATTTTCATGAAAAAGAATGGTCCTATTATCGAAAAGTTGTAAATACTGCACCATTGTCAGGGTATTTTGAACACCCTGTATGGAATTATTAAGGATTGTTTAGTTACCGCACCCATATTATCGTGTCAGATTTTCGCTACCGTTTACTGTGCAAACTGACGCTTCAGATTATGGTATTGGTTCAGTGTTAACGCAGACTATTGACGGAGAAGAAAGAGTTATTTGTTATAACAGCAGATCATTGACGAAGAACGAAAGAAAGTTTTCGACTACCGAAAAGAGTGTTTAGCAGTACTTTGGTCAGTAGAGAAATTACGTCCATATTTGAGGAGCAGAATTTACGGTTATTACCGATCACGCATCGTTAGTTTGGTTATAATTTAAAGGAACCTACCGGTCGATTAGCGCGTTGGGCTATACGCCTTCAGCAGTATAGTTTTGAGATCATTCATCGTAAAGGAAAAGATCATGTCGTACCGGATACGTTATCGCGTTCCGTACCAGTTATTGACGCACTTGAAGTGACGAGTAAACCCGATATTGACTTACCAGACGAGACTATAGTAGGAGACGAAGAAAGGAAGTAGAAGATGTAAAAGATGACGATAAGTGGTTGACACGGATGAAGAAGAATGTTAAGGCAAGACCTATCGCGTACCCGCAATGGCGGATAGAAAATGGAAAGTTATTGAAACATGCTAAGTGTAATTACCCGAAGTTGAGAAACGATGAGGAACAGTGGAGAGTTGTAGTGCCGAAGGGAGAACGATCCCAGATATTATCGCGGTGTCATGATGACCCTAGAGCAGGACATGCAGGAATTTTTAAGACTTATGAAAGAATTTCACGACAGTATTATTGGCCAAAATTAAAGGCAGATGTAGTACGTTATGTTCGACATTGTGAGACTTGTATTAGACATAAACCGGAACAGAAGAAACCGGCCGGCCTTATGGCAAAACATCCCGTTATCGACAAGCCCTGGCAAATGATTGCCACGGATATTGTAGGACCGTTACCGAGATCATCACGAGGATATTCATATGTTTTAGTAGTTGCCGATTATTTTCGAAATTTGTACTTTCTTTCCGTTACGTGCCGCTACCGCTGCAAGTGTAGTTAAGAATATCGAAGAGAATGTTTTCTTATGTTTGGAGTACCGTTATACGTTTTGTGACAATGGATCACAGTTTAGAGTAAGGAATTTCAGAAAATGGTTACGTCCTATAACGCCAAAATTATATTTAACGCAAACTACCATCCTCAGGCTAATCCATCAGAACGTGTTAATAGAGTTATGAAGACAATACTAGCGTCGTATATCGAAGATAATCTACGTAATTGGGATAAGTATTTAGCGCAAGTTGCCTGTGCCATTCGCACAGCAACTCATGAAGTTACCGGCCTGACGCCTTATTTCGCGAACTTTGGGCGAGAAATGATCATAGACGGATCACAGCAGGGTATACCGACGAACAGTACCGATCTAGATAATGTAAATTTTGCCGACAGAACACCGTTGTTAGAAAGAAGTGAAATTTTTCGCGCTGTTTATAACGATATTAAGGAAAGACTTAATGCCGCGTATATTAAGAGTAAACAAAATTATGATTTACGTAGACGTTTAGCGAATTTTGAAGTAGGAGATACCGTATGGCGGAAAAATTATGTTTTATCGGACGCATCTCGTTATTTTGCAGCTAAGTTAGCGCCAAAATTTATCGGTCCATTTTATATTAAGAGAAAGGTTTCGTATCAGACTTACGAACTGTCTGACGGCTCAGGAATTTCGAAGGAGTGTGGAATGCTAAAGATCTTAAGCCAAATCCTAATGTCGATTAAGTCCTCTTGGACGTTTTCTGTGTAGGGACGGAGTAAGAATTTTCCTACAGCAGATGCCACTGCTTGTCGTAAGAGGCGACTAATCAAGTAGGCGTAGCGAGTTTGGTTGGAGGTGTTGCGATTTTGGGTCTTGCGTATACGGTTGTGGAATAACGGAAAGCGGGATCTCGTGAACCGTGGCCCGGCTCTTTCGTATGCTCGACGCGGAGTTTCAGTGCACCAGCCAAACGCGTGTACCGTTGTTGCACCTTGTTGTGTTTCTCGGATCCTTAGCGGATCATTTTTGGGTTTGTCGTTTATCGTGGATTTAATCCAAATTTTTTGTCTTCTCGACTTTGACTTATTTTACCGAACGTGACTGTGGAAGTTTTGTTTTGGAGTGTACTTAGTGTTAGTTTTGTTTTTGTTCCTGGCGTAGGTTGCCTGTAGGGTTAAGTTGTTTTTCGGATATATTTTCCGAAGGAAAATATTTTTGTAAGGGGAGTGTCAGGGTATTTTGAACACCCTGTATACGTAGTAGGTAATTTTGTTTGTAGTTCTATGTATTTAGTTAGATTCCGTATATAAATATTTTTTTGTTGTCAAATTATGTTTTATAGTAAATTTGCTTTAACGTGTGTGGTGAGCTTTAGATTCTTTGTTTTGAAATTATTATTCCGAAAATTTAGGTTGTTTTTCCGTATTATTTTCGTTTATTGAATATTGATTAACGCTTATTTGTAAATAGTAGTTTATAAATTTAAATAAGGTTTATTTCGTTTGATTTCCGAAAAATATAATAGAAAATTAAGTGATTTAAATAAATAGTATAGGTTTATCTGCGTATGATGTAATGGTAGCGACATATAGACGCTTAAGTATAGTTGTCCAGTTTATTATTAGGTATTTTGGTTTTGATTCATAGAGATTACATGTGGGCCTTATTGTTCGTACTTTAAGGTAAACATACAGAGGCTGTACAGGATATTTTAGCTGACGTTTAGTTTTGAAAATTTACCGAGTCCTTACGGACGAGAACGAAATTTAGGTATTGGGGTACTAAATTTTCCCCTTCCGTTTTTTTAATTGGTTGAATTATATTAGATAAGAGTTTTTATGAGTAGTGGGATGAAAACTCAAAGATGGATTTTTGTGAATACTTTGGGGCATTCTAAAACTGTTCACGCTTTCGAGTAGTAGTAGTACCGTGAAGATTAGGGTTACGCTTTAAGGGGTGGTTTAGAACGTTGAAATTTTGGACCTTATGGTGTTTAACGAACGTATTTTTTTTTGTGTAGTAAGGGTAGTTTAACTACCTCTGAAGAAGAACCTGCAAAGGGATTTTATCAAAATTGTTCATTCACCAAAGGATTATACCTAGTGCCGATTTCGGTTTTACGTAAAATTACCTGGAGGACATCTTCGTGTTTTCTTAGTGCGTCGATGGACTTTTGGTTTATATCGCCTTTGCGGATTTACTTAAAATCATCGTTCTTACAGTGCCACCTATTTATCGTACAAAGCGTGTGTAAAGATAAAGAAACTATCGCAATATATTAAAATATATTTAGTTATTTAAACAAATTATTAAGGAGTTTTAGTGGAAAATAAAATTATTTAAAACAACATTAAAAGCTAAAAGTTATCAAACAATTTTGAACGCTCACATTATTATTGTACAATAAGTTTTGGTTAATGCAGTAACATTTTAACGAGTTAACTTAAGAAATTGTTCGTGTATAAAAGAATAACAGTCAACATTTATCTTCATCTTTTGCCGGACCTGGGAGTTTCCATTCCGTTATAGCTGTAGCCGATCACCTGGTTCGTACCATCCGTTGTAACACAGAGAGGTGCTATCTAGACCTTGTAAGGTATTATAACATTGTGTTTTTATTGAAAACTTTTAAGATTGTTGTGTGTTTCGAATTATTTTATTTGTTGAAGGTTTGAAAGCGGAGTTGTGTATCGTTTTTTTTGTTAATTTAAACTGTGTTTTGAATTTAGTTATTGGAATTAATCGTAACTCTAACGCTCCGCCTTCACACTTTTTTTTTTATTTTATTAGTAAAGGGCAATTGACCCTGTAGTTGTGTGGATACATAATCCACGGTTTATTTATATTTAGGTTAAACGATTTAGTACGGCGTAAGCAGATTCTGATCAGACATCCTGTCGCCTAATAAGCCTTTGTAGTTTTTTTGTCCATACATTTATCGTATGTTTATATTTATCCTTATTTTATTTTATTATAGCTTTGTTTTGTTTTATAAATGTGTTTTACTTCTATGGAAACCCTTTTGTGTTACATAAAAGTCTTTGTTGCAAGTTACCGGTAATTTAGTTTTAACGTAACAAAGGTAGTTTTTTGTTTTATTGAGTAATAGCGTTATTAATATTTAGTAATTTTATTTGATTTTTAGTTGAGTATTAATTCATTTAGGTTCATTTTATAGATTTTTTTGTTTTGATTATTATTTAATGCATTATTTACGGAGGTGTATTAACGTAACGTTATTGAGTGTTGGTCACCTTTTATTTGACAAGCGTGTAGTGTTTTTTTAAGCCCGATTTTAGGTGGTTTGCTGAATTGCTGTCCAGCACACCTGGGATTGATTACGAATAGGTAAGCGCATGTTTTTGGATGTTTAGACACGCTATGTACTCGTAATTTTGGCACGACAACCCTTATTTTTGTCTATCAAATATCCTGGCGCCCTTAACCGAAACGATTTTGACTTCATCCCTATTTTGACTGACGTACGATTTATTATTCTGGATGTGCAAAATTATTAACATCAATCCACGACCCATACGCTGACTAGTCGAGGCAAAAGGGCCAATTTATCTGTAATCCCGTTCTACCACCCGTTTATACCGTTACACCATACATTCACTTTACGACTGTATTGATCTTTGCTTTACAAATTTCGGATTTTCAGTGGCGCACCAACGACAGTTCTACGAGCTAACAGCTCCGTTGGAAGAAAACGTCGCTTCTTCAGAGAATATTACCTCTTTTAAAAACCTGAACTTGACCATTCCTTAAAACCGTGCAGAACGTCCACATGGGCATCGTAATCACGATCCTTAAGACGCGAACAAACTTTAGTTTATAAGAATGGAACTTATTTTTTTAAGTCTTTGTGACTGACCTGTCTTCAATGGTTGTAGTATTGGAAATATCACTCTTCGATATATGTGGTGTTTCTAAAACTGTTAAAAGTACATCTAAATACATTCGTCCCCAGTTACCGGCTTTTCATGAGAAATTTTGTACCAGTTTTCCATAGAACCTGTTTGTTTAAATTTTGTTATTATGCGCGACACTGTGGAATAATGAACCATTTTGTCTGGATGCCTTGCATTGAATATTTCTGCTGCCTCTGTGGCTGTCTTATACTTATCTCCTAAATCAACACTATTTCTATCATTGCGGCCACTCACAGGGTTGGAGCATTTTTGACATTAACAATAATTAGAACCAACAATAGAAACAAACAACAGTAATCGTGAACAAAATAAAAAATAATAGCAAAACTCAAAAGTACAAGAGTAAAAATCGCAATGTTGACAAGCTTCAATAATAACATGAAAAATGCTAGTTTGTAATTATGTACAGTTATGATTGTTGCAATTGTTTTTATTTATGACGTTCCATGCCGCCTAGATAAATTAATGAATTTTTGTTTTTGTAGGTGATTGCAACAAGGATGAAAGTATGAGAATCTTGAATAAAACACACTGGCATTATTTTTTATAAAATTTTTATTTGTTATTCAAGCAAATCCAAAAATATATTGCATAGTTAAGTTTAGAATAGAAGAATGGACCATTTAGAAGGAATTGAAAATAATTCTACACTTTTTACTTTTACTTTGTTTTCTATGGTGACTGCAACAAGGCCAGAGGCCTGAAAATTAATATTTTTATTTTTTCCAATCTTTGTGAGACAATAAAGGAAATTATTACACTGGGATTTGTTTTGTACTTTACTCTGGTTCATAAACCAAGAAAACACCAAAATATTATTTTTCAAACGTCCTTGAATCTAAATTGACACATAGACGTAAAATCAGATTCTGAACAACTTTTCGATATTTTGTCATCTAAGCCCACTTTATACATATTTAAGTCGATTTTTTTAATTAGCCACCGTGACAGAGATCAAGTGACATGACAAAATAATTTTTTATGAGTTATGCTGAATCGACATTTTTTTGAAACCTTAATAATAAGATATTTTCCATTTCCTGAAAACTCTTTGCCGGTCACTGTGTGTACGATTGAAAATGCTTAAACTGTAGTATCGATATTTTATAGAAGTGGCCAGATTTGAAACTTTTTATTATGTTAGTCTATGGACTTCTATCTGACAGGAAGTTTTAAATGTCCATCTGACATAGAATATCGCTTTGTTTTTCCAATGTTGCCTACTATTATTTCTTTTAATTTCCACTTTGTAGGTTTGAAGGTCGTATGTTCTTCCACATCAGATATTTTACATTCTTACGGAGCTATAATTAATGTCGATTTTTCGATGGATTTGCTCATTTTGAGCATGTTGAAAACCATCTATGCAATTTTCAACTTGATACTGTGTGCGTATGTTTGTACCCATCACTTAAAATACATTCAGATTTTAATGAAACTCTATATTTAGTGTTGTCCCTAACTGCTAAATTTACAGAAAAAGTCAAGGACCTTTTTAAAGAAGATTTAATTTTAGATAAGTTATCTTAATGAATGTTTTTGGTAGGGTGATAAATAAACTCTCACATTTATACGGTCCTTTAGTTATTTAGCGATTATTAATAATACCTATAGCGCCATCTCTAGATGTACATACTTCTGATGATTGGTATACTTAACTCTGAAAAGGGATCTGTTATTTTGCTATTTCTTAATAAATAACAGTTTATTCTGTTAACAACACATAAATTGCTATTGTGGCAACAATGATTGAAAGGAATATTTTTCAAGTTGTAAATTGGTTCTTAAAGCGTTGGCTTTCTTTTCAAACCCGCCATTGCTGTGGGATGTTGGAAATTTCTAGACATTTTTCGTGTTTCTATTTCGTAGATGCTAAGCATCACTTTTTTGGAAAATTTTCAGAATATAGTATCGCTTTGTTGTATAGAAGTGATATAATCGCTATTAAAGGCGTATATAATTGAAATAATTAACTCCATCCACACATTTTGGTAAGCCGTATCAAATCTTGTTAATCTCGTTGTAATTAGAATTTCTCTTTCAGGTTTCGAACATAAAAGAATTTCATATTACTTCTTCAAGGAAATAGTCAGGTGAAGACGTTTACTCTAACGCTCGCATTCGACCTCAGAGGTAACACCTTCTCACTGAATAAACACTGTTCTAATCCTTTATCTTAGTTTTAGCTCTTAAGTTTCCATATGACTTTACCGTTACGATTACATCAAAGTTCATGTTTACATTTGGTTTTGTCTTTATTGATGTAACAAGACTACCCGTTCTATATCTCTTTGGCTTATTGTTTGGATTGTGCTGGTAAGCTGTAGTCAGCTGTGTCAACGTACTTGGGATTGCATGATCGTTGAGGAATAGATCTGTATTGAAGCTGGTGAAATCCTGGCTACCTTGAATAACGCATAGGCCTTCGCACACAAATCAGCTCTTTACATTTTATCGCATGTATAAATTGCCTTCAGCAGATTACGATCGCCTACAACGAAATTAAGTACATTTACCTTACTTCGTTAACAAGTATTTGACAAATACAACTCGTACCTAAATTGCCTACAACGAAATTAAATACATTTATATTAATTCTGTCGAGTATTTGTTAAACATGTTACCTGTAGTATAAGTTCGGTGTCAGTTTGATACCTGACGTCTGCTAATTTTAATACAATTTATCTCATGTAGAACTGCTATATGTTAATTAAATGATTCTTCAATATTTTACACAATTAACAATCAACATTTTGAATAATTTTTGTTAAAATTGGTTTTATGTGCCATGTACAACCTCCATTTTGGGGATAATTAATTTTGTACTACTGGTTATGTGGTCGTGTCAGTAGCGGTGCTGCAACTTTTATGTTTCATACTAGTTTAAACGCTATTCGGTAACTCAAATATATAATGTACACTATGGTTTTATGATAAGGTTGTTCGGACCAATTTCTTTTTCTAATTTAAATTGCTCAATTACTGATATTCCTTTATATTCGGGATAAATTAAGTGAACTGAACAAGCTTTTCTAATTGTATTTGAATCAAAAGGATTTGTATTCAGTTATGTTAAACGAAAGGCAAGGAGAATGATTTAATTAATTTTTCTTTCTTGCAAATAACTGATTTAATAGGTTTATTAAATTGGCCTTTTCAGGCTAAGGTACGTAAGATCTTGCGTCGGCCGGAAGGGGTATTATTGTTTTGGTATTATAATTATAAATTACTGAGGGCTAGTACAAGCTTACGACTGTCAAGCTCATTTTAACTTATATTTTTTGGTTTTGAAGATAACATATATACTGCGTATAACTTGTTTTATTTATCATTCATATATTTATATAGCTATACAATAACGTTTGGCTTATTGCCTCCTTAATTGGGAATTTAAGGAAAGAAAGAAATTTACGTTTGTTGAGGAGTTGTCACTTATCTACTATTCCTATTACTCTGTTTCAACCTTTACCTTTACCTTGAAGCTTGTGGCGCCTATTTCGGTTCTTTTCTCACTAACCAAATTCTAATTTAACCTACTTTATCGATACCTCCAAAACACCCATGCAATCCCAGTGCTCTGCGGTCTTCGGACCGTTTGATAGGGTTTTAGCCGAGCTCACTCATTTCTCCCTATTGTGCGTGTGGTGGTTAGACACGTGGCATATAGTAATGTACGTTTCATTCGTCATTTATTATAAAATGTACAATATTTTGTTACAAAGCATTAAGTCCATATCTTAACGTTAAAACTGTAAGTGATAGTGTTTTGCATTGTGTGAATTACCCTTCTAAACAGAATAACGTGCAAATGTATGTACTTAAATTGATTAGGTGGATAGTAAAGAATAAGACTACTTTATAAATTTCATGTAAATGAAAATATTAATAAACTCAAAATAGCCTTTCTTGGACTGATCAACACCACCTTATAATGCGCCCTATACGTGTATAAAAAGATGTTCTCTAGTCTCTGTATGTACAAGTCTGAGGGTGTGGGTACTTCCGTGCGTGTGTGTATTTGAATATTTCGAATCTTCAAAATATACGGAATATAATACGTTTGAAGCAATGTTTTTTTAAATTAATGTTGCGTTCAAAAATAGTTTTGTAGAAATTTACGCTTTTTCCTCAAATGGGATTAGTTTTTGGGTTTTGCGAGAGAATGTGTGTGAGTGCGTGTTTGTCTGCGTGCGCGTGGGGACTTGCGTGCATGCGCTGTGTGTGTGTATTCGAAAATTTTCGGATTTTAAAAATATAAGGAATATAATACGTTTAAAGCAATGTTTTTTAAAAAATAATAATCACGCTCGAAAATTGTTTTGTAGGAATCTGAGCTGATGCGCTGTTTTTTCTCAAGTTGGATAAGTTTTTGGGGTTTAGCGACGGAATGCATAACATAATTATTACTTGCTTTTGGTCAAAATTAACAGGATTCCGACATGGAATTGCCTATTATAGGATCTTCGTCAAGATTTGTGTGTACAGCATGGTCATTGATAGGTAGTTCTATTAAACTTTGGTTATTCTTTTCGGGTGTTTCGTCGTGAGAAGTCCGCGTTAAAATTTAATTTTCCGAGTTACTATACTATATGAAAATCGTACTCTTCTAATTTTATTCGTTATCTTAACAATTTGGATCCTTAAGTGAAGAAAGGACTGGAGTGGTTTGTGATCAATTACAATTGTAAACTTACGTCCGAAAAGATATGGTCTGAAGTACTTCGTTGCCCATACGATCGCTAACAGTTCCCGTTGAATAACTATAATTTTGTCCAGAGTCGAATGTTTGTGACGTACGCAATTGGTATATCTTGTACTACAGGCCGTTGTGATAATGTAGTGCCTAATGCAACATTACTAGCGTCACAAGTTAGGTTAAGCGGTTTGTCAAAGTCAAGGTATTGCAATATGGCTTCATTAACTAATTTTTTCAAATATTCAAAGCAGGATAAAAATTCGTCGTCGTGAATAATTTTAGCTTTTTCTCGTTAATGGTTTTTTAATATTAGCAAATTCGTTAATAAGTTTTCGATAATAACCGACAAGTCCCAGAAAAGCTTTGATTTGTTTAGCAGTTTTTGGAACCGGAAAATTTTTAATTACTTTAATTTTGTCCGGATTGTGTTTAGCACCCTCGGCAGTCATCGTGTGCCCCAACTCGCTTCTCTTCTTTTTAAGAACTCAGATTTATCGATTTGACATTTAAAATATACGATACACTTTTCATTTTGAATACCGCTTAATAAAATATTGCCCATAATTCCTTGATACTGCATTATCTGCCGTATTAAAAATTTCGTTTTCGTCCATTTCATTTGGGTGAAAACCACTAGCGAGGTTTAATATCGCAAAATATTGACACCTCCATAATGTTCAGAAAATTAATTTTAACGTTTCCGGAAACTCCAATGGTTTCAGTTAAACTCTTCTGTTTTTCACACTTTGCTGCAATTAACGGTTCTGAAAAATTAAGTGCAACGCCTTTAGTTGAATTATTTAATATATTGGCGTGGGCTTCACAATTTTCTTGAAATCATTAAGCATTAGGAATTTTAAAATTCATGATTTTTGGGGGTGGGGATGGGGTTGATTTCGCCATCCGAAGAAAACTTATGGAAGTCAAGTTTAGGTTAATGTTTATTTTGTGGTATCTTAATCTAAATTTTGCTTTGGGGTAATTAGATAACCTTTTCAGAGTCTGCAGTAGACCGAATCCAGTAAGACCATCAAAATAAGTGTGACGTTTAAATAAAAATTGAAGTATCTGCTAACATTAAAAATACTTTAAATGGGTAGCATCATACTATGAAAGGATTTTGGAATGGTGTAGATACAACGAATGGTCCGGCTCGAATTAAATTTCGGTAATTGTAGAAAACAATCTGTGGGTAAATGAACCACCTGGTTGAGCCAGAATCAGTTGGATTCGACAACTATTGGATTACTATAAATGTTTAGTGAGAATGATTTTGTGAGCGGACGGGTTGTTGTGGTGCTTTTGGTATACATTTTGGGTCCTCGTCCTTCGAACGATCAAACATAAAGTGCAAACATATTTCACTGTATTACTTAGCATTGGCCGTTTTTTCGATCTTCTAAAGAAACCCTTGCCGCATGACCACTTTCAGAAAAAATGTCACCACCTTTTTCTTGCCAATGTTTAGCTTTTAAATTAAAATTTGGATACTGTATTCCTTCAGCCTTCAGTTTACATAATCATTCTTCTTCTTAGAAACTACTGAGCCAATTTTGTTGTTCGTTTGTAGGAGACCGGTGTGATCCCCTAAGGTTCAAACTTTCATAGTTTCAGAAATATCTGCCTACACTTTAGCCACAAAATGAATAATAAAGTCCACATCGTTCCAAATATATAACGGTTTTTATTCATCTCTGCAAAGGATCATTTTACCCAAACGATTGAGATTATGTAAAATAATCCTCACGTGAGGTAAGATGGAAAACTGAATCGCACTTTTAAGGCACGATAAAACCAATATAAATACAAATGAGTTTACTCATAGAATAAAAAAACTAAAAAGAACTGTACATTTTTGGCATTGTACTTAAAACAGAAACAGAAAGAATAAACTCAACACTTTTGGTAGGTACATAGAGCAAATAAAAAAACATTTATTGATTAGCAACCTACACTAAAACAAAAATTGAAATTTTCTTAACACGGCCAGTGTTTGTCTAAGACACACAGAAATCACATACAAAATCGCAGTCGTTTTCGTCGACCCCACTACACTGGTCATGAGCCCACTTTAGGCACCTGATCCACCTTCACACGCTGAATTTGTGTATTTGATGCACTCCTCTGATTCTAATTGATCACTCCCATTGCTCGTGTAGTCTTATTTTTCGCTTTCTTTGATTTAGTATTTTTCTTGCTATTCGATTTTGACTCTTGCTTCTTTCTTTTCTTTCCGTTGCGTCTCTATTTCTGATATATCACTGTCAGTGCTCGTGTTATCGCTTTCTTCTACGTCTTTCTTCTTGGTCACTTTCTTTATTTGAACAGTTTTTTTACCAATCGCTTTTGTCTCACTCCTTTTTTTTCTTTTTTCTTCTGCTTCAATTTTCCTGTTCTTCCCATCTTCAACAAATTTTTTGTATGGAGTGCTCGTAAGCCGCACAGTACCGACAGACCTCCGTTGCTGATCAACTCTCTTTCTTTTAATCTTTGGAAGTGGGCGGCAGTCTGCAGGGGTTACAGTAAAAGAAGTTTCTGCTTCAACTTTACTTTAGTCTGATGTATAATGCTGTATCCTCGCGTGTGCTTGGTCCCGCTGCGTAAAAATGATTTTCTCCAGAGGTTCTTAAACTTATTATTTTCTACTGTTTCCTGGCTTGCGTCATAGGCATTCTCGGTAACCTCCACGACTGCGTAATCTGCGTCAGAAAATGTATTTGGATCAAACGGCATTATTCCTGTTTTCTTAAAACAATTTATTGCGTTACTTGGGACGGATGCCTTAAGATATGCATCTGAAAAAATTTTGCTTATTTGGAACGTTGATACTGTTCGCCCTGGGTTATTGATCGTCCATTTTCCAAAGACCGGTCCATGTACGTGTTTAATGGATACATTACACCGACATCTTGGGGCTGTAATTTGTGTGTCGTGTGTGGCGGAAGACATAAAATTAGAACGTTGTTTTTGCCTTGATCACGACATTTAGGTTTTTAGTATGGGCCAAGTTTCCATCTAAAATTAACAAGACAGTGTCCTCTTTACTAGGCGTTGTAAAATTTAAGAAATGGTCAAACCATTGCTCCAAGAGATCTAGTTTCATCCAGCCGAATCATTACACGCGAATGTCGTACCATTCATCAGTTTCGCCTTCATCCTCTTCCTACAAAAATTAACATGGGCGGTACGAAAACCCCTCCTGCTGATTGGCAAATTACTACAGTGGCTGATACTCCCCTTCCGGCAGATGTTATTCGGCCAACTTGTTTGCGTCCTCTTTTTGCAAATATTTTGGAGTTTTTGCCGGGAACTGTTGAAATATACGTTTCGACCGCATTAAAGCATCTGTGGGGTGTAAATGGATGTTTCTGCAAAATGCTTTTTAGAAGATCATGAAACTTAGAGACTACTGGTTAATTAAATGCCCTCGCTCGTGCCGTAGAAGTGGCTTCTGGAGTTCGTAAGGGTATTTCTGGGTGCCGTTTTTTAAATCCTTCAAGCCATTCATATCCACCGATTTGTTTTGAACGGGAAAATTTATGTTGTTCCTTTCTGCCAGTTGAAATGCAAGACGACGTAGATCGGTTGTAGTAAGACCATAGATCCTAGCTTCAAAGTCTAGGATATGGTTGATCAGTTAGTTTTTCTGATCGACAGTAAACGTAGTCGTCATGCTACCTAAACTCGCGAAGCAGTTTTATATGGCATTCCATTCTTTGTCACCTCTTCTATGGCGGCCGTCATATTCTTAATATTTCAGTCTTGACGCTGAGTTTTGCGGGGCATCCTGAA